>CAWUFW010000246.1:2605714-3257142 GCA_963921515.1 Calotriton arnoldi | reverse complement strand
TGCTTGGAACCCGTGGCCGGTTGTGCCGAACCATCGGTGTAGATCACACAGTCGTAATCCTCAAGCGGCAATAAGGACAAAGGAGGAGGATGAATGAATTCATACTGTAAAAACTCCTGAGTCTGAAGAGAAGAGTCGAATATGAAAGTGACATCCGGAGACGTCAAAGATGTTGCCCATTGAATCCAACGGGGGTGCAAAGCTTTAGAGTTCGGAACACTTGCTTTCGTCACTGCCTCTAGGGCAGGATAGTGTGTTACCACCAGAATGCGTTTTCCCTGTGCCAGTGCGCGCTCCTTCAGGATCGCCATTTGCACTGCTGTTAGCACTTTCTCCACAGATGAGAACCGCATTTCTGCAGAGGTGTATAGATGTGACTTGTATGCGATGGGTACTGTATCACCTTCATTAAAGGTTAAGTACGTGAAACCCACTGCCCCTGGAATGATTCTAATCACCAAGTTTGTGTGGTTATCACGCGTCAAAAGGTATTTAGACTCAAGAAGGTCTGTCTGCAAAGACTGCAGAATGGAGGTATGCTCCGGAAGCCAAGCAAGACTTCGAAAAAGTAGGTTGTATCAAAGCATACAATGGCTTGATACGCTGGGCGTATTCGGGAATATATGTACGTCCGAAGTTCAGAAAACCCAGTAAAGACTGAAGCTTCTTCAGATTAGTAGGAGGGCACAGAAGTGCACATTTCTCCAGAAAATGGGGGCTAAACCCTTACCTTCATTGTTGAGCTCATAGCCCAAGAACAAAACGGTAAATTCAGCAATATGGGATTTGGCAAAGTTAATTTTGTATCCCTGAACCGCAAATTCAAGAATAATGCGGTCCACCCGGGTCAGATGCGGAAACAATTCATCGTCTGTCAGATAAATGTCATCCACATACGAACAGGCGTCTGGATCGATGCCGTCTAACAAAGAGACAACACGAGCGGCGAATACGCCTGGACTATTCTTGTAGCCCATAGGAAGACGCCTGAATTTGAACATTTTACCACCGGAAGTAAAGGCACACCATTGGCCACTCTCCGGGGCTAAGTTGTGCGTGTAGAATCCATTTGAAAGGTCAAGGGTCGTTTTGTATTTCTTACGAACAAGACTGTCTACAAGCGCAGAACTATGGGTATTTTGCACCGCAAAGGTCCGACAATGAGAGTTCAAATGCCGGTAATCCAATACTAAACGGTACGATCCATCGGGTTTAGAAACCGCGAAAAGGGGATTGTTCATAGGTGATACACAGGGTTCAATTACTCCCTGATATTCCAACTGTGTCAGAATTTCGGAAACGGGGCCTTTGGCTTCACGTTTTATGGGATATTGGGGTTGTGGCTGCGGCAACGATCGCAAAGGTATTTCATGGGGGAGATTCTTCGTCCCAACCCACGTGATTGCGGAATAACGCTGGAGCCAGGGACACAGCCCACTCTGCTGCAAGAGCCTCTGCTTTGTCCTTTGGGACATGTCGAGAAAAGCTCGGAAGGATTACCTCCTCCCCTTTACGCGCAGTAATTACGAATGGGGGTGGCCAATCCGCCTCTGCCAATAAAATATCATATGAAGAGGTCAGATTTTCCCAAAAATACCTTTAATTACTCGCTGTATATCACCTTCAATTTGGAGGACAATATTAAATAGTCTGTCAGGGGGTGCCACTCTGGTGTCTGCTGTTTCAACAGTAATGAATGTTTCAGTTGCTGTCGCCTCCATATGAGGACGTAGCGCCTCCCGCACTATGGTTACTTCCGCGGCGCTGTCTAGGAGGGTTACTGCCCACGTCCAATTCAGGAGTCTCGTTCTCACCGTCTGTGGCATATTTCGCTGTTACAGCGGCAACTTTCTTCTTCTGAAATTGTGGTCGAAAACGTTGAGCGTCTTCTTCTTTTCCTCTGACTTGTTGTCGAGGCTGGTCACGTCCCTGTGGGGCCTCACGGGCCCTTCCTCTATCCTGGCGGTCTCCTCCACCGGCCTGTGACGACGTCTGTGCCTGTGAAGAACGAGGAGAACGCGTATCAGGGATCTGAAACCTATCCGGTGACTTAATTCTCGCTCTATCGCGTAAATCATAAGTACGTTCAGAAGAGATTGAAACCGGGGATGCGCCTCGCGATCCCGGCTTCGTCTGTTGCTTACCCTGTTTTTTCAGCCTCCAGCTCTTTTTAGTGAAGACTGGTTTCTCATCCTTCTCAGATTGAGATTTGGTTTGTTGCTGTTGTGGTTGCGATTGTGTTTGCAGTTTTGCAAAAGGCTTGTTACCCAGGCTGTTTCTACCAATAGTTTTGTAAGCCTGGGTAATAATTTTCGGTAATTCTCGAGGCTTGTCCAATTCTGGGACCAAAGCCAAAGCGTTAGCTACTTGAAAGTTCACTGCATCGCCCTTGACATTCGCAAGGATCAGTTCAGCTACTACTTCAAACACTCCCACTAGTCTCATCCCTAATTCCACAGCCGCTTCAGGGCCGTGTTCATCCTGTACTTTTTTAATTACAGAGGGGAGAACTGTCATGGAAGGAGTACCAAAACATTTTGAATATACTGCTGCGAATACCCTACCCCAGTTGTCACATGCTGTCAACTCGGGAATTAAGTCTTTTGGCAAACTAATCGTTAAAATACGATGTTTATCCACTGGAGTTGTATGTGGAAAAACTGCCTCCAACTGATCAAACTTTTCTGCAAGCCAATAAGGAAAATCATCCTTATTTTGTGGCCGTTTGCCCATCACAGAATTCACCATGACGGGACTTATGGTCACTCCGCCTGCAGCAGCTGGTTGGCCAGGCACTCCAGGAGCGGTTCCATGGATGCTGCCTGTAACATATCGCACTAAAGCTCGATGCACTTGCACCAAGGCCGCATACATAGTGCGTAGTTCCGCGACTGGTATTGTCATATAACGCGGATGTGGTGTGTACCCGGCCAAAACAGGCCAAGTGGCCCCCTCAATTGATAAGGGGCCTAAACGAACCGTGGTATTCGGTTGTGGGAGGGCGCCATTAAACCAAACACGGTGTTGCCAAGCCGTGAGCGGTACTTCAAGATTAGTATAAGGTCTATAGACTGCAGGAACAACGGTGGGTTCATATGTATGGAACAGATCATCGTTCGCATCCACCGCTGGAAAAGTGATCCAAGAGTAGAACACTTCAAAGTGGAAAGCCGGGTCGGCTTGAACCACAAAGACTAGGTCAACTCCCGCGTCTGGCACTCCATACACCCGTAAGTGATCCCGGAGTGCTGTGCGGCTATGCGCCGCTATGTCTATACCCGCCATTACTAACGGGTCGAGACAACAATCTTACACGAGGCAGCACAAAAAGGGTTATATCTAAGAAACCTTTTTTAATAACATCAAGCTTGAAAGAACCTACAAAATCCGCAATATAGGAGGTATCGCCGTCACACACGCTTCCGGAAGCGTACGTGAGGGGTGTGTGGACAAGTACAAGTACTACTCAAGCGTCTCGCAAGTAAGCTGCCCCACTTGTTGGTCGCGCCATGTCATAAGGTTTCTGCACATACAGAGCTATGCACAGGATAATAGGACCTCGGAATATAGTGGTGAGCCAACCATAAACCTTAGCACCCAAAACCCCAACCCAACTAGCCTTAGCGTCCCATTAGCACTAATGTACCAATGATTAGACAACCCAGAACACGGTATCTCTCTCTCAGGACTCGCAGAGGCAAGAACACTCTTTCGTCACAATCGTACCTGTCCACAACATGCGTATGAAGAGACACTGTATAGGTTAAAATGTTTATTTCAACTTACGTGCTCTAAGATACAGTACACGTGTCAGTACTAGTAGCATAATACATAAGAACAATATAATCAGCATAGTTACTACTCCATAGAATACGAACGGGGAAAGCATCTCATAAAGCAGTGGATATATGTCTAACTAACATTACCACCCTCCCCGTGCTAGAAGCCAGTTTATTATAATAATAGAAGACCTTTGGGCTTTGACTAGCGAACCCCCATACCTCAGTCTCTTGATGCAAAACTACATCAGCAAACAATCACAGCTCTTCTCCCTGGAAAGGTCGTCTCCAAGTGCTCTCTAGAGCAAGCGAGCGCATTATTAAAAGCACACTAATTTCTCAATGGCAGCTGTACAAGTGTTATGTCTAGGTGCGAGGGACGGGCCAAATCAGTAGAAACCAGGGATTTGTTATTCGACCTTGTAACTGTTGTTCAGACTGAGCCCAAAAGGGAACAGGAGAAAAGGTGAGAAACAGAATATGCAGACTATTGTAGAACAACTTGGCAATAACAGAGGGCGACAGAACAACATCCAATAGTAACGTGCGCAAGAGTCATCATGGCAGCCAGGCGTGGTAACGTAGCCAGACCTGCCAGGAGGCCATGAGCCACAAGACACCTACGCTGGGTATCAGGTTTGAATGAGGCTGGCTAGGGGCTGCACTTGTGGCTACTCTTGTGGCGGGTTGATCACCAGTCCACGCTGTTGTATAGACATCGATTGTATTGGGGATTTTAGGTTGTGCATCCTTCCCTCCCAGGGACTGTGAATGTATGATACCAAACAAGTTACTATAACCGGTGGTAGCAATTTCCAGCCCTCCCTCCAATTTGTCCATTTTCATTTTTATCGCTGCTAATAATTCGTTGACAGTAACAGTTAATTTGTCCCAAAAAGGCGTCAAGATGGCATTATCCACGTCATCAAGATAATTAAACAAATTCTAAGCTATTGATGGGACCAAATGGGGCTCTTTTATATGGGTAGTGTTCTTCGACTTTCTCTTGCGTTTTGCAGCAGGCATGGTGGTGGGTGAGGGTGGTGTTGGGTTTATAGTCGGCGTAGGTGCCACCCCCCACAGTTCGGACTGTAATCGGGGGCAGCGGAGGCCCCACGGTCCTCCATGGTTTTATCGCTCTGACACTCCTTATCTTTTGGCGATCCCAGGGTATGGTTCTCAGTAGATGTCATCACTTCACCTTCCCTCATTGACCCAGGTGCACACAAGGATAAACGCCGTTCGTCCTGGTCTATCTCCTTAGACAGAGCTCCCACTGTTCGTGCCAGAAAGGTGTCTATTGTGGTCCATTTGGTAACGCCTCTTGGCTCAGCTAAGGCTGAGGCCTTTGTCCCGCCAGCCTTTCGTTTGACCATTTTCAGCCCTCCAACACCCACACCACACCAACACCTGGGGCTGAATTACCGACAATGTCACTTACTTGTGGGTAGGGTATCTAGTCCTTAAATGACTACACTTTACTCCTCCGACGGGCAAAAGAGGGGCTGCCACCTCCTGCCGCTACAACCAGATGTGAGGATATTATTAATGGCCGCGTTGCAAGGCAGAGCAGGGAGTCTGCCCCCCCGGTTGACGTTGGTAACTTCCCCAGCAGATCACATGTTCAAAGTGGGGCAGGATCAGAAAACCAAAGGGGGTGGCCCAGCCACAGACAGCAGCAGGCGGGCCCCCGCTGATTATAAGCGCCTCCTGGCGCACTGACAGGTCGCGGGGCAGCGGCGGAAAGCCGCAAAGGAAACTGGGGGTTGTAGTTCCTTCTCCCCATCTGGTGCAACTTCAAAACCGGGCTCCATTATTGAATCGGGCTCTGCTGGCTAGAACTGTGGCTCTGTCCTGTTGCAGTATTCGCCCCCAGTCGCTGCAGGTGGTTCAGTAGCTAGTTTTCAAGCATTCGTTACTCACCGCAGTATATGGGGCTCAAACATGGCACTCACCGAAGCGTTTCACATTCCGGCCGCCTCTCTTGTCATTCACGGCCAAACCTCAGTGCCTGCATCCACTGCTGTCTGAGGTGGGCCTAGGGCACATGCCGGCCTGCAGTGCTCTTCATGCCCTTTCCCAGGCTCTGCTCATCTTGTTTGTTGTTCCTTTCTTACTGGCCGTTACAATGTCTGCAGATGTCTGCAGAGGCCCTCCACGGAGAGACAGACTCCCTTTTGTTGCCAGTGTCTCGAACGCGCAGTCCCCGTGAAGCGCTAGAGGACTCAGCAGCTCTTTGTGCTCTGGCGATATATATCCGCCATTTCTCGTAGTCGCCGCACCCTGCTCCCAGGACCTCCACTCACGCCGTCAGTGATTCACCGGAGCCGCCCGTCCATGTAAAAGGGAGGGAGGGTCGGGTAAGGACAAGGAGCACCATCTTGTGGTAATGAAGGTTACCAGTAAGAAATGAAATTATTACCCCTTTGTACATGATACTCATCCCAGTCAATACCTTGTGAGGATATACACAAGCAATGACAAATTTGGCACCACAGTGCTGATATATGCCATATATGTAGTGTTTGTATGGATTTTTGTTTACTATCATTACTTTGTTGCAGTAGTTAGAATTCCAGAAGTAAAATGAACAATTTAATCTTCCCCTAAATGTAAATGATAATGTGAAACAAAGGTATTGGGGAAGGACCAGTTCGGTGCCCTGCATTTTTTGAGAAATTCCAGCTACTTCTGCCCATGAAGTAGCCACTGCCCTTGTCGATCTACCTTGACTTGTGTGAGGTAGTACTGCACCAGCTGGCAAGTATGCTTGAGATGTTCCCATCTGACTCACTTGCTTAGTGTTGGTGTGGACACTTCTTTCCCTTGTTAACTACTCCATATGACACAAAAAGGGCATTTGATCCCATAAACTCGTTTGTCATATTTACGTATACTTGACGGGCTCATTTCACATCTAATTCAGTCTGATGTATAAACTGGTATTATTACCTCTTTAGACAGGTTGAATTTCCTTTGAATCTTGGTCCTAAACTTAGAGGATGGTTTTAGAACTACTTGCTCAGGTAAGAATTTCAAGTAGGGATCATTTATTACCAGTGAACCAATTTCTCCCACCCTTATGGCTGATGTAATTGCAAGTAAGAATGGCAGCTTTAAGAGGAGAGATGTAGCACAGCAGCCAGAACAGCTGACTCCGGAGTGCGGGGCTCACGGTTTAATCCCAGGTGACGGCGGCAGCTCAGGCCTTCATTCGCAGACTCCGAGCAGCGGTGCCGGAGATATGGAGGACTAATACCCGACAATTGTGGAAAATAGCACCTAGGTCGATCCAGGTCTATCTAGAGACTGTGGTATCAATCCACTAAATATTGGGCGGTTATATGCTTAATTCTCCGGGCTTGCGAGCCGGAGGATGTGCGCTTGAGCCTTCTTCTACGCTAAGGCGTCTGGGACGATTGATCATTCCAGAAACACCCGAATACATTGTAATCTTTAGATACAATTGACAAGGGCATACACAGCGATCTATTGACCTGAGGAAGACCCACGGTGATGTTTATGAAACACACACGATAATAGGGGTCGAAACGTCGACGTTGAGCCACTAGCATGTTCTTAGCCCAGCAAGATCGATAGAGTCAAAGTAGTCTTGTTAGGGTCTTTGTGGTTGCTAGCAATACCAGAAGAAATATGATTTCGATTTTGATGTTTTTGTCTTTCTGTTAATATTTGTGGAGTATTTGATGTGTATTGTCACAATCTGTCACCACTTTATGTCACTATTGTGAATATTTTTATGTATTTTGTTGTGTATGTCAAATATTGTCTGTCAATACACTGTAGTGGGAGCAAGTCCTTTGATAAACCAATTTCTAAAATCTGGAACTGGTCACAGGTTTTTGGATGTAGGACCTTGGAAGTACATGATCTTTCAAAATGTGACCAAGGTTTCGAATATGACTTAAGTGTAGAGACTTTCCTTGGAACTTGGATGTCTGTCGCTAACTCCCTTGTAAAACCTAGGGTTTCTAAGGCTACCCTCGCAATTTCCCTGCCATTAGATGTAAACTCTGCTGCTGTTATTGTGTGAGCGTCGGAAATTGTAGAGGTTGAGAGTCCCATGGAAGTCGTTGTTATTTATTCATCACCTACCTGTTCAGTAGTGCAAACCATGGTCTGTGTGGCCAGAACAGAGCAATCCAGATTACTTCTACATTCTCTGACTGGATATTCATCAGTACCTTAGGTGATAATGGAATTGGGGGAAATGAGTACATTAGCCCTTTTGGCCACTGTATCGATAGTGTCTACTGCTCAAACATACAGATACCACTCGTCCGAGCAGTACTGAGGAAGTAATGCCTTATTCTGGGATGCAAAAAGATCAAACTACGGCATTTTGAAACAAGCTACCATCAACCTGAAGGCCTCCTGACTCAGGTGAAATAATATCAAAGTTGGAAAACGTGGCCAAGTCTGTCCTCTTGTACATTGTGGGCCTTGTTTATGAAGGCCTGGAACACTTTTACGCCGCCATTGCGTCACTTTTTGTGATGCTGCAGCCGCGTAAATAATGCACCTTGTTGTGCCATATTTACAAAGTGACGCATCTAAGCAGATGCGTCACTTTGTAAATGCCTGCGCTACATTATACCTGCGTCAGGTATAATGTATGCAGGGTTTTGATTTTTTGAAAAAGTTTTATATAGCGCTGGCTACACCCAGAGGTATCAGAGCGCTTTACATGAGTAGGTAGAATTGCTTCAAAAACATAGTTACATAATAACAACAGTTTCAGGTACGTAGATTACTGGGGATATATGAGTACCAACGGTATGGATCAGGTGTGGGGAAGAAAAAGCAGGCAGGGGGAGAGAGAATTGGGGGAGGGAGGGAGGGAAAAGGAGAGGAAGAATAGAGAGTGAGGGAGGGGGAAGGGAACACAACAGGGCGACGAGAAAAGAGATAGTGTCCGACGATCAGGAGGGTAGGTGCCAGCCAAGGGGGGGAACCAGAGCCAGACTCCTCAATAGTTGCATAGGGCAACTCCACCGGTCATCGGCCAAAGGTTGCTCGGTCGCCGAGGTACATCCGAGGGTTGAAGTATCAGTCTCGGGGAGGTCTTCAAAAAAAGGATTCAAAGAGAGCGCCTATCACGGTGTGCGGTGCTGAGTTACCAGCGATAATGGGAACATTCCCAAACCTCTGCTATGTGTGAATCCCTTAACCCTGTGGACTCTCTCAGAGGGGTATCTGAGACTCAAGGGCATAAATGCAGGATGCATAAATGCAGGGTGGGGGTTCCCCCGCAATAAAGGGTCGTAGAAGTGGCGCAGTGAAATCTATGAGATTTCACTGCGACACTTCTAGGACGCTACTGCGTCAATATCTTACGCCTGCCTCAGAGCAGGTGTAAGACTGACGCAGGCCCTTTCACATGGGGCTTACCCCATGTGAAAGGACAACATTGCTGGAGTTGCATCTGTTTTCAGACACACCCCAGCAATGCCTCACTTTTGTGCCTACAGATACATCAGAAATACTGACGTATCTGTAATTCCTTGCAGCATGGAGCACTGTACATTAAATACGGCGCATCCATCGTGTCGCAAGGAGGGCGCAGTGAAAACTATTGCATCGCTGTTTTGTCGCAGCAATGCTTTTTTGAGGGATAATACATTGGTCTCTGCCCAAGCAAAATTTTCGTGTGCCAGATTTGCTACAGCTATGTTCTTTGCTCGCCCCTGTGGTTGAAATAACCCTTTGTCACTCGATTGTCTGTTTTGATGAAGACAACATTGTGACAGAGATGCTGGGAAAAGCCTTAAAGTGCACCATACTGCTTTGAGCTCTTTCCAATTCGATGAACAAATTGTTTCAAGTGTGGACCACCTTTCCGATCAAGTTTAGGCCCTCTAGAGCTGCCCCCGAAGCTTATGCACTTACATTGGTCTTTACTACTAGGGGGTTGGGATATTGGAGCCATACTCTTTCTTCAGTTTGGAGACTTGTAAACCCCACTGTGAACAGTACAATGTCTCCTCCAGGACCAGAATTAGTCTGTTGAAATTCTGTGCTACTGGGGATCTATATTTGAGTAGATGGTACACCAATTGTTTCAAAAGTGGTCGTGACAAATGTACCACCATTGTTGGAGCGGACATTAACCCCTGGACTTTCAACCACATTCTTGCTGAAGCTTGGGGTAAGGCTAATAGTCTTGATAATTGATCTTGCAGATTGGTTATTCTGGAGTCTGCAAGGAAAGCTTGTCCTAATTATGTATCTAGCCATGCTCTAATGAAGTTCTTCTTCATCATGAGTTGCAAGTGGGCATCTGTTACTTCACGATTAAACTCAGAGATTTAACCGCTGCACACACCTGCAACACACTCATCTGCGCCTTAAAAAAAGAAGAACCAAAGATAAACAGGTTTAAATGTGTATGTTCTGCAATTGGAGATATAGCCCTACAGATGCCAGTACCTTTGTAAATATCCTTGGGGAGTACGAGAGGCCAAATGGGAGGGCTCTGTACTGCAAGTGATTTCCTTCCCCTGCAAGTCTGAGGTAAGTCTGACTGCAAGGATGTACCAGTATGTGGAGATATGTCTTGTAATTCCAGTGTTTCCATAAAATCTCCCTTTGAAAGGGGAGGTAAGATGATTTCTAAAATTATCATCCTGAATGAGAATAGAGGATGTATTTATTCAGTGCCTGTAAATCCAGTTTCCTTCTCGCTTTGGAAGGAGAATGTGGAATAGAATCCAGACATTCTCGGTGCAGTTGGTACTGGAATAATTGCTGCTTTTTGTATTAGAATGTGGGTCCTCGACAACATGGCTTGTTTCTTTGATTTCATTCTGAGAATTGGTATTGGCATATTATGACTTACCAGAGGAGTTTCCTTAAACCTTATAATGAACCCTTCTCTTGCAATCTGTTGAACCCACTTGTCTTTGTCTATTTTGTCCATTCATAGTAAAAGTTTTAATATCTGTTGCCAACTTGTTCTTCATATAGTTAGGATCATGTATTGTGATAATTTGTATTCTGCTGAGACTGGGATTTGTCAGAAAGTGCGGCTCCCGGGCTTGGTGTCATGCCTCTAAAGGGTCGTTTTGAATCATTCAAAGTTGGAGCAGGCTTGTTCTGCAAGAACTTTTTTTCCCTAATTATCGTTACAAACGGAAATATCGTTCCTTCCACTGCCGGTTTTTTGACCATGTCATTAAGCACTGTACCAAATAATGTGTAGCCTAAAAATGGTAATTTGTGGATTAAGGATCTCTGCACTTGGTCACCCTTCCACAGATTTAACCACAAGAGTCTCTTACCTGCAATAGCCTGTACTGTTCCTGTGGCTGCTGCCTAGAGGCAAAGGGCCTCATTTATGAGACTCCTTGCGCCTCCGGAACGTCACTTTTTTTGACCTTCCGTGGCGCAGAAGCCTGCTTGATATTTATCAGGTAGCACTAAGCCACTTTTTTTGGCTTAATGCTGCCTGATAAATATCAGTCCCTTTAACGCAGTGTTCTACGTTAAAGGGGCGGGTGTTGCTGGGAGCGTTCCCAGCAACATCCATGGCCTTTTGACACTGCCCCAGATGTACGAGAAATCGTAAATCTAAGGCAGCGCCAAAAGCTTACGCCTAATGGAGGCACAACGAGGAGAAATATCTTTATTTCTCCTCGTTTTTCCTTTTTCTATGCGTGCTGCATTCTGCAGCACACATAGAAAGAGGAAGAAGCCTCTTGTGATTATTTTTGTACAGAAAGGTTTCCCTTCCTGTACAAAAATAATCATCCCCGCAACTGCTGCACTGCCCTACGGCAAAAGAAAAAGGCAGGAATGCGCCGTATCTACAAGATACGGCGCATTCCTGTCCTTTTCCCCTGCGCACAATGGGCTTCCGTGCGCCAATGCAGGCACCTTTGCACCATGGTGCAAGGGTGCCTGCGTTGCTGGGATGATTGTTTTTGTACAGGAAGGGAAACCTTTCTGTACAAAAATAATCACAAGAGGCTTCTTCCTCTTTCTGTGTCTGCTGCAGAATGCAGCACACATAGAAAAAGGAAAAACGAGGAGAAATAAAGATATTTCCCTCGTTGTGCCTCCCTTACGCCTCCCCTGGGGAGGCGTAGTTTTGATGCTGCCTCAGATTTACGATTTCTCGTAAATCTGGGGCAGTGTCAAGAGGCCATGGATGTTGCTGGGAACGCCCCCAGCAACACCCATTGCACGCCCCTTTAACGCAGAACACTGCGTTAAAGGGACTGATATTTATCAGGCAGCATTAAGCCAAAAAAAGTGGCTTAGTGCTACCTGATATATATCACGCAGGCTTCTACGCCACGGAACGTCAAAAAAAGTGATGTTCCGGTGGCGCAAGGAGTCTCATAAATGAGGCCCTTAGTATCTAATAGGAATTGCGCCAGTAATTCCATAGTGCCTAATATTTTATTTGGGTCTTTTTCTTCTTGTAAACAGTCAAACAATGTTTGAAAATCTTTAAGTAGTGCCTGTGATGCTTAGGCCGCATAGGTGTTATTTGTCAGGGAAAACTGAGCTGTGGCATATGTTCTCTTAAATGCTGCCTCAACTTTCCTCTCTACTGCATCCAGCAAAGATGCTTCCTAAAGAAGCTAATGAGGAAGATGACGCCATGCAAGTTAAGACTGAATTCTTTTTGGCGTCTGGGGAAATTCTTTACCAAAATATTCTAGAGTGTATATTTTTGCTAATAATGTAGGGAATACAGACTTGTCTATACCCTTCCATTCATCAATAGCAGGCCCTTCACAACCGCATTGAAGGGTAACACGCCTGTTTGAGTATTGACCAGGCGCCCCCCGCGCCTAGGGGAGGGGCGCCCTAAGCAGCACCACGTGGCTGAGCCTCCTACGGGGCAGAGAAAAGGGGATGGATAGGGAAGGGCTGAGGTGACATCATCAGGCTGCGCAGGGAAATCCTGGCAAGGTATTTAAGGCTGCGCCCTAGTGGTTTCGATCTCTTTGTCCCCTTGGACCTCAGCCTAGCTGCATGAGCATCGTCGAAGGAGCGAGGCGGAGTGTGGCACGGTGGGTTAGGGGGGGCCGTGGCGTAGTCGCTTTATAACGATCCCCATATGAGTCTATTATTATTATTATAGTTTTCAATAAAATACCGATTACGTTAACTTTATACATTGGGTGGTTAGGCCGCTACGATAGCCGGCCGCGGCTAGAAACTGAATGGATCTTTAGGCGGCCGCGATATGCGGAGGGTGCACCGGTATGTGGAAGGGGCGCAGCCTAAATTTCAGAGAATCGACTTCGGCCCGGGCCTGGGCTCGAGCCTCAGCGCGCGCGTTTAAAAAAATAAATAAATAAATAATGCGCGGTGGGAGGAATAAATGTGCAGTTTGGTTTTAATTTGATGTCCAGATCTTTTGTGTGACCGCAGGGGAGTGTTGTGTGGGAGGGGTGCGGCTGGGTCGGCGGAGCGGCGTGAGGCTAACTGCGGGTTGACTGCTTGTATAGGCAGTAAGCACTCCGTATTCACGCAGCTTAGTGGTTCACCCGGACAGTGCGCTGCCCCGGCAGCCCTTTAGACCACAGTTCTAGCCCTGCGTCTGCTATCGGTATTTGTTTAGGAGGGTGGAGTGCCCGATACCTAGGGCCCAAAAAGTGCGTCACCCCAGGTTCCCTTGAAAATATTGCTGGAAATGGTAGTTGGTATCATTAATTGGATTGGTTCAGCTGTCGGTGAAAAGAGTGATTTTGGGAGGATGCTGGAGGAAGTATGCAGGCAGCATGCGGGACAAAGTGCAATTTCCTTAGTACATGCTCTGGTTTTTATTGTGAAATCACCTGGCAGGGGGCTTTGTTAGCCCGGGTGCTTTTTTTTTTTTTGCGCAGAGGTACCCGGGGCAAGCGCGCTAATGATAGTTCCGGTAGCTCGGGAGCGTGGAGTGCGACGGTCCTGGTGGTACATGGGGAGTGGCTGTATCGAGGGGTGTGTAAAAGGGGCGTGCCCAATCGCTCAGGGAACGTTTGTTGGTGTGGTTCATGGGTGCTGCACGGATGAGGCCGAGGCCCATTTCAGTTGGGGGAAGAATGGAATTCGTTGCTGATACACATACTGTGGGCAGGGGATATGTGGCGCAAAGTTTTCAGAAATATGTAGGGATTAAGGGTTTAATATAGGGACTTTTGCTTAATTTTTTCTCCTTTTGTTGCTTTCATGTCGGCGATATCCGGAGGCGCGCCTTCCTGGGAAGGCAGCAGCATGGTGTACAGGTCGTCCGGGGGGCGCAAATTTTCCGAAGACCGTGAAGCAGGAACTTCTTTCTCGCAAACGCCACCAAATTGGCCCAGCAGCTCCAGCGGAAGCGTACGTGAACGTTATGGAGATCGTTGAGGGGCCTGCACTTATGCATGGTGGAAAATTCCGGGTTCGCGTGAAGCCTCTATTCTTTACAAAGGTTGGTAAATTGAATACATTTGGGTGTTACGGGGGTTTGAGGCAGCTCTCCTTAGTGGGCGCTTGGACAGGCACAGATTAGTCCTGAGTGTAATTGCCTGAGTGCGTTCATGGACAATTTTTAGATAGTTCTATTGAGAGCTTCTCTACCCTCTCACCCCTTACTAAAAATTATAAATACTCGGTGTAATTACCAGGGTGTGCTTTTAAAGGATATTCCGAGAGGGTTGGTAATGGGAGTCACTCGGGTTGAAGGTCGCAAGTACGATTCCGCATAAGCCGCTCCTCTTTACAAAGGTTGGTAAATGGAATGCATTTGGGGCATTACGTGGGGTGAGACGGCTTGCCTTGGTGGGCTCTTCGACAGGCGCAGATTAGTCCTGAGTGTGATTGCCTGAGTGCGTTAAGGGACACTTGTTAGATACTTCTATTGAGAGCTTATCTACCTTCTCACCCCTTACTGGAAATTATAAATCCTAGGTGTAATTACCGGAGTGTTCATTCATGGACACTTTTTAGATGGTTCTATCAAGAGCTTATCTACCTTATCACCCCTTACTACAAGTTATAAATCCTCGGTGTAATTACCGGAGTGTTTTTAGAGGGTGTTCCGGGAGTGTGGGAATGTGAGTCACTCGGGTTGAAGGAAATCATCTTGGTGCGTGACTCCACACCAACGTGTATATGGAGACGGCCCAAAACAAAACCAAATATACTGCCCAATTCGCTATCAAAAAGTATTAATAAGTACCCCTTGTTGTAGATGCAATCAGGAAAAGCATTATTCCTACTATAGCTGCTTGGTGCAGAACTCGCTGGATGACTGGTGGTGCTCTACGCTCATTTGTTACAGTGAATCGGGGCTTCATGAACACACATTTGCAGACATCTTCTGTGCCCTGCCAATCAGGTGCTTAAACCTTTATCAGCTCTAAGCCTGCAGTACAGGGCCCGTATGTATACTGACAGCACCATGGGTGAAATTCTCTATTGAAAGCTATTAATAAGTACCCCCTCTGGTACATGCAACCAGGAAAAGCTTCACCCTTTTTAACCCTAGTACATTTGCTTTGAGCAGAACTCGCTGGATGATTGGTGGTGCTTTATGTTCATTTGTTACAGTGAATCTGGGCTTCAGGAACACACATTTGCAGACATATTCTGTGCCCTGCCAATCAGGATCTTAAATGTTTATCAGCTAGAAGCTTTGTTAGAGGGCCCGTGGGTAGACCGACGGCACCATTGGTGACACCAGAATGGGTGCAGCTACGAACCACAGCCCTATGGTATTACCTCAAGGTTGCATCAGCGCAAAGCATTCGTATACTCCGAGGACGTCTCACCAGCAACAATACAAGCACCGCTTCCAGCAACGGCCGTACAGCCCAAACTAGGGCAAACTGGTGCGTATGTGCGTGCACGCACACGCGCGCGCTCTCTCGCTCTTAGGCAGCAGCGCTACATTGTGGAAGGGGCGGCTGCAGTACGGGCAATATAATTTCTTAGGATGGTTTTCATGCCAATGGTTGCGCTACTCAGTGAGAAGAGAGCGGATGTTACCTATCGGTGTAAGCTACCGGCTTTCGAGCCGGTGACTCCCAAGCAGCGCTACATTGTGGAAGGGGCGGCTGCAGTACAGGCAATATAATTTCTTAGGATGGTTTTCATGCCAATGTTTGCGCAACTCAGTGAAGAGGGAGCAGATGTTACCTATCGACGAAAGCTACCGGCTTTCGAGCCTGTGACTCCCAAATGAATATATCGTGGGTAATGTAACTGGTGCTCATGTAAAGCGCGCCAAGTTGGCGCTATATATAAATGTGCATATCTCTTAAAAATTACATCAAAAACAGGTGCAGTTGCTCTCCTCTTGTTGTGAAGGAGAGTAAGGGACAGTAGTGGGGTATGTAGGAGTCTCACTAGCTTATCTTAGAGCAGGAAGGAGTTTTTGTAGCAGTTCTTGCACTGCATCTACGGTTATCATGGGCCAGGTGCCTAGATTTCGTAGCTTAATGTCGTCAGTTTGCATGTTCCCCAGCCGAATATCACTAGGTATTTTAATATTATATCTACAGGGGTTTGTTCAGCTCAACTCTATCTCCTGTGCTACACTGTGGCTCCCGGTAACAACCTGGGGGGCGTGACAAATAGATAAATCGGGGCCGCACCATATCACCTGCGCACACGCATATGGTATATCGGTATCCTATCGTGGGCGCTTTATGGGGACTGCAGCGGACATATACTTGTTATATTGCAATCTGTCATCCTATTTGGGGATTGGCATGCCATAAAATTGGAGACGAGTCACTATATATCAGCAACTATCCGTTTAGATACTTGATCGGCTCATTCACATTCGTAATTTTTTCTCTGTTTGGATGCTATCAGCTTAAAGAATGCTGGATACGGAGAGCAGTGCTTAAGTTGAGCCAGGGGTTGAAAGGGGGGCTTATCAGAACCCCCTTTGGGGACTAGAATAAGAAGAAGGCAGTACCTTGCATGGGGAAAAAATTGGCATGGTATGCCGGATAATGGATTCTAGAAGCACGGCGGCAAGACCTCAAACTATTCAGTGTTGGTAGTTCGGTCGCCAACCTTCATTTGCGTCAGCTGCCGGCTTGTGGACACAACAATATTGTTCATATTACATATTGACAGAGAGCCTGAGAATGAAAGTTACCAGAATCTGATAAACTATGCTAGGTGAAACATGACCGCCGCAGTCTTGGCTGCGGTGGAAATAAGGGATTATCGCCTCTCTCAATAATGCGTTTAGTTTACGGTGGTTACTTTAATCATATCCTCAGCACTCAATAGGTGCAAATGTGACAGCCGTCAAAATATGCTAGGGTTCGGTAGCGGAGACGGAGTAAGGAGTGTCTCCAGTATTTCTTTAAATGAGACAATGAAGTGCTGCACACTGCTGGGGGCGCTTACGGCAGAGTCAGGCTCTTGGCAGCACGGCCTTTTGACGGTGTGCAACCAATAACAAAATAGTTCAGAAATGACCGAGCATGGGTATGGAACATAATGGCTTGGTCTTGGTAAGTCAGCACTTAGCATGTTTATGCCTATGGATATCGGGCTAGGGGAGAGATGGCTGACCTGCTGGTGGTCTGGGACTCTCCTCTCCTGCGTTGTCTGGTGTGCAACGGCAAAGTCAGGCTCTTTTCAGCACGGCCTCTTAACAGTGTGCAACCAATGACGGAATAGTTCAGAAATGACCGAGCATGGGTATGGAACATAATTGGCTTGGTCGTGGTAAGTCAGCACTTAGCATGTTTATGTCTTTGGACATCAGGCTGGGGGAGAGATGGCTGACCTACTGGTGGTCCGGGACTCTTCTGTCCTGCGATGTCTGGTGTGCAACTTTAGGGGGCTGCCCCGGTGCGCAAGTATCCCCTGGCGGGGAGTAATGTTGAGACGTGGGTAAAGTTGCATATCAGTGCCTGCTTATAATCGTGCAGGGACTCCCTTGTGTGAAGCACTGGGAAAATGTCCCACATTCGACGCTACTGGCCACAGGCTAAAGGGCAGGAGATCTTGGGGGCTACTGTGGAGCACAGTCAGCGCCGGGGGGGGGGCGAGTGCGCCAGGGAGCTTCTCACCCTGTGGCGGAGCGCTGACAGTTAACAACAAAAGGGGATTCACAGCAATGGAGGTTCAGCCACTGGATGGACCCCAGGAGGGGGTAGGTTCCACATGTGCAGAGGGTAGGCGGGGAGGAGGGACTGACCTGCTGGTGGTCCTGGACTCTACTGCCCTAACCCACAACGTATGGACTGAGCAGAATATTGGGGGGGCTGCCTGTGTTCAGGTACCCCGGAGGGCCGGTGCGGTATGCGGTGCCCTGGATTTCAAGTTTCGCCACTGTTTGCTGTAGCGCATTGGGGCCTGCTGGCACAATGTACGCAGCAGAGTGGGTGTGTGGTGGGCCGAGTCGGCCAAGTTCAAACGTACGGCCAAGTTCAAGTGTACGGCCAAGTTCAAGTGTACGGGCAAGTTCAAGTTGAAGTGTAATGTCATGACTAATTTTCCTTACTGCCTTTCACATGTTGATGTCGATAAAGTGTGATGCTGTGAATAATTTTGATATATCCAAGGAGGATACTTTTACTCACGTAATGGTCTGTGGTGAAGTACCTGGATTGATGTGAATAAAAAAGGCTACGCCCTGGACAACAGACCCTGATTCTGAGAGTTCTTGGGCACAGCGGGGCGGTAAGGTGACGGAAGTTTGGGAGGAGTGAATGTCACGTTCTGCGCGTACTATTATGTACTGAGCCATGAATTCTCCTTTTTGCTGCTGTTTTTGTTCAAATTTCAACACATCCCTTATGTGCTTAAATGTATTTCCCCTTTGGGCCACCTTAATCTTCTTCTGAATGTAACTAACCTCTGTCTCTTTTCATGAGGCTCTTGAAAAGCAGTATTCACAGCTTCTTTAATTAAATATTCTAATTCCTGCTTAGAAATGGTAATGAGCTCCTCTGACTCATTTTCTATCTCATGTTCTTCAGCCTGCTTCCTGGGCTTTTTCTTTCTGGCACACTTAGAACTCTGTCATAGTTGCCAACATTTGAAAATAATGTCAAGGGACACTTTGCAGCACAGCTATCAATTTCTTACTTGAAAATGTACCACACCCACTGCCCCAAAACTCCGCCCACTTGTCAGGGCACACAGAGCGTGAGCGCACTGACTGCGGAAGCGGAGACGAACGGGACAAGAAACTACAGTTCCCGTCATCCGCTAGCGCTGTCAACGCACGCGCTGACGTTGCACGCTGTAAGACGTGCCGTCAGCAGAACCGGATAACAGGAGATGGCGCCTTCACGAAGACGCCGATTATCCTGTGGATTCCCGAGTACCAGGAAGTACGGTCGGGTAAGGGTGCGATCTCGCACCAACTGTTGTTCTTGTGCTTTGCTGTTTGGCGCTACGGAGGCTTCCAGAGCGCATATCCTCTGTTCCTCCCGTTGGAGAGACACGTTATTTCCTACGGTCTCATGCGGGAGGAAATGCTGTTATTATTGCTTGTGTGAAACAAGAGAATGAGCATTGTCAACACTCTCGCTTTGAGGCAGAAGCGGGAGTGCATGATTCATTTACGTTATTCCTGCATTAATAGGGATGACTGAAGTTCCTCCTAACACTAGTTTATTTTGAGGGCTTCCCAATTATTGGAGTATGATTTCTTCACTGGTAGCGGATGAGAATTGCTGGCTACCTTTTGGAATGGCTGAATGACAAGCCAGAAACGCTATACTTATGTTTGATTGCCGTTAACATTGGCTTTTTGTGTTATACTTTCGTTCTTTAGGGGAGATCTGTTGAGGGTGTCCAGTACTGAACTGATATAGTCCAGTGGGGTCAAGCACGTTCTATACGAAGGTATAAGCATTTCATTCAGAAGATCTTGAGTACAATAGAGGGTGTATTTCTCCATTTACTGTGTGACATGTTATTAACTAAACCTGTTTCTTCATTAGAATAGGAATGTGCTATTACCTTGTACTCACCCTCACATCTCGCCCGGCAGAAAGCCCTCCTTGTTTTCTTTACAGGTAGAGTGAGTTCCCCTTTTGTAGGGCCTTCTGTGACATATTAGCTAAAGTTAAAACAGTGTTCTTTATAGTAAAAACTGTTTTCTCTCTTTGTCTGTTCTCAGGTCTCCCTCCCCGCTGTTCCTACCCTTTCCTTCCCTTGCTTGACCATCACACTAGTCCGAGAGGATTAATTCTATCCGGACTTGGGGCTGTCGAGAGGTGGACCCCTTTTTGCTTCAATCCGATCCTGAGGATAACCTGGTGACCGTGACAGAGTACATCCCCCCTTCGGAGAGCACTGACAGGAGCAGGGTTTATCCGGGAACCTCCTATGAAAAGCTGCTATTAGCCGGGGAGCATGTACAGAGGAGGCCGGTTCCCAGGAGTCTTCCTCGGAACCATAACCTTTCCAGGACACCAAGTACCATAGTACCATAGTTTCTTCCGGGTGATCCTGGAGTCCACAACACCCTTGACCTCATACTCCTTGTCATGATCCACCTACAACGGAACAGGCCGCATTTTAACTGGGCAGAAGGAAGGCTTCAGGAGAGAGACATGAAAGACCGGATGTATCCGGAAGTGCGCCGGCAAACGTAGCTGTACAGCCACCGGCCCTACCTGCTTGAGGACCCTGTAGGGGCCAATGAACCTGGGATTTAGGAAGCTATGCCTCTTGAATCTTATGTTTCTCGTAGAGAGCCAGACCAAGTCCCCCTTCTTGTATTCCGGAGCGGGCCTCCGATGCTTATCTGCCTGCCTTTTGTACAATACTTTAGCATGCTGGAGATGTTGGGTGGTGTCAAGCAATGTTCGTCTGATGTGCCCTACCCTCTGTTGTACTTCGGGGAGTTTAAGTGTGCGACTGGGCGCTACAAAAGGAATAAAACGAGGGTGGAAACCATAAGAACTGTAAAAAGGTGAGTGGCGTGTAGAGCTGTGTAATGCGTTATTATAAGCGATCTCGGCTATCCACAACCAGTACACCTAAGCTTCCGTGTTTGTGTCTACGTAGCATCGCAGGAATTGTTTAAGGGTCTGGTTCAACCGTTCCGTCTGGCCATCAGTTTGGGGATGGAAACTGGTGGACAGAGCGGACGAAATGTTCAACCTAGAACACCAAACCCTCCAGAATCGTGCTGTAAATTGTGAGCCCCTGTCTGACACGATAGTACACGGTAGCCCATGTAACCTGACTACGTTGACTAACAGTAGGGATGCTAACTGTCCTGCAGTAGGGAGCTGTTTGCAGGATATAAAGTGTCCCATTTTAGTCAAGTAGTCCACAACCACCAAGATGACTGTATGCCCTAGGTCTCTAGGTAACCCGACTATAAAGTCTACCGACCATTGTTCCCATGGGTTTTCCGGAGTGTGCAAAGGCCGTAACAGGCCTTGAGATTTGCATTTATCAGTCTTCATTTGAGCACAGACTTCACACCCCTTGACCCAAAGTATTATGTCTCTGCGGAGAGAGGGCCACCAAAATTGACGTAGTGTGTTTTCCATGGTTTTTTGGCCACCGCAATGTCCAGCACACGGGAGGATATGGCACCAGTGAAAGACCTGCTGTCTTACTTCCTTGGTGGGTAATAAGACTTGATTTCCTTTCATGGGAATGCCTTGTCGCAGTCTCCATTCGGGATGATGTCTGAGCCAGTCTCTCCAAGTGGCAGTCTGTATTCCTCTCTTTACCTTCTGTAGGAAGTCATTTGTATGGGTTACACAGTCTACTTGGTCAGGTGCGATGATTGCTCTTTCGGGGTTCGTTATACCTTCTGTTTGAGTGGTTTGTCTGGTCAGGGCATCTGCTTTCTTGTTGTCTCGGCCGGGCCTAAAGGTGATGACAAAGTGGTATTCAGCGAAGAACATCATCCACCTTAGCTGACGAGGAGAAAGCTGCCTGGAGGATTTCATGAACTGCAAGTTGCGGTGATCTGTGTAAACAGTGACTTGGTGTTTTGCTCCTTTTATCCAATGCCTCCATTCCAAAAAGGCGTCCTTAATGGCCAATAGCTCCTTTTCGGCGACAGTATAGTTTCTTTCCGCACTGTTCAGCTTACGAGACATGAAGGCGACTGGATGCAACTGCCCTGTGGAAGGATGTCTTTGTGAAAGGACGGCTCCTACTGCTACGTCGGAGGCGTCGGCTTCTACGATGAATGGCAATTCGGGATCAGCATGGGCCAAGATAGGAGCAGAGGAAAAGGCTGCCTTCAGTGCTTCAAAGGCGGTTTGAGCTTCTTCATCCCACTGGAAGGACACGTTCTTCCTTAACAGGCGTGTAACTGGGGCCACCATGGTGGAGAAATGATGAATAAAACGCCTGTAAAAATTGGCGAAGCCCAGAAAGCATTGTATGTCACGTACATTCTTTGGACCGGGCCATTCAGTAATGGCTGTCACCTTCCTCTCAGCCATGATTTGGCCTGCCGGGGTGAGCATGACCCCCAAGAACTCCACGGTGGTGCCATGAAATTCACACTTACTGATCTTACAAAAGAGGTGGTTTCTTTGCAAGGCCTGTAAGACAATCCTGACGTGTTCCTTATGCTCCTCAGGGTCTATGGAAAAGACAAGAATGTTGTCTCTGTAGACAACCACGAATCGATCCAGATACTCCCAGAGGATGTCGTTCAGGAAAAACTGGAAAGCAGCTGGGGCATTACAAAGGCCGAAAGGCATAACAAGATATTCGTAGAGCCCGTAACGAGTCTTGAACGCTGTCTTCCACTCGTCCCCCTCTCGCATCCGAACCAGATGGTAGGCTCCTCGGAGGTCGAGTTTCGTGTAGATCGTAGCCCCCTTTACTTGTTCCAGCAATACCGACACAAGGGGGAGAGGGTACTGGTTCTTCACAGTAATGGCGTTCAACGCTCTGAAGTCGATGCATGTCCTGAGCTCCCCATTGGCCTTAGGTATAAAAAAAGGGGGGAAGCTGCAGGAGACCTGGAGTGACGGATAAAACCCAAAGAAAGGTATTTATCTAAGTACTGCCTTAGATGTAGATTCTCGGGTTCAGTCAAGGCGTATATCCTGCTGCAAGGACCCACTGCACCCAGTATAAGATCGATCTGGCAGTCGTAGATCCTGTGTGGGGGCAATACCTCAGCCATGCTGTCACAAAACACCATAGCATACTTCTGATAGCATCCGGGCAGATCCACTTCTTTCTCCGCGGCCGTGGCAATATGGTGGTGTAACGCTAAAGCCTTGGACGGAACCGTAGGGGGATATATGCAGTGGGTGCTGCAGTACCCGGAATCCATCTTCAAAGTCAAGTGAGGCCAATCAATGGATGGATCATGTTTCTGAAGCCAGGGTAACCCCAAAATCACCCCGTATTTGGGTGCTTGGATGACGTTGAAGGTAATGAACTCGCAGTGGTCATCCTTGTACCATACCTCGAGCTCCCTCGTATTAAACCGATTGGGACCGGATTCCAATTGTTTGCCATCCACTGCAAACACACGTTCAGGGGTGCTCTTTGTAACCAATTCCACTCCTAATCTGAGGGCTTCATCTTCATCCATAAAGCAGCCAGTGGCCCCAGAATCCACCATGACTTGGATCTGTTTCTTTTCTTGACCCACAACAATATCCATGTGGACGAAGAAGTGTTCGGGGTTATCACTGGAATCGTTCTTCACTGAAGGGATTTCACTAAAGCTCAAGGATTCCCCTTCCTTATTCCTCAAGCATATCGGTTTTCCGACGACTTGTCTGCTGCAACTGCGGCCACCTGTCCAAACCTGGGACGACTGTTTCTAGGCTTAACAGGGCACTCTCAGAGGTAATGCCCTTTCTTCCCGCAGTATAAGCACAGTCCCTGTTTCCGCCGGTATTCATGTTCGTTGGGGGTGAGAGAGGCCCGGATCGCCCCTATCTCCATAGGTTCGGAAGGAGTCAATCCGTGCTCAGAGGTCTTGGGCTGGTCAAAGCGCTGGGGGACCCGTTCTCTTCTTCTGTGGTCACCTCTGCGTTCCTTCAAGCGATGATCCAAACGCAATCTTAGTTCGATTAGCGCAGGACAGGTTCTAGGTTGAGGGTCCACTTGCGCTATAACGTCCTTCAGATCATCCCGGAGCCCTTGATAGAATAGTGCGGCTTGTTTCGACTCTGACCAATCCGTCTCAGCCACCAATCGTCGGAAGGAGTTCAGGTATACCAACAGATCCTTGCTACCTTGCTTCAATTCAAGCAACTCCTTATCTGCCGAAAATGTTTCAGCCCTGCGATCAAATGTCTTTTCAAACTCCTCCTTGAAAGTGTCCCAGTCATGGAGGAGAGGGTCGTCTCGTCGGACTATAGGGACTGCCCATTGTGCTGCGTCCCCTGCTAAGTAGGAGATCAGGAAGGCGACTCGTGCTTGGTTAGTCGCAAACATCTTGGGTTTGCAATGGAAATGAAGCATTACCTGGGTTAGGAATACCTGCACTTTATGCATATCCCCGTAATATCTCTCAGGAGGGGCCAACAGGATCTGTGAGGGTACTTCCACTACCACTGCACTAGCCTGAGGAAGGGAAGAGCTGCCTGCATCGAAAGGATTCCTCTGCATGCGCTCTACCCTCGCTTGTAAAGCGGTGGTCTCATTACGTGAAGTCGCCAGCTCTGACTGCACCAATACTAGTGCAGCTAGGACGTCTTCAAGCGTCGCCATCCCAGATTCCACCCGACCAGGTGGATAAGTAAACGTGGGCCGATTATTCTGTCACGGTCACCAGGTTATCCTCAGGATCGGATTGAAGCAAAAAGGGGTCCACCTCTCGACAGCCCCAAGTCCGGATAGAATTAATCTTCTCGGACTAGTGGGATGGTCAAGCGAGGGAAGGAAAGGGTAGGAACAGCGGGGAGGGAGACCTGAGAACAGACAAAGAGAGAAAACAGTTTTTACTATAAAGAACACTGTTTTAACTTTAGCTAATATGTCACAGAAGGCCCTACAAAGAGGGGAACTCACTCTACCTGTAAAGAAAACAAGGAGGGCTTTCTGCTGGGCGAGATGTGAGGGTGAGTACAAGGTAACAGCACATTCCTATTCTATTGAAGAAACAGGTTTAGTTAATAACATGTCACACAGTAAATGGAGAAATACACCCTCTATTGTACTCAAGATCTTCTGAATGAAATGCTTATACCTTCGTATAGAACGTGCTTGACCCCACTGGACTATATCAGTTCAGTACTGGACACCCTCAACAGATCTCCCCTAAAGAACGAAAGTATAACACAAAAAGCCAATGTTAACGGCAATCAAACATAAGTATAGCGTTTCTGGCTTGTCATTCAGCCATTCCAAAAGGTAGCCAGCAATTCTCATCTGCTACCACTGCAGAAATCAAACTCCAATAATTGGGAAGCCCTCAACATAAACCAGTGTTAGGAGGAACTTCAGTCATCCCTATTAATGCAGGAATAACGTAAATGAATCATGCGCTCCCGCTTTTGCCTCAAAGCGAGAGTGTTGACAATGCTCATTCTCTTGTTTCACACAAGCAATAATAACAGCATTTCCTCCCGCATGAGACCGTAGGAAATAACGTGTCTCTCCAACGGGAGGAACAGAGGATATGCGCTCTGGAAGCCTCCGTAGCGCCAAACAGCAAAGCACAAGAACAACAGTTGGTGCGAGATCGCACCCTTACCCGACCGTACTTCCTGGTACTCGGGAATTCACAGGATAATCGGCGTCTTCGTGAAGGCGCCATCTCCTGTTATCCGGTTCTGCTGACGGCACGTCTTACAGCGTGCAACGTCAGTGCGTGCGTTGACAGCGCTAGCGGATGACGGGAACTGTAGTTTCCTGTCCCGTTCGTCTCCGCTTCCGCAGTCAGTGCGCTCACGCTCTGTGTGCCCTGAAACCACTCCACCCAACCCACATAATTATTATACTTTAACTCCACCTAATTAAAATACTGTCACGGATTGTCACTTGCATTATAAAATAAGCAATGTACTATTAAAGTTCTTACATACATACAGTCAAGACCGATAACAACACCCTTCCAACTGGGCAAAACTATCAATCTCAAACATCACAGTAACAGATATTACTTACTCACTCTCTCAAGACCAACAGATGACGCCCAGTGCAACAATCTTTTTTGGTGCCCCATGACCTTGTTCTCCACGGCTTCCCTCACAACCATTGGCCAACAGTGCCCCTCGTCTCTCCATAGTGCCTCTGTCACAAATATTTAATTTGTTTTATAGCGCTACTCATACCAGTACAGGGTGTCAGAGCACTTAACATCACAGATACATTGCACAGAGACAATGAATCATACCTGTGTAAAGTTGTCTAGAAAATGTTAAATAAAACAATGAGGATTAAAAGGTGTAGGAATCACATGCCACAGATGCTAGGACAATGTCTCAACCGGTATCATTGAGGAAGGCAAGTATATATGCATGTACAAGACATTACAGGAAGGAAGAGGGAGACTCGTGGTGTGTTTATAGAAAGTGCTCTTGGCATTATATATTTGCAGTTACAAAAAATAGAACAGTTATATCAGCACTGTATGCAAGAATGCAAGGGCAACCCAAAACGTACTTGGTGCACTACCTTGCTCGTGACACACGAAGGTGACGCGCAAGAGACAAGTGAGGGAGCAGCGGAAAGCGCAATGTGACAAAGTGAAAAGGAATATATATATATATACAGAAATATATGGTTCAACAGAGACTATTTACAAAAGTTGGTCGCGGTTTAGTTAAACATTTTATGTGAACCATAGTTGAATTTGTGCCGTGGATTGCGCTGAATGGTCGACGGCGTTTCGATCCTATTTAATCAGGATCATCTTCAGGACCGGGTTGCCATTTAAGGGGTGCTGTACAAGAAAGGAAAGGGAAGAGATCAGGGAGGGTTGGGATCAGGGAAACGGTGCGCATTAGGAAGCGAAGCCAGCGCAAGGGGGGGTGGGGAGTAGCATACCTGAAAGAGGTAGACTGCGGACGTCAAGGGGCAGCGTGGCTAGCCCAATGAAGAGAAGAACAATCTAATTAGGTCCCGCTGGTGAGAACTGGGCCCCAAGGGATGCACGCAGCGCGTAGGATCATCTATATAGTAGGCAATGCCGCTGGAAGCTGGGGGTTCCTGGTGGGGAAAAGGCCAAATTAACGTGGAGTAGTGGAGAAAAGACCATGTGTGAGGGGGCACAGTCGTGCGATAAACTCACCTACAAGCCGGGTTTTAATGTAAGGCTCGGGAAGCCTACAACAGGGTCGGAGCCCCGATCCACTGTGTGTAGTTAATGAGAAGCAATGGAAAAAGGGTGCCTAAGGCAAGGCGATGAACCAGAGCTAATATGGACAAAGAAACCACAAACAAACAGGATACTATGAACATACAATAAACAATGACATACAAAGATTGGATGTTCAATCATTTAATTTATAAAAAAATAGTTATAGTTTATATAGGCATTTTTCTGTATATATTTAAAATACATTTCTTGGCATAAATTGATAATCATGAATTAAGTTTACATAGCAGTGCTAACCAAGTAATGCAATCATTGTTGTTGTGCTTATTCTCTGTAATACAATGTTTAAACTGAGTTGATCTGAGCGTAGTTAACAATGGAATTTGTTTGAAAATAGAAAACACACAGAAACATTTACATGAACTGGCGGTCAATTATACACACACTACGCGCGTTACGGCTTTGCCTTCCTCAGGGATCCGTCTCAGTTAAAATCTTGTTGGTAAACTACCTATGGAAGTACTGAAAGTTATGTGACTGAAGGTCTGGACTTCCAATAGTCATCAAGGTTAGGGTGTCCTTATTCAGACTGGTGCTGCATGTATTTCACTTAATGTTTACTGTACACAAGGTAATTTATGGAAAATATATAGGACTGGTTTAAAAACAAAGCAGCTGGCGGTGAGCTCCTGATATAACTGGCCCACTGGTAGCAGCAAGCAGCTGATTTAATAAGCCTCTGCTTTAAGTGAGAGACATGTTGTTCCTCACAGGGTTGAAACGATTTCCAGATGGAATGATGAAGAGGAGCTCTCGATATCCGGCTCCAAAAAGTAGATACGTTAAGCGCGAAAAGTTCCTGGAATACCGCTATGAGAAGCAAACGGTCCGTGAAAAGGGATCCTGAATGGGGGCGACATACGGAACAAACCGATTAATGAATAATGGGGCACGTTAGGGCCAAAAGTGAAGCGGTGCGTTGGGAAGAGCTTACCGTGAGGAATGGCGGGGGGAAGGTGGAATCAATCCGGAGACAGGAAGTTTGCTGCGATAAGCGCCAAGCCGTCACGTTCGTGTGCGGCCGATCCGGTGTCTGAATGCGGGGAACTATCGGCGAAAGAAGTAAACGCTGCGCTTCCGGGAGCGATGCGTCAACGCGTCATGTGATCATGAGTGACGCTGCCCGGGAGTGTGGCCATGGGAATCCGAGTGATTACGCGGCCAGAGGGTAGTCCAACGCGAGAAAAATAGAACGCGCAGGGAGGGGAGGGTGGAGGGAGGTTGGGACGAGGAAAACAAGGACAGAAGTATTGCACTTGATTTAATCTCGAAGAGAATGCGGTATGTAATCAGTTTAAGGACCAAAGGAGCAGGCTGGTCCAGTAGTATCAGTATCATGATCGTAACAAACAAAAGCAAATTAAATGTGATGTAGTCATTGTTGTACATGAAAAAACAGAGATGAACACAAATCAATAAATTGAATAAATCAATAAATAAATAAACTAACACAACTGGTATTTTGTATTCTGTGCTAACATACGTTATCTCTCAATGTGAAGCAAAGGGGGGATGGGTGATACAGGGAAGGGGACAACAAGAGTATGATTGAGGGTGGCTATGTGGATGTAAGGTGTTGCAATCACAGTTGCACGGTAAAGTACCACTCAACAAGGGCGATCAGGCCTGGGTTCACGGTATTGCAATTGGGAACTGAGAGTTACTGGGGGTCAAGGGGCGTTGGTTGGATAATTGTAGATATCTGTGTGAATGTGAAGTGTCAGTGGTGCAATCACAGTTGCACAGTAAAGTACCACTCAACAAGGGCGATCAGGCCTGGGTTCACGGTATTGCAATTGGGAACTGAGAGTTACTGGGGGTCAAGGGGCGTTGGTTGGATAATTGTAGATATCTGTGTGAATGTGAAGTGTCAGTGGTGCAATCACAGTTGCACTGTACTATTCCACTCGTCAATGGTATTAAGACCAAGGCTCACTGAATTGCAGCGGGTGATCCATTGGCACTCACTCCTGTTGTGTAGTGCTTGAAGATGCCCCCCTCTGGTAGGCAGTAGGGGTTGGTCGATCACCTGCCAGGTGATATCCAGTTTGCTGTGTTTTTTTTCACGGTAGTGCGATACCATGGGGCCGTCAGGACTTTACAGTGAATCCTGCTTTTGTGTTGTATTATTCTTTGTTTCACCATTTGGGTGGTTTGGCCGATGTATATCAGGTCACAAGGGCAGCGAATGGCGTAGATGACATTATGGGAGCGACAATTGGTGAAAGTTCTTAGTTTGTAGGTCTTGTTGTTGACCTTGAATTCTTTGGTGTTAGATGTAAGGTCACATACGACGCAGGTCTGGCATCTGTAATGTCCGATGACCGGCGGTAGGCCCCATGTAGCAGTGACATGGGGCCTACCGCCACACACCACTAGTCTCCCTCTTCCTTCCTGTAATGTCTTGTACATGCATATATACTTGCCTTCCTCAATGATAGCGGTTGAGACATTGTTGTTTGTTTTCGTTTACCTACCCAGATCTCAACCTGGTCTATGGGTCTTACTCCTGTTGTTTTTTTACCACAGATGCTAGGAGGCAGTGTATTTTAACCCGTTGACCGCGGCGCGAATTCCGCCGCGGTGCGTGTGATTTATAACTGGGCGTGGTTCGGACGGCCCCCGGCCGTCCTCCGCACATGCCCACTGTGACGTCGGATGGCCGGGGGCCGTCCGACGCACGCAACCGGTTAAGGGTGTTTGGGATGGAGAAGTAGAAACTCAGGTTTAAAACATACCACAGTGGTTGGGGTTAGCTTTACTAATAAGAATGCATTTGTACCCAAACTAACTCCTTTTAGCAGCATTAGATTCTGTGATATGCATGATACACAAGACTTTGCAGCAGGCACAATTAACCCTCTGCTGTACTGGTGAGTCAAAACTTGCACTAGACACAACTCCGATCTCTCTCCAGCAAGAATATTAAACAACACGTTCTCTTTGACTTACCAGCGGAGTCACTGACAGAGCTGGGAAAATACCTCCTCCTGCTTGGCCTGCTCGTTGTAGCTCAGCTGCAGTCTGTGGAGTCACTACTGCATCGCATATAATCTGCATCTGAGCTCTAGTCTGAAATCAGGGTGAAGAGGGCATAGCATGGGACACGCTGTCTTCCGTGCCATACCCTGTGCCTTTAAACACTCGACAAAGCCGAGCCTCCGGCGACCCGCCAAGAGCAGGGCAAGGAAACACATGTCGAGGAGGACCCCCGAAGAAACTCCTTGTCCTTTCATTTAGTTCCGGCAGCAGCAATTTCTGGTGGCCTGGGCCATGGGCGTAGGAAGTGTGGGGGACACTGGGGATATATCCCCCAGATTTTGGAGGGGGGGACACGGGGGATGAGGGTGGGGGGGACGAGGGGACAAAAGAATTTCCCCTCTCCCTTCTGTTATTCGCAGGCCCATTAGCGCGTGAAAGCGCTACCTAATGGCCCTGCACTTGACCTGCCTGGAGTCAAAGAGGCCACCCGCCCTCTTCCTTTTGTTATGCTGCAGAAAGGTTTGGCCGGTCTGGGACGGGCAGAGAAGGAAAAAAAACTCTTGTCTCTTTTCCTTCATGCCCAGAGAAGGCAAGGACAGTGTCCGCTTCTCCTGCTCTGCCTCTGGCAGCTGCCCTCCTCCCCTCTCTCTTTATTCCTCCATCTCTTTCTGTCTCTGTCTCGCTCCTCCTTAAGTGCTGATTTCAAGAGACAGCTGATACGTACTCTCTCTTGACTCTCCTTTTCTTTAAATGTTCCCCAGTGAAATGAATCCAAAAAAAGAGCGGAACACTTTGGCTGGAAATGTCCTCATTTTCTGACCGTTTTCTATTCCAAAGTGCAACTTTGGGACGGAGAGAAAAATACGAAAAATAATTAAATAACCAAATAAAGCAATACAGAGTGGTCAGCAGACAGGCCAGATTGTTATTTACACCCACGCACCTAAGCGCCGCTTTACAGAGTTTGCCAGTGAAGCGCTACTTTCTTTTTATCTTCTTTCTTTGAACAACATTGTTTTCCCCAGGTGGGAAGTGCACCATTCCTAAAGGGACTACAATACCTGGTTGATGGTTGGAGTGGAAAACGTTTAATATGATCGTTTTCAACTGTTTTAATTATTTTAGCTTATAAAATGCGTACCGCACCTCTGTGTTTAGGGATGTGGTCTTATTTAAACCAAACTGCTTACATTTTGTAAGGATATAAGCAATGTACATTGAAACGGGTCCCTTCCTGCTCCTGTAGTCATGTCCTGAACTTTTCAGCCAAAATCACTTACTGATTTCTGAATAATGAGTTTAAAACCGTTAAGGTAACCATGTTGTTCCTGCTTACATTTCACATGCTTTGCTTATCCTTGCATTCCCTATGAGTGTTTGCTTCTTTCAGGGTGTTATTACTTTTTTTCAGGCAGCATTTTACTCTTGTCTAATGCATAATTTGAATTGAGTCGCAGCACAATTGGGTTATAGCTGAAGGCAGTGCGAGTTTCTCCCAGTGGGGCAATATGGTGTTCAGTGTGGGAGAGGATGCAGCACTCTGGCCAGAGCTGCCGAATTTGGAACTGGAGAACCATGTTCAGCCTTCATGACCAGTCCACCAGACCACTCTCCTGACAGAGCACATTCTGATGCTACACCTTAGAAGGCCCGATAGACCTTAAAAGCCCTGGTGTCTTAGCACCAGCAGGTGGACCCTAACGGTGGCAAGTGTGAGTTAACCTTGAAGGCCTGTCCACCACAATCCATGCAGTTCACCTCCAGTCTTGCGGGCAGGCATACGAAGAAGCACACCCTAGAGCGACAGTGACTGTCACTGAGGTCACAAGACCCTTGAGGCCAGTCCACCTCACCCATTGGTAACTCCATTGGCCTTTTTCAGCACTAGTAGTGCAACTTACCAGGGGTTGGCAATGTAGGATTTGCATGCACACCAAACTTAGGGGTGATTATAATGGCGGTGGGACCGCCACATCACCCGTCGGGGACGGTCCCACAGCCATCGGTGACTGCATCACCACCCGCCATACTGCAATGGCGGGCGGTTCCCTGGCAGTCGGAAAGACCGATCGCCACACACCCGACGGGCTCCTTAAGCCCCCTGTGCGGCGGAGGGGCTTGTAGTTCCTACAATGCTGGTGGTGCCTACCAGGCACCGCAGTAGGGATTACGATGTCCCTTACCCGCCAGCCTATCCATGGTGGTTCACCCACCATAGAAAAGCTGGCGGAAAGGGACATTGGGGGCCCGTAGCAGGCCCCTTTACCCCCGGCCCCCAGACATGGGACCTGGGGGGCACCTATGGTGCCCCCCTACAAATCACTGCACCATGTGGCACTGCCACGTAGTGCAGTGATATATGTAACATGTCCCTTTTTTACATTGCGGCGGGTGATGCAGCCAGCAGCACCTGCCGCAATGTAAAAGATAGGCATTGCGAATGCAGTAGTGGCGGTCGCATTGTAATGCCTATCGTGGGGCCGCCGCTTTGTAGGCGAGGGGTCCCATTCCCCAATTTGATGGCGGACGGACTGAGGTCTGCCTGCCATCGTAATCAGTCCCTAAGTTCGCAAACATCATAGTCTCTGCTTCGTGCACAAACACTTTTAACATGTGCAGCCTGTTTTCGGGCCACTGGAGTTATGCAGCAATGGAGGCCAAAATTATGTCGCCGTGTTGACTAAATTATGCAGCAAAAAAAAGGCTGCAGCGTAATGCAGTATATTTTATGATACTTTATTATTCTGGCATATTTATACATACTAACATACAGCCTCTGCAAAGCTTTTGCCTCATTAGTACCTGTGTAACATACAAATGCAGCAGTGAGAAAGGTGACCAGTCAACGTTTGCCCTACACTTCACAGCAACATGTCACATTTCTTTTAGTAATTTTTGATCCGTTTGGGCTACAAAATTGTTTTGGGAGAAATTGTTAGATTATGCAGCAGATTATGTATTATGTGGCAAATATGGTACAGCCATAATTAAGTGGAAAACATTTTTTAAACTAGGATATGTTACCATTCATGTTTGAACTGCACTTGTGGAATAAGTGAGTAGAAGTGCTGATGACAGAAACTGCATGGCTCGGAGACAAATGGCTTGTGATTCCACTTTTAAGCGTATTAGGCACATTCAGTGATTGAAAACATATCCCTCTTTGTGAATGTATTTTAATGTCAATAACTCATACTAAACCTTAAATAAGCATGTGTATCTATTGGTTGAATTAACTTATCAGTGAAATGCCAAATAAATACTAAAAATGGGGACGTTTTGCTCTTTCTGGCCACACCTCTGACTCCACCCACAGACCCAAATCTCAGGTTATTCTCGCCCTCTGATTCTCCGCCCACAGTTCTCCTACTTTTTTTTCTCTACTTCGACCACTGCTTCCTGCCTATTGTGTTTTGAATGTCGAGCCCTTTTGAACTGAAGTATTATCGGAGCCTGACTGTGGGGTTAAGCGCGGTAGTCGCAGCTCACAGTTGGCTCATGTGGGAGCTGGGGCTTGAAATTAGGAATCATAGACTGCATAAGGCACTTTCCCTCTGCCTTCCCACTTCACTAAGAAGCCTAGTAAAGGTACCAGATGACACTATCAGGAAAAACGCTATTTTGCAGTCCCCGACTTTCCGTAAACACAATAATGCATTCTGGGATAGATAGTCTTGCATTACATCAGCTTAACCAAGTGGATTAATACACTGAGAGCAATGTCAGGAAAAGGGAAAGCCCATGACTTGACCACTGTGTCTCTGATGATATAATGGAGTCCTCTGGTAACATTAAAGGTAAGCCACACTTATTCAGGCAGTACCACTCTGAACACGGATAGAAATATGAGGGCCCTTTTGCAGGCACACAAAGTGTAAACCAAGTTGCCCCATTATTGAGTCTATACCATTAATGGCCTGACAATGTTACCAATTTAAAACTTAATTTTCCCACTTAGGCCTGTTGTGCTTGTGATTCACAAAAAGTGCAAGAGATTTACTCACAGTATTGCACCAACAATCGAAATGTGAGTAGCCCTTATGACCCCCCTGCGCCACTTGGCGCCCCTTCTACCTTTAGAATTTCCAGTCCTGCTAGGGCATCTTCTTTAAATACTCAATAAAACATGTGGCAAGTGCTTTAGCACCACATGCCCTCTGTGCTGTCTCTTTGTGTTTGTCTGGGACAGCTGTGGGTCTTCTTGAATTAGGGACACTTAAGTGGGCTTTCATTAAGAAACTATGCTTTTGAATACTGTACAAATTAGATTTTCGCCGAGTAACTTTAAATTTTAAAGCTCCAAGTGGACAAGAATCACAGATTGAGGTCATCAGCCAGTCATGGCTCTTTAGCCAGCAGCCCTTTGCATACTGGTACTTGTAGATTTACATTTTCTACTGTAGGCATGGACTTTGAAATCCAGGCATGCAAAGTACAGTGGGACAAAATCCAGAATGGCCTGAAGGGCCTACATTTGACATGTGGCCAATTGGCAGCTAGGAGCGTAACAGCTCTAGGTATGAATCTGTGTCCAGGTTGACAGAGGGATGATGGCTCCAAAAGAATGCAGTCTGTGGAATTCACTTGTCAACAACGTGGGGCCAGTATGAATACTTCTGGATTGGATATCAGTGTGCAAACACAGCAGACAGTTGTAAGTTCTGTACACATCACTCGTGAGGCCTCATCTGCAGTATTAGGCCTAGTCATGCAGGCCATATCTAACAAACAATGCAAAATTATCAACGGGCCAATCAGGGACATATTCAGACACCCTCATTCAGGGGGACACAGACGTTCAAGAACCAATAAAACAACGAGGAAACAGGCCTACCCCATCCACACACTCAGGATCTGTAATTACATCCCTGTATCCATTAGGACCACCCCAAGGATACTCTAAGTTAGGAAGGAGCTGAAGATGCATGTCTTTAAAGAACACTACATCACAACACAGTAAAGAGTCCACCTCCCATCGCAGAACCCAAGACCTCCCACCCAGATTCACTTTCTGGTTGGATCTCTGCCTTTGACCATGTAAAGCACTCCATTGCCTTTCAACTATGTGTGCACTTTACAAATACAGTTAATGAGAACAGCCGCTGCCTGTACAGGTAATAGCAGAGGGGCCGGGTAGGAGGGGGAGATTTCAACAGACGACGAGTGAAAATGAATTATTTATTTAATTTTCCCTCGTGGACATCTGTCAAATCCCCCCACCCCCAACCTGGCCCCACCGCTCTTACCTGCACAGGCCGCGGCTGAATCTGAATATGATGGCACGGGGTTCTAGCAAAAAGTCCTGCCTGTGGAGGCTCTTTATTCTTGCATACCATGGGAGGGTACGTGGGTGGAGGCATGAATGAGAAATAGCAGAAGCTGTACACAGTGCAGTTGGCAAGCATTCTTTAGTAGTGGAACCCTCCGACAATTACAGAAAAAGACTGGTAGCTGGTCCCTAGATGCTCTCAGCCAGCCCTGATTCGGTGAGGGTTCGCCGGCTTGCCTTGCGACGAGCTCCTGGTCAAACTTATGGAAGTCCAACCTCCGGAGCTTTCCAGTGATACGAGCCAGGGATCCAGGCTGGCACACAGTTGATGGTGGGTGGCTTGGCTCTCGTGGTTGGTCCCGGTCACCTTTTCTACGTTTGGAATTAGAAACTTTTACAGAGCTTTTTCTTGCAGGGTACCTCGATGCTTTTCACTAGGCCGGATTTGGTGAGGGTTCGCCGGCTTGGGTTTCCGCCTACGCCCGATCAAACTCTGGAAGTCGGACCCCTTGAACTTTTCAGCGGGAGGAACCTGGACGGCAGGCCAACTCATGGTTGATGGTTGCCGGCTTGGCTGGCCAGGGCGAGTTGGTCCACTTATGAAGCTTTTTTCCAAAGCTGCTCCAAACCTCTGGAACTTCTTCCTGAAATTCTCCAAAGGGTCTCAAAGTGTCCAAAACTTACTCCAAGGGTCTGTAATCTCCAAGATGGTCCTTGAAAGGGACTTCAGTTCCCACAATTCACTTGGACAAAACCCCTACAAATTCACTGGTAGTTCTTCAGGCTGGGGATTCTTGGTGGTGGTGGTCCAGGTGAGCTCTGTTAACCTTCGGCTTGCAGGGAGTCCACTCTTTAGTCCTTTTGAAGCAAGGTAGTCCACAGGGCTGTAATTCCAGATTGTGCAACAGGCACAATCTTCAGAGTCCAGGGCCTGGTTGGTGCAAATCAAACTCCTCAGCAGGGACCCTTCTTCTCCCAAGTTTGAAGCATCATCATCTGAGAGGCTCTGTCCCTCTCAGATACTTATTCCAAGTTCTCTGGGTCAAGAAGGAGGTCACTCCTGTCCAATGAGGTGCAGGGCAACGCTCCAGGGTATGACCACATCCTCTAAAGTGTGGCATTATTTTCTCAGAGAGATTCATCATGGCTGATTTTCCAGCAGAGGGAGCAGAACTAACTAAACCAGCCTACAGGATGGCTTCATCTACCTAGGTCCACTCCCCTTACATCTGGGAAATCCTCCTTAATCCCCCCATCCGGCTGTGGGGCAGGGGGAGAGGTGTAAATGAAAGTGATTTCTCCAGCTTGTCTCCTCCATCCCTTGAAGAGCATTATTTACTACCCCTCCCCCTGGCTCTGGCATTCCCATGCTCAGCAACCTCTCCTCCCAGAAAGGCTTCCTAACCCCAGGGGTCATTTATCACCTCTTCAAACAGCCAGGCTAATCCACTTACCTCTGACCAATTAAGGCAGAGCACTAGAGGGCTGAATTGTGGCTTACAGACAAGAAAGTCTTATAACTTCTTGTCTGTACATTTTAGAATAAATTCAACAATACCACATTGTTGCATTTAGCATTAACATTTTTCTGAGTCCTTTAATCCTAGTTTTATGGCTTTCCTTTCTCCAGTTATTAATTAATAACCTCTTGCATTGTTAACCTATGGGCTGGGGATCTGCAATGGAAAAATGAACTGGCCAATTTCTCTAATACCAGGGAATATATAAGGACCCCGCTTATACCTACAGGACCCCCCACCCCTGGAATACCTAGGAAAGACTTTAGGGGTTCTGATTATATCAAAATATTGCAGATCCTCCGTTCACAGCGCTCCCAGCACAAATGTCGATTTTGGGAAGCACTTTACTACAATGTAGGCAGTGAAATGTTCAATTTCACTAAACCCAGGGCATATAAAACTCATTTTATAAGGGTCCTCCTTGTAGATACCTGACCCCCCACCCCTGGGACACCTAGGGGAAACCCCGGGGATACCTAATATGCCCCAACATTGTAGTTTACCAATTTGTAAGTGCCCCAAACCCAAAAGTCAAGTTTGGGCACAATTTGCATTCTAAAAGCAGTCCTGCAACACAGGCCTGCTTTTAAACTGACCTCAGATTTCAGCAGTGCACACATGCAAGCACAGGAAGGGCTGCTGGCCTCTAAAATGTCATGCCCTAATATATACTAGGGACTTAAAGGTAGTTTCAATTCCCATGCCCTATTATGTACTAGGGTCTTATAGGAGAGGTCATGCCAATCATAGGGGTACCCTAACCCATAGTGCACCCTAGTGTATGTAGGTGTATTCACTGTATTTCTAAGTGTCTCTTTCAGCATAGCACTGGCCCTGGGGCTGGTTAGGCAGAGCCCAGGGTCAGTCAGAGTCAGGTACCACCAGTACCAGTCAGCAAAATGTTGGGGAGTGCCCAGGGCACAGGATGGCTTTGCAACACTAGAGAAGCACACACTCAGAATTTAAAACATAACACCATGGTTGGAGGTTCTCTTTAATAATCAGAATTGATTTCCATCCTAATGAACCCATTTTCCAACATTAGGATAATGAAAGACTGGGGAAAAAGCATAACGTTCTAATCTATACCTGCAGTTTTAATGCAGCTCTTTGATGATGGTTAATAGCTCACTGTTCAATGTTAGGATTTTAACTTATAAACTGCAAATAGCAAAAGAATCTCTCAGACAAAAGCAGTAACCCACTGACCTATTTACATTATATGCATTTTGTGAACTGCGTGGTACACGTTCTTTGCAGCAGGAATATTAACACACTGTGGCTACCTTACCATGTGTCAAAACTTCCATTAGTCAAATCTCTGATCTCTCTCAATGAAGAACATTAATCACCGAAAATTGCTGGAGACCAGGAATGCAGCAGCAGTTACTTTTCAAACCATAATGCACTTGCAAACACGACGCTCTCACCCGAAGTCAGCGACCTTTGTTTGCTTGGTGCATGAAGATGCAAGATTCATATACATGTTTTTTTAACATTTGGTCTGATTACTATGTGAATGTAAATAACAATAAAGCATACATGCAAACTGTGACTACATGCCTGCTTTTCTCAATATTTCACTTCAAAACTATGCGATTGTATTTGTTTAATGGGCGGTGATTTGTATAGGGTCACTGGAAAGTCCACAAGGTTGTCCCTGTCCCCCCCAGAATTTTAGTGTCTCCTACGCCCCTGGCCTGGGCTGGCTGCAGCAAGAATTTGAAATTAAAAATATGATCCTGCCTGCGCCGGCTTGAGCCTTTTAGTCACTGTCACTTCACAAATGAGGCGACTGCTGAACTTTGTTCATGGGCACTAACACTGCACTTGCGACCTGGCAGCAGTAACCTCGTTGTGGTGGGCAGCAGGCTTTACGGCTGCACGCATTGGCATACTACTAATGTTGACCAATAGTGCCAGGGGAGGTACGCAGGTAGCATGCTCTGCATAATGTAACCAAAAACAGTCCAATCCGCATAACCAGCAACCACCATTGAAGCTTCACTGAACATCCATTGGCTGCGGTGCATCGCCTACATTGTGTCACTGTAGCTTCCCGAAAAACAGCAGATTCTAAAATTAAAAGAGGCAATGCACTCAGCTTTTTTAATTACCTGATTTGCGTGACAATCCTTACTTGCAGTAATGCGGTACAGTGACTTAAAATGTGTCACTAACGCGAGATGTGTCACACTCGGCAGGGTTGGAACTGCAATTGCAGGGACTGTCCCGGCAAAAATGGGACAGTTTGCAGCTATGCCATGGGGGCTCAGGGAGGTCAGCTGAAATCTCCAGCTGAGGAGTGTCCAGTATGGTCGATGGGGGGTCAGGTAGCACTGATTATGGTGCTGACGCGGTAGCTTTCAGGTGGCCTCTGGTTGTTCATTCCATAGGAAGAATCTCCTTGCCGTGTGGTGTACGAGCGTGGCACCATTATTGTGTGCCAACCTGCTTGACAGAACGTGAGCGGCTCAATGAGGCCCTAGAGTGCAGGGGCTCCTCCGTGAGGTGGGGTGCCTCGTAGTGAGGTCTGGGGACTCAGCAGTGACAGTTATTGGCATCTCAAGTTGGCTCAGGAGTCAGGACACACAGCAGCCCCTATAAAGTCTCAGTCAATAGGAGGAGGTGGGCCTCCTTATGGGCAATCGCTAAAGGAGGTCGTGTGTAGGCTGTAGGTGGGTCAGGCCCAGGCTAATGGTTGGCCTTCTAACTCTGTAGGCGTCTTACTTTGGTGTGTGCCAGTGAGCGAAAGGCTGTCTTCCGATGTCCCAACCTGCACAGCGAAATTGCGCTGATTATAGTCTAGTTGCGTCGGGAGCTGCAAGAGTCTAGGCCCCGAGGGGAAATGTAAGGTGAGGCTCTGCTGTCGTGGGAAAACAGAATGCAGGGAGGGGCCCAATCGGGGCCTGTCACAGCGATGTTGAGTCCTCAGTGATTCTTAGAGCTATGTTATGGTGAAATCTTCGCTCCAATTGGAGGGCGCGATTCCTACACACTCACCATGTGTGCAAGTAGGCATCAATGTCTATGAACAATCAGCGCACCTCACCTGCCTGCCATTTATGGCAGAGGTCATCTGGAGGGGGAAGTGGAGAAGCTGCCCATCTGATAAGAACTCCTGTGGCGTAGTGTAATGCAACACGGACACCGAGGCTATGCTGAGGGTGTAGTGCTCTGCTGCGGCCCTCGAGGGGCAGAACTAAGGGAGTCACCGGCGGGCAGACCCTGTCAGCCGGCTCAGCCACTCTCCAGGGCAGGTTTAGGCTGCCAAAACTAGGTCAGTCTTCGGAGAGGGTGTCGCTGCGCGCGTCAATTCCAGCGGAAGACGCCTGAGGGCATCAGTGAAAGCAGTAGCTCAAGTTGTGGTCCATTGGTGCACTATGCCCCTAAATTGCCGGGACTATCCCGGGATAGTGAATTACCTGGGACAGTCTCGAACTTGCAGGAACTGTCCCAGCAAAAACGGGACTGTTGGCAGCTTTTCTCTGCATTGCTGAGTAACAAAGTAACCAGACTGATGCCCTGGTTCCAGTAGCGGCTGGTGCTTAAGCAGATGGGGAGAGGGTGTGGCCAAGTTCGAGTCTCGGCGTTGGCGCAACATCCTGTGATTCTAGGCAAATTGCGCAATCTCCTAGTGCCTTCAAAAAATGCCCCTGTGTAATTTAACTGCAGTGTCAATTTGAACTGGTGTGCGTACCGCGCCTAAATGTATTTCTGTATGAGGGAGCTTGACACATTTATCCATTCATCACATCAGCGCCTTGAGACCCTCGCGGGTATGTAGTGCGCTTTATAAGTGACATGATTGATTGATTGATTGATCACATACATAATCGCACCCTTCCACTAGGAAACACGCAGTACTGTATGCTTCATCACTACCTGGTATACCCTCACTAACAGGCTCCACCTTTCGCTGATTATCATTCATTAATACATTAAGAAAAAATCACAGCCGTCACCTTCTAAATTGTTTTTACTTTCCTGCATTTTAAAGAATCGGGGTCCGCATAAAAAGCACCAATTTCCAATCTTTATTATTTGAGCTTCGGTTTCTTCCTCACATTATGCTTTTTGTGTCTGAAAGGCAGAGTACCCAAATCCCCAACACAGAAAAAGAAAATAAGGTTGAATTATTAGAGCTGTACGTCTATCACAAACAGATTCCACTGTTTATTAAAGGGTCCTTGTTAATCGCACATCAGGATTAGATAGTTCCCATGTTTAACAAAACGCAGAGGTTATTAGAGGCTTAATTTACGGGGAATATTCTGCTGACAACTATATTGGTGAAAATATTCCGTTTGTGCCTTGGCATTTTTGCATGGGAGCATATCTGATTCAGATTTAGTGTTGCACTGGTGCACTGACACATACCGAGCCTCTTAATGTGACCTAATAACAATAACTTACCTGTCGCGTTTCTAACCTTGCTTTGGCGACGGCAGTGTTGAGAGTATTGGAAACAGCCTTTTCTACAGTGTAAATTGAAGTTAATCACGCACGACGTCATTATCACGTTGGAAAGCTTTCACAATAAAATAGTTTTAATAACACAATTATAAACTACTCACCACTGGTCACCAGGACCTAGAGGCACACTTTAGGCAGTGGAGAGGACGTCGACGCATACTGCTCTCTTCAGTTATCCCACCGCCGCACTTCTAATGCTTCTGAGAACTTCGTCACTTCACTGCAGCTCAGATTTGCAATGAGGGTTCTAACTTGGGCATGAAGATACGGAGCTTGTTATGCAAGTATTGGGATGTCAAACCGCTAGGTCCGTTTCGCAACACACACATTGATTAAGTCCCTTTTTCTGCATTGACCAATGTGCTTTAGTTTTCTACGTGTTTTTTTCCTCCCTTTTCCGGATGTTTGTTTTTTATTCTCCAAGCTTCCATTAGTTGTGCTCAACTTGCCCCTCTGTGTGTTCTGAAACATGTCATGCACGCACATTAAAGCAATCCACACAACAGCATGCAAATTTCACAAAACCGAACGCTAAAAAGTGTGTCGATGTCACAGGGTCACGGTCCTGTGCAGTTTCCCAAGGAGGCGGTTTCACCAGCTGCTGATGACACTCCGGCACTTACGGGCATAGGCCAATCTGAAACGAGTGTTCCTGAACCAGAGAGAACATTTCGATCCCCTTGAAAGCAGACGTCCTTCACGCCATCCCTCTGCGCTCAGTCACAAAGCCTCGAGCTGCTCAAGGTGGAAGAGTTTTACTTCATGGATCAAAGCTCCATCAGTTCATTTTCTGTCTCGTTTGCTCTCAGTCGCGACCGGTGGACTCGCGGCCCGCACGTCATGATGCCGCAGGCCGCGATTTAACTTGGGAGCCAATGGCAGTGTTGTGATTGGTTAGGCGCAGCGGAGAGCGCCCCAGCTGGGCCATTTTCTCTATGTAGGCTGCATGCAGACGGACTATGTGGAAGGCGCTGGTTTGCTGCATCCAGCGCAGTCAGGCTTTCGAGCCGCATATAGTACAGAATCTGCGCTGGTGGAGGTGTCGGAGGCAATCCGGGAGTGTCTGGACGCCGGCGGGAGGGCAGCTTTGATTATGCTGGACCTATCGGCGGCGTTCGATACGGTGCCTCACTCCCTACTTCTTGCTCACCTTTCGGAGATCGGTATTGCTGGTTCGGCCTTAAGCTGGCTTACCTCCTTTCTGGCGGACCGGTCACAGCTGGTTTGGCTTCCACCGTGTGCCTCCTCTCCCCAACCAGTAGCTACTGGTGTCCCGCAGGGCTCGTCCCTTAGCCCCCTCCTCTTTAACATTTATGTTACCCCGCTGATATATCTAGCGGAGGAGCTTGGGGCTAAGGTGATTGCCTATGCGGACAACACTCAGCTTTTGTATACTTGGGAGGGTGCCGATGCTGATGTTTCCTCTGCCCAACACTGCCTATTCTCGCTTTTTCGCTGGCTGGCTCAGGCCCAGCTAAAATGCAATGAAGAGAAATCCGAAATACTTCTGTATGGGAAATTTCCTTCCAAATTTAGAGAGCTATTATGGCCCTCAGGGTTTCCTCTGCCGTGCTTGTTGGGTGCTGCCGCTAAAAACCTGGGCGTATGGTTTGAGGAAAATTTAACCTTTGCCACCCATATCAAGAAGCTGGCGGGGTCCTGCTTTGGGATTTTAAAATCTTTGAGGAAGTTCCTCCCTCTTCTCCCAATGGCAGCAGATTCCACATTTTTGTCGGCAAAGGTTTGGTGGTTGCTCCCTTGTTCGAAAAGCGGCCCTAGGTTGGAATGCACTGCCCTCGCAGTATTCCAGACTCCCGCACTTTCAAGAAAAAGTTGAAAACCTTCCTGTTTTAAGCTCTGATTTATGATCATCTCAGGTTCTGCGCCAGGACACTCTCTGGAGTAGCCGAGCGCGCTACAAATGCATATAACAATAACAATAACAACCTCCTTAGTGAGCCTCGATCGCTGCCATTCTAGGCTTATGTTCGACACACAGCTCGTACAGCTGTTCGTAGTGCACATATGATGTGTCTGATAATCTTGCACTGCTGTAACTTGTGGTTCACCACAATACGTGTGTGAAGGGAAAGTTGCATTGCTGGTGTCCATGGCGTGTGTGTGATGTTTGCGTGAGACAAGTGTGCACTGCTGTAAAATGCGATGTACCATTTGTGTGGTCCGTGTACGGGAGGCTGCAATACGGATGTATGATCCGACATCGCGTGCTTTTAACACGCAGTTTCTACATCGCAATTACTATTACATCGCGTGTTTTTTCACCGCATGCCGTTTCAACTCCAATGTGTTTCCCCCTATGGAACAAAGCATTACCCCGTATACATATACATCGCGTTACCATTACAACGCTTATTTTTCTCTCTTTTGCCTCTATAACTCCCTGGGACGAGGCTGCAGGGAAACCAGGGGTTTTTGTGTGGCCATCCGTCCCCCGGGCCCCCCACCCCGATAATTTGTTATTGCCGCGCATATGTGACAATTAGTCTGAGTGCTCTGCAAAGAGGCCAAACATTGAATGGGCATGACATCTGAACCCAGTTATGAACATGAAGCAGGTATTGTCAGCAACTTACATTGCTTTTACATCAACCTTAGATGATAGACTCCACTGCACACCTGCTGTGACTGCCATGTTATGCAGATACAAAGCATCCCGATCATTAGCTCGATTTTTTTTTTGCTGTGCAAGCGTGTCAAAGAGGCAACAACCGCGGGGATAAAGGCTCAAACGAAACAAACACAAATGGACACCCTTGTTGTAACCCTAGCAATTAAAGCATAAATAGTGGCCTGACATTTTATATATCACATAAACAACAGTTCCCTTACCTTGCCGTAGCTTTCCGTTCCACCTGCTGTCTGTTCCGGAATGACGTCAGGTCCGTTTGCGTGTCAGCGTCAACCCCAAACTGTAAAAAGTAAAAGGGACAAGCGTTATGTGCACTAGGTTTTTCTTAAACAATGCAATCAACACATTATCCATGTAAGATCGACTTTACCACCACTATATGTATCTAATAGGCATTAAAAAGTGTCCTACCTTAACGGAGTTCTCCGGGCAGCTTCTCAGTCTCGCGACGACCCAACGAATGATGCAATGTACGCCTGGACGCCGACGTCACCATACGTCACAGTTGTGTGTCAAAATCAAAAAAGGACAATCCCACCCATTAGATTCAATGGTAAAGCATGGGAAAATCAATATTACTCCACTGAACGTCAGCGGTATGTGTAAAAATTAAAAAGGATTGTCCTAAAAAACGGCAATAACATCCAAAAACGCAATGCCCATAAGGATGCAAGAACGCAATGTCCATAAACCAATATGAAATAAATGCCACAATCTGGAAACAGCAGGGTGGTCCTCAAGCAGCCAGGAGCAGAGTGGACTGGCCGCAAGACCCGTGTGCACCTAGTACTCGCAGATAAGGAGGAGGTTGCAGACATTAGGGGGGTGTGAACACCTGGAATCCAGTAACCAAACTACGAACTAGGAAAGGTAATGGTGTTAGCCTAAACGGATACCGAGGCTCCAGACCAGGGAGAGGTTCCCTTAGAGAGACAGCAGAATTTATAGAGAGGCACAATCGGTATCATTGTTGAGGACGACTTCCGAGACCGACTTACTAGCGCTGGAGAGAAATGGGTAGAAATGAAAGGAGCCCATGTAGAGGCAACAGAAGACCTGGGAAGATGACAAACAGAGACCGATGAAAAGGGAATCACTTAAAAACAAAGAATTGGCTATAACCCTAACGTGGGTTTTGGGGCAGTAAAGAGTCACAAGCATCAAGTTATTTTAGACACATGCAGTGGGCAATATCTAGGTTTATGAATTAACACAAAATTTGAGCAGTCCAAGAAAATATGGGGCAGATCAGAATTACATTATCTGGGTCTGAGCAGGGACATATTGCACAGGTTTGTATAGGCATGCATACTCTCTATCTGCCAAGGCACACACTGCACATGTCAGTATAGGCATGCATACCCCCCCACCCCCAGTCTGCCAAGGCACACGCTGCACAGGTCAGTATAGCCATGCATACCTCCCCGTCTGCCAAGGCACCCACTGCACAGGTCAGTATAGCAATGCATACGCTCTGTCTGCCAAGGAACCTGCTGCACAGGTCAGTATAGTCATGCATACCCTCTGTCTGCCAAGGAACCTGCTGCACAGGTCAGTATAGTCATGCATACCCTCTGTCTGCCAAGGCGCACACTGCACAGGTCGGTATAGGCATGCATATCCTCTGTCTGCCAAGGCACCCACTGCACAGGTCAGGATAGGCATGCATGCTCTGTCTGCCAAGGCACAGACTGCACAGGCCAGTATAGCCGTGCATACCTCCCCATCTGCCAAGGCACTTTTACCTCGTGTGAAAACACACAGTACACACAATGTTGGAGAGCAAGTAAAAATCACTAAAGTGGTTACATTTACAGGTGACGTAAAATTAAGTAGTGGGGTAACGTGATGAGAAGACCCAGAGGAGAGTGCCGGAGTATGAGATCCCTGAGAAGACCCCAATGAAACATAAAATTATTATACCAATATTATTTATTACGCAATGGCCATAAACATCAAAGCACGCAATGTCCATAATGCAATATTGACACATTGATTATCCCAATATTAGTGAAATATTATATTATCTTTATATTTATATTATTTTTTAATTTACTTTGTATTTATTTCCAGCTGTAAAAAGTGTCCTACCTTAACGGAGCACTCCGTGCAGCTTGTCAGTCTACGAACGCCGACGTGAAAGATTATATTATATTTATATTTATATTATTTTTTATTTTACTTTGTATTTATTTCAAGTTGTAAAAAGTGTCCTACATTAAACGAATGATGCAATGTACGCCGTCGTCACCATACGTCACAGCTTCACAAATTCAAAAATTGATAAGATTCTGTATTTATCAAACCTGTGACTACTTACCGATTGATAAGAATCTGTATTAGCATTGTAATAGCATGCGATGTGCCAAACCCTGCGATGTAAGAGCATGCGTTGTAGAGCCATACTATGTAAACGTTCCCGCGAAGTAAAATTTGCGTTGTAATGCCACCGCGATGTGAGCCCATCGTTGTAATGGGTGTTCGCCTGCAATACTAGTGTCGGTGGTGTGTGCCAGACTCGTTTTCACTGGCAACTAGTGATGTTTTATACTTTGTGTGAGAAAAGTTTAATTGCTACTGTCCGGGGGGTATGGGGGATGTTTGTGGGAGTGAAGTGTGCACTGCTGTAACTCGCGGAGTTCCTCTATATACTGTGTGTGAACGGAGCTCGCAATGGTAATGTGAGCGAGAGAGAGGGCGAAGTCTGCACTGCGGAAGCTTGTGATGTACCTGTTGTGAGGGAAGCTTGCATTTCTGCTGTAGGTAGCGTGTCTTCCTGTATGTTAGAGGAGCTTGCGATGCAGAGTTTGCTCTAACATTTCATTTATATCCTGATCGAAACATGCGGTTCAATTGGAATGCAAATGTTTTAAAGACACATTTTTGTTTTTTAATTTGCACTGTATTTTATCATATATCACCAACATGTTTAACCGTTCTATATAATTTCAACTACGAGCCATTAGGTATCAATAAAAGGAGAAAAAGACAATAAAATCTGACTACTAATGGTATATAGCTGGGGCAGGGTGCCAGCTCCGCCACGTGGTATAATATTAATCACCACTGAGGACACCGCTGTAAACGTACATGTACCCAGCTGATCTGCCCCCCTCCAGTGATCACTGGCCTAGCACCCCCGTTGCCCCTCACTCCGCAGTGACAGGGGCCGTTCACCTCTGATGCCCTCTGATATCCTCGACCCCTCCCCTCGGCCGCGGCGGCTCGCCGGCTCCGCAGTGACCCGCGCAGCCGCCACCCACAGCAGCATGTCTATTGTTGGACCTGACCTAAGTCCAGAGCGCCGTGCTCGTTAATGTTTAGAGAGGTCCCTACGAAACTTCCCGTTCCTATGGCAACTCCTCCTGCTCAGACGTTAGGTGGGAGATGAGAGGAGCAATGGGGCATGAGTGAGAGCCTCCTCGCTCTTCCCGGGTACCTTCAGTGCCTCCATGGGGTGCTGCTTGGTTATTTTTGGCCCACGGAATTAAGTGACAGGATTGTGGCCTTCATGTTGCTTGGATACTTGCCTCAATGTGATTAGCGCTTCTCGCTCTTATCAGGGATGTGCACTCTTGTCAGGGACAGTAATCCAGCAGGGACCACATGCTCCTGTCTCTGGGGGTGACGTGGGCTGTGCAGGAGAAGGAGGAGTGTGGGTACAAGGCGCAGAGCACTGAGTGAGAGGCGGGCTCACGAGTGGGAAGCGCCTCAGTGCCTGGCTCAGATCTAGATCAGCGTACCAGCGGTGTCAGGACTGAGCATCTGAGGGGGAAGCAGATTTGGTAACGGGGTACGCATTGTGCCAGCACAGAACACACGAGAAAGAGGCAGGCTGTACAAGAAGGTGGAAAAATGCAAGCACGGTCCCGAAAGTGAAAGAGGACCGCGCTGCAGCCGGAGCATGGGGATCTCTTGTCTTTATGGGGCCATGTGTTTCTAACACATGGCCCCATAAAGATAAGAAACTGCTTTGCGACAGACGCAAAGCAGGCCACCGAGTCCGGCTCGGAGGCCAAAGGGCGTCCACTAAAACCCTCATTTCCAATGGCAGGCCACTGTTTACCATAAACGGTGACGCCGGCCAATGGAAATAAGGGGCGGGGCTTAAAGCCCTTTTCTAAAACTACTCATTAACAATAAATCTCACCGAGCGAGCTGCGCATGTGCGCAGCAACGCTAGGCGAGACCTAAAAGGGAGAGTGGGCGGTCCTGCTCGAGGGCAGGGGAGTGGCTTACCCACTGTTGTGGGTACTGACTGTTTGGTCGGCTCCACGGCCGACCAAACAGTCAGTACCCACAACAGTGGGCAAGCCACTCCCTGCCCTCGAGCAGGACCGCCCGCCCCAACCAGGCACTTCTAGCTTCTCGCAGTGCGAGAAGCAGAAACATAAAATGGTAGTTTTTACCATTTTATGTTTCTGCTTCTCGCACTGCGAGAAAGCAGTGGGCAACGCCCAAACGCCCCTATGGAGGAGCCGCCACTGCCTGGTTCTTTTATTTAGGGGCGTTTCCAGTGTAATTCTCTTCTCGCGAGAATGAAATCATTAGTAATGTGTTGTCCCCTTTGTGAAAGTTTAATCAGATCCAAGTGTGCAGAGTCTTAACTGCGTCCAATCAGGAAAGCCGCCTTCCTGGCTTCCATATGGCTGGGGAACTCAAGTGCAAGTTCTCAATTCTACCCCAAGGCTTGCGCGAGTGAGGAGCATGCTTGGCCATGCTGCACCGTTTTGCGTGTAAACACGTAAGTCATTTACTTTCAAACAAATTGGTTAAGGAAATAACTAGAAATGTAAAGCCCATCAGTTGCCCCACGTTATGTGTTTGTCAAGCTTACTAGCTATCTGAAACATTAAGTCAGGAACCAGCAGAATGCCATGGAAGGAGGGCGGGTCAGTTATAGGTTTAATACGTTGTAGCAAAACCCTTTCAAAGAGGCTGTCTGGAGGCGGGACCACCTCACAAGGTATTTGTGGTGTCTTGGGCCCTAGGCCCACATACTGCGCAAATGACCACACAGACACGCAGTAGTTAGGTACTGGAACTGGCCCCGGGCACGTGCGCCCAGCCCCTTTTATTAACAGGGTCACCTGACCGGTGACGCCTGTGATGGGTGGGTGTACAGTGTGGGTAGAACACTAGAATGTTTCCAGCAGGACACTACATCATTGACAACAGCAATTTCAAAAAATTGTATTTAAAAATCTGTTTCCTTTTCATCGTGAATTTTGCTACTACTCAGTGGGGAAGTTACCCGCCTCTGCAGTTGTTGCTGGGTTTGCTGCCTCCAACATGCCCCTGTTTGTCTAATTTTTCAGGAGGGGACACACTCTACTCCCCCTCTACTTTTGCCCCACCCTAACTCTTCTTTTGCATGGGATACCCTCGCCCATGCTTTCTTGTCTTTTCTCCTGTCCTTATTCATGGGGGAACACCCCACGTTCCTGTTCCCTCATCTCTTTTCTTTTTCTTTTTTTCAAGGGGGGGACTCCACCACACCAGTCCTTGCTTACTCAGCTCTTTTATTTTGTTAGTGGTGAGGACACCCTCACATCGATATCGTTGCTCCCTCACCCTCACAGACTGACCGAGTCATGCGTTTGTCTCTCAGAACATCATAGATAAAAATATTGTTTGACAGAAATATTGTGCCCTAAATAGTGTTTACAAAAATATTGTTCTATGATGTGTATATTTTTTATTATTAACCCCAAAGGGAGAATATTTTTGTAAATTTTATTTAGCACACATTATTTAAATTTGATGATATTCTGACTATTATATCCTGATACTACACCAATTTATGATGGGGACCTTCTAGCTTTTTTCCAGCTTCCATCAACTGTCCCAGCACCCAGCTTTGCGAGAATGAGAAATAGCCTGCTTGTCTTAATATTTCCAAAGTGAGATACTGGATTTAAACGAATCTGGAAATTTAAAATTAATCCAGGGTTACAAATATATTTTATGATAGCTGTGTAGCACGGCTGCAGGGCTCATCTTGCAGTCACTGTGCTTGTTTTCTTCACTTTATGGTCTCTCCTGTTCAGCTCAGCAGGTAAAACTTTAAAAGAATATGAGAGCAAATAGCAACAAGTGGAAGCTAGGTCATGGTTGACCTAAACTGCACAGGTGGTTTCCACTATTCTACCCTTACTATAGCCACAACATAACCTATTTCCTAACCCCTTAATACATAAGCACTTATATTTCTTACATTATATTTTAGGACAAGCTTAATGGTTATATATAAGCTTAATAGGCACATCATGCTCTAGCGCTTAGGAGAAGAATCAAATAGGTATTATGTTCAAATGTATTATTAATTGGGATGGATGGTAGACCACCACAAGTAGCAATGTCACTATTCCTGTTAGGTCCAGTAAAGGTTCAGTAAATTAAACCTGAGTCCAACCTCTGGTAGCTATGGCAAAGAGCAGACAGGCTTAATTAACTTCAGAGAATGTGCAAAGCAGGTAGAAGTAGCAACACATTTATAAAACGTCAAAAACACAACACAATAAAAATCCTGCTCCAATTTATAAAAATAGAGAATATGTTATTGAACAAAATGAGACCCAAACAACAAATATCCAAAAAGGGGAACCAGAGATACAAATTGGTAAAGTTTTAGATAAAAATAGAGGCAACAATTGAAAAGAATCAGCCGCGGGCAACTGGTCATGCTAGAGAGAGACACAGGTAAGTTGTAAAGCTGACTCAGATGGAGCATGGGTCAGATATAGCGACCAGGTTCATCCCGGATGGAAGTTTTACCTTCTGACTTAGGGCCTCATTACGATGCTGGTTGCAACCGACTGTCCGTCTGCCACGACTGCGATCCGATTCCGACCGCAGAGGCCGGGAAAGTTCCCCCGCCGTATTACGATGCAACCGCTGTTGCTGCAACGGTCTCATCTACAGCAGTGCACGTACCCCCGAATATGTCACTGCAAGTGCGTAAAAACTCACAGGAAACATGTGATATGTACACACATGCATGGCATATGTAGGCATATGCTGTGTACTGCATGTACCTCATTGCTGGGGTGTGGCGATCTGTGCAGAGTCCAGTCAATGGGGATGCATGCCACCTACAGACTTACCTGCATTCCGGTGCCCACATGGTTGTAATTTTCGGGGTTCAGCTGCTGCAGTTTAGGGGGAACCTGGAGAAAGGGATCCACACCGGAGACTGTCAGGGAGGAGCTAATTTGGGTGAGTATGCACCCCAAATCCTTTGTTTCCGATGAGTCGTGGCAGCCGGTTGGGCCGCCATGGTTGGCTCATCGGAAATGCACATTGTAATCCAGACGATGGTTGGAACTCCCTGTACAGCTCTATGGCTGCTGCTTTTCTCCGACCGCCATCTCAGCAGTCGGAGAAAGGCTGTCGGGGGTCTTTCAGCAGTCGGTCGGAGTACACAGTGCATGCATCGTCATACGGTGGTCGGACCGACCCTTACGAGACCGCACTGGCCCGACCACCTCTGACTGGTCCACAGAAGCCGGTCTGACTGGCATCGTAATGAGTAACAGAAACAGCGGTTCCAGCGGAAAGTTAGGCTAATCTATAATAATAATCAAATGCACAATCACAAAAACGAGTTAAGGTGATGTCAGAAAGAAAGAGGGCCTTGCAGACTTTATATTCACATTAATTCTTTTTATCAGATTTGTAAAATTCAAATTGATATATACACAGACCAAGAAAAAACAATAGTGCTTTTGTGTCCCCAAGTGAAATGGAACCATAAAACAAACAGTGAAAAACATGTAATGTGTACAGCTTGGTTTCCACAATTTTTAAAAAAAAGGCGACCAAAGATTAACTTAGTAATGATTCGAGCTTCTGTGTACAATAGTCAGAGCTGTTAAGCTGGTTCGCTTTCAAATACAGTCAACGGCGTTTCAACCCTTTTACAGTGCAGGGTCTCTTCAGGACCAAGGGATATGGGGACAATCTGATGGCGATTGTTCAGCCTCGTGAGACAGTGAAATAAGTGAGACACCGGTAAAGTGAGAGAGGAAAAGGGAATACTCACACGGGGACCCGGTCGGGTGCCCCGTCTGAGAGACGAACTGGTGGGCTGATAAACGGTCTTAATCATAGGTTGCTCAATCGTGGTAGATGGCAGAAGTACATGACCCCCACTTAGTGTAGTAGTGATGGAGCAGATTCTTCAATTTAATTGGTCATTGTAACCAGACAGACGACCGGAGCAGTTCGAATTGACAGATTCATTCCAAAGATTAATACTATTTCTGTGGCACGATTGGTCCCGCGGCCGGTTCAATTAAATTGAAGAATCTGCTCCATCACTACTACACTAAGTGGGGGTCATGTACTTCTGCCATCTACCACGATTGAGCAACCTATGATTAAGACCGTTTATCAGCCCACCAGTTCATCTCTCATACGGGGCACCCGACCGGGTCCCCGTGTGAGTATTCCCTTTTCCTCTCTCACTTTACCGGTATCTCACTTATTTCACTGTCTCACGAGGCTGAACAATCGCCATCAGATTGTCCCCATATCCCTTGGTCCTGAAGAGACCCTGCACTGTAGAAGTTTCGAAACGCCGTTGACTGTATTTGAAAGCGAACCAGTTTAACAGCTCTGACTATTGTACACAGAAGCTGGAATCATTACTAAGTTAATCATTGGTCGCCCTTTTTAAAAAAAATTGTGGAGACCAAGCTGTACACATTACATGTTTTTCACTGTTTGTTTTATGGTTCCATTTCACTTGGGGACACAAAAGCACTATTGTTTTTTCTTGGTCTGTGTATATATCAATTTGAATTTTACAAATCTGATAAAAAGAATTAATGTGAACATAAAGTCTGCAAGGCCCTCTTTCTTTCTGACATCACCTTAACCCGTTTTTAGGTCGAGCCTCGAGTAGCGCGCAAGCGCTGCGCTGCGAGACTTTATGTAAGGGGCTTTTGAAAGCTGACCAGACGCTCGTGCGTCATGGCCTTTTCCCTGCGGTTACCCGCACGGCCGGCATCTGTTTCCAATTATCGTGCCCAGACGCGGGCGCGATAATTGGAAACACATGCCTGCCGTGCGGGTAATCGCAGGGAAAAGGCCATGACGCACGAGCGTCTGGTCAGCTTTCAAAAGCCCAGGCTGCCGCGCTCGCTCGCCCCGCTCCTCTCTTGTGATTAATGCTTCAGTTTTTAGGTCGAGCCTGTAGCAGCGCGCATGCGCTGCTCTGGCGAGACTTTATGTAAACAGTATAAAAGGGCTTTGGAAAGCTCACCACACGCTTGTGCGTGTGGTTTGTTTTCCTTCAGACGCTATTCGCCTTTGCATGCGTATCTGTGAACGAGCTTATAGGAATTTTGCCCCTCACTGACATACACTCCGGACTCTCGCTACATTCACCCCATCACTCACATACATCCAGAACTCTCCCTACATTCAGCCCCTCTGTGACATGCACACAGGATTCTCACTACATTCAGTGACATAATGTACATTCAGCCCCTCACTGACGTACACTCCATCCAGCCCTCCTCTGATGTACTCTACTTCCAGTCCCTCAGTGACGTACTCTGCATTCAGTCCCTCAGTGACAGAACCCCTCAGTGACAGTGTACATCCAGCCCCTCACTGACGTGCTCTACATCCAGCTCCTCTCTGACGTACTCTTCTTTCAGTCCATCTGTGACGTACTCTAATGATGCAGCGTCGGGACCGGTTAGCATCACCTCGAGGAGCTAGGACCCGAACTGATGCATGCTCGGCTCAGCCTCCTGCTTCCCTCGCTCCCAGCAGCGCCAGCTTTTGTCTCGTTCCCCTTCGTTCTTGGGTGAGCTCCTCGCAGTCCCGAGGAGGGGTGGGGGTGGGGCCTGCAGGAATCTCTGGCAGCCTTTCCCTCTCCTTTCTGTTGTTTTTTATTTCAAAGCATGTGGAGTTCACTACGTCACCTCAGCCAGCGCCAGACAGGGCGAAGAACATCTGTGATTATTGAACATCTCTGAGAGACGTTTGTTCTCGGCTGACAAAGTCACAGTTTAAAGAGACACCGCATTTAGATCATGTAATTAATCTGGGCTTTTGCTTGGAAGCAGTGATGCTAAAACAGTGGGCGTTCCTCGGGAGAGATTCGCGTCCCCACAGTTTCTGAATGCCCAGTTCTGGGGTGGGATCCCTTCCAGAATGACTGGGGGTGTGACAACAATGTTCTCTGCAGGGTTTGAAGACGAAAAGTGTCTTCTGTAATTTAGAGGGACTTCTCTTCCTGCATTTCTTGCTTGCCATATTAATGAGGCTGATCAGTGAATCTTCTAATTGTTCAGACACGTAACCTCTTTAAGTTTGGGAGAGGGCCTCCTAGTCCCTAATTAACATTCTTCCATAATACGTTCGTCTTCTCTCAACTTGGCCGTGCCCCAGGGCGCATCGTTCCCTAGCTCAAGGGTGGGTCCCACTGCACTGGGCCACAGGGCACACCCTCTTCCTACCAGTTTAGGTACCACGGGCTAGGTCCCACCACTGCACAATTTTCGAAAAATTCAGCCAGTTGAAAAATATGTGATTGTCACTTCCACAATGACGTCTCACACAGCAATGCTTGCGGTGAACTACAGTTTGACAAAAAACAGAAGACTTACGAGGAATGTCATAAAATACTTTAAAACACGCAAAACAACAAAATATCAGAACCCAGTGAATGATTCATGAAGAATCTTACTGCCTTACGTTAAATTCCTTCAAATGAAAATAGTATGAACAAAATACAAGGATTTTCTATAATGAAAATATGCATGCATACAATATTGCATCCACCTACCTGTCTCACGTAATCGTTAAAAAATGTAATATTATATACAAGGCTCTTTTTTTATTTAGTCTCCATTTTATATCAGCCTTTCACATATCAATGAGCAAACGGAAATTCCAGACTGCCGTCTCTGGTTGAGCAATGCCACTTTCTAAGCACGCATGAGATGAGTTGCTAAGCTCAAGGGAAGCCTAACAGCTTGCGCGCGTCCCCTACGTCTCCATCTATTGTGGGGGCCGTTCCTCGGGCGTCAGGAGGGAACAGCAGGGGAGGAATCTGCCCTCAATAGCATGTGCTTGTGCTGCAGACATGCCTAAGAAGCATTGGCATGGCCAATAGGTCTCGCCTTTGGGACATTATAAGTGTTTAGCCATGCAACAGTTGATGTTGCACCAAGGATATTGTGCTGCATAATTAAATACTTATAAGGTCCCAAAGGCGAGACCTATTGGCTATGCCAATGCTTGTTGTGATTGCGATTGTGCATTTGATTATTATTATAGATTAGCCTAACTTTCCGCTGGAACCGCTGTTTCTGTTACACATAACATACCCTGGTTCCTAGTGAGTAGGGTGCCCCTTGTTCTTGTTTTCGTGGCATCGTAATGAGGCCCTTAGTCTGTGAGATGGAAATCAAAAATCCTCAGCAGGGCTAGGCAGCAGGCTGTTCCCGAGATGGGTTCCCCGACACTGGATAGCCATTGTACAAAGTCCCGATGAAACTGTTGATTGTTGGTGGAAAAGTTCTGAGTGGGAGACATATAAAATTCATGGCCAAAGAAGGTCCCCCGCCGGCCACATACTGTTGGCACCTTTGCCTGGTGAAAATTTCTACCTTCGTACTTAGTCACTTTTTTGAAGCATGGATTCCTCCAGTGGGCCAAAGCTGAAGCAGTAGCCAAACAGGGCTCCAGGCGGACGGATAACTTCTCTGCATCATCCTGCTGGAACAGATTTGCTGCAGTGGAAAAGCTCCAAGCCGGAGCAACCGGAATCTTTGACCTATTGGAAACACACCTTCAGCTGATTTACTTAGCAGGTTTGTCCCAGTCTTCTGTAGGTTCTCTGGGCAGAAATTCTTAAAAAAGGTTTTCAAGTCCCTGGTTTCAGTTTTAGGCAGGAGGAGTACATTCTAACACTTATCTAAGGGTCCCAGAACCTTGGGGACACCATGTAGGAGTTAGAAGCACCAGAAGGGTCCAGAGCAGGTCCTTTTGGAATTGGACAGCTGGGCTCTTCATAAAAAAGGGCTTCTTGCAGCTTTTTTGTCCTTGTAACTTAACAGGAGGTCAGACAACAGACCGTTGGAGTCCACTCCTCAGTCTTGGGTACAGGTCAGAGCAGTTCCACTCTTTAAGGGTTTCCTCACAGGTCACAACAGCAGGTGCAGTCCTTCTTCTGTCTTCCACAGGTTCAGAAGTGTTCTGAAGAAGGTACTGGGCATGCCACATTTATCCTCCTTGCCAGCCTGTGTGGGGGTGAAATGAGTCCTGGCTACTCCCTGACCAATGGGCTGAAAGGTCTCCGGGGTGACCTATCCTCTTCTGCAGCACTTGCTGTGTGCTTTACTGTAAACCATCCCAAAGTGCCCCTCTCTTCCTCAAACGAATATGGCAAAACCTTTCTTCCCCTGTGCGGTGCACCCTGTGCCCATCCAGAGGTATGGCTATGATAATAGGCAAACCCTCCCTTTTCACTCAAAACATGTTCCAGAGGGCAGCCCTTATCCCACTGGGATTGGTGCCTGACTGTCTAGCAGGACAATACAGGATTCAGACCTAGGTGTGAGCTACATCTGCCTGTGACACGGTAGGCACCCTTTGAAGGTGATCAAGTTCCTGGTCACAGCACAAATGATCATCCTGTCAGAGAGAACAACATCTCCCTACACCCAAGCCCTTTGTTTACTGTCTGCATGCAATACACATTTCACCACAGTAGAGCCATCAACAGTGAGGTGACACTGAATACTGGCAGAATGAAACATTTGGCAAAGGCAGGAAAATGACAACTTTCTAAAAGTGAAAGTTTCAAAACAGTAATCTAAAATCTGACTGGATTATTAAATTGGATTTTAAATCACTATTAAAATAGTTACTTGAATTTATTAGCTATTTCAAAATTGAAGTTAAACATTATATGATGTTATAATGTAACCCAGTGCTTTCCTGTGGAACAGCAAGCTTTACCACAGTGAAAAATAACTTTGAATATTTTTCAGTGCCAGGGCATGTAAAACATAATTACACATGGCCCACCTTTTAAATACTATGATTCCTGCCCTATGGGACTGGCAAAAGGTTTATTGAGCCAAAGTTAATTTTTAAAACTGCCTACCCAGGTTGCAGGGGATGGCTGGGAGATATGCTTTGCATGGTCACTTTACTGGTGGCAGAATATGAGCTGCAGTCCACTAGTGACATTTAACTTACAGGCCCTGGGTACGCTTTTCTACCATATACTAGGGACATGTAAGTAGGTTAAATATGCCAAGCTGGAGTGTAGCACATTTTGACATGATTTAGGTGGTCAGAACACATGTACTGGGGCCTGGTTAGCAGTGCCCCAGTGTGCAGAGTAAAAAAAACAGCAGCCTCAGACAATAAAAATGGGGGTGACCATACAAAAAGAGACATTTTATATCAGACGTCGGGAGATATAGTCTGCCTCTTTTCTAGGCTGGTAGTCGCACATTCCCATGGACCCACCACCAATACTCATAGGCTCACCTTCTACCAGTGTTGTCAGGAACAAGAGATCCATACCTCGTGTTCCTGTGGAGGTCTGTCCCATCAGTTCATGTTGACTCATGGGTGCATATTTTGTGCATGGAAAGCAGTTTCCTACATTTTAAGTCCTTGAATTCACTTTAAAGTATTGACTCCTATTGAATTGTTATAGCAGGCAGCCATTTTTACTCCCAACATGAATGTTACTTTCAGGTCATGTTGATGTAAGGTAGCTGTCTAGTTGCCATGGGCCACTTAAGTATGCCATAGTGCCCTCCAGTTGCCCCACAAAGTAATAACTCCCATTGTCAAGACAGGCCAACAAAGTCAAGGATTGGCCAGGGAACATATAACTCACCCTCCATGAGCCATGACCTGTGACGCAGGATTAATCCACATATGAAGAGTAGGTGGCACACCTGGAGGCTGCACAACAGCAGCACTCACATCACAGAGTAAGAGTCTCCTAGCGATCTCTTGGATCTCGCTGAGTTGCAGGATGCAATCACATGGACAGGAGTGAACCATTGACAGAAAATCTGTGAAATGCAGGCGGGTTCAGAAATCTGGGCCGGAGGCAGCAACAAGCAGTTACAGTCTGCCTGAATTTGGCAGTCAGGCAGTCCCAGGGTGCCACACTGAGGGATATCAAGAGGTTGCCCTGGAGACTCCCCTACATCCACTGGTAAATAGTCCACAGCAGGGGCCAGTGGTAAGGGATGAGGCCTCAAGACTCCTCCAAATCTCCAGAGTGCAGCAAAGATATCCAATCCCTGCTGTCTCCATCCCAGATATCTGGCTAACCTTAGCCCCAACACATCCTATTCCCCGGCAGGACAGTCCTACCCCCAAATCCAACCCAAAATGACCCTGTGTCCTGCAAACTGTCTCATAGCACGCATGAAGAACATTTTGGTGATTAGTTCCCCAAGCGTAGGAGAAAATTGAGCATATCATCTTTTTGGTCTGTGAGGTTAGTGCACATAGGAGTGAAATGGAGAAGAGGGTGAAACAGTTGATCTGGTTTGGCTGTGCACAAAAATCAGACATCTAAGACAATGTCATCTCCAGCCTTTGGAGAACAGTTGAGAGGGTCTTGCAGACCACATTCGGAGGGGAAGGGATGCACTGGGCAAGCAAGGGCTACTGGTCCTCAGCTGTTTGGGCTGGGGCAGTTTGCTTCTGTTGTCTCGGGGTGCATCCTAAAAAGGTTGGGCAACCTGAACTAAGTACAAACCCTTCAGCACTTGACTCTCAGTGGTCGTGATGACAAGCAGTCACAGGCTTATCAGTGAGGCAGTGTGGGGGTCTTCAATCTCAGAACCCAATAATTACCCAGTAGCACAATAACGGATTGTCCAACCCAGTGCTTGTCTTTGTCAAAATAAAAGTACTTTGATACACATGGAAAACGCAGTACTACACACTAGAGATCAAGGACATGGTAGCTTCACTTTTGTAGGGAAACTGAACTTGTGGCTGGATGTTGATGGGCCGTGGATCTTCTGTCATGGGACCACCTTGAGGCACTTCTTCTGGAAGCATAGCTCACGTTGCTGGGTTAGCAGCATAATTTGGCTAGGTGCAGTTCAAAGTAATAGAGGCAACATCCACTCTGGCACAGCTTCGCAGTGTTGCAGTCACACAGTCCGCTTGGGCACAACTGTACAATGTTGCAGCAGCATGCCCTGCACAGGCTCAACTAAGATGTTGCTGTATTGCCAGCAACTTGATGGGGGAGACTGTGCTCCAGCCCCTGGACTACACAGACAGCTTTCCTTCATCTTCTAGCATGGATTGACCCTCAAGCCCTGGGGCCAGCTGTGTCTGGCTTGCCCTGGAAATCACACATCCTCCAGTGCACCTTTCCTCTCTTAGCTAGCAGGTTGGCCTCCAGGTGATTCGGGCAGGAGGAACGCTTCTTTCTTTCAGATAAGACTCCAGGTGATGTCCCCTCACCTCTGGGAAGCTGGCTGTCAGTCAGGCACCAGCTCTGATTGCATAGCAGTCCTCTGAGTACTCAGTGGAGCATTTCCTTCCTTGTTCAAAGAGAACTTGAAACTGGAACCACAAGTGGGTCAGTGGCTTCCAATTTTATGCAGTCACAGCAGACATGGGTTGTTGGTTCTCTGTCTGTACTTCTAGAACCGATTTCAGTGGGTATTTCGTTTCTCTGGCCTCTCCAGACTGTTCTCCAGACACAGCATTTGTGCAGAGTAATGTTCCTTACAGCAGGGTAGTCTCTATCTTGGAGTATCCACAACAAAGGCACAGGGGGTGTGAGCTATTGGCACCTCACTATCAATAGCCACACTGAGCAGTGATCAGCAAAGAAACAAAACGCTGAAGCAAAAGAGACTGCAGTCCCACCCCCACAATCTAGCAAAATGAAAGAGCTCACATAGACTAATCAGCAGCCCCTTTCAGCAAACGGACCTAAACAAAATTTCAAAGGGAGACATGTCTCCTCTTTCCCCAGTTCAGTGCCTAGGCCTTCTGAACCAACTTCAGGAACCAGCAGGCCTTCACTACCCAATACAATACATGTACCACACACACCAAACACACATGCATATCAGGCACTTGAGATGTTAGCGCTAGGATCTGGGTAAGTACATAGAGGCAGAACTTTCAAGAGGTGGTCCCTTGGACCTCCAATTCAGTGACATAGATTGAAAGGTCTGGTCACAACTACTGATTCACAAAGTATAGTATGTTGCCATGCCCGTTCTACATATTAAATCCATGACAGGGACTATAGTTCACAGTCAGACAAATGACGTCACACTCTGGGTGCCCCTCCATGTCACAGGACAGGTCCAGGATCTCACTCATGTGGAGGGTCAGACCTAGATCTGGGCATTCATGCACATACTAGATTAGCTTGAAGCAAAATCAAAAACCAGTATACCAGATATTGCAGTTGTGCACTGAGGGCAAGGGAACATCATTGTATGCCATGCAGGAGACATTCCCATCCCTAAAAGTCTTGAATGTCCTTGAATACTTGTGCCCTTCGGCAATTTGCCAGCTGATGGTTAGGGCTGACTCAGTAATCAAATTAATGGTACAGCATAATGATTGTCCCATCCACCCGCACTATATTATGTGTCACTGAATTGATTTTGCTTCTTCCCAGAAAATGTTCCTGTTGTCAGTCCAGTCTCATTTCAATGCTGGTGTGAAGAAACTTCACTGTGTCTGCAGGATTACAGGATTGGCCACCTAACTTTGCTGGTTGCCTACAGTATGGTCATCTGCCAGTTTATTTCCTTGAGGGCCTTAGGCATTGGAGCACAGACCTGTTCTCAGCAGCAACTGCTGATGTGTTAGGGGGAATTGTTTGCTTCAGCATTTGGCACTCTCTCCCTTTCAGCTGCAGGTTGGGGAAAATGTCCCTACATCATCTCCTGTGTCATACTCAGGGGAATTTGTCATGATGTTTTAAGGTGGCAGCTGACTAAAGACCACAGTTGTCATGTCACGGGCCATTGCCAAAATTAGGGGGGGAAGAGGGAAGTGCCAACAGTTGATGTGGTTGGCCACTTGCTAGCATAGTTGTTGGCGTAGGTGCTGGTGTGATGCTGCACAGTGTAAATTCACTGTCTGCATTTGTCCTATTGGACTTAGTTTGCTGGTTGTCCACAGCAGAAGAATTTGCTGATTATTGTGTGGTTCATGTGCTCACAGATTCTGAGACATGTGCAAGATAAACAAGCTATGACTAGTGAAAGTACAGCTACCTCTTGGCTGACGTGCGCTGCTTTAAGCCGGCCCACCTCCAGGTAATGCAACATTCTCCAAAATACTCATCACATTCTTCACCAGGATGGCAGAGTAAGGCGTGGTGGTGACTTTCTGTGGCCAGGCCACCTTTCAAGTACTTCTCTGTGACTTCCATTTGTGCTCCTTGAAGTCATCCGAGCACTTTTTGTTATCCTTTATGTGGGTAGGCTGAGACAGCATTCACTTTGTCAGAGATACTCTGCACATATTGCTCTGACATTCTTGTAAGATGAAACCTGAATTTGAACAGCTATGTGATAAGGTTTGCTCTTTGCAAACTCCCCTGTGAGCAATGCAGGTCCTTTCCATTTTGGAGCATGTTCTTCTCCCCAACCCCAAGCCTGCCAGTCCTACCTAGAATTGAAAGAGACTAGAATTCCCCTTAATTTTGTTTCTGTGAATTTGTCACATTTCTGCTAGATTTTGGGCACCGGGGAGCTTTACCACTTTGAATTGGAGAAATCTACCAAAATCAGGGAGATGATGAGGATATAAAATAGATTTACGGCAATTATTTATTTTTATTTATCCTATCACATCGATTATTCGTAATACATTTTTCTTTGGCAATATAATATGTAATGCATTCCAAGGAAATTTGGTGCTTGTCATTTTGTCAGTGGTGAAAATATGAGAAGGGCTCCTGCATATGTTCCTTTGATTTCATTTTTCATGCTTGTGTCATTTATGTGGAAGTATTTTATAATAGCACAATATAATTGTAAGTGATATTTAGGACTTTATGGGACACTGCTTTCTAATGGGACATTATTATGTAATCGCAGTACCTTTAAGTAGTACTAGGGATGATTTTTCCAAGCATATCAATCACAGACTGGAGTCTGTTTTATTTTTGTTGGTGTAAATGTCAGTTTTAATTAATTATGAGATTTTATGTTGGGCAGTGCAGGAAGGTTGTACCAATTTGCTTATGTTTTTTCTCAGTTGGCACTGCTTTTCGTTGACCTGCAAATGTATATGTGTGGTGAAACCATTGCAGTGCGATCGCAATTGCCTATTAACAATGGAAATGTGCACACCATAGCCGAAAGAAAGGTCATGCATAGCAACAGACAGCAGGGTCCATAGCTGGAACAATATTCGCAGGAAGGAATTAAAGAGAATACTGAATCTAAGAGTTATAGAGTGTTCTACTAGCAACTGGAATCCCCCTATTGTCTTGGTACCTACAAAAGATGAAATGTTCGGAATCTGCAGGTTAATCAGAAAGGTCAGTTAGTCTCTAAGTGTTGTACCAGGCCCTCACTGCAGGGTCACCTCCAAACCTTTTGCCTTTTTTGCCTCCACTTTTTTTCTGAATTCGTTTTTAGGACGCAGCTTTTAGGCCTTAGGACTCTATGCATTTTACCACTGCTAACCAGTGCTAAAGTGCTAGTTCTCACTGCCCCAAACATGGTCAAAATGGCTTATACCCAATTGGAAAATTTAATTTACATTTAATTTACTTACAAGTCCCTTGTAGAGTAGTATACCATATACCCAGGGCCTGTAAGTTAAATGCTACCAATGGGCCTTGATCACTTATTGTGCCACCCACTTAAGTTGCACCTTAAAACATGTCCCAGGACTGCCACTGCAGCCTGAATGCAGTTTTAAACTGCCATATAGACTTGGCAATATAACTCCCTTGTCAACTCCTAAACTCCCTGTGAGAAAGGTCCAGAATCCAACACGGCCGACATCCCCAGCCGAGCCCAGGAAGCGAAGAGCACTCCAGTCTTTCCTGGAGCAGACGAAAGACCACGCCCCCTCGAAGGTCAGAGGATGCGTGAGAAGGAGGTGCGGTGTTCTACCCAGGAAGGGCGCGAGTGCGGCTTCAGAGAGAACACAGAGACAAACAGAGACGCGAGCAACCGGAAGTCGGGGAAGATGACAGCAACGTCTGCAGACGAGGGGCCAGGAGGATTTTCTGTTGAGGTGTTCCCCAACATCGAGTCCACAACAACAGGAGTGCAGGAGTGTGCCAAAGAAGTCAAAGCACAGGACCTCGGAGGGAAGCCACTCTGCTGTGTCAGCTACGATTCCAGCAGAATGATAGACGCGCCTGCTTCCAACACCATGACCAAGGAGATGAGTCGTGGTAAGAGTACCACATAGTACCCGTAAGTTTTGGTGGGGCTGGAGGGGCACCACGAAGTGACGGCACACTACACATATGGGAGGTGTATGTGTGTGTTTGGATGGTGTTCTCACAGGACCTTCCCCACCACAAACCCCCACTGTGAATACATTTCCCCCTGATGAAGTTGGCACATGGGTGAATGTCCCCTAAAGGAATGACTCGTTTTTAATTCCTTGTTTTGGATTTCTTTTCCTTGCCATATTTTCCTGTGGACGCCCTGAGAGACGTGATGTTTTTGAAGAGAGAAGACCCCTCCCTGCTGAGTACAGCACTCAAAGGACAAAACTAAGACCAACTCCTGCTTTACTCTCTCATTGTTTCCTATACCCAATAAAACCATATTTGTACCGACGCCAAAGACAGTGTGACCTGGCCCTATACTTTACTACAGTGGTGTCAGAAGTGGGATATTATTCCCCTTTGTGTTGAATTATGACACAACTCGTGCCTATCGAAGGAATAATATCCCAGTTAGCGGAGGGACAGAGACATTTACAGTTAGTGGTGGAGCAGCATGCACAGACAGCTCAAAGAGACCGAGAGATTATCAAGAGGCACTAAAAAGCCAGGCTGAACTCATCACTAATAATCAACAGGTGCAAAACAGTGCCATCCTCAGGTCAACCAACGCCCTTATTAGCACGAGAGTCACACTTAGGGGCCAATTCCGATCTCGGCCGGTAGGGCACCGAATCGGATTCGGCTTTACCGGATCCGATTCGGAGCCCTCTTTCCCGACCGATTCGAACGTGCGTCCGGGCGAGCGAGTACGATGCGAGCGCTCGCGAAATCGCCGACCGACTCGTTCGCGGGACCCAACCGCTCCGACCGACTCGCATGGACATGACTCGCACCGCGCAATGGAGACGTTCCCCGGCCGGGTAAGTACGATGCGCGCCTCGAACAGTCCGACCGCCTCGCACAGTCCGGCTCCAAAGAGCAGTCGGAGCCACACTTTGGGGCTCCGTGTCGGACCCCCCTGTACGAGTAGCCGTGCGAGTCGCACACAGGGGGGACCCTGTGCATGTACGCACGAGTCGCTTCGACGCGTAACCGCTGTAGGGGGCGCCCTTGTTCGCCTCGCACCCATTGAGTCAATGGGAGCCCGCGTACGTGTTGTACGACCGGCTCCCATTGACTTCAATGGGAGTCCGACCGAATCGAGTTCGATTGCATGCGAACGCATCGTACTCGTTCGGTCGGACTACTAGAGTCCGATTCGGTCGGAAATCTCTCCGGGCCCGGCTCGGTCGGGGAGATTTCTGGCCTGAATCGGAATCGGCCCCTTAATGTCCCAGGAACAGTATTACAAAAATATCAAGAAGGGGACGACCCAGATAATTCTTTTCATTCATTTTGAGAGGGTAGCCACCACAGCCGACTGGCCCCCGGATAGATGGGGTCAGTATATAGCCCCTTTATTGTCAGAGGAACTGCAAGCTGCCTACCAGGCGGCCAACCCAGAGGGCACTACTGCCTACGCGATATTAAGAAAGCAATATTAGAAAAACTAGGGTGTGATCCGGAATGTTACAGGGCCAAATTCAGGAATGAGAGGTGGGCCACAAGGATTAATCCAAGGGCCCTGTACTATAGAATCAGAAATCTAGGAAGTAGTGGCTGTCACCTCGCATCTCTAGCATGGAGAAAGTAACAGAGAAAATATACTTAGAGCAGTTCCTTGAGGAATTACCCATCAGCGCCCGTAACTGGGTTAAACAATACACCAATCTTACGTCTGCAACTGCGGTAGAACTCGCATGCACCTTTCACAGGTCACCGGAGTTCAAAGCCAACCCGACACGCTCTTCTTTTAACCTCACTAGGGGACTAACCCGTATAGAGAACTAACCTCAGGTAAATCCCCATGCCCCCCTAAAACCCTGAATGTGCCCAGCGGCCAAGGCCTGCAGTGTTATAATTGTGCAGAGTGGGGGCACATAGCAAGACTGTGTCCACACAAGACACCGGCTGCTGAACCTATGGAAGTAGGATATACCAGAGGACACATATACGTTACAGGAAGGCTCCTAGGTCAACATAGGAAGAAGGTAAATGTGAATAGGAAAACCCAACAAGTCCTCTTAGACACTGGATGTCGTTTTACTGTGGTCAACCAAAAACTAATATTAGAACCCCAAATACGAGAAGGAGAACAGGTGTGTGTCATGTGTGTACATGGGGATTCAAAAACCTACTGGGTGGCTGAGATCCTATTCGATGTAGGAAACGACCCACACTTAAGAAAGACTGGAGTGGTACCCTCCTTACCAGAACCAATAATAATAGGTACCAACCAGCCTCAGTTCGAACAATATTTAGAGAGCTCTAAAAACCCCACTATATCCTGGCTGCAGGAGGCCCCTTTTGGTGGGAGTGAGATAGAGAGAACGGGAAAGAACGATAGAAGAAAGAAATCCAAGTAGGAAAAAAGACAGGTAAAAAGGGCTTATAATAATGTACAGATGTCAGAACCTGTTCTTGTCCTCTCAACCCCAGTAAAAGGTGGGACTAGCCAGATGAGTTTTTGAGCTGCCCAACGCAATGATGGCACCCTAAGATATGCCTGGGAAAGAGCACAAGAACAAGCGCCAGAACAGGAAGGACCATATTTTTTTGTAAGAAAAGGTTTACTATATAGAGGTGTGAAAGTGGAAACGAGTCAGGTTCATCAGTGTTTGGTCCCCACCTCTTTTAGAGAACAAGTGTTACATCTTGCGCATACCCAAATGGGGGAGAGGGTGTCATTATGGAAAGGATAACACCCTTAAGTTTCTCACAGAGAAGTTTTATTGGCCCGGGGTTTATAGGGATGTCGCCAAACATTGTGCCTCTTGAATAAAGTGGCAATATAAGAACACAACCAATGTGAAAAAAGCCCCTATACTTCCTCTCCCCATAATTGACATCTCCTTCAAGAGAGTTGGTATGGACTTGGTAGGGCCTCTTTCCCCCTCTGCAAGAGGTTACCCCTATTTATTGGTACTGATCAACTATGCTAGTCGTTATCCCAAAGCTTTCCCCCTAACTAGTATGTCTATTCCTAACGTGGCTCAGGCCATGATATCCTTTTTCTCAAGGTTTGGGTTCCCTGCGGAAATACTAACAGATCAGGGGACCTCATTCATGTCCCGCCTCATGTCTCACATCTGCAAGGTGCTAGGAAACAAACAGATTAGAACCTCTGCATACCATCCTCAGACTGATGGTTTAGTAGAGCGCTACAAAAAAAAGATTGACAATATGCTACACAAGGTCATTTCAGAGACCGGGAAAGATTGGGACAGGAGCCTACCCATAGTCCTCTTTGTGATAAGATCGTATGAACAACGGTCCACTGGATTCTCCCCTTTTGAGCTAGTATTCGGAGCAAAAACCAAGATCCTTCCTGGAGATGGCAACAGAACAGTGGGAAAGTGAGGAGGAGGAGGGAAAACCCATGTTTGAATATGTAGAAAACCTAAAAATCACCCTGTCTCAGTTATGGGGTTTGGTATATGACCATATGGAGGAAGCACCAGAAAACCAGAAAAAGTATTATGATCGTAGGTGTTCACTGAGGGAGTTTGAAAAGGGGGACAAGGTACTCATCATACTCCATCCACAGACAATAAACTCTTGACCCAGTGGCAAGGACTCTATGTAATTGAGAAGAAGATTACCCCTGTTACCTATAGCGTGGTTTTACCCCTACGGGCGGGAGGGAGACAAATATATCACGTTAACCTCTTAAAGAAATGGGAGGAACCTCTTCCCTCTAGGAAGGAACAGACAACCATACTGCATGTTAGTACAACTACCCCAATGGGTATTCCTCTATTTTCCCACCAAGAGGATGAGGATAATGCAGTCAATATAGGGGGTGTTGTAAACACCTCCCAGAAACAACAACTATTCAATTTGTTAGACAAATACACAGGTCTTTTTTCTACCAACCCAGGCCTAATCCCCCTTATTCACTATGCTATAGTGTCCTTAAAAGATCAAGTAGTGAAGCTAAAACCATATCGTATACCAGCCTCCCGAAGGGAAGCCGTTGAGAGAGAGGTGACTGCCATGCTTCGGTCCAATATAATAACCATCCCACAGCGATTGGTGCTCCCCAATCGTAATTGTACCCAAACCCGACAGCAGCCTACTCTTTTGCATCAACTTTCGACAGGTGAATAGAATCACTAAGTTCAACACATACCCCATGATTGTGTCAATTAACTTATTGAGCAGCTGGGGAAGGCCAGGTTCATGTCCACCCTTGACCTGACAAAGGGGTACTGGCAAATCCCTCTAACTCCCCAAGCTAAGAAAAAGACCACATTCTCCACCCCTTCAGGTTTATATCAATTTAAGGTTCTCCCCTTCAGCTTGCATGGAGCCCCAGCAACATTCCAGCGCCTTATGGATAAAATTCTTAAACACCACAGAAATTATGCTCCAGCCTATCTGGACGATATAGTTATTTTCAGTTCTACTTGGGAAGAACACTTACAACACCTGGCCTCTGTTTTTAAAGCAATACAAGAAGCAGGGCTGACCATAAACCCAAAAAGGTCCATGTTAGCCACGAATTAAATTTAATATCTGGGATATACTATACAAGAGGGACTCATACAACCACAGAAGGATAAGATTGAGACCATTCAAAGAATACCCACACCCACAACCAAAATGGCCATACAGGGTTGGGGTTTATCGGATATTACTGCAGATTCACTCCCCATTTCTCGACAATAGCAAGTCCCCTCACAGACCGCCTCACAGACAAATATCCATCATGCATAACCTACTGGAATCAGGACCATGAAGGGCGTTTCAAAGCCCTAAAGGACTGCATTTGTAAGGAACCAGTCCTCCAATGCCCAGATTTTACCAATACTTTTGTATTACAAACAGATGCATCCGGACTGGGGCTGTCTTATGTCAGTCAGACACACATGGAGCTCTGAAACCCCTTTTGTACATCATCAGAAAACTGTTTCCTAGAGGGATGCATTACTCAACGATTGAAAAAGAATGCCTAGTGATAAAAATGGGCTGGCGAAGCTCTCCAATACTATCTTTTGGGGCGTAAATTCCTAGTCCTCACTGTTCATGCACCCCTCACCTAGTTAGTCCAAAACAAGAACTCCAATCCCCGCATTTTGCACTGATTCTTAGCGTTGTAACCGTTTGCTTTTCAGAGCATCCACATCCCTGGTAAAATGCAGATTGGGGCCAACTACCTTTCCAGACATCCATCGTCTCAATGGCCACAACGATCATTCCTAGGGTGAGAGCTATGTGAGAAAGGTCCGGAATCCAACATGGCCGACATCCGCAGCTGAGCCCAGGAAGCAAAGAGCACTCCAGCCTTTCCTGGAGCAGATGAGAGACCACCCCCCCTCGAAGGTCAAAGGGTGCGTGAGAAGGAGAAGCGGCATTCGACCCAGGAAGCGCGCGAGGACGACTTCGGAGAAAACACTGAGAGAAACAGAGACACGAGCAACCGGAAGTCTGGGAAGACGACCGCAATGTCTGCAGAAGAGGGGCTAAGAGGATTTTCTGCTGAGGTGTTCCCCGACATCGAGAACACAACATCGAGTGCAGGAGTGTGCCAAAGAAGTCAAAGCAGAGGACCTCGGAGGGAAGCCACTCTGCTGTGTCAGCTACGATTCCAGCAGTACGATAGACGCCCCTGCTTCCAACACCACAACCCAGGAGATGGGTCGTGGTCAGAGGCAAGTACCACATAGTACCCGATACTTTTGGTGGGGCTGGTAGGGCACCACAAAGTGACGGCACACTATGCATGTGGGAGGTGCATGTGTGTGTTTGGGTGATGTTCTCACAGGACCTTCCCCACCACAAACCCCCACTGTGAATACATTTCCCTGCCCTGGTGAAGGTGGCACTTGGGTGAACGTCCCCTAAAAGAATGACTTGTTTTTAATTCCTTGTTTTGGGTTTCTTTTCCTTGCCATATTTTCCTGTGGACGCCCTGAGAGACATGACATTTTTGAAGAGAGAAGACCCCTCCCTGCCGAGTACAACCTTCAAAAGTCAAAACTGAGCCCAACTCCTGCTTTATTTTCTCATTGTTTCCTATACCCAATAAAACCATATTTGTTCCGACGCCAAAGACAGTGTCAACTGGCCCTATACTTTACTACACTTCCCTTTTATTACATGTCAGTCACCCCTAAGGATGGCACTAGATAGCCCATATGGCAGGGTGCCTTGTAATTGAAAGGTTGGACATGCACCTTTTAGTTTGACATGTCCTGCTAGTGAAAGACTCCTAAATTGTTTTTTTACTACCGTGAGGCCTACCCCTCCCATAGGATAACACTGGAGGTTCCTTATTACATTTAAGAAGCTGTACTTCCCAATTGGGAGCAGGTAGTTATGTCATGTTTAGTGTCTTTGGAATTGTAATGAAAACCCCTACTTAATGGTGATGGCACTGTGATCTTTGTATCTCAGGCACTGTGTGCAATCATTAAATTACGCCACGCCACTTTTCATACGGACCTTTGTTTATCGACATGGAAAACTTAAAAGGAGCAATCTTACACATGAAACACCTTGAACAGTGAAGTTCATTAGGGGCTCCACAATATTCATGAAGGGAGTTGGTATGAGTTAAAGGGTTTTTACTACCAATTCTAAAAATAATCCATTTGTTTTATTCAGTAAAAGTTTTTAGTCTTCATAATTTAAAGTTAAAATAATCCATTAGTCAATATTTCAAAACAAGGTAATATACCAAATTAGTAAAGATGACAAATATTAAGAGATGATACAGCAAGCTTGTTTCATAGGGGAATTTCCCTAATCCAAATTAAGCATTATAATGGAGATTTCACAGTTAAATCAAGAAAAGGTGTCAGTTCAGAAACCCAATAAAAATCTCTGATGAGAAAATAAAATGCATAACTGTAAAGCATTTGCACTTAAGCAAAATAATTTTCAAACTGGAAAGTATTCTCAGTAATAAATCAGCAGGCATCTTTAGGAAGTAAAAAGGGCTAAAAAGGGAAATCTCTTGTGAAGAGAGGTAACCTGATGGGTCTAAGTAAAAGTGTCCAGAGTGCTCTTGAGTGCTAGAAGCCAAAGTGTAGAGAGAGAGAGTCTGAGTCCCTACTCTAGGAACACACGCTAATATAAATTTACTAAAGTTCACATTGAAACAATTGACAAACTCCTTAGTTCCTCACTTCTTCACTATAGGTCACAGAAGCAAGTAATTGAAAAGATACTTCATCCACATCTTCTGGTTCAGACAGTTCTTCCCATGAGTTATATTTCCTGCCATCGCCTCTCCTCCCGGTGAGAACCTCACTATTAGTTTTCTAATAAATAACAAATGCCTTGTCTAAGAAATAACAAATGCATATTCACTAAATAACAGAAGGCTTCTGGAAAGTTATAGCATCTGCAGTGGGAGAGAAAAATATCTCATGAAAAACAACAGTTCATCATGGAAAACAGGCCTTTCAATGCTAATATGTAAATCACTGTTAATGTGGCATCAGTAGTTAGGCTAAATCAGTTCATTATGTTATTTAATTTGTATGCTTGCAATGAATAAGTATGGCTTTCCACTACACAATTTGCATCTACTATATGTGTGTTATTTTGTATAGAATTTTTCACTTTTCAGTTAAATGTGTTTTTGTATATAACATGATGAAATTGCTCCAGCAAGGTAAAGCCGGCTTTTTTTACAATTTTAAATATTTCACTTTTAGCCAGATGTTATTTTCCTGCTTTAGCCCTTTTGTGCCTGCGGCCTGTCTTGGATCACATGGCTGGGTGTAACTGACAGTTAGATTTTGTGACTTCCTCCCAAACAATCACACAATAGAGGGATACGGTGTGCCTGAATGGGCCATCCGCTGGCAGGATGTGGGGCATAACTGAGCACAGCCCCACTTGCAACTGAATAGGGTGTACTCTGAATTCACAAAAGGAACTATCACCTCCACATTGTCATTGCTGTCAACTAAGAGTCAGGTCAGGGAGGTCAGTAAATTCCATGCACTTCAAAGACCCTGTCTTCCAGAAGCAGGGAATAAAAATAGGACCTAAGACACAAACTCTTCAGTTCACTCCTGGACCTGCGGAAGGACTCTCAGAGGACTGCTTGCTGCTGTGCTCTGCTGTACACTCTGCAAGACTGCTTTGCAGTACCTGGAAGGACTGCTTTGCTGCCTGGAGCCTACCTTAAACTCTCAGAGGCCAGCCCTGCTGTTGAGCTCTGCATCTTCACTTGAATCCAAGACTACCAGAGTGACTCTAAGAGCTAGTTTGCTGGCCTCCTATTCAGAGCCACAGGGACACAAAAGGCTCCCCCCATCTTGAACCCGCACCTGGACCCAGCCTGAGTGAGCCCTGAACCCCCAAGTGGTGTTCCACCAGTCCTGGACCCTTAGTTATGCTGCTAAAGGTGCCCAGATGGACACATCCCAAATCTGAGGACTGAGGATTAATTTGAGAACCAGGAGGAGATGGGGATAAACCTGCTCACCTATTGCCTATCTGCCGGAGGTGCATCACCAGTCGTATTGACTTTGCGGCTTCAACTGCTACATTCTTCTTCACAGCAGCAAATTCTGTTTGCCAAAGGGGCATCCGGCCTAGTGGAACTGCCTTTGGCTACCGCTCTCTGCCTCGTCTGCTGGAGATTTTCAACTTCCAAAAAGGAAGCTAAGTCTGAATGTAGAAATCTTCACAACAGCTTAGACCCTAGCCTCCCTGATGATGATGCCTCCTCCTCGGACCTCGGACACCGCCTGTAGCCTTTACCTTCTCACAACTTTCTTTTCAAAATATCTTCTGAGGTAAGCGCTGACCCAACCCAATCAACTCCTTGTATCAGATCTGTACTCCATCGTGGTTGGCCATATTTTTCGACTTTGACCCAGTCTTGCATGATTAGATGTCTGCAGTTGGTGCTTTCATCCTATAGGCACTAGTTTGTTCTAAAAACTTTAAAAATTCGCAACTCCTGGTATACTTATTGCATTTTTGTTGTTTTGGTGTCAAATAATGTGTTAAAATGTGCTCTATTTTTCTAAATTGGTGTGGGTATTTTCGTGTGTTGGGTTTTCTCTATATTACAGTTTGTGTGCTGCATAAATACTTTATACATTGCCTCTAAGTTAAGCCTGAGTGTTTTTTTGTGTCAAGCTACCCAGGGTTAAGCATAGGTTAATTTAGTGAATTTCTGTGGTTCAACCTGCAACGGATTGTGGCTGTTGCTTGATCAGGGCTCACACCCCATTCAACCAACAAACCACTTTGTCACGCTAAGATTGATTCATATCCCCTGCCATGTACAGATAAAATTAGGTGAAACCAAATATATCGCTACTTTAGACCTCATTGGCAGATCCCATTATGTAAATAAAAGCTGCAATTTCCACCCCCAGGTGGACTATATTAGTTAATTGTCCTACCAATCAGGCTACAGGATGCTCCTTCCACATTGCAAATATTGCTGAATTCATTATTGCAACTACTTTGAAACTACACTTCATATTACTTAGATGATGTTATAATATACAGGTAAACCTGGGATAAACATTTAGAGGACTTAAATGCTTTCTTTCCTGCACTTAAAGAGGTCTGACTAAACGTCAAACCTGAGCAAAAGTAAAATCACTGCCAAACCAGTTAAATATTTAGGTTTTTCTTGGATAATGGTGTATACAAACAAAGTTCAAAAATATTCAATAAAAGAACTCTCAATTTCTAATAGCAAAATAAATCGCAGAGCTTTTTTGGGTCGTACAGTATATTACCGAAGATTCATACCACCGTTTTAATAAATAGCTGCTCCTAATGGATTCATTGAAAGGGTTTGGGAAGGCAGGGCAGCTACTCCAGGTTCTTGGGGGCTGCTGGCTGCAGGACACACTGGGATTTCGCTGGAGCAGGTTGAGGTCGGGACAGGCTGGTAGGGCTGGGGCCAAGTCAATTGGTGTCCTCCTCTTCTTCTTTCAGCATGGCTTCTTCGGTCCTTCTTCTTCTCTCTTCTTGTTTGAGGAGGCAAGGTTCAAGGTTGTCCCTAAATACTAAATTTAGGGGCGATAGAGATAGGTACAGGTCAGGACCAATGGGTCGCTTCATTGGGATGGGTACACCCCCTATTATGCCACCCTCCAGTGGGATGGGGACATAAGCCTCACTCTGGTTGGCTGGGTCCCCCCATCTGCAAAATGGCGGGGGACTTAGAGTTGTGCTTCACCTCGCCTCCCCCACCTTAGGGGTGGGGTTGGCAATGGTGGGCACACTTCTCCTCCTAACTTGGTTTTCCCACCGATTCTCCTGCCCAAAGTGGGGGTCAGAACCGGTGGGGGCCAGTTGCTGGAAGCACCAAATGGCTGGGGTAGCTCACAAAGGCGGCGAGCCTTTGAATCTTCCCCTTCGTGGACCCTGCCCATCCTGGGGGAGGAGACTTAGCACCTCGTCCAGGATGTGCTTTGTTTCAGGACCCTGAGAATGGCAGGCTCTCGACCCAGGGGTTCAGAAACATGTCTGGTGGTGGCAGCTGGATAGCAGCCACTCACCCAGGATACTAGGGTTAGGTCGTTTTTCAGGGGGCATCTCTAAGATGCTCTCTGAACGCATTTTTCATTAAATCTCACACTGACACCAGTGTGCATTTAATGTGCTGGGAAGTTTGATACCACACTTCCCAGTTTTCGGTAAAGCCATTATGGTGCTGTGGAGTTCGTTATGGCAAACTCTCATACCATATACTCTTTATGGCTTTTACTGCACTTAAAATGTCTAAGAATTGGCTTAGACACTGAAGTGGTACAGGGCTCATGCACCTGTAACCTCACCACTGGTATAGTGCACCCAGCTAGAGGAGTGGCTTACCTATGCCAGGGCAGTGGGTTGTAGGCATGGTACACAGGGATGTGTCATGTCGACTCTTCACTTTGTTCTGCACCAAAACACGCAGCCTGCAAAGGCAGTGTATGAGTGTAAAGGTACAGGGCCTCTAAGGGTGGCACAATAAGTGATGCAGCCCTTAGGGGCCTTCTCTGGTCACAGTGCCCTTGGTACCTATGCTACCTTTTACAATGGATTTACATGTGGCTAGAGAGTTGCCAATTTGGTTTTGCATCAGTACAATTTGGGGTAAGAACATAGGCACTGGGTACCTGGTTGGCAGGAACCCAGGGCACACTCAGTCAAAGTACATCAACATTAAGCAAAAAGTGGGGGCAACCATGCAAAAAGGGGCACTTTCCTACATTCAGTCCATAGATTCACCTGTCAGAATGAGATTAATGAGGGCTTTAATTGTTAATAAAGACCTGTGTTGCACACTCTGAAGTAGAGTTCCAGCATTTAATCAGAGTGCGACTCTCAAAGCCTATTCTTTGTCTGCTTTTCATCTTCTAATATTTGGACATTATTTTCTGCTTAAATTCTAGGATCACACCCGGTGCAGTGGGGGTATTGTATGTAGTCTCTCTCATGTACCTAGGTGATGTTGGCTGCCAATCACCACAGTCTAGAACGCGCATTTATGACGCATGAGCGTATTACACGTGGTGTTTGCTAGGATGCCTGTTTCCAATTAGCACTATATCACCTACAAGTTTCTGTCTTGTCTACTGCACGGGCTGCTTTACCTTTTTATTTGATGCCAATGCTACTTCAGCACGAGAATGAGATGGAATATTTATTCCTTGCTCGGTTTGTGGACTAAGTCTGCAGCGTTGGGGTTCTGCAAAATCAAAAGGTTAGCCTGGCCCGTCCGTCTGACATGCTGTTGCTGAGATACTAAAGCGAACACAACATGCCTCTGCCTGAGGAGTCGGAGGATGGGGTCAATGTTATGGCAGAGAGAACAACAGTCTCTTAGTAGTTACAAAAATAGTTTCATCCTTGTATCCAGCAGCAACGTGCACCTTAAGGTTATGATGCTGGTCCTTCCTATTGCTGTGTAAAAGATATCACGTGTGCTTTGACGCATCATAAAAAGGCAATGGAAGGTAATCTGTTTGCTTCGTGTGGTGAAAGGCACTACACGTTTCTTGTGATTCTATGTGAACAAATCAAGTCAACAACTTAGAAGGCAAGCAACTCCTTATATTTGTTTAAGGGAAGATGTACATTTACACATTACTGCAACACGTCTCCTCCAGAGCCGGAAGAAATAGGGTCACATCACCCACATCTCCCCTTGCTGGCCACCACCATCTTTAAAACCAGCTGCACCATTTACAAAGCCATCATGACCAGCACCCCTGCTAACTTGTAGTCAAGCTCATCACCTCTGGTGGTTCTGAGCACACCCACAGCCAGGACACCATCAGACTAGAGACTGAAGAAGCTAAAAAAGGAGATAAACAAGGCAACATGTCTTTTCCATCCGTGCACCCAGGATTTGGAGAACATCACTGTACAAGGCATCAGGGGCGTTTTTCATCTATGCACCCAGGATCTGGAAAAACATTCCTGTATCCATAAGGCCCTCCCCAATACTTCCTCAATTTAGGCATAAGGTGAAGACACACCTCTTTAGGGAATACTGCATCACAATGCAGCAACAATTCCATAACCAACTACCTCTGTTATTGCTCTTTGGCTGCATGTTTGGCTTTGACCATGTAAGGCACGCCGCTGCCTTTTTTGCAAGGTATCTGTTATACAAAAAGCACATACATACACTCACTAATGTGCTTTGCTTACATACTTTTATTGTTCCTGTTCTTGATAATCTTATAGCACAAGCGTGCTCCATCCAAGTTTCTTCAGAACAAAGGTGTTCCATAGTTCCATGGAAGAAGTAGAAGGAGTTTCCGCCAAAGCAATTTTGAGGAATTTTGCATGGTCATGATATTTTTAGAGATTAAATTGAATTCAACGTTAGTATGAAGTTTGAACGAGTTGAAATACGGACAAGGTAACTTGGGGCGACAGGGTCTTTTTAAAAGTTTTTTGTGCTTTGCATACTTTAGCCACCACTTCTAAATTTGGATCTATTTCGGATGAGATGTAAAAGGAGGTTGTGGTTCACAATCACAACAGCAAACAAGCATTAATAACAAGCATTAATAAAGCTATCAGTCTCAGCTCTAAAAGGCTACACTACTGACTATGCCAGTGCTTTTTTGTGAATGTGTGCGAGCATCATCATGTTTCTGCATATATAGCGACGATCCATTCCAAGATGGCTGGCGATGCGCATTCATGAGTCATGACGTGCGCTCATGTGCATTGCGAGGCATGAAAGGGCATGTGTCGTGACACAGGTGGCCATTTGTAATTAACCATTCAAGCATGACGGACTGTCATGCTAGAATGGAAATTTAAAATGTAAAAAACCTCAGAATAAGTACAAGAAAGGGAGCTAGAGACCCAACAGCACCTGCCAGCTTCCAGTTTCTTGATAAAACAAAACAATAATTAGAAAACACAATACTGATAACACGGATAGAGGGAGTGCAGCACTAGGAAACGGCTGAGGCTGAGGGAGAGATAAAAGAGCACGCAGCACGGAATATATGTCTTTACTACGCATGCTTTACATCGCATGCCATTGCAACGCGGTCGTTACAACGACCGCAATGTTACATTGCGAACCATTACATCGCAAGTCATTACAACGACTTGCTGTAGGGGGCGCGCTGGACTTAGGAATAGTATAATTTACTATTCCTACTCGAGTTTGTGCAACAGCAGGGAAGGTGTTCTGCCCCCTTTTTTTTTTTTTTTTAGTCGTTGTAACGACTTGCGATGTAATGGTTCGCGTTGTAATGGCATGCGATGTAAAACATGTGTAGTAAACGCTGTTTCCCTGCAGCACGTAATTTAAAAAAAATTATAATTTAACACTAGGAGCCGGATAGGGAAAGGGGCAGGCATTATCATGGATCTGGGGAGGGTGAAAGAGAGAAATAGAAAACACATGCACCGCTAAATCTAACATAAACTAGCACTGTCACGTGGCTATTTTTGTTGAATCTAATGGCTGTATGTTATGTAATGTGTAGATCCACAAATAAGGTACACATGCAGGCAGAGGTGAATGCAATTTCTGAGGTCACTTACATCTGACAGTCTGAGACCTTAGTTTATTTTGTTCTAAGCACACAGACCAACAAGTATTAGCCCTCGATACTATACTTCATGTGATAATTTAACTGGATTATTGGCTCAGTTCTTACAGGGCAAAACTATTTTCAGTTTAGGCAGATGACCCGCATAGCAGAATTACTCCTTTTGTCCTACAAGCCTCAAAGCTGAAGACCCTACTAGGCATAGCGACGCATCATGCAGTTTAGACCAAGTCAGAGGAATGATTCAAAGTGAGCAGGGATGTACGCATGATGGTGATAAAATTATGGGGTGAGAGTCCGAACCATGGTGGGCAGGGTGAATGCACAGTGTGTTAGGAAGGTGAGTCATAAAAGTGCTCAAATACTGGTTTGTAGAGATGCGCTATAAAAAACTTAAAGAAATAAAGACTGATGGTGAATGTGGCGTGAGCAATTATTGATACTTGCTGATTTGAATGAGTAGTGTTGCTGAGTAACAGAGGGGCATATGTACGAGGAAGTGGCAGAGTGAGGCGTTAGCCGTCATGGCTTAACGCCTCACTCCGCCACTTCAGAAACGCAAGGCTGCACCATATTTACAAGGATATGGTGCAGCCTTGCGTTTCCCCCTGCGCTGGTGCTACACTAGCAGTGTAGCGCAACACAGGCACCCTCGCACCATTGTGCAAGGGTGTCTGTGTGCAGGGGAGGATTGGTTATGTGTAGGAAGGCGTCCCTTCCTGCACATAAACAATCCTAAAATGCAATTTTGTCACTTTTATGCGTGCTGCTTCATGCAGCACACATGAAAGTCACAAAATGGCATTTTTTTTACAGATTGTTTATGTACAGGAAGGTGCACCTTCCTGTACATAAACAATCCATGGCCGTTTGCTTTTTCCATGTGTGCTGCACAAGGCAGCACACATGGAAAAAGCAAAAACGAGGAGGAATAATGCATTTCTCCTAGTTTCGCCAAGTTAAGACCAGGTTCTTCCTGGTCTTAATTTTGGCGCTGCCTCCTATGTACGCTGCCCTTGTACATAGGTGGCAGCGTCCAAATCAATGGGTGTTGCGGTGGAACGCCCACCGCAACACGCACTGCCCACCCCTTTCACGCTAACCATAGCGTGAAAGGGGGCTTTATTTACAAGGCTGCGTTAAGCCACGTTAAGTGGCTTAACGTTGCCTTGTAAATAAGGCTATGCTCCTATCGTCAGAAAAAGTGATGTTGTGGTGGCGATAGGGGCTTGTACATATGCCCCAGAGTGTCAGCCTTTCTCCGGAATATGGCCTATCAGGCTGATTCTGATGAGAAGTTCTGCCAGGTGCCCTCTGGTGGCAGTGTGTTAGGGCTCTCTCTGGTAAGGTCTCTCTGATGCTAACCATCTGCATAGCTTTTGTGAGACCCACTCTTGCAAAATGCGCTCCAATGCTTGATTAAAAGCGAGCTAGTGTCAATCATTCTGCATCTGGAGGATGCTGACAGCATCACTGTAATAATATGTTGTTCATTTCTACCACAGAGTAACTGCTACAACATGTCAACGACCTCGTTGCGCTGAAGGCCAACAACCCCACCAAAAAGCTTTACCTCGTTTTGGGCTTTCTTCACACATCATCAGAAACACAATTGGCACCATAACCCAGCATAAATTAAATGTCACACAGTCGAAATCCATCATCCCTTTTTAAAAAAAATGCATTATCAGTCATGAAAGAGCATCAGCAACAACATTTATTAACCCTTGCCAGCACCCGTATTATAAATTGACTTAGGTCATCTCTAAACTTAGCATTCTCCCAAAATAGCGAGGATAGACAGAGGCTGCAGCAACACATTATTAGCCACTCTGTGAATACCACAGATACTGTCACATCATGTCAGGAAGTAAGCAGTCCACACTCGGAAGTACAGGAATGACAACATGCTGGCCAAAGTTAGTTAACAATAATAATCTATAGAGAGGAGAGGAAGTGATGTCCTTGGAGGATTTGTGAAAAAGTAGCTATGGGAAGAGCTGAACCCGAAAGTGTGGGTCTGATTCACCAAGGTAAATTTGCACTTTTGTGTAAGTTTACGATTATTTGCTATCCACAAAGGTGTTTTGCTAGTAATGTCTTTAAGAATGCAGAGTATTCGCACATAAAAAGATAGGACAGTCCTATCTTTTTATTTGCGGAGACTCTGCAGTCATAAAGATACTAGTAGTGAAATACCTTTGTGAATAGCAAATAATTGTAAACTTACACAAAAGTGTAAGATCACCTTTGTGAATCAGACCCTTAGTTAGGATAGGGCACTGACACTTAGTAATATGCGAATGCTGATATCGGTTGGTCGGACAGTGCAGGTAAATAAGGCAGTTGTTTGGCTAAGGCAACTATCAGCTGTAGATATTGATGGGCTTTCACAATATGTTAGACTTTTAGTTGCAAAACTTAAAAGTTAGCCTGCACCAAGAGAAACAGTGAGGAGAGAAAGAAAAAGGAGTGATAGAGAAATAAAGCAAAGGGACAGTAAAGGAGAAAAGGGGAGGTGGAGAAAGAGCAAGGGAGAGAAAGAGTGCGTGCCAATATCTGCCTGTCGGAAAATTTTATTTTTGAACTCTAAATGAAAACATTTTAGTATGTGACCTGCTTGAGCAAACCATGTAAAGCACAAAGTCACAATGCAGAAACTAGTGACATATAGGATAGAGCAAGGGTTCCACAACTGTCAATTCTGAAAAGCTTGTCCCTCCCTTGCCCTTGCATATAGTCCACTGAAAAATAATAGGCACCTTCATTGCAAATAAAGGCTCATCTATATGCCAATTCACAAGCCGGAAGGTTTAACTCACATAAAGATTTAAGAAGCACCACAAAACTCTAGCATCTATTTCTATCAACATATGCAATTAATGTGGCAACTGTAGGCCTGGGCGGAAAACTACGCTACGCTTGCGTAGTTTGCGAAGTTTGCGCTACTTCGCACTACGCGAATTGCACGTAGCACAGTGCAAACACGCGTAGCGTAGCGTAGCGTAGCGGTCATTTTTTGCTTGCTCGCGGTCCTCAACGTCAAGTTGGCGACCGCGAGCAAGCAAAATGACATCCCGGCGAGACTTTTTCTCGTTCGCGATCAGCAACATCAAGTTGCCGATCGCGAGCGTGGAAAATAAACCTCCCGGCGAGATTCTCAACGTGGGAGGTCAGGTTTCTCATTGCGAGTGGTCGCGTATGCTCGCGACCGCTCGCGATGAGAAACTACCAGTCCGCGTTGAGAAAGCTGCCGCCGAGTAAAAATCTACTCGAGCGGCAGTAAAAGACAGCTCGCACTGTGCAAGATGCCGTTTTCAATGATTGCACAGTGCGGACAAGCATCCGGCACTGTGCAATCATTGCGAACACGCACTACGCAGTTCGCGTAGTGCTACGCGTAGCTCGCGTAGTGCGAACTGCACTTTGCGTAGCTTCGCGAAGCGTTACTTCGCGAACTACGCCCAGGGTTAGGCAACTGCAGCAACCTCTGTGAAACCTGCATATCACAGATAAGAGCAACAGTAGAGCATTGACAAACTGTGCCTTTGCACAGATATGTGAACTGTCTGCATGTTATAAGTTCTATTCTCTTTTAATTGTAAATCATTCTTTTTCCTCTTGATGAACCTTGGAATGTTGTATTGGGAGTCAAGGAGCATAATTAAACATTGGAAACTTTAAAAATATCAACAGTTTCAAGTTCAGTTAATAATGAGAGTTTGAATAGATTTTTCCAATACCTTTGTTCTCATTGAGAGATCAGTAAAGTTCTGCTCCTTATTTTTTCCTTTATTTTAGTTAGTCCATAAACCAAATAAGTTTACAGAAATCTTATTAAAGGAATGATTACAACAAGCATGAAAAGTATAATTCATAAAAGTCACCCATATGAATCCTCGAAAAATCCTAGATATTCTCAGAGACTTTTATCTATTCCTATACAAAGAAGACTCAAACTCCCTGTAGAGGACTGTAAGGCTTACCTAAATAATATAATCCTACCTATCACTGGCCAAGATAAGCGGACTCTTAGCTCACCAGTAATGATGGAAGCAATCGCTGTGGCTATCAAATCCCTCAAACCTCATAAGGCCCGGCCCAAATGGCTTTACAGCTAATTTTTACAAAACATTCGCTTCAGTCCTTAGTCCCACATTGCTAGACCTATTCCACCACTTTTCTGAATCAGGTGCCATTATAGGCACGGAAACCATGCCACTATAGTGGTTATCCCAAAAGAGGGTAAGGACCCAACCCTGGTGAAAAATTACAGGGCAATTTCATTAATTAATCTAGACGTGAAAATCTATGCCAAAATCCCATTTAAGAGTCTCGAACCATAATTGCCACGTCTGATTGACCACACACAGATGGGGTTCATGAAGACTAGACTATCTAATGAAAATGTTCGCCTCCAATGCCACATCATTGAGAGAGCCAAATCAGTAAATTCAGACACCGTCGCAGTTACCCTAGATGCAGAAAAAGCATTCGATAGGGTCTCTAGGACGTTCCTCCAGGAGAACCTACTGAAGTATAACCTAGGTGAGACCTTCACCATGGCCAGTAGCGGTCCGTGGTAGGAGTGCCGGCCGGGCGGTGACGTGGGGCGGGGGAGGGGCAGGGTTGGGGGTAGTAAACCACGGATTACGGCCGAATACAGGTAAGTAAACATTTAAATAAATAAAACGAATTTCGTTGTGAGCGCTGCATCGCCAAATGCAGCCATGCACCAGCACAGGCACCCTTGTGTCATATTGCAAGGGTGTCTGCGTTACGGGGATGATTGTTTCTGGGCAGGAAGTGACACCTTGCTGCACAAAAACAATCATTGATGGCATTTTCCTCTTTCTATGCAAACTGCGGAATGCAGCACGCATAGAAAGAGGAAAAAATGAGGAAACATAAACATATTTCTCCTCGTTGCACCACTCCTACACCTACTCTGGGGAGGTGTATGATTCTGACGCATTCCCAGGATTACAAAACGTTGTAAATCTGGGAATGTGTCAGGTTCCATGGATGTTGCGTGGGAACACCCACACCAACACCCATGAAACGCCCCTTTCACACAAAGTAATTAGTGAAAGGGGCCCATATTTACAAGGCCGTGAAAAGTCACGCAGGGTGACTTTACCTGGCCTTGTAAATATGGGCAAGCCCATTGTGCTGTGGTGCGTCAATAAAAGTGACGCACCGGCGCGATGGTCTTGTAAATGAGGTCCTAAATATTTAATGAAAACACTAATTAGCATATATCATAGATGGTGCAAAAAAGTTCAAACTAGTCTCCAATGAACCAATCAAATTAAGTTTAATAACCATTAACAAATGCTTTTTTGAATACAAAAAACAGTATAAAAGGGTCATAAAAGTGCACAATAAAATTCTTCCATAAGAACAATTACAGCAAGACAGCATCGCTCTGTTGGATGGCAAATGTACAAAAGACAACTTCAACACTTCAGAAAACCACTAAATACTACAAACAACGTAAGGTTTACAATAAATTACAGCTAACAAAAGCAGTAAACAACTAAAACTATGTTAAAATAACAAATAATTAAAACTATGCTACATATTTATTTCTCCACCAGGTACGTCCTTTACAAGAAGGAAAAATACTAAAAGGAGAAGAAAATAAAGGTTTGGCCACCGAAATACTTAAAATTCAAAGTAAAAATAGCACTTTAACATATCTAAAACAAACTCCTAAGTAAATTTTAAATTATGAAGCAAACTGACATAAATCTGTTACACTCAGCAGACTGCAACAAATGAAAACTGTACCAAAAAAATACACCAACTAGGTCTGCAAATTGAAAATCTAACTAACTAAAACAAGGGCGAGGGTTGAGCCCCTGCTGTTGACACCCCAGTGTCACATTCGGCATGACAGGCCTGTCTGAAACACATGTAAAAGTTTCACGCCCTTCAAAGAGAGCAAAAATGATGCTATGACAATTCTTGTGTATCGCCTGTCTGGTTGCTGAAGAACTCTGCTTTTGTCCTACCAGACTTCTGTCTCTGGGTTTGTTGTGTGTAGAGTCTTGATTCAAACTGTACTTTAGTGTTAGATGTGGGAGGACACTAGGGATCACCATAGTACACTCTATACACATACACAACCTCAGGCCTCACTGCCCAGAGTTAATGTGGCCAAAGACTTTCACTACCTTTAATATGCTCTAATACATGGCATTTTGGTCCTGTTTGCAGTTTGGTGAAACCTACAAAACTGGAACCTCACCCACCATTCCTCAGAACACTGCTAGACTTGCAGAACAATACTAGGCTCATTTAACCTGCTACACTTCGCATCTATGCTGTGAGAAGTACCTGAGAAGATTGGATCTCCTTCCATTTGAAATACAAGTCAGAAGGATTTCCAACAATCATAATGCAGAGCCCGGGGTGGCTACAGAAATGTAAAAAAACCTGAAGAGGACATTCTTGTGAAGTATTCCAGCAGATCAGTGGGAACGGGACCTGGACTGGACATTGGTGTTGCCTGCTGCCTGAGACCTGGAGAGTCTTCAAGTCTTTCCCCTGTTTGAGTAGCAAAAGAAGTTTTTACATTTTTTCAAAACCTTTGCTCCAGAGCACCAGACCTTTAAGGGGACCAACCGTGAAAAATATCTGACCTTCAGAGCCACACCATGAGACTGAATGTCAGGTTTATCCCTCACGGAGAAGAGTTTTTCTTCAGAAAAACACCTAAGCCCCTTTTCAGATTGGGACTTAGAAACTTTTTCCAACTTCCTGCTTCGAGGCCCTAGTGAAGCCACTCTGCTTGGTGTATTTGACCTGCGCTCCACCACGGTCAGTCCTCTTATTGGATTTTTGTCACTTTGGTGTCATTGTTTTTATTACATTTTGTTCTGTTTTTCTAGTGGAGTGGGATTTTTATTGTGTTGTGTTTTTGACTTTTTAACAAACTGTTTTGGTACTTCGAAATGCTTTCCATATTTTCTGTAATTTAAGATGGTCTGATAGAAACTTAGGGGCATATTAGCAACAAACTGCGATAAAGATTGCAGGGCGCGCTAAGTGCGATTTAGCTTAACGCCGGCTATCGCCGGATCAGATCGTCGAGATATCGCGTTATTTACAACGCTTATCTCCGCGGCGATGTGAAATCCGGCGATAGCCGCGAAATGCAGGATTATCGCTGGGAATCCAGCGATAATCCTGCAGCGATAGGGGAATCCTTGCTGATAGGGAGATGTGGATTTAGCCACTCAATCCACCTCCCATGTCAAAGATAGGTTAGTCAGGAAAAATGCAGACATACAATAACGGCGATAACCACCGTTAGCGCAGGTTTAAATATCGCTATGGGTGTCCTGGGCCCTATTGTAAATACGGGGAAGGACAATTAGCGATCATTTTCAATCTGTTTTCGCAGGGAACGCCTACTTTGCATCTCATTAGAGATGCAAAGCGAGGCGTGCACAAAACGGGAGCTGAATCAAGGAAACACGCGCTAGCGTGTCCTTGTAAATAATGCAATATAATTATCGCCGCTTTTTGCCCGAAAACGGACGCTAAAGCGGCGATAATTATATCGCCAGCCCTTGATGATATGCCCCTTAGTCTTCTACTGGCTAAACGCCATATAGTGATACGCTGGATACACAATAGGGGGTCTACAACCCAAAAATGGCTCAGGGACATGTTGTAATGGTCCCCGGTGGAGGAGGTGTGATTGAAAACACTGCGAACTGATGAGAGAGTGGAGGAGGACCTGAGAGACTGTAAAAACATAATGACCGAGCTAGTAGGTGAGCCTACGGAGGCTGAGGATGGGGATACCTGGGAGGACACGGAGGGAGGGGGCACTGCTACATAAGAATGCCAATGGAACTTTTAATGAATGCTGATGCCTGGGGGTTGGTATTTGGGAGGAGCGGGGAAGAGTGACCATGTTTCTACTTACATTGAGCATGCTGTGTATGTTGCTGCTTCTGGAAGTGTGTTGACCCCATGTAGCGCACAGTGAAATTGGTTTGTTTTTGTATTATGTGTTTGACTGGACTTAGCAAGATAGTGACTTTATTACTTGTGGTGGTTACCAATTGATGCCAAATAACAAACTTCTATATCACATCAACCCTAAAACATGAACTTCCAGAACACATAGAACAGCCAGGAAAACACCAGAAGCACCTAAGAAATATGAAGAAATAGACATATCCAACACTTACTCATGGCCGGAGTGGGAACCCAAAGCAGCCCTGACAATTTTGTCAGACTGGCCCACACCCCTGGGGACCGGGGTAGGTGGGGTGCAAGTGTGAAGTACTGCTGCTTAACAAAACCGGCACCCAGAACTACTGCTTTTGTTACTGTTGGCCGATATTGCAGCATCGCTGCAAAACTGGCCCACGTAATAGAAATTGCCCCCACTGCTCCAAAACCAGCCCTCACCCTTCCAGTCCAGCTCTGCACTTACTAATCACACATTCAAAAGACACCTTTTAATATATGACAAACTCAATAACAATAAAAGAATTATTCATCCTACCAATTAAAATTTACTAACCTTAAAGCAATGTAACACTTGATGATGCTTAACACTTTCAAGTCATCCTCCCCACCATTCAGTCAAATATACACAATACATGGTCAATATTAAAATACAAACATCCCATCAGTATATCCACGGTTATTTAACTAACAAAGTGCAATTTGCAAGTAAATCCTAAAACACATAAGGCAACAAACTAACAACTATAACCCATGAACAATTGCAACCACACTTAAACTCTGTCCACACGCTGCGATTCCAGGGTGCTACACTCTCTTTAACCAGAGCATATGGAGGCACCTCCAAAAATCCAGAATAAAGAATATGCAACTAATCTAGCATTTGCAATCAAAATAAAAATGCTAATATTAAGCATACGTTTCTGTAACAGGAGTCACTAAACAGTATGATGCGCTAATTGAATCCACCTATTACCAACAGCATGAAACAAAACTAGCATCACTAATGGATTTTTGTGAAGGTACTTGTGTTGGTAAACCGCACCAATCAGGCCACAGATGACAACCCAAGTAACACATTTGATATTGGATTGTCTATGGCAGTACCATGCTTGAAGAAGCAAAGGCAAATAACCAGTGGAACAATGGCAGAATTCTTTACAAGAAACACTTGGAAGAAGTCTCCCTACATTCTATCAATTCCTAAACACACTTAAAAAAGAGCAAAGCTACCAGGAGCTAACAATGGTACAATCTCTAACCCAACTTGAATCAAAAGTTTCCAAACAAATTAATGAAATTCTACCATGAAAAGTAAGACTCTTTGTTAACAACAAAGCCCTAACATATCTGAGAAAAATGCAAATATGCAAATATTAACCGAAATGGAAAGTCCAGTAGAATGCCTGTAATCCAGGGAAACCATCAAATACCGAAAAATTAGAAGTAAATAAATAAATGTTCTCGGAAAACCAAAATATCAAAGAAAAAGTGAAAAAAAAGTAAAATGCGTCCAGGTTAAAAAAAAAAAAGTCTGATGTCAGAAGGAAATTACCCGAAAAGACTTGCAAACATCTTATAAAACAAAGCACAGTAAAGGCACCTCAAAATCAATGTTAAACACATAGGAAACACTTATAATAGACATGCACAATACACATACACAATAAAATACAATACATATACAATAATTTCATAATTAGGCCTGTTGCAGTGATGTAAGCTAGCTAAAGCATACTACAGTAAGGGACTGATTATGACTTTGGTGGTCTGGGAGAGGCAGAGTGCCAAAGTCGACCGCCGCCCACCCACCAGATTACGAGTTTCCTCATGGTATGGTGGGCGGGCGGCGCGGTGGTCCCATTGCGGTGCTCATGAAAAAGCACCGCAATGGGAGTGCCTAAGGCCGTTCCTGCAAGCCATGGACTGTGCAGTCCTTCCCGTTCAGGAATGGGGGTGCACAACATATGCCCCCCCGCATGTGTCCCTGTGCACAGTGGCAACAAGGGGTCCTACAGGGCCCCCTTTGTTTCCCCACCACCAGCCTTTTCCTTCCGGCCTCACCCCCACGAAAAGGCTTGAGGTGGGGAAACTCGTAATTTGCTTGGCAGTGCCACAGCGGCACAGCCAAGCATATTGCTTCCCCAGACCACCGCAAGATCGCCAGGAATCGCGGATCCCTGTCGGTTGCTGCGGTCCCCTGGAGGTCTGACTGCCAAACTCTTAATACGCACCTCCACTGGACCGCCAAACTCGTAAGCGGGTCCTAAGACAACATCTCAAAAAAAGACTAACCTAATTACATCAAAACACCTCTCCCGTCACTAAACCCATACAAAATAAGTTTAAAATAGTCTTAACTGAACCAGAAACAACCAAAAGCAAGCATCAGGACACCCAGACTGTAAGTGTCCCGAACAACCCAAAATGACAAGTTTCAAAGAACCTGGGAAAAAAGATAGTGGAGAAATGACAATAAAGAAAAACGTCCATGCCATGCCATAGAAACCAATGTAAAAACCACCATTATTTATTATTGTTTAGAAAATAATAAGCAACGTTCAAAATGTTCAACAATTCTGTGTTTAAAAAGCGTACAACATTTTGTACATATAAATATATAACAAGGAATACTAATTAAATTATAAAATTAATTTCTTTCTGTAATTTTTAATGTATTCTTATGTTTAAAAAATATAAGGAGTATAACAAATTACCTATATATTAAAAATCCCTTTATAATATGTGTAAACAAATTGAATAACTGCAAAGAAAAATAAATGTACAGTACTACATACTATCATAAGTATAATGTTAATTATTCTGCTGTAAAAAGGATTTTTATTGCAAATAAAAGAAACAAAAATGTAATCACTGTAAAATAATGCAAAGTAATAATGGTTTATGTGAAAAGAGATGAGTAGAAAGTGTACAACACTAAATTATATAAAAATGATCCTTTACAATAGCGATATTAATAACCAAACAATTTATATCATACATTACTAGTAAGGTAGAGTTTACTACCCTCACTCCAAACATTTAACCACATTGTCGAATTCGGTTAGGAGAAGTCAGATGTACTCCTCAAAATCACATTGGGGAAGTATTTGACTTTAGAAGGATTCAAGAATTCTCTTCCTACTCCAAACCTCACTACATTAGGGATAGTGTTACATTTTGGAGGGATCCAATTTACTATTCCCACTCTAAACCTAACCAGACTACGAAAAGTGTTGGATTTTGGGGGGGGTCAATTTTACTATTCCTACTATAAATGTAACCACATTAAGGAATATGCTGGACTTTGGCAGGGTTCAAACTTACAATTCCCACTCCAAGCATTACTGCATTGAGGAAAATGTAGGTCTATAGTCGAGTCAGATTTACTGTTTCCACTCCAAACTTAACCACATTTTGGAAAATGTTGAACTTTGAGGAAAGTTCAAAGTAACTGTTTCCAGTGTTTTACTATGGGGGTGTCAGATTTACTATTCCCACTCCAAGCTTAACCATATCGGGGAAGGTGCTGAACGTTTAGGCTAACCCCCCCCACAAAAGTGTGGCATGGGTTAACAAATTTTGTGACACAAAAAAGCATATTTTGCCACACTAATTTGCACTTTATTTCTCTAACATTCATACCATTTCAAACTTCAAATGATGGAATCTATTTTGCAAGAGCACTATACTTCGAAATAAGCATGTTTAAAGTAATTGAGTATGATTTTGTGTTGTATAGTCCTTTGTGAGAACAATATTAAGGGGTCGATTCCGATTCGGGCCGGAAATTTCTCCGACCGAGCCGGACCCGGAGAGATTTCCGACCGAATCGGACCCGTGCAGTCCGACCGAGCGAGTACGATGCGGCCGTATGTTATCGGACACGAGTCGGTCGGACTCCCATTGAACTCAATGGGAGCCGGTCGCACAACGCGTACGCGGGCTCCCATTGCCTCAATGGGTGCGAGGCGGACGAGGCGCCCCTACAGCGAGTACGCCGCGAGCGCTCCGCGGCGTACACGCACAGGTAGGGGACCCTTGGGTCCCCCTGTGTGCGCCTCGCACGGGTACGCGTACAGGGGGTCCGACACGGACCCCCAAAGTACGGCTCCGACAGCTCTTACGAGCCGGAGTGCGCGGCTCGGTCGGACTCGCTCGCGGCGCGCATCGTACTTACCCGGCCGGGAAACGTCTCCCATTGCGCGGTGCGAATCGGGTCCGAGCGAGTCGGTCGGAGCGGTTCGAGTCCGAGCGAGTCGGTCGGAGCTGTCGGGACGCCCGGACGAGTCGGTCGGCGAACTCGCATCGTACTCGCTCGGACGGACCAGCAGTACGGTTCGGTCGGGAAACAGGCTTTCGCATGGCTTTTTTCCCGACCGAATGGTATTGGGTGCGCCTCCGACCGAGATCGGAATCGGCCCCATAGTGTAGGTCAACCAAAGCACAACAGTATACCTCAACCCCACATACACACATCCCTGCCAGAGAGTAAGTAGGTGGCTGGTAGGAGTACTGCTGTATGCTGGTCCATCAGGAAGTGGTTGGCAATTGACTGGGATCTCTGCTGGGGATGTGCTACTTCAGAAAATTGGCCCAAAGGTGTCCAAATAGGTGAATGGAGAGAAAGGTGGAAAAACTGGCTGCTCATCGGACCCACATGTATTATTTGTGTAGAATCAATGCTGAAAAATGCATATTCCTTGCTGTTACTGAGGAGACTGTGTTTACTTCAAATGAAAAAACATTGTATTCTGGGACATTTTTGTGAACATTATGTGCCAAAATATCAAAGGCATTTTTAGTCTTAAACATGCCCTTACAGCGAAAAATATCTCTATTTACTCTGGCCAGAAACTTACAAAAGGATTCCTGGCAGGTGTAAATAGATTTGCTGCTGAGGATTTCTACATCACAAGTGTGGAAAATCCAGTGTAGTAAATCCCACGCAAAATGTGGGAAGTTAACAATGTAAGTTTGAGAACTCACAGAAACTCACACATTTCTGGGCATTTCCAAATGCTGATCTGACTCTTTCCACCCTGGAAACTCCCCTTGTAGGAAGGAAACGCAAACTTATCATATTACATTTGGTGGTAGTGTAGTGGAAGGGCTACCTCCGCGGGAAAAAAATTGGGAAAAAATACTCACCTCCACAGTGGGTCCCATACCCATGTATGCAATTCTACCCTTTCACCCTCATTACGAGTTGGCCATTAAATTCCAATATGTGCAGTAACTCCTTTAACCTAAGAGATTGGAATTTTGATAAAAATCATATCTGGGATAAATTTCGGAAAGTCAAACCAAAATGGCAGGTAAATACAGGGCCATGCAGATTTTGGTGCACTAAGCACCACATTCTACATCTTATTCCCCATTATCCGAGAGCAACTAGTAATTGGGTGGTATGTATCGCACCTAAAAATCCTCACTCAGCAAAGTCAGATTTTATCTGCTGTAATAAATATTGCACCAACTATCAGTCATAAGGAGGGCCTGTGTAGAACTCCACACAAGGGTGACAGGAGATGGGGGAGATATCCCACAACATTGCAAGGAATACAGCCTGAAAACTCACACTTTATGCAGCTTTCTAAGGGGCATATTCTCAAGGACTTATCGCCGAGTTAGCGGCACTTTAACGCAGCCAAAGTGGCGATAGATTTATCGCCCCATTCACAAGCAGGTGCTAACAGCCGATAGCGCCAGTTTTCCCGCGTTAGCAGCCGCAAAAAATATTGCCATGGATGACACCGGCAACTAACGCTAATGAGATGCAGAGTAGGCGTTCCTGTGCAAAAAGCCGCGAAAACACCACTTCGCAATATTTTCTACGACCAGCCAGATCGGCGATAAGATCCCAAAACAGGCGACAAGGCGCGTTAGCAGCAGGGATTTAACACCTGCTCTTACCTGGTGTTAAGTCGGACGACAACCTGCACCACAAAAGGGAGCCCAGACCAGAGCCACACCTGAAGAACAACAGATGCCATGGAGCTACTGATCATGCAGCTCGGAGCCTCAAGAGGGCCCTACCACGGACAAAGATATTTAACATCAACTGTACGAAATCATGAACAAAACTATCCGCCTGATGTCGCACAAGGACAACAATTAACATTCATGTGTGGTCAGAAAAAGTAGAATCATCCTTTCATCTTTGAATTTCCAAACAAATTCAACTCAAAACAACTATTCGGAAGAGCCATGGCGGGTCTTCTCTGGACAATCTGGAAGACACAGCCTGCAAGACAAAATTCCAGATAAGAAGGTGAGTCATGCGCTCATCAAAGGACAGAGAGAGAGAAAGAAAGGGAGAGAGAGAGAGTGAAAGTGAGGGAGAGAGAGAAAGAGAGAAAGGGGGAGAGAGGGAGAAGGAGAGAGAGAGAGAAACAGAGGAAGAGAGAGAGAGAGACAGTGAAAGGAAGAGAGGGAGAAGGAGAGAGAGAGAAACAGAGGAAGAGAGAGCTAGACAGTGAAAGGAAGAGAGGGAGAAGGAGAGAGAGAGAAACAGAGGAAGAGAGAGAGAGACAGTGAAAGGAAGAGAGGGAGAGGGAGAGAGAGTGCCGACACTGCGGACCCAGGCCTCACTGCTCACCTGCTGCCACCGGTGTGTCTCCAACCATGTGCCGGTATACACTGCAGTCCACCGGGTCCCCTATCTGAAACAGAGTCCAGATTTATGAATTGCAGAGTTCATATCAGTGCACACGCCATCATCGCTTGGCCACACCTGCGCACACAGGCCTCACTGCTCACCTTCCGCCACCAGCGTGTCTCCAAGAGGGCCCACCACGTGCCGGTGCAAGCTCCAAGCCCGGGGCCCGCGACCTTGGCAGCCTCCACATCATGCAGCCCCGCCCCGCGGGCCACCAGATCACACACGTGATTCTGGGTCTTGATTTCGCAATGGCAGAGATCATATCAGTGCACACGGCATCATCGCAGGCTGCACACCCGCTCAGCGCTATAGGTGCCACTAACTCTGTGAACCGCGAGGCAACGCCACGTGGCGGTAGGCCCGCGCTGCCCGCTGGCTCAGGCCTACACTGCGGTCCAGCAGGGCTCACACAAACCATTACCAGTCCGGACCGCCAGGACGGCGCATCATCGCAGGCTGCACACCCGCTCAGCACCTAAGGTGCCCCTACCTCAGTGCACCGAAAGTCACCGTCCCGTGGCGGTAGGCCCGCGCCGGCCGCAGTGTTTCCTGTCCCACCAACTCTGTGTAACGCAAGTCATGGACCCTTTCTGAGTGAGTCCCGTGACATGCCAGGCAGACGCAGCCATGTCACCTCCGGCAGTGGGGAAGAACTGGGACACGTAGCGGCGTCGTCCCCCCCCCCTTTACACGTATGCCAAGTGGGCTGGGTCGGCGTACGCCAGCCCAGCGTAGGGGTGTGAATAATTATCCCTGGGCTCTGGGCGTGGTTCATTTCTGGGCTGGACAGGAAACCAACTGATGCGTGTGTCTCTGTTGCAGTGTCTGCGCCACACGGCCAGCAATCGACAATGTTGCAATGTTGCATGCAGCCGGGGGGCGGCCGCGCACAAAGGTTTTGTACAAGGAGCGCAAGGCCGCTCAGGCTCTTGGCTCATGCATGCCAACTGTTGTGTATATATCGCTATTGGTGCACCATAGGCCTAAGGCCTAGCCTCAATCGCAGCGCGAAAGCCACATCACATTTCCAGAATGCAAGCAGTAGTCAGACTAACATTAGGGATGAAAGCTCCTTTGTCTCAATACATAAGGCGGAAGGACATCTGCACCTCCGACCTTGGTCTTGCATGCGGCAGGCACCCCCTGAGAGAGATACCATAGCAGATGATGACGACTCCCACACTACGCACAGCGCTAATGATAGACCAATGTATACACACCCCACACACAGAAGTCCTTGCCCGAAGTTATCTTGCATGGAATGTCCTTCACACTTACTCCCACATTAACCAGGCGTACAACCGTTGCACACTAAAACAACTCATTGCTCCAAGCTGTGGCATTTCATCCACAGAACTGGCGCAGGTCAGAGCAGTGCCGCTTCAACCAGAGCCACCAACGCAATGACAGAACATCCCGGGCACATGCACAACCCCTGTCATGTGGAACTGTACCGTGCACGTATGCTGCATTGGTTGGGGGCACTGCCACTGACAGTGTTGCGCATCAGTTACCGTCTGAGCTTCCATCTTGCGTACGTCACCTGCGTCCAGCCCTGGTTCCACTGCCGATCATGCATATTCGAGTGGCCCATGGATGTCTGCCTATCCAACACAACGGTAGCTGAACTGGATTATGACTTGTGTGTGCGCCCCCTGTTGGCCCACGACCAGGAGTGTAACCGTGATACCCGTTCATGGGATGCCTTGATATTTGGCGTATGTGCTGGCAGTTGGGCATGGGAGATTGCACAAGTCCTCGTGTGCAGTGACCACTTTGAAGCGCTCCCCCATTGGGCTGTTTTGCGGATTGGTGAAACAGCGTGGACGGAGCACATCTGTCCGGACCAGTTAATGGATTGGCTCGCCCCCGTGTTCGTTGAGTCCGACAGCGACGTACTCTTGGAACTGATTGCCCAGGAATCTGCGCTCGCATTCATGGACGAGTAACTACGTTCCTGCAGCCACAACTGCTTGTAATCCAGAGCACAGTTCCCAACACCTTGTTGCATCTTGGAGAAATGGTCACATATCCCACCACAACAGTGGACATGGCTGCATCCGCCTGGACTCAGAATGCATGTGCGTGCACCTACGCGTGTTGACACACACCTGTGCAAGGTGAGGGTCTCAAGGCGCTGGGGGTGGGGAGCGACTCCGGATCAGTCGAAAAGCCAAGTCTTGAGGTCCTTCCTGAACGTGTGCAGGGTCGGGGAGCATCTGATGTCCACAGGGAGCTCATTCCAGGTCTTGGCTGTGATGTAGGAGAAAGCTCTCCCTCCGGTTCTGCTTCTGCGGATGCGGTGGACCTCTGCCAGGGCGAGGTAGGCGGAGCGGAGGTTCCTCTTGGGTACGTGGAAGGATACTCTCTCGTTGAGGTATTTGGGTCCGATGTTGTTGAGGAATTTGTAGGCGTGGGTGAGGAGTTTGAGGGTGACCCTCTTCTCAACGGGGAGCCAGTGGAGGCCTTGTAGGTGTTGGGTCATGTGCTCATGACGCGGTGTCCCGAGGACGAGTCTGGCTGCGGCGTTCTGGATGGTTTGGAGTTTGTGTAGAAGAGTTCTGTTGATTCCGGCATAGAGGGCGTTGCCATAGTCTAGTCGGCTGGTTATGAGTGCATGGGTGACAATCCTTCTGCAGTCAGGGGGGATCCATTTGAAGGTCTTCCGGAGGATGTGAAGGCAGTTGAAACTGGTGGAAGCGACGGCGTTGATCTGGCGGTTCATGGAGAGGGAGGAGTCAAGGATGATGCCGAGGTTTCGAGCGTGGTCAGTAGGGGTGGATGGGCTCCCGAGGTCGGAGGGCCACCAGGTGTTGTCCCAGGCGGAGGTGCAGGGACCGAGGATGAGGATCTCGGTCTTCTCTGAGTTGAGCTTCAGGCAGCTATCCTTCATCCAGGCTGCGACGTCCTTCATTCCTTCCTGGAAGCAGAGTCTGGTGTCTTCGGGGTTCTTCGTGAGGGAGAGGATGAGCTGGGTGTCCTCGACGTAGGACACGATGCTGAGCCCATGCTGTCTGACGATGACGGCGAGGGGTGCCATGTAGATGTTGAAGAGCGTTGGGCTGAGTGACGATCCCTGTGGTACTCCGTAGTTGATTTCCGTGGGTTCGGAGAGGAAGGGAGGGAGTCGAATCCTCTGGGTTCTGCCGGAGAGGAAGGATTGGATCCAGTCGAGGGCGGCTCCTTGTATCCCTGCGTCGTGAAGTCTGGCTGTGAGCGTGCGATGTGAAACGGTGTCGAAGGCTGCGGAGAGATCTAGAAGGATGAGGGCCGCAGTGTGTCCCTGGTCTAGTAGCATGCGGATGTCATCGGTGGCGACGAGGAGGTCGGTCTCGGTGCTGTGGTTGCTGCAGAATCCAGACTGGGAGGCATCTAGGATGGAGTTCTCTTCGGTGAAGGCGGTCAGCTGGGCGTTTACCAGTCTCTCGGTGACTTTGGCCGCAAAGGGGAGGAGAGAGATGGGCCGGTAGTTTTTCAGGTCCGTAGGGTCGGCTGTTGGCTTCTTGAGGAGGGGTTTCACCTCCGCCCGTTTCCAGTCGTCTGGGCAGATGCCGGATCTGAGGGAGGCGTTGATGGTACGTCCTAGTTCGGGTGCGATGGCGGTGGTGGCCCTGTGGAATATGTGCAGTGGGCAGGGGTCCGTTGGAGCTCCTGAGTGTGTTTTCATCATGGTCGCGGTGATGAGTTCGACGGTAGCTGGGTCCCAGGATGTGATGGTCGGCTTATCGGCGGCGGTGGGTAGGGTGGTTTGCTGAAGTTGTCGTAGAGGGCCTTGATCTTCCGATTGAAGTAGGAGCTTGTTGGACCCTTTCACCTGCTCACTGTCAGCAGAGCAGACAGTCTGCGCAGTCCGGTGGTACAGCACTATGCAGATCCCATGGGCTGTGAGTCGTGTCCCCTGACACGGGGCAATGAGCATACGCCAAACATCACATGACTCGTCCAGCAAGGGAAGGTGGGCTGAGACAGTTGCCATCCGTAATGATTGGCGTTCAATTTTTGCCTCCCCAGTCCTTGCACCTCTACATGTTCCCATGCTGCCTGTTAGTGTCTGAATCATTGGTCTGCATGTTGTGGCCCTTGTCTTGCCAGTACTGACACGCACATGCGAATAAAGTCTACGCCACTTCACTAGTGTTCAACTGTGATGAGTGTTGATTACAATGACAAATCATGTGCCTCAATGAGCATTGTCCGTACACAGGGAGGGACTGACTGATGCATTTCACTTAGGGGTGAGTCCCTTTTGCCAGCTCCACCTCTGTAAGCCAGACATTGTGGTTGGGATATTTGCTGGTGGACCGGTGCTCTTACGTGTCTTCAGCAATGTAAGTATGGTGTCCAACTTCTTGCCATGTGGATCAATGTGATCCATCAGAACAGGCTGTGTCCACACAGTTGAGTGTGAGTAGGTATGCGAAGAGATGTTCTGTTGTCACATCTGATGGGGGACACTACTTTAGGCCTGAAAGCGATTTAGCCATTTCTACACACAGCCCCATTTAATAAATGGACGTGGGGGTACGTTGGGGAATTGCGAGATTGTTGTTCATGGGCAATGAGGCCACAGCTAGTTCACACGTTCACAGTCATCTCATTGGCCATGTGGGTCAGGGTCAAACATGCACATTGATGTCATTTCCCAGGGTGTACCTTTTTGTGCAATCAATGTCCCTACATTCATCCATACTCTTATACTTGATTGAACATAGACATGACACATCTGTGTGATTTTGAATGTTTTATTCACATTCTGTGGAGTGTCGGAGCTGGAGCAGTACATGGCCCACATAACATGGTTGCCCAGTGGAGGGCCAACCAGAGTCCTTTGGGGAATGACAATTTAATCGGAAGAGGAAGAGTTCAGTCCGCAGCCTGATTGCTGTGTCATTGGTAACCAGTGCAGATATGGCAGTCCATATCGGGGTCCAGGTGAATGTCGCAGAGTGTTTCGGGGGACAGTGGAAGGTATTGTTCCCGGGCATGATGCAGAGGGCTGAACCAAGCAGAAACAGGCCATATGGCAGGGATGAATGCTACAACCTCCTTTCTCAAACAGAGTCATTGCCATCCACATCTTAGTCCTCTGATATGTCTTCTGTGTCAGGTGTGTCAGGTGTGTGTGGTGGTGTTATGGCTGCATCACTCTGTGCCACTGACACATCAGGGGGCGGAGGTGGTATGGCTGCATCACTGTGTGCCACTGACGCCTCAGGGGGCGGAGATGGTATGGCTGCATCGCTGTGTGCCACTGACGCATCAGGGGGCGGAGATGGTATGGCTGCATCACTGTGTGCCACTGACGCATCAGGGGGCGGAGATGGTATGGCTGCATCACTGTGTGCCACTGACGCATCAGGTGGCGGAGATGTGTGTGTCGAAGTTCCTGCAGCAGTCATCTGGGACAGGCTCTGTGGCAGCAATGGCGAGATGATGTTCTGCAGGGCATGGAAGATCCCAGCTACATCTCGCTGGTGTACAGCCGTGGCAGCCATCCTTCCAGCCTGCATCCGCTCCATGTTCTCCATTGTCCTCCGCATCTGTGCCAACTCTGTGCTGCCATCGCTGGAGCATGTCTGACTGGACAGTCCTTGTATCCGAGTAATGGCTCCAGCGAGGTCAGCCAGGGATTGTTGTAGAGCATGGAATAGACCGTGGGTGTCCGTTAGGGACTGTAAGTGGTCCCTGATGGGACTCATGCACCCACGTATGGCATCAAGTTTGGCTGCCATGAGGTTGAAACCCACCCTCACCTGTTCAGCCAGCCCCCTCTGGCAGTCTGACACACGGCGTTGGAATGCCATGTGTCTTTCTGTGAGGTGCTGTGAGCCAGCCATGGTGGTGGGTGCTTCCTGCTGTGTGGGCTGTGCAGGGCGTGGGGTCACCTCAATGCAGCTGGGCTGCCCTGCTCCTGGAGGTGGGGTGCGGAGGCTGTCCACGAGCCGTTGGAGGGTGTCTGAGCAGATGGCCAGGGGTTCCTCCTCATCATCACTGAAGAGATGTCTGGTCTGCTCTGCAGGAGGTGTTGATTGTGCCTCTGCAATGTAAAGGGGAGATGCAGGTTAACAGTGTGTTCCATGTATGTTGACGCATTGTACATGTTTACATACAGACTGCATGACAATGTACATTGTGACTGTTTTGGATGAGCTGGCTATTTGATGGGGGACAGTGGACATTTCGACTACATGAGGGATGTGAGGTTGTACTCGTACATTATCATCTCACAGTTTCCTGCTATGCCAGATGTGATTGGCCAGTTTCTACGCACAAGCGGCACCAGTTGTGTCCTCTGTTCTGTAGTGAAAGTGTTGCACTCTGTACCACATTGTCGTCAATGTTGATGTGCTGTGATTGCTATGTGTGTGTGCTGCATTGTGGGAGTGTCGCCCCTGCAGCTCAGATTTAGCGGCCCCTTATCCCTTTGGGGCGGTGTGCCTTTGACATGTGTGCTTTTGAGGGGCTGAGATGTTGGCGACTTGGGTCATTTGTGCTCTTGGACGGTTTTTGTACTCTTGTGCATTGTTTGTCTGCAGATGTGTTGTTGACGTCAGGGGTTGTATGTGCACGTGGATGTGTCAGAGTGTGACCTGCTCCTTTGAGGATGTGGTCCACACTGGGCCACCTCAGTGTCGTGTCGTGCACCATGTCATGTATTTTGACTGCAGCCATGCTATTGGTCATGCAGTGTCATCTGCATTGTCAGTGTGGCTCACAGAGCCGCTGCTTTGCTGGATTCAGCACATGTGCATGGGTAGGTTGTGATATTGGTGATAGGGAGGGGGGCCCCTTTGTGCATATAGTGGACGGGGGCCTACTTGGTGTTTCTATGTGTGCTGCAGTGTGCCAAGGGTATCAGGGACATGTTCCACATTCATTGTGGGTGTGCAGTGTGCTACACATAATTGTGCATCTGTGCCATTGTGCCCATCTCCACCCGTCCCCCCAGTCCCTGGTCGTTACTCACCCTGTTGCTGTTGGGTCAGGTCATGTCGGGCTGTGTCCGGACCCCCAACTCCTAGCACCGTCTCCACACTGATGACTGTGGCCACCATTTCCTCCAGCTCATCCAGCTCCTCCTGTGGCGCAGGACTCCCACCTCCAGTCGCCGTTGCTGCCTTCCGGTTGGCAGCGAGTTTCTGCTTGGTTTGGCTATTGACATCATGCCAGCGCCTCTTGACCTTCTCCATTGACCTCCTCGACACTCCGACTGCATTCACGTTGTTCACGATCGACTGCCATATTTCCGTTTGTTTTGCCAATGACACAGTGGAGGTGACGAACAGTTGTTGGTAGTGTTCTATCACCTCTGTGACGATTATCCTGTTTTCCTGCGGACTGGACCGCGTCTTCCTCTTCTCCTTGCCCTTCCCCGACCCCGAGGTTTCTTGCTGGTCGTCTGTGGGGCTTGTGGGGTTCGCGTTGTCCTCTGCACTCGGTCCGGGTGCATCCATGGTGCTACGCAGTTTTTTTTTTTTTTCTGCTTTTATGGTGCTTTTTCCCGCATGACTCGTGGGAATTGCAGGTCTGTCGCTGGTTATCGCAGATTTTTTTATCGCGGTTGGCCACATCGCAACTTTTTTCGCGTTCGTGTTTCGCATTTTTTTGCTGTCACGGTAATTTTATCACGGTCATTTGACGCGTTAGCGTGAGACTATCGCATGGTACCGCCGTGTTGAGAATACAACGTTAACACAGCGTTATTTTCCCGCGATGGACTGCGATGTGCAAAGTTGCGTTAAGCTAAATTTGCGATAATTATCACGCGTTCTTGAGAATATCCCCCTAAGTGTACTATTGGAAGGCTACCTGAATTCCAAAAACTGCACCGTACATAGCTGTACTTTGACAGGTGCAGATTTACTACTGTTTTCTGAATTGGTGCAAAATTATTTAGCTTTCTTAACCATGGGTTTTATATGGTCAGCATGAACTAAGTAGAAAATAGGTTTAGTTATATTACTTATTTTAAAAAACATATGTATTTTTCCTTCCTTCACTAAATCAATGTGTGTATTGTTTTGCAAAGAAATATAATTACTATCTGGTCTTTTAGATCAGGATATATATATATATTTCTTTATATTTCCATGCATCTTCTTGTAGAAACAATTTGCATATTGCTTTACTTTCATGAATGTAGATTTGTTAGTGCATTTCCTTCATAAATATGAATTCTGTATTTTCCTGTGAAAAGTATGTATTTTTCATGGGGATGTATCTACAACACAACGATTCTGTGAAACAGAAGCACATTTTGTAACAGTTTGTTGAAAATGTTTACATTCTGCAACTTATAATTACTTTGCGTGCACCACCTCTTACCTCCCTTAGTGCACTGCTACTTCTCTACAGTTTCCTAGTCACCACTGCGTTCACCCTATGAGCTAACTTCTCAAATGTCCCAATGGCGGCCTGTCAGCACCAAAGTGCATCCACGGGGCTTGTTGTTCCACTCCTACTGCCACTCTCCGAGACCAGTCCGTGGATTAGCACTACAAAAAATGACTGCATGGTGATATGTGGCACACAGAGGCATGTTTCAATCAGCAGCAGTTTTATGGGAGAGAAAATGAAACTACTAATTAGGCGTGCACCAAATCTTTTCTCAGAGACCTTTTTATTTATATTTAGCTGCCAACATGTGCATTATCGCGGACATTGCGCTCGTTTGACAATTTTGCGGTTAATTAGCAGATTGCAAAATCGCAATATGCCCTGTTTTGGGTACGATTGTAAAGTAGAATAAATATTGAAGACAAATGATGAGGTAAGAAGTCTTCTTTATTCCGTCACCTACTCTCCTAAACTGCGCTTCACCAACTGATGTTGCACCTCAACATTCTAAACCAGGCTTCCCTTGGATTGTGCTATGACACTCAAGAGGGGGAGATGGAACATTCTAACAGGAAAGGGAAGTATTTATTACATATTATAACTTTAATACCACATTATAACACATCTCTCTCTTGTAACAACTTGAAATTATTATATAAGATCAGATTGATTGATTAATTATGTCACACCTCATATATTCATGAAAGAATATTTCACAATCAGAGTGACATTCTCATTAAATTGGCTTGTGTTTGGCTAGTTTATCCATACTCCAAATTTGTCCATTACTCAATTTTACTACATTGCGATAAATGTTAGTTATTTGATGAGGAGGATAGTATTTGCTCTGATTATGATGCTCTTTAGTATTTCTTCTTACTTGTATCCAATTGCCAAATTTCCAATTTTTATTTATTTACCCCATGTTGAGTTATCAAATTAAATCTTGTATTTTATTTAATGTTGGTGTACTTTGACTTGGGCCTTGTTAGGATCTACATTCACCCGTTTACCCACTCCCAACAAATTAGGGATCATTTTGGTGCTGCGTTCTCTACCTTTGATTGATACAAAAGGGGATACTCAAATAATGAGATTAGGTGAAGTGTGGTACGACCGTATACAATCACGCAGGGATTTCTCTACATCTTGACCATTCACTATAGCTAAGGCCATTAGCTTTGGGACAGTACAAGGCTGTTTTTTCATGTTTGATATGAAGTGCTTGTAGAAAATCTTTCATTTCTTGGGATGTGAACTGTACACCGGTGTCTAATCAACGTAGAAGGTATTCCTTCCTTACTGAATACATCTCTTAAGAATTTAATTTAAATAGCAGTAGTAGTATGTGATTGTCCAATGTGAAGTATAGTCTATTAAGACTATCATTAAGTTTTTTCTATGCTCCCATTCCTTCCATGGGCCCAATTTTGTCTATGGCCAACTGACTCCAGGGCTTGAGTGGCACTTCAACAGGAGACAAAGATGCTTTATGTGTTCTTTTGCTCTTGTCACATCTTGCACAACTAATTCAGGGGCATATTAGCAAGACCGGCGATAATGGGCTTGCTAATACGCGTTATAGAATTCCAATAGAAGTCCAGGTTAGATGTCCTCCACATCTAACCTGGGCTTCTATTGGAATTCTATAACGCATATTAGCAAGCCCATTATCGCCGTTTTAGCAGCAGTTTCCTGCCGCTAAAACGGCGATGATTTTATCGCCGGTCTTGCTAATATGCCCCACAGTCTTTTACCTTCTGTTCAATAATAGAGTCCATCCTAGGAAATCAGAATGTATTCCTTGTTTTGTTTTTGTTAGGCTTCTGCCTAGGTGTCCCTCATCAATCAATCAGTAATTTGTAAAGTGTGACTACTCGCCCATGAGGGTCTCAAGGCGCTGAGTGGGGGTTGTGGGTCTGTGGTTCAGTCGAAGAGCCAGGTCTTGAAGTCCGTTCTGAATTGCGGTAGCAATGGGGACTGACTGAGGTGCAAAGGCAGGGAGTTCCAGGTCTTTGCAGTGAGGTAGGAGAAGGATCTTCCTCCAGCCGTGGTCTTGTGGATCCGTAGGATTGTGGCCAGGTCCAGTTGGGAGGAGCAGAGATGTCTGGTGGGCGTGCAGAAGGAGAGGCGGTGGTTGAGGTATGCAGGTCCGGCGTTGAGGAGGGCTTTGCAGGCATGCGTGAGAAGCTTGAAAGTGATTCTTTTGTTGACATGTAGCCAGTGAAGGTCTCTCAGGTGGCCAGTGATGTGGTTGCGGCGTGGGATGTTCAGGATGAGTCTGGCGGAGGTGTTCTGGGTGGTCTGCAGTTTCTTTTGGCGTTTCTGGGTGGTGCTGGCGTAGAGTGCTTTGTCGTAGTCGAGTTTGCTGCTGACGAGCGCATAGATGACATTTTCCTGGACTCGGTGGAGATCTACTTCAAGATCTTATGAAGAAGTCAGAGCATGTGAAAGCAAGAGGACGAAACAGCGTTGATTTGGCGGTTCATGGAGAGCGAGAAGTCAAGGATGATGCCGAGGTTTCATGCGTGGTCCATGCGTTTGGGGGATTCTGAGCGCTGCAGGCCACCAAGAGTCATCCCAGGTGGAGGGTGAGGACTTCGGTCTTGTCTGAGTTAAACTTGAGGCAGCTGTCCTTCATCCAGGTGGCTACTACCTTCAATCCCATTATGGAAGTTGCTCTTTGTGGCTGTCGGTTCCTCTGTGAGGGAGAGAATCAGTTGGGTGTTGTTGGCGTAGGAGACAATGTTGAGTCCGTGGCTTCTGACGATGGCTGCAATTGGGGCCATGTAGATGTTGACGATGGTGGGGTAATGGAGGACCACCGAGGCACTCCGCAGCTGATCTCTGTGGGTTCTGAGTTGAACGGTGGAAGTGTGACTCTCTGCGTTCGGTCGGTGAGGAAGGAGTGGATCCATTCTAGGGCTTTGTCACGAATGCCGGCGTTGTGGAGTCTTGTGCAGAGGGTGTGGTGGGAGACGGTGTCGAAGGCAGCTGAGAGGTCCAGGAGGATGAGGGCAGCAGTCTCGCCTCGGTCGAGGAGGGTGCAGATGTCATCTGTACCAGCGAGGAGAGCGGTCTAAGTGCTGTGGTTGCTTCTGAAGCCCAATTGGGAGAGGTCCAGGATGTTGTTCGTTTCGATGAACTCGGAGAGTTAGGCGTTAATAGCCTCATGTGCTAGATCAACGATTTTTCCCTTCAATTCTTCAGGTGGAACGATTGTCTCTTTGCAGCATATTTTCCCCTTTTGGATATTTAGCTCATGTCTCACTTCCCAATAGTCTTTCAACTCTTCCTTGAGTTCACTACACTTGGCAGGCCAACCCTCTAGAATGTAATCTTTTAGATGGCTAAGAATAGTCTTTCCTCATGCACTCATTCCATTATCTTCAGACAATGCAGGTATGTTTATGGCAATTGTAGGACTGTCCATTAATTCCTCTTGCACTTCAGGTTCTAAAGGTGCTCTTGAAAGATAGTCAGCAATCTTATTTCCCTCTCCTGGCACATATTCTAATTTAAAACAGTAGTTTTCAGGGCCTATGCGTGGTGTACTGTGTTCAGCTCCCTTGATGGAAAACCTGCACATAAGTGGCTTATGGTCAGTGCGTACTGTAAACTTTATGCCCCATAAATAGAAATTTAAATGTTTTATGGCCCAATAGCAAGCTAGGGCTTCCCTTTCCATCACAGAATAATTACTTTCTGCTTTGGTTTGACATCTAGAAGCAAAGGCAATTATTTATTTCTCCTCCCTCCCCTTTCTGTGATAGAGTTGCCCCTACTATTGGGATCTGTTGTAAAAAGAGTTTTCTTTATGGGGTCAAATGTGCCAAAGCAGGTGAAGTAATTATCTCTTCTTTGATTTTGGCCATTAACTCTTTGTGTTTCTCTTCCCCAAAAATTATAAAAAAAAATTTAATAGTGCACATAGATTATCACATTTGTCGGAATTCATCCTTACCTTTGAGGTATGGAGCTTCTTTACTTCTTTTACTGCTTGAATTAAACTGGTTTTTGGTCTAAAACCTTCCTTTGAAATTGTGTGACCCAAGTAGTCTACTGATCCAGCTCTTATTTTGCATTTAATTTGTTTTCAGTCAGACCTGCAGCCATCATTTTTTTTAATTCCTCACGTAGTGTTCTGTCATGGTCTTCACACAAGGAGCCATATATCAATATGTCATCTTAAAAACATAAGGTATTGCGTAAACATTTTAAAACATGATGCACAATTTTTGGGAAAACTGCAGCCACAGAAGCAAGCCCTAATGGCATCCTTGAAAACATCAAGGGGCCGATTCCGATCTCAGCCGGTAGGGCTCCGAATTGGATTCGGCTTTACCGGATCCGATTCGGAGCCCTGTTTCCCGACCGAATCGTACGCGGGTCCGGCCGAGCGAGTACGATGCAAGCGCACGCGAAATCGCCGACCGACTCGTATGCGGCTTCAACACGCTCCGACCGACTCGCACAGACACAACACGCACCGCGCAATGGAGACGTTCCCCGGCCGGGTAAGTACGATGCGCGCCGCGAGCAGTCCGACCGGCTCGCGCCGTCCGGCTCGAAAGAGTTGTCGGAGCCGGACTTTGGGGGTCCGCGTCGGACCCCCCTGTATGCGTGGCCGCGTGAGTCGCACACAGGGGGGACCCATGGGTCCCCCCTACCTGTGCATGTACGGCACAATGCGCTTCGACGTGTACCCGCTGTAGGGGGCGCCCTTGTTCGCCTCGCACCCATTGAGACAATGGGAGCCCGCGAACGCGTTGTACGACCGGCTCCCATTGACTTCAATGGGAGTCCGACCGAATCGAGTCCGGGTGCATGCGTGCGCATCGTACTCGTTCGGTCGGACTGCCAGAGTCCGATTCGGTCGGAAATCTCCCCGGGTCTGGCTCGGTCGGAGAGATTTCCGGCCCGAATCGGAATCGGCCCCGTAGTCTCCCATTGGAGTTATAAACGCTGTTAAAGGTCTGGACTCACGGTGTAGATGTACTTGGTGGTAAGCCATCGAAAGATCGATGACACTGATATCACTTAACATCTTGTTTATGTGGGGAAGTGGGTGTCTTTCAACTCAGATATTCTCATTTAAACTTTGCAAATCTACACATGAATGAATTCCTCCTCCATTGGCTTTAGACGCAATAACAACGGGAGCTAACCACTCCAAGGAGTCTATTGGGTGAATAACTCCCATCTCACACAACTTATTTAATTATTTTTCTAGAGGCTCTTTCATCATGTTGGGGACAGGACGCAGTTTGTGTACTACTGGTTTGGCTCCATCTTTTAATCTAATTTTGTGTTGGTACTCACGTAATTGGACAAGTGCATCTGAAAATAATTTTGTGAATTCACCGCAAATGTACATGCTACCTATAGCTCTGTCTATGAGGAGCGCTTGTTTCTTATTATTGAGATCTAGGGTTATTCTCAGTTCCTTCTGATGTTGCTGCCCTAATAGATTGGAACCCTTTTCGACAACATATATTTTCCTAATAGTGGACCTATCTTTAAAACACATATGCATTTTTATCATACCCACAAGTGATGTAGGTTCTTTGGTATACCCCTCTGATGAAATGTCTGGTTTATCTAGTACACATTTGTTGTTTTTCATCATTTTGTCAAACCCCTCCTGGTTTAACAATGTGAAAGGGGAACATGAATCAGCGTACACCACTACTGGATTACCATCTATTTAAACTTTACACTTAGGATGAAACACTCAGGAATTTGCTTCTCTAATGTTCACTTGGAAAACATACTTTTTTTCTTCTGGTTCTGTATTCTTAATAATTTTTACCTGAGTATTTTCTCCATCTCTACACACTGGCAAAATGCCATCTCTTATCACACTTCCTGCAAGTAGAATTTGTAACTTGGCACTGTAAGTTGTTTGCTGATAGGTTACTACTACCACTTCGAAAACATTCCAACTTATAATCTTCTTTGTTCATTCTTCTTTTGTTCACTTCTTTACTCACAACCTTATATATCTCATTTTCTGATTTCTCTTCCTTAATATTGGCAACCAGTTCACTCGGTATTTTCATCTCCTTGATACAATTTTCTGTATGTTCTATAGATTGTGCAATGTCTATCGCTTCTCTTAATGAAGGATTTTTAGCCAGTAACTTTTCTTGAATGCGAGGATTATTTGTACATCTGACTAATTAGTCTCTTATTTATGAATCTTTGAGACTGCCAAAATCAAACAACTTTGTTCAATCCCTTAACGTTGCAATGTAATTTGTGATACTTTCCTGTTTCTCTTGAACCCTATTGAAAAATGTATGCCGTTCCAAAACCACATTTATTTTGTCTCCAAAACGGGCTTCAATTTTTAGAGAGGTTACATTGTAAACATCGAATTCCTCCTGTTCACCTTCTCGATCACCTTCTGGTTCATAAATTTTGTGCCCATGTACACCTAAATTATGCAGCAGTAAACGTTGTTTACGCACTGCACTGAACCTTTCTCCGCCTTTCAATATCAGGTATGACTCGAATAATTTCACCCAATCTTTCCAATTTATGTCGGGGTCTCCAATTTCATTTAAAAAGAAAGGAGGTTGATTCATGCTTGCTCCAGCCATCATTATTATTAGAAAATTGCAATATGTAGAATACGGGTTAAGATTTAAAAAAAAGTAGTGTTATTAACTCACTTATACAGCACAATAATAAATAAATAATCCTTAAATATACGCAAAATAATTTATACTCAAACTTGCATAGAAAGTTTACTTTTAACATCTTAAGCCCTTATATAGTTATGACATCACTTTATATATATCTTTACTGCGAATATATGTAGGTTGCAGATAAAACCCAGGTGAAATTCCCTATTACGTATAATGTCTCAATTAAGTGCAACTACGAGGTATGTTTGTCACCATTAAAATTGCATGTTATTGGCAACACACTCCAAATGAAGTAAGCTGCTGATATATATGTCACCATGAAGATTGTACATGCAACTATGAGGTGTGCGTGCCACTGTTAAAATTGCAGGTTGTTGGCAACACACTCCAGTTGACATAAACTGTGTGTATTACCATGAAGATTGAATAAAGGATAAGGATATCCTTCCAAAGTATCTATAATTAGTGTCTCTGTACAGCTTGTACCACTGATTGTATTATATACCTTTGTGAAGTGAAGGTGTGTGTGTCACCGTATCTCTTGAATGGTAACACCCTATGGTAAAAGTACACTGGTTTATCATCGAAAGAACAACACCACTCAAACAAGATATGAGGCAACGTTCTAAACCAGGTTTCACTAGGATTGCGTTATTTGACACTAATGAGGTGGAGATGGAACATTCCAACAGGAAAGGGAAAGATATATTACATTATATCCATCCAAATCATAACTTTAATACAACATTATAACAGATACCTAACTAACTACTCCCGCAAAATATTAATGGGAAAAATATACTATGCAAGAATCCATTTTAATTTTCTCAAAAACATAAAGCACATAACAAATAAGGTGTTAGAGCTAGGGTTTCTGGTTGTCAGAGTATGCACCCTGTACAAGCAGGAACCACCACTCTAGTCAGGGTAAGCTAGATACACACTAAAAGATAACCTGTGCTCACTTTCTGGTAGCTTGGCACATAGCAGTCAGGCTTTTCTAAAGAGACAATGTGTAAAGCATTTGTGCAACACACACACACAGAGTAACACAGTGTAAAGCACCACAAAAATACGCCACACAGGGTTAGAAAAATAGACTATATTTTCATGAGTAAAACAAAAGCAAAACAACAAAAATCCAATAAGTAGAACCAGAGTTATGAAATCTTAAAGAATAAATCAGGCCGACCGCAATGGGGGGCAGGACTCACGCAGGTCCAGCTGAAAAAGTATCTTGGATGGAGCAGGCATCAAGGTCAAAGACCCGATGCGTTGGTTCCGATTTGCTCAAGCTATGAAAGCTTCATTGCCGAACCCGTTTATGATGTAGGCACTGCGTCGTCGTCGAGCCACGCTGTCCGTCGTTGTCAAGCTGTGCAGTCCATTGATGCGATATCGTCCTGCCCAGGAAGAGCTGTCAGAATGCAGATAAGTTCTCGGTCACACCCACGCTTCCTGTGTTTGTGACTTTCTAGAGGGAATGCACACAGCGTAGCTGTCACCCACCGCAGACATGTATTGGAGACAGGCTACAAGGCAAACAGAGCAGTAAGTGCAGAGAAATGTCCACTTTCTTAAAAGTGCAATTTCTAACATAGTAATGTTGAATTCAACTTTACCAGTAAAGAAGGTTTATCATTACCATTTCAAAGATATGAAAGAGAATGCAGCTATCCTTTCTAATCATGAATACATCTTAAAAGTGTATTAAGTAATTCCCAATGCTAGCCTATGAGAGGAGTAGGCCTCACTGTAGAGAAAATGAATTTGGGTGTTTGTCATTACCAGGTCATTTGAAACTTAAAAGTACATGTCCTACCTTTTAGCTACACAGCACCTTGCCCTTAGGGCTACCTAGGGCCTACCTTAGGGGTGACCTATGTGTAATAAAAGGGGAGTTGAACGCTTGGCAAGTGGGTTTCAATGCCACATCGAAGTTGCAGTAAACTGCACACACAGGCCTTCTAATGGCAGGCCTGAGACAGGTTTTGCTTAAGTGGGTCGCACAATCAGTGTTGCAGGCCCACTATTAGCATTTAGGTTACAGGACCTGGGTATATGGTATACCATTTTACAAGGGACTTACAAGTAAACTAAATATGTCAATTGGGTATACACCAAACCATGCCACAAACAGATTTGCAAAAGTAAACAGTTTTCATTAATGTACACAATGTTTATTAATCTCAAAACTGATTTCTAACTTGGTATGTTGCTATAAAACCTGTTCTCAGAAACAAAGGTCCCTATAAAGTAAAAAATGGAAAAGATGGCCACAAAGTCACAATGAAGTTTGAGGCTACTTTAGTTATGCATACAAAATATTTAATTAAAGAACCAAAATAACAAAACACAAAAAAATCAATAATGAGTGAGCAAGGCGTGAAGAGGTAGGGGGAAATCAGCCGATTTCCTTACCGCAGGCAAGTGACTTAAAAGTGACTTAAGCAATAAAATGAAAATTAGAAGCCACAATAAGGGGTACGTCTTTTGCTCAAAAACAATATCTATACAACATGAGTTAAAGACGTTGGTGTCGACGACGTTTCGATCCCAACTTAAATTGTGGGATCATCATCAGGACTGAAGGTAAAACAAATGCCTGAAAAGTTGCTCAAAAATCCGAGTGAGCAGTCGTGTGGGCAGATGTCTACAAGGGGAGCAATCCAGGGCGAGAGTAGACCTGTCATACAGGCGGAGATACTACATAAATGCGGGGGAGCGGTCAAGACGGATCCAGCGGTAGCAGGGCCTGGAATCGGTCATGAAAGAATACTGCCCCGGTAGGACTGGATCAGAAAGCCCAGGTGCGGGCGTATCTTGAAGGGTGGCGGCAATCTCAATGGAGCCGCAATCGGAAAGTCCACTATGCGCAGGAGTCAGAATGGAGCCGTCGCGGATGGTCGGGGGGCTGTGTAGTATGTAGACACTCAGTTATACCTCAACCACGAGGGTCTGTAGGAAAACCTGTAACACTAAATGCAGGCAGTTCGGATTTTTATCTGAAGTAACTTCCCACATACCAGTGTACATAGACATGGTATGTGGGAAGCACCAAGCACACCCGAGACTTTTATTCAGGACCAATAGCAAATCTGAATTATCATGTAAAAAAAAAAAGAGTACATAAAGTGACTTGCACTAAAGGTGTGGTCTCTCCCAGTGCATTCTTGGGCTATGTGATGCAATAAAGCCATTCAGCACCATTTTAAATTGCAAAAGTCCGCTTTAATAGAATCAGCCTGCAAAGTTAAACACAAAACGCTATGGAATAAGCCTTATAGTTTAAAACGTCCTTCTTACTAGAGCAATTATCACCTAAACTACCTGCCCTTAAACCTCCCTCAAAACCCTCAAAAACAATCAACTCACAGACATGTATCCCCCACATTCATGTATTATCCTAAAGTCAACTATAACCCCCTGGCTCCTTTTCATATTCAAACCCCACCTCTGGAATCACCAAACCTGAAACGACCTCAACTGACACATAGGGGCCGATTCTGATGCGGTTAGGAAGGCCTCCTAATGGCATTTGCTCCATCCGAATCGGATCGGAAACGTGTCTTTCCGACCAAATCAGAAAGGTTTTCGACCGACTGAGTACGATATGAGTTAGGCGTTAGGAATATCCCAATCCGAACCTGATGGCATTTGGAATGACCGAGCCGTACGGAGCAGAATCGTACGTCTCTACGGGCCATGTTTCCGTACTACCGAGTACAATGCTGGATTCGGACAGCCTTTCTGAATCCTGCCGTCCGACTCAAACTGGCAGTCAGAATCAGACTTTGGGGGACCGTAGCAGGCCCCTTGTACCCGGAGCCTTCCCAATCGAGCCAGTGGGGGTACCCAAGGGTCCCCCCTTACCAGCCATGCACAGTGTGGCAGGCACCAGGGGGTGCCCGCCACAGGGTGACCGATTTTCCCCAGCTACTCCTTGGGAGCCCATGCATTCGGTCGGAACATAGGCTCCCATTGAAGTCAATGGGAGTCCGACCAAATTGTATCTGGAAGCATCCGGATGCATCTTACTCGGTCGGTTGGACTCTCCCGATCCGAGTCAGTCGGAAACCATTCCCAAACTGATTCGGTCGGGAAGATTTCCAAACAGCATCGGAATTGGGCCCTTAATCTTCCTGTCACTGTCCTTCTTCCTGCCCATGAAGCAGAGCCTGTCCTACCGGTGGTTAAAAAACGAGAACAAGGAAAAAACAGAGGGCATCTAAAACAGACCTCCTCTGTTAAAAGAAACTTCCAAACCCGTTGTAAAAACATGTTGCTAAATCTTTAAAGAACTTTGCTCAGAAATATAAAAAACCGTAAACAACAGCAACACTCCACCTTAAGGCATGCGCCGCCCGACTGCCAAATTGGACCAATAGGCAATACAAGCAATGCTGATCCTTTATCACATGAGGCACAGGGTCAATACTGATTTGCATATAGCTGGGTCTGAACTGAGGTGGAGAAGTGAGCTAAAGAATGATGATGGATTCAACCCAGATCTGTGACTGGTGGTGAGTATCTGTAAAGTTTCAGCGCTCCGTCCATCATCTCCTTGTGTTTGCTTTGTTCGCCCTAAGTTGGCAGGGTATGCCCAGACGTGGGTCCCTTGCTCACTTTGCCACTGGATTCAAGCTAGCCTGGCTGATGAAGGGTGTTACCCAGAAACCAGTCCCAGGATGCTTGTTTCCTGTTCAGGGAAGACCTGGCTTGGCAGTTCGGGCTGGACTGTTCCCATGAGGCACAGGGTCAAGACTGATTTGCATATAGCTGTGTCTGAACTGGGGTGGCGAAGTGAGCTAAAGAATGATGATGGATTCAACCCAGATCTGTGACTGGGGGTGAGTGTCTGAAAAGTTTCAGCGCTCCGTCCATCATCTCCTTGTGTTTGCTTTGTTTGCCCTAAGTTGGCAGGGTATGCCCAGACGTGTGTCCATTGCTCACTTTGCCACTGAATTCAAGCTAGCCTGGCTGATGAAGGGTGTTACCCAGAAACCGGTCCCAGGATGCTTGTTTCTGGTTCAGGGAAGACCTGGCTTGGCAGTTCGGGCTGGACTGTTCCCATGAGGCACAGGGTCAAGACTGATTTGCATATAGCTGGGTCTGAACTGAGGTGGCGAAGTGAGCTAAAGAATGATGATGGATTCAACCCAGATCTGTGACTGGGGGTGAGTGTCTGAAAAGTTTCAGCGCTCCGTCCATCATCTGCTTGTGTTTGCTTTGTTCGCTCTAAGTTGGCAGGGTATGCCCAGACGTGGGTCCCTTGCTCACTTTGCCACTGGATAAAAGCTAGCCTGGATGATGAAGGGTGTTACCCAGAAACTGGACCCAGGATGCTTGTTTCCGGTTCAGGGAAGACCTGGCTTGGCAGTTCGGGCTGGACTGTTCCCATGAGGCACAGGGTCAAGACTGATTTGCATATAGCTGGGTCTGAACTGAGGTGGCGAAGTGAGCTAAAGAATGATGATGGATTCAACACAGATCTGTGACTGGGGATGAGTATCTGAAAAGTGTCAGCGCTCCGTCCATCATCTCCTTGTGTTTGCTTTGTTCGATCCTATATCACAGAGCAGAAGCTGTTGCTTCCAGCATGTTATGTTTTGGCATTTCCTCAATGTTTATTTCCTTTAAAGTACCCACCAGATGGCCAGGTGAGTGTTCAGCTTCAAATTGATCACCAAGTTCACATAACTTTATGGTGCTGTCAAAAATAAATTGTTCGCCCCAACTTGGTGCGCATTTTCTTCAATGCTGATGGTGTCAGCTAACTGGAAGCGACTGGACAATTGCCTAATAGTTCATGCTGAGATAGCTCTGCAAAGAATCATGTCAGAGTGGCAGCAGTAAGTAAAGAATGTAGGACATCAGTGAGGTAAAAAACAACCAGGTTGACACATTATTGGAGTTGTCTCTTCGACCAGACCTAAAAAGATTCCCCTCAGGTATGCAGTGAAAGGATACAACTCATCCAGTGAGAACACTGTGAGACCAAAATGCTCCTCGACGGGACAAACATGAGACTGGGAAGGAAAAGCCAACAAATCTAGAGCAGGTTATTAAGAATGAAAGGAAAGCCGTCCAGTTATGGGCAAGAGGCTGATTCAAAGCCCACTTTAAGGGCCTCATTTATGAAAAGTGGTGCATCCTTGTGCTGCCGCAGAGATACGTCACAATTTGTTAGAAAACGCTGCGTTACTTTTTTGCGGCATGGATGCGTCAAATTTATGGTTTGTCGCACCATGTTGCAAGTGACCAGTAAAGAAAAAAAAATGACGTTGACCCTGACGTGCCAAAAAGTGACGTAAGTCAGAATCGCGTATTCAGACACAAGACAAACAAGCCTTGCACCACTTTTTCGTTGTGTCACGATTTAAAAATACCCCAAAATACACACAACTACATTAAAAATCATTTTTGGAGGCAAAGAAAAAATCTATGGAGCCGGGAGGAGCCACCAGCATCCAAGAGAACAACCCCCACACCAGCCAGGATGTCCAGGCTGAAACCCTGGGAAAGAGGAAGAGGAAATTCAATTTCAGTGTAGAGGAGAATGAAATCTTAATTATTGAGATGACAGACCACCAACACTAGCTGTTTGTGACCTCTAAGAAGCCATTATCCCAAAAATACACCATTTGGCAGTCCATATTGGCAAAGGTCAACTGTATGGCTCAAGCGAAGAGGACAGTGCCAGATTTGAAGAAACGCTGGCATGACACCAAGCGCAGGACCAAAGAGTAAATGGCCCAAACCTGAAGGCAGCAATGCAGACCGGAGGAGGGAGCATAGCAAACTGGAGGAGCTGGATGCCGTGGAGGAGCGGGTGACAACTGTCATCCCAGAGGAGATGGTGGCAGGACTTCCATGACAGGACAGTGCTGAGAATGAGGAACTGCAAGACCCACAGGTCAAGTCGCAACAAGGGCCAATGTGGCTAACAAGCTAATGTTGTGCAGTGCATTTACCTAGGTACCAGTCCTCATTTGTGACATGTGTTGTGCAAAGGGAAGGTATGTGTGTCAATTACAGTTAAGTGTCACATAAATGTCACATACACTGGACAGCCAGATGTTGCCCAGCTAACTGTAGTTTCAAAAATCACAATGCCGAACAGATTCTATACGAAAAAGAGCAACGATGGGTGTACTGCCTCAAAACCTATGAAACCGGATTGAATGATAATATTCCTTGGCACACCCTCTCATAGTAATCTGTATATGAACACTTCCGACCAGATGACCCTGTAGTCAACGAGACACTGAGATAGGAGTATGCCCCCTCTTCCGATCCAGTGCTCACCTGTTGAGGTTAACCAAACTCCCTCAAACACAGCCCAACGAGGAATCACGCTTTCACCAATTGGGAAAAACTCAGGCTTACCAACATAGCCTCTTTTGTTGGTCTGCCTAATTATGACCCATTCCTACAAGAAAACATTGCGCCTTCTCCACAGGACACATTTAATAAAACCGTCCAATTAAAACATAATGTCCGTTTTGTTTGGACCAGTAATTGTACTTAATTGCATTAGGTATGCCTTGATGTAGCCATGAGAGGTGTTACGAAGAAAACACTAAACCACAAAAGAACAAGGGCCTAGTCTCTCTAACATGCCCATCACTCTATAGATAAAGAATGCTCAAAACTGGCCCGCGTCACCCAGGCACCATAGACGGAGCGAGCACAAGTCGTGCAACCTGACACCCTCAGGTATTCCACAGAAACGAGCGACCAAGCGGTCGCACACGCGCGCATCCATGCATCAACTTGCTAACCTTTGCTTCTATTTCAAAAACAGCAGGTTATTCAGCCCGCCTATCCCCAGAGGAAGCCCAATGTGGGAGTTACTAGGTATTTATGAGCGGCGCTTCCAAACACACGCTTTTAGTTTACGGAAACATTTCTCAATGCGAAACTGAATCGTTGTTCTCGTATCTAGGAACGACGCGCCTTCCCGTCACTGAAATAGGATAAAAACATAATAATTTTTTAAGCATTGTAATTTTCTTGAAGCTTTCTAACATACGTTGACATTTTATTATATCGCAAGCACCTTTGTTCTCGAAATTCCACGCACGCGTAACTTATCCAAGCCGTTCAGAGTGAATGTGCTCTTTACTCCGCCTCAATCACATCTTTTAAGCTTACACCAGCGCTAAATACCACACTCAACAATAAGACTACATGCAGCGCGTGCATCTCTAACACCCGTCCTCACCCCTTTCAGTACCTAAAAGGCCACGTGAAAAACGAAACTCCCGTCAAAATACCACATTCTCCTGCCTCTGTTTATTGCTTTCTGTGACCTAGGAGAACGCAGCAGTGTGCCATAATTTCCAATCAAGCTATCCATACTGAGAACTAAGCACACTAACGCATTTCAACACACGCAATCAATAGCCTATCTACTAATTGTGGCCCCGGTGCCTCATTTTCCAGTTAACCGTTTTTCTTTAACACCAGTGTTCCAATATCTGAAAATTAGCTTTGTAGAACCGTTTTGACATTTTACTCAGCTCATGGCGCTACATGAAATCTGTGTTATGCCTCTGTGTTCTGCCTCTGTTTAGTTGCATAGGTTTATGTTCCCCTTTACATTGATTTCTAGACACTGAGGGCCCGATTCTGATGCGGGTTGGAAAAGCTTCCCGACCGAGGGCCTGATTCTGATGCGGTTAGGAAGGCCTCCTAACGGCATTTGCTCCTTCCAAATCGGATCGGGAACGTGTCTTCCCGACCGAGGGCCCAATTCTGATGCGGTTAGGAACAAATGTTCCCATTGAAGTCAATGGGAGTTCAACCAAATCGTATCTGGAAGCATCCGGATGCATCCTACTCCGCCGGTCGGACTTTCCCGATCCGAGTGGGTCGGACACCATTTCCCAACCGATTCGGTCTGGAAGCTTTTCCAACCCGCATCAGAATCGGCCCCTGAATCTCTTTCAGCATCATCATTGCTTATTTAAGATCAAGGTTGTTATAATTATGTACAAATAGTATACCCTGTTACCATGATCTTTTTTTTCCGGTTACAGGTACTATTGACCGGTAACAATTGAGAAGAAGGGTAAGTTACCTACCTGCCCTCACATGTTGCGTATTTAGAAACCCTTTTTGCACTGGTCCTGATGAAAGCCCCCCGACCCAGTTGGGCGACAGAAGGGCTGAAACATGTCGATCATTCACATGGACTAACAGGGGCTATAGAATAGTAGCATTTCTATATATGCACCGCTTTGATTTTAACCTTGCCCCATCTCCAACTGAATAAAATTTCTCTGTTGCAGAGATGTAGGTAATTTTAAATTCACTTCACTCACATTCACTTCATTACTGATCACTACTGTTATCACCGGTTGGTCTACCTCCGGGTGGAGGAAAGCATATTTATAATAAAAGACCCAATGATGATGCTTTCACGTGACTTAAGAAGTGGATAAACAAGATATACTGCTCCACCATTCCTGTACGTTATTGAGGGGTTTTTAAGACGGTCAACATACCGGACCCCGGTTGTAATACAGGTACAAGTGATCCATTCTCCTCTGATTGTAGATTCATCAAGCATGTCAGAAGTGCAGTACCAGCCCACTGCCATGGTATTTAGACATAGGGCCCGATTACGATGCGGTTTGGAAATCATTTCAAACTAATCAGTTTGGGAATGGTTTCTGACCGACTCGGATCAGGAGAGTCCAACCGACCGATTACGATGCATCCGAATGCTTCCAGATACGATTCGGTCGGACTCCTATTGGCTTCAATGGGAGCCTATTTTCCGACCGAATGCATAGGCTCCCATTGAAGAAAGGCGTGGCTGGGGAAAATCGGGTATCTGTGGCGGGCACCCCCTGGTGCCTGCCACACTGTGCATGGCTGGTAAGGGGGGACCCATGGGTACCCCCCCCGGGCCCGATTGGGAAGGCTCTGGGTGCAGAGGGGCCCGCTATAGGCCGCCAAAGTCCGATTCCGACTGCTGATTCGAGTCGGACGGCATGATTCGGAAAGGCTGTCCGAATCTAGCATCGTAATCTGTCGTTCAGAAATGCGGCCCGTAGAGACGTACGAGTCCTCTCCGTACGGCTCGTTCATTTCGAATGCCATCGGGTTCGGATTAGAATATTCCTAACGCCTAACTCGCATCGTAATCGGTCAGTTGGAAACCTTTCCGATTAGGTTGGAAAGACACGTTCCCGATCCAATTTGGACGGAGCAAATGCTAATATCTAGAATAAAATATTGTGGTATATAAATATCGTGTTTTTTAATATCATCATTTAAAAATATTGTGGTATGTAATATCGAGGTTAAGAATATCGAATTTAGGTGTTGTTTTTAATATCGATGTTAAAAATATCAATGTTGAAAATGTCCTTGCTAAAAATATTGTTTTTTAATGTGATATAGTTTAATTTTTTTGTATAGTAATTTATTTTTAATATTTATTTTTATTTTTTTAATAATTTGTATATTTTCTTATAAAAATTTTTAGGAACAGGATGTTGGCTTTATAGGGATAAGGGTGGGGAGTGTTTTAAAATATGTAAAAAGAAAATTGGAAATATATAAAAAAAATATTAAAAAAGGTAGTTTTTTTGTTTTTTTAGGAGTGGGATGTTGAGTTTATAGGGGTTAAGGGTGGGGAGTGTTTTAAATATGTAAAAAAAAATACACATTTTTTAAAATGTATACAAAAATTGTTTTTTAATTATTTTTAGGAGCAAGATGTTGGGTTTATGGGGATAAGGCTGGGGAGTGATTTAAAATATTTTTAAACAATTTAAAAAAATATATATATATTTATATATATATTTTTGGGGAGTGGGATGTTGGGTTTATAGGGGATAAGGGCGGGGAGTGTTTTAAATTATTTAAAAAAATTAAACTGTTTAAAAATTGTAAAACATTTTTTTTATTTTTTTTGAGTGGGATGTTGGGTTTATAGAAGATGAGGGTGGGGAGTGTTTTAAATTATTTTAAAGAAAATTTTAAAAACTAAAAATTTAATAAAAATGTTTTTAAATATAATTTTTGGGAATGGGATGTTGGGTTTATAGAGGATAAGGGTGGGGATTTAAAAACAAATTAGAATAAATTTGAAATATTAAAATGTTATAAAAAACAAAGTTGTAGGGAAATCTTTTTATGAGTGGGATGTTGGGTTTAATGTTTGTGAGATTTTTTTTATTATGGTGGGATGTTTGTTGTTTATAATTGAAATTTAAAATTTGAAATTTAAATTTTAGAAACAATTTAAATATTTGTTTATTTGTGTTATATTTTTAAAAATGTTGATAACATTTGGAGATTTTGTTAATTTAAAAAATATATATATTAATTGTGTATTTATGCAGTTTGGAGTGGGAATAGTAAATGATATATGTTTGGTGTCTAGCAGCTTCCCTGCATTAATGTAGTTTGGAGTGGGAATAGTAAATTATATATGTTTAGTGTCCAGCACCTTTCCTGCGTTAATGTAGTTTGGAGTGGGAATAGTAAATTATATATGTTTAGTGTCCAGCACCTTCCCTGATTTAGTGTAGTTTGGAGTGGGAATAGTAAATTATATATGTTTAGTGTCCAGCACCTTCCCTGCGTTAATGTGGTTTGGAGTGGGAATAGTAAATTATATATGTTTAGTGTCCAGCACCTTTCCTACGTTAATGTAGTTTGGAGTGGGAACAGTAAATTATATATATTTAGTGTCCAGCACCTTCCCTGAGTTAATGTAGTTTGGAGTGGGAATAGTAAATTATATATGTTTAGTGTCCAGCACCTTTCCTATGTTTATGTAGTTTGGAGTGGAAATAGTAAACTTTACATGTTTAGTGTTGAGTACCTTCCTTGCGCTAATCTAGGTTTCAGTGGTAATAGAATATCATATATGTTTATTAAAATAATAATTTATAACAAGTATTTTATTTTAGTAAATGATTTTATTGCAAATATAATATATGAAAATTAATATAGAAAGTACATAAATAAAAAGATTTATATTTAATTTTCAATTATTTTTATTCAAAGAATGAAGAAAAGAAATGTAGTGCATTTTCTTTTATGTACAATATTTGGTATGCATTTTTATAAAGCAACAGAATAATAAATGTTTTATTTTGTAATGTAACATATTTTGTAAATATTTTAAGATAGATACTATTTTTAAACACAGAAATTATTCAACATTTTCTATTTTATATAATGCAAACGTTGGTAAACATATACATTATTTTCAAATGTAAGAAGAATTAATTGGGTGCTTTGCATACATATTATCATTTAATATTTATTATGTAATAGTTATACAATTTTTCTTATTTTTAAAATATATATTAAATAATTATATACAGTCTATATTATTATTCAATATATATGTTCAAACATTTTTGTGTTGTATTTTCTTTTTGAATATTTTATATCTTTGATATTAAATAATATTATAGTTTATATAATATTATTTAATGTATAGGAAAAATAAACATTATAAAGTTAGGAAAGCATTGTGTAAAAAAACATTCTTTTTTTAACATTTTACAATTTTTCCTTATTTTTATAAACAGTAGATAATAATTTTTCATAACCAAAAGGCATGAATTTTTTTTTAATGTATAGTCAAAAATGTTATGTGTTTTGTAATATGTGTTACTATACATTGTACAGTTTTTAACATAAGATAAAAAACATTTTTTAAATTTGTAACATTGATATGTATTTTTTATACATTTCTTTATTTAAGATTTTCATTTTACCATGAGTTTAATGGGGAATAGTCTTTTTTTAGTTCAATTAGGCGGCCATTTTTTTTTCAGTAACTGGTATATTTTAGTCTATCGGTGTTGTTTTTTGGTCGTTTTTGAATGGAGAAGCTTGCGGTTGGAAGCTGCGTTGCATCGGTTAAGGTAAGTTTACTTTAATTACTTTTTTAGGTAATTTAGGAGTAGGGGGAAGGTAGTTGGGCACTATTTAGTGTTTGTACGTTGTGTTTTGGTTGGTTTTTTTGTTGAAATTTCTTTATTGTTTTACCACACACACAACAATCGTCTTCTTGTCATAAATCGGATATTCTGTATCACATTTTAACATATACAATATGATCATTGGCCTAATATACTAACAATTCCAAATTTTCGTATGTTCCCAACAGTAAAGAAATAAACAAATACCCCCCGCCCCCTCTTCCCCCCCAACCGGCGTCCTTAATCCAGTGTTAGGTGTGTTTACATGTTAGTCTTCATTTCTCAGGAGTCGACTTGTGTGACCTCAGTTTGTCCCTCCTGTCCTATGGGGACCCCTGAATTCCGCTGCTCAACCCCTGTCGGGTCTAGTTGAGATGACTGGGGGGTGGCAATCAGTTCCTGTATCATAGTTCCCCAGGCCAATAATACGTCTGGGAGTTTCTCATCACGCCTGGTTTTCCTCATATGCTCCTCCTCTGCGGACGCCCATTCTTTAAGATCTAATTTTCATTTCTCACTAGTCGGGCCCTGCAGGGACAGCCAATGTATGGCGATTCACCTTTTTGCTATTGTAAGTCCCAATACCAGAAACCGTCTGGTTGTTTTACGCTTGGGGTTGCTCGGTATCAGTCCCAGAAGGCACGTTGTTATTTCTGGTGTTACCTTCCATCCCGTCACCCTATTAAGCTGTTCTAAAACCTCTGCCCAGTAGTTTTGTATACGGGGACACTGCCAGACCATGTGTACAAAATTGCCTTGTGCAAACCCACATCTAGGGCAGTGGGGGTCTCTCGATGCATTCATTGAGTGCAGCCGACTGGGTGAAAGATATGTCATATGTATTGTATTGTATTGTATTAGTTTAAACCTAGCCCCTACGGACACTTTACTGAACTCCCTCATGGATTTTTTTCCAATCTGACGGCGATAAAGGATGATCAATAATCTCATGCCACCTTTCTTCTATTTTTAGGGGTTTGCCTGGTCTATCTTCTCTCAGCGCCCTGTAGAGGTGCATCACCAACTTACGCCCTCCTGCCATAGAGATCATGGTAACCAGTGTTTGAGAATGTGTGGGAGCCTCTGGAAAAGTCGTCCAGAGTTGCCTGGCTGTGGCTGCTATTTTGGCATACTGCAGAAATTGTCCATTTCCTAAGTCGAATGCCTCTACCGCATTCTGGTATGTTATAAATCTGCCTTCCGGATATAGGTCCGCCAACATTAGGCAGCCTCCTTCTCTCCATTTCTCTATGGTCATTAACTGCTCTATCTTGGCAAACTGCGGGATCTCCCAAACATCGGCCTCTGGTGCGAAGGGCTTCCTCCTGATTACCGTCTTAACTGTTCTCTCCCAGACGTTGGCCATTAGCCGTATCAGAGGAGGGGTCGAGTCTGGCATGCCCCTTCCTTTCATGAGCAGGGTTGCCAGCCTTTGGTTCCCAAATGTGCCCTCCAATAAGGTCCTTTCCCAGGAGGATTCTGTATCCAGCCAAGGTATCGCATGCTGTAGCTGTGATGCCAAATAGTAAAGCTCCAGGTCAGGGATTTCCAGCCCCCCTCTGTCCCACTGCTTTTTCATCACCTCTAAACTCACCCTGCATCGCTTCCCATTCCATAACAAGGAAATCAACAGTCTGTCCAGGTCTTTAAAGACCTTGCGCGGGATCTCTTAAAAAGACCCCTGCATAACGTAAAGACATCTGGGAAGCACCACCATTTTTATCAATGCCACCTTGCCCATAAGGGACAATTTTAAGGAGTTCCAGAAATTCACGCTTCCGTTAAGTCCCCTTATTATCCTGCCCATATTTAAATCGTAAAACTGCTCCCTGTTCCTGGCAATATGTATGCCAAGGTAACGCACTGTTTCCAATTCCCATGGGAGTTCCAATTGTGGAAGTCGGGTTGCATCACCCTCATCCGGACATTTTATTGGGTATAATTGTGACTTACATTTATTGATCCTTAGCCCAGAGGCTCGAGTGAATCTCTCTAGCACACCAAGTAATATTGCAGTCCACTGTGTCGGGGAATCTACATATACCAAGGCATCATCTGCATATAAGGAAACTACATGCTCAGTTGCTCCTATTGTTATGCTTTGTCCCTTAAGAGTCATTCTCAAGTGGCAGGCTAGCGGTTCCATTGCTATTGTGAAGAGTAGTGGTGAAAGTAGGCACCCCTGTTGAGTCCCCCTCTGGGGCTCTATACTATCAGAGACATAACAGCCTGTACGAACCATAGCCGTTGGTTGTGAATATAACAGTTGGACCCATTTAATGTATTGTTGTCCTACACCCAATTTTGCCAGTACTCGCCAGATGTATTCCCACCTGACTGAGTCGAACGCATGTTCTATATCTAGGAAGGCCAGGGCGCCATTCGCCGGTTTCCCTTCCAGGGACTGCATTACATGCGCCAGGCGCAGGATATTCCATAGGGTGTTCCTGCGGGGTATGAATCCCGATTGATCCTCATGGATAATCTGAGGCAGAAATGGGAGCAATCTTGCAGCCAGGACATGGCTGATGAGTTTCAAATCCAGGTTTAACATGGATATAGGCCTGTATGAGGCCGGTAATGTGGGATCCTTCCCAGCCTTGGGGATCAGAACTATCAGCGCTTCCCGCATGGAGTTTGGTAACTTTTTATTTTCCTCCGCCTCTGTCACCGTTTCAAGCAGCCTATCTGCCAATATATCTGGGAATTGTTTGTAAAATTCGGCCGCCAGGCCGTCCGCTCCCGGGGACTTTGCGGTTTTCATTTTTTGAATGGCAGTCATTACTTTTGTTTTGGTTAATCGGGCGTCCAGGGCTTCCTGGGCTTCTTGATCTATACAAGGCAATAGTATCTCCTCTAGGAACGACTCCAATGTCGAGCCGGGTGTCTCAACTTGAGACTCAGTGTATACTTGCCTTAGATGTTCTGCAAAGACGGCATTTATCTCTTACTGAGTGTATTTCATGGTCCGCGTTCTTGGATCCCCTATTGCCAGTATTGGCTTAGGTTGGGTTTCCATCTTTATAAGTCGAGCTAACATCCGGCCCGACTTATCCCCCTCTGTATACCAGCGCTTTCTACTTTTATTCCGGTCAAACTTATCCAGCCGGTCCCACAATTCGCCTACCTTTTGTCTCTGTTCTGTCCAATTCTGGAGGTCCCCTGCCCTAGTAGAGAGTGTTGCTTCTAACATGGCCAACTTACGCTCTTGGCCCTGAAGGTCGCGCTCTAACACTTTTCGGACTCCCGCTTCTGTTGCTAAGCAAACCCCACTGATCACCACTTTCATTGCGTCCCATTCCGTCGCCCTGGTACTTGTGGTTTCCCAGTTTGTGGAGAAATACCCTCTTAATTCTGTGTCTATTGCCGCCTGATAAACCTGGTCCGACAATGCTTCTGTATTAATCCTCCATTGTGGTATCTTGGATCGGGGTCTGTTCAGGGAGTATTCTATCAGCAAGGGGGAGTGGTCGGACAGATAGCGGGCTAGATATTGTGTTTCGCCTACTCTATGTATGGTTTCTTCCTGCATGAAAAAGTAATCGAGCCTGCTGTATGTATTCGTTGCTGGTGTATGGCAGGAATAGGCTTTCTGGTGTGGGTATCGGTGTCTCCAGATGTCTACCAACCCATAATTGGATTGCAGTTGCCTCATCGCTGCTCTGGCCTTGGGTTTGGCATTTGGTTTCACTGGGAATCTGTCTAGGGTGCCGTCAAGGGCACAATTGTAATCACCCGCAATCAGTAGTTCGAAATCAGGAGTAAACTGGGCCTGACTGAGAGCTGACCCCAGGAATTGCCCATCATCGTTATTAGGGGCATATATGTTAAGTAGACACATATTATGACCGTCTAAGGTACCTTCCACCATTACAAACCTGCCATGAGAATCTAGTTTGGTTCGCAACATTTTAAAAGGGACCCCTGGAGCAACCCACACGATTGTACCCCTAGCAAATCCCGAATATTATGTCGCGCATATCTGGCCCCTCCAGCGACGTTGAACATACCTAAGACAGTCACCCCAGAGATGTGTATCCTGCAAGAAAGCTATTGAAATTCTATAGTGTTTCAGGAAAGCTAAAACGCGGTTGCGCTTGACAAAATTATTCAGGCCCCGGACATTCCATGTCATAAACTTATATCTATTTCCCTTCTCCATTTTTGCACTGGAATCACCCTGATGATCAAGCTGCTTGTCATAGAGGGTTCTAGCCGAACACGGCCCCTAACTACGTTATTCCTACACACCTTTCGCTGATTATTAACACTTCGGATTCGACTGCTGGTTTTGAGCATAACCCTAATACAACAGTGCTCGCAACATTCCCCTCCCCCACCCATAGGCAGTAGCTCTCCATCAATTCTGTACCTAAAAAGAAGGCCTAAGGACCTGGGGCTCCGCCCCACCCTTCTTATCCTCTTCCCTCCTGTATCCCTTTTTACCTCAACAGCTTAATGCAAGCCCAGCTGAGGCAAAATAAAGCAAACTCAATCCCAACTTGAATTCAAATACAATCTGTGTAAGTAACTTTTACTGTAAGGCCAGACCACCGTGCACCACGATACCCTGCTGGACTTTACAGCCCGCTAGGCCGTTCACGTGGATAGGTGGCCGGGAAGTCCTAAACAGTCTTTGTGACGGAGTCACACAGCATAGCGTCCATGTAATTTACATAACCAATGAGTGCCCACCACTCTCCCCAAATCCCTGTACCTCTCAGTGAACCAGGCGCCATCTGTATAGTTCTTGACGTCCAACACCCATCCACCCCGCCAAGTTCTTACTAGTAGTGTCCTCGGCGGCGTGTGTCCCACATCAGGAACCTTCCTCCATCAGCTTAACCCTCCAGTGCATCGCATAATGCCGGGGTTCCATATGCCTGCGATTGAGTTTCTTACACCAGACAGAGAGGGGAAAATTGATTCAGGAGCTGTATGGCCACCGATTCTGTCCGTAGGGTGCCATCTGTGTCGACCAGGATTCTACCCGACTCAGGAGGCTCCTGGGAAGGGGTTCTCTGTTCCGCTCCATCTTGACGTTGCTCACGGCGTCTTCGTCGACGTGACCGCTGTTCCCGCCAACTTTCGTTCTGGTCCGGCCTCTCCAGGCCTATCGATTCCATCCAGTCTATCACGTCCTGTGGTGTCTCAGAAAAAGAGACCTTGTCTCTGTACTGGATTCTGAGTTTTGCAGGGAACAGGTGGCTGTATTTGATGTTGTGTTCCGGTAGGCGTCGTTTGATCCCCAGGTACTCATTGCGCAGTTCTTGGACTTTCCTGGTGTAGTCAGGGAATATTTGTATCGTCCTGTCTTCGTATTTCGGTGGGCTGTGAAGACGAATGTATTGAAGAATAATGTCCCTGTCTCTGTGGTTGAACAGGCGGGCTATCAATGCTCTAGGTGGAGAACCCGGGCTCGGCGGGGGCCCAAGGGCACGATGGGCTCTTTCTATGGCGAAGAATTTAGAAAGTCTGATATTGACTAGGGCTGTGGTGATCCAACCTTCCAAAAAGAGGTCTGCCAACGGGCCCTCTGCTTTTTCGGGAAAACCCATGAACCTTAGGTTATTCCACTGCGAGCGTCCCTCCGTATCATCTACTCTATCCCGCGGCTGGCCTGGGTCTGTAGCGTGGAAACAGCCGTACAAAGTCACTGGACCTCATCCCGCAGTGATACCACCTCCTCCTCAGTGTTGGTGACTCTGTCTGCCACTTTCCGGAGATCCATGCGTAGATGGTTAATGTCCATCGCCATGGTATCCATCTTCGTTTCTAGGGAGTCTTTGATGGCTGTTAATATATCCATTTTGTCTTGCGTTGCTGTATCGTGGCTAGTAGCATCCTCCGTATCCCGCCTGGGATTCTCCGCCGGCCCCGGTCCAGTCACTGTATACTGCACAATTTTATTAGACTGCCCTCCTCGTGTTTGCTTGTCTTTGCCCATATTGGGGCCACGTCTCGTGTCATGGGGGGGGAGGCACGTGTAGCTAGTTGAGCCACTCCGTGAGCCAGGCTCCGTTGGTACTGTCGCACCCGATCGTTTCTTTTCCTCCCTTTACCTGTGGCTTTGAGGGCGGGAGTGTGGTTTCCTGCCTCTGTTTCCCTTGCCCTCCGTCTCTGGGGCCAGTGGGCCGACCCCGCCGGATCAGGGCGATCTGCGGCCTGTTCTTTATGTTGCGTTATCCACCTGGGCGTTGCTGTTATGGTGAATCGCTGTTGGGGCCCGCCGTGCCACATCGGCCACACCCAGACCACTCTCCTGGAGCGGGGGGATACCCCTGCGGTCCTCACTTAAAAAATGATGTCTCCCTCAGTGGCCCAGGCTGGGCCCCACCATCTGTGGCCACTCCCAGGTCACCGTGGATCCTTCCTCCGGCAGGGTCCCACCAGTCCTCCGCAAAGTGGGCCCCCAGAACTGCTGCAATATTTAAAGACCCCCTGCTGTGGGCTCAGTTCATTCGCGGCCTTCCGGGTCTGCCCGACCGTGACACAGCTCCCCTGGGCCGGGACCCGTCTCCGGCCGTTCTACGCTGTGGTCGGCGGAGGGGGAGGAACCAAACTCAAGGGGAGTTCACCGCCGCCTCTGGCGTCCCGCACAATGCGTTTTCTGCCCCTCACAGCCCCTTGGTTCCAGTGCGATCTGCCGCGGCCCCCGAGTCAGGCACCGCCACTATGGGGTCAGGCTCCCACGCAGCATCAGAGCCTCGCGGATCCGGATAACACGGCTCACCGGCGGCTCCGCAGCATGGCGCCAATTTCCTCGTGGTCCCGGCGGGCAGCGGCCACTCTTCCCGTCGCCCGGCTGTGGACTCCGTCAGGATTACGGCAGGATTTCAACTGGCAGGGGACGGAGCTCAGCTCAGGCGCGACTACTCCGCCATCTTGGCTGGCACCGCCTCTTCCGTGTTTTTGGTTGTTGTTGTGTGGTGTATTAGGTAGATAATTTTATGTGAAATGCGGTTAGTTGCGTCATAAGTTTAGTGTTATGGTATGTTTTAGATTGTTAATTATATGTAGAGTAGTATGTGTTGAGGGATTGTAAGTATGTTTTTGTTTGTTTTATAGTATTATTACTGTATGTTTGTGTGGGAGGGATTTGTGTCATTTTTTTTACAGGTGCCAGAGTTGGCGTTAGAAGAAGGTATGTTTTATTTTATTTTTTGAGGAAATGTGTATTAGTTTCGAGTAAACTAATAATTATTTTAAATTTCCTTTATTTTTCCGGTTTTCATGGAGCGTTTCTTTTTTAATCTATTTATCGGGTTTTTTTATGGTTCTACACTATGGATATTTTGTCGGAGGAATTAGTTTTGGATAGTTGTATTTTTCCATTTTGTTTTGGGTTATTTTTATTTAAATATTGGATTTTCTACAAGTTTGGATTTTTAACTTGCTTTGTGGAGGATATTCTTCAGCTACCAAATCGTAAGTACTTTTAAATTATTTATAGTGGGTGGGAAATGTTATTTATATATTTGTTATTGATAGTTTTTAAGATATATAGGGGTCGATTCCGATTCGGGCCGGAAAAAGCACCGACCGACTCGGATCCGGAAATTATACCTACCGACACATACCTGTGGCGCCCGACACGCCAAGTACGATGCAAGGCGTGCAAAATCCGACCGACACGTACCGAACCCAAGTCGACCGACCGAGCCGCACGGAAAACAGCAATCCGGTCGGAAAACACGCGAATCCAACCGACCGACACGCACCCGGAACAAATCCGACCGAAACGTACACGCGAACTCCAAACCGCAAAGTACGATGCAAGGCGCGAAAACCACGAGCGAGTCGGACGGAGGCCAAGCCGTACGACCGACACGCATACAAAACCGAGCCGAAGCAACACAAAACACCGCGACCGACGCGTACGCAGCATAGAAAACTGCACATACACAGCGTGAACGAAACGGAGAAGACCGTACGAGACAAATGCAGGGTCCGACTCGGTCACAAGAACGTTTCCAACATACACAGACAGTACAAAGGAAAAATCACCCAAAAAAGGCCAAACAAGCAATTACCAAGCCAATAAATACTGGGGGTGGGGACAGAGAACAAAGACACACCCACAACTCCACCCATATAAAGGACACAAATCACAACCATGAGCCTTTGCAAATGCCATTCCACTGCCAGCACCCAAGAGAAAGCAACCACACACCCACAGCTCATCCCTCACACAAGCCACACACCATCAGCACACCAACAAATACCCACCTCACATACACCCAGCAAAAAACACACTCACACACCCTCACCTGCACACCAACACACACATCACTCACCATCACCACCCATCACCATGCCCCCCAAGAAGAATCCCAAGTTCCTAGATTGTGAATTGGAAGTCATGGTAGACGAGATCCTCAGGGTAGAGCCACAGCTGTTTGGCACACTGGTCCAACAGACCCCCATCTCCCAGAAAACCAAGATGTGGGAGAGGATCATCAACAGGGTGAACGCACAATCACCATGTCGGCGCACAAAGAGCGACATCCAGAACAGGTGGTATGACGTGCGCAGGAGGGTACGGGACCTGCTCAAAAAGACTACATCAACAGCCAATACACCGGCAGTGGCCCTCCTGCCAAGCCAATATACCTCAGGCCCTGGGAGGAGAAGGTGCGGGCCATCCTTCCGCCAGTGAGCGTATATGGACTAGAGGACATCCCAGAGCCTGGTGAGTACACAACAAATGTAAACAATATACTGCCACAAAACACACACACATCACTGTCAAGGGGAGAGTCAAACCATGCACTCATAGCAATTACACAGCAACCAGAACAGAATCATCCCAAAATGTGTATGTCAGTCAGATAAACACAACACATGCCATCAAAAAAGTCACATCCAACTGTGCCATCACATGTACAAACACAACTACAACTACAGCTAGGCAGTGGCACAAATAGAACTAACAAACACATCCAGACATGTAGCCACCACAACAACACCAACACACAGTGAAGACCACTCAAAGGAAGGAATTCTGTGTATGCTGGCCAAGTCAGTGTAGCCAATAGCATCATGGGAGTCACAGTCACACATATTGCCCCCCACAACTGTCCCATCAACACCACCATGAACCATGCTCACATCACAGGGAGTGGAGAAGGACTCACAAGATGGCTGACACTGGCTACTGCTGTGGGGAGCACAAGGCCCTGCTGGCAACTGTGCACCAACAAACAGCAGGACACCACTGACTGACATCCTGAGAGACAACTTCCACTCCCTGCAATGCAAGCACGTTCCATGGTGGGATAACTAGCTGGCTGGGTGGGTGGGACGGAGGACTTGCAGCACTGACCATAGTCACAAGCACCTCCCCTCACACACCCCCCCAACACAAACTCCACAGAACCCACCTGGTAGAATGCAATGCCCCCCATCCTAACACAAGATCCCACAAAGAACCACCACCCTGGGTTATGTTGTGTGAAGCACAGGGACACTCTTGGGACTTTTAGCCAAACAACTGCCAGGACAACACTCCCAGCCATCCTGTCAGCACAGCCAGCCCACCCCACAGGGAAGCAGAGTCAAAAGGAAGGAAGCATGGGCATGCAGGGAAGGGGGGTGGAGGCAATAGCATGATGGGAGTCGTAGTCACTGATATTGGTCACTCCCACAACTGTCCCATCAACACCACCCTGAACCATGCTCACATCACAGGGAGTGGAGAAGGACTCACAAGATGGCTGACACTGGCTACTGCTGTGGGGAGCACAAGGCCCTGCTGGCAACTGTGCACCAACAAACAGCAGGACACCACTGACTGACATCCTGAGAGACAACTTCCACTCCCTGCAATGCAAGCACGTTCCATGGTGGGATAACTGGCTGGCTGGGTGGGTGTGAAGGAGGACTTGCAGCACTGACCATAGTCACAAGCACCTCCCCTCACACACACCCCCCAACACAAACTCCACAGAACCCACCTGGTAGAATGCAATGCCCCCCATCCTAACACAAGATCCCACAAAGAACCACCACCCTGGGTTATGTTGTGTGAAGCACAGGGACACTCTTGGGACTTTTAGCCAAACAACTGCCAGGACAACACTCCCAGCCATCCTGTCAGCACAGCCAGCACACCCCACAGGGAAGCAGAGTCAAAAGGAAGGAAGCATGGGCATGCTGGGAAGGGGGTGGAGGCAATAGCATGATGGGAGTCGTAGTCACAGCTCTACATCCCCCACCACATGGCCCAGCAAGCTCACACTCACGCATGCACAACCCACAGAGAGTAGAAAGGCCCATCAAAGATGTCTGACACTGTTGCTGTGTCGTGGGGAGCACAAGGGCATGCTGGGTACTGCACACCAACCAACAGCAGGACACCACTGTCAGACATCTTGCCATTGCTCTCACACCCACACACACTGAACTCCCCACAAAAGCAAGTAAGTATGGGAATGCTGGGAAGTGGGGTGGAGGCAATAGCATGATGGGAGTCGTAGTCACAGACATAGCTCACCCCACAACTGTCCCATCAACACCACCCTGAACCATGCTCACATCACAGGGAGTGGAGAAGGACTCACAAGATGGCTGACACTGGCTACTGCTGTGGGGAGCACAAGGCCCTGCTGGCAACTGTGCACCAACAAACAGCAGGACACCACTGACTGACATCCTGAGAGACAACTTCCACTCCCTGCAATGCAAGCACGTTCCATGGTGGGATAACTGACTGGCTGGGTGGGTGGGAAGGAGGGCCGGCTGTCAACCAAACACAACCAATGCAGACCATGTTCACACCCCAAAAAATACATAGAAATGCCCAAATAATGCAGGACAATGTGCCACACCAATATCAACCCCTGACTGTGACGACTTAGGACAATGCAATGTACAGGCCCGCACCCAGAGGCACAGTCACAACTGTCATGTGTGTCAACCATTGATGCCTGCAGAAACATAACATACATTGTGTGTGTCTCTCAAAAACAGGTGATGATGGGGACACAGCAGCAGACGCTGAGGAGTCCCAGTCCCAGGCTCAAGAGGATGCGGAGCTCACTGGCGTCGTACAGCCTCTGTCCTCCTCGGATGATGAAGACCAACCTGGCACATCCGGTGCAAGTCTACATGCAGCACCAGCAGGACCACCAGCTGCAGCACCAGCAGGACCACCAGCTGCACCCCCTGCACCCACCCCTCCAACGACTGTCACCACAAATACCATCCCTGCCGACATGGACAGAACAAGGAGCAACACCAGCACAGGGACCCTGGACCAACCTGGGGCCATGGACACCACCACCACCACCAACCCCCAAGGTGGACCAGGGTCATCTGTGCGTGCCACTGCACACACTGCACATGTCAGCAGGGGTGGTGGGAGGGGTGGGAGACAGAGGTCGCTGCTTGCAGAGGTTGCTGGTGTGCATGATGACCCACAACTGGTACGCATAGCTGATGCGTACCAGTCCAGCACCGGAGACCTCAGCCAGGTAGTGGGGCTCCTCAGAGACATGAAACAGCAGCAGGCTGCCCATCATGCCCGCTTGGACTCCCACATGTCCCACGTGGAGTCACACATGTCCCGCGTGGAGTCCAAGTGGGATGCACTGCATGAGATGACGGCGGTGCACAGGGACATTTTACAATGCCTCCGCCAGATGAACAGCAACCAGTCCACACCTCCCTGTGTGCCAACAACATCTGGTGCCGAACAAACTGCAACTGCCACAGGGAGGGAGGATGACTCTGGCGGAGAGTCCCCTGCACCGCAGCAGCCTGTACTTGAGGCCCCCCCCCCCCAAGAAGAGGGGTCGTCCGAGGAGGGGCAAGTGAGAGGCCGATGGCCAAGCGCAACTCCCAGGAAGCCTGAACCTGTTCTGGATGTTCATCTTTGTGCACAGACTGTTCACCCTGTTGACGGCAACACTACTCCCACACATTGCATGGGGAGTACAAGTTGGACCAATGTGTCAGACAACTGTGGCCCCGATACTGGGGATTCTGTCTACCAGGACTTTCAATTCACCTAGGAACTTCGGATTGCAAGATTTATGTACAGCACTACCCATCCTATGCACTATTCACACAAATGTATCACAATAAACACACTAATACACCATACTTGCCTCTGTTGTGATTCCAACGTGGGTGCTGTTATGGGGATGATGAACTGCAAAATTACACTGTGTATGCGAACTGCAACAGCAAGGACAACACAGGCATGTGAGTAAAGGCAACGTGACACATATGAGGGAGACACACCACCAGGGCTACACAACACATACACACCTAGGCCATCTGACTCATTGCCTACACTGATGTTGCCAGGGAAGACGGTGCAATGCACAGACACCACACCCATTCCCAGTTGTAGTCAAGTAGCCCACAGGTGCAGTAAGCAAATGGCAGTCAAATGTGTGACCACAGACAACGCACAACACAAAGTGAAGCACAGGTTTATTACACAGTTGCAACATGTCGTAACCACTACAGATGCAAGGTAATCCCACCTGGCAGCGGGCACACAGTCAACAACTGTAGACGGAAGGAAGTCCATGGGTGTGGCGCACATCACCTGTAGGGACACAACAGCTACCAGCCTGGAAGTGCAATCACGTCGTCGGTGGACACAGTTGACCAAACGAATCTGAAAGTACCCTGTGAAGGACAGAAATGACACACAGTCAAAAGCAATGGAGTACAGGACAGAACAGCAAAACTCATGCACAATACATGTTACAAGATACCCACCCAGAACCAAGTTAGCATGTCAACACTGTTGGGGAGTACAGCCCACCTGTAAGCACACATCGCAACACACATCCAGTCAAGTAGCCCATGGACACACTCCAACAGCACCAGAGCACCACCTACACATCATGCCAACTCACATCATTGACATGACAACTCAGGATACTCACATTCAGCTAAAGAAGTTGGTGATGAGCTGTGTGCGGACATCACCATCATCATCATCATCATCATCGTCACTGGCATCGTGGTCCAGGCCAGGATCCTCCACAGGTGGCGGATGTTGGTCATTGTCATCCTGGATGAGAGGCAACTCCTTCCGCACTGCCAGGTTGTGGAGCATGCAGCAGACGATGATAATCTTGCACACTTTCGCAGGGGCATATGGGAGGGACCCTCCGGTCTTGTCCAGGCAGCGGAAGCGGCTCTTCAGGAGACCAAATGTCCGCTCAATCACTCTCCTGGTCCGACCATGTGCCTCATTGTAGCGCATCTGGGCTGGTGTCACAGGGTTCCTGAGGGGTGTCAGCAACCACGGCATGTTGGGGTATCCCGAGTCACCTACGGACAGACAAGTGCACATTAGCTGACTTGGAAAAGTGGGCGGAAAACTACAGATCAGATCACACACAATGGCACAAAGTCAGTACACACCGACAAGCCAGGCACGCTGGTTCTGCATCTGTGCCATCATCCTGGGGATGCGACTACTCCTCATCAGAAAGGCATCGTGTGCTGAACCAGGGAAACGGGCACACACGTGTGTGATGGTCATGTCTGCAAGACACACCACCAGTGCATTGACCGAGTGGTAGTGCTTGCGGTTCCTGTAGGCCTGCTCCTGGGCCTGTGGTGGTACCAAAGCCACATGTGTCCCATCAATGGAGCCAATGACATGCGGCATCCTCCCCAGGGCATAAAAGTCACTCTTCACGTCAGTGAGTCGTCGCAGTCTAGGGAAATAGATGTACCGGTTCAGGAATAGCAACATTGCCGCCAAAACATCGCGGAGCACACGGCTCAACATGGTCTGTGACATCCCACCAGCAGTCGCCACAGTATGTTGGAAGGTACCGGTGGCAAAGAAGTGTAGGGCTGCCATCACCTTCACCTTGGGGGTCAGCGCTGTAGGATACGGCCGGCCAGGCTGCAAATGTGGGGACAACTGCACTGCCAAATCCTCAATCAGCTGCCTGGTGAAGCGGTACCGTCGGATGCTGTCCCGTTCCACCATCGTTGCCAGGTCTGGGAATGGTCGATGGACAGCAGGAGCCCTGCAGTGCAGAGGAGAAGTAAGCAAGATTGTCAGTCACCCCACATATGCGGCATTGAACACACTCAATATCCCAACATACATCATTATGAGGCACAACTACATGAAGTGTGCAGTTCCGTAAGGACATGTATGGTACATACATGGCCAACATCTGTCAACACAGTCCAACAGGTGGCATCAATTAGTCCCAGGTTGGCCCATTGGATATCATGAGGCCGTGTCACAGTTCCTATCTCCTGCTGCCGTGTCACAATCACCCCCCACAGTGACATGTGAGGACAGATGTGCCCCAGGCACCACAGCTCAACGACAGGTACATTCCCAGGGACCCTGTATTGCCACATGGACACTGGCATTACATGGAGTATCATGTATACACCACAGCAAAACAACCATGACCCCCACAGGTAGTGGTCCCACTTGCCACGGCAGGACAGACATGGACGTCTGTGACACACACACGCACAACATCAAAGTCCATGCACACACAACGTGGATGTGGAGACTGTCTCCCATTGTGCACATGAAATCAGAGACATTGTAAACACTACATGCACAAAGACTGTGGAGGACCATCACTATTGTGCCACTGGGACACCCTGGCTCAAACATACCGTCCCACATGGGACTCACGGGGTATGTGACATGACATACACATACACCACCGTGAAATCTTACCATGGCACATGCCCAGATATGAACAGTTGCACATCACAGTGGTCATGTACACGTAACACCCAGGATCCTGTCCCCATTAACACGTGCACAGCCTGGGGGTGGCTGCCCACAGGTGACACCCACAGGACAACATGTACACCAACATACACACAATAGGAAATGCAGCCTTACGATAAAGTTTGGACAGGCTGTCGTGATGTAGGTGTGCCCCTCACTCCCTGGGAGCTATCTGTGGCTGGCATATGTCCATCTGAGACAGGCATGCTGACATATGCCAGTCACATGTACAGTGATGCGTTGAACAGCAATGGACCGATCGGTGCCCCCGGCCGGCCCATTGCATTCAATGTGTGCGGGTACGCGTTGTACCCCTGTACGCGTTGTACCCCTGTACGCGTTGTACTGCAATGGACCGATCGGTGCCCCGGCCGGCCCATTGCATTCAATGTGTGCGGGTACGCGTTGTACCCCTGTACGCGTTGAACTGCAATGGACCGATCGGTGCCCCGGCCGGCCCATTGCATTCAATGTGTGCGGGTACGCGTTGTACCCCTGTACGCGTTGTACCCTGTACGCGTTGTACTGCAATGGACCGATCGGTGCCCCCGGCCGGCCCATTGCATTCAATGTGCGCGGTACGCGTTGTACCTCTGTACGCGTTGTACCCCTGTACGCGTTGTACTGCAATGGACCGATCGGTGCCCCCGGCCGGCCCATTGCATTCAATGTGTGCGGGTACGCGTTGTACCCCTGTACGCGTTGATACCGCAATGGACCGATCGGTGCCCCCGGCCGGCCCATTGCATTCAATGTGTGCGGGCACGCGTTGTACCCTGTACGCGTTGAACTGCAATGGACCGATCGGTGCCCCCGGCCGGCCCATTGCATTCAATGTGTGCGGGTACGCGTTGTACCCCTGTGCGCGTTGTACCGCAATGGACCGATCGGTGCCCCCGGCCGGCGAGGGGAGGGGAGCCACACCGAGGAGTCCTCAGCACCATCCACCTCAGCTGAGGACCAGAGCAACTCGGAGGATGACTCCCTTATGGAGGCGGGTGTCAGCAGCCACCACACCCCAGCTAGTGTTGCTGTCCCCGCCACCACCAGCACCACCACCGCCCTCCCATCGGCTCCCATTCCCCAGGTCCGTGGAGGCTTCCATGTTCGGGAGCGTGTCTCCTTTGGGCCAGGCACCGCACCCCTGCCCCTGTGTCCCCTGCTGCCCTGAGTGAAGAGTCTGTGTACCTCCTTCGCCAGCTCCATGTAGGGCAGACAGCCATGCTGAGTGTCCTCCATGCGCACACCGCTCTGTTGACTCAGCTGGTGTCGTTCATGGAGGGCATCTCATCGGGCATGTCTGACCTACAGAGGGGCAATAGGTCCATGGACTCCTCCCTGACGGCAGCAGTGTCCCTCCTCAGACAGTCCCTCACCCCTCCTGCCTCTGCTCCATCCACACTCCCCAGCACCTTACCTGTCCCAAGCACACACACACTGGCACAGGCACACACCAGCACACACACGTCCAGCACACAGACACACACGCCACAAACAAAACGCACACGCACGCACAGTCAGGGGACTGAAACCAGACTCACAGGGGATGGGGCCCTGGTACACACACACGCATCCACGGGCACTGCGCAGTCCTCAGTTGCCTCTCCCTCCAAAGCACCCTCCCTTGCCTCACCTGCAACCCCAAAGACCCAGCGCCTCTTCCTCAGTGACCTCGGCCTCTTCCCCTCCGATCCAGCTGCTCCAGCATCCAGGGGGAAGAGGAAGCCCCCACATGGAGCAGAGTGCCCCTCGCCCCCGGACACCCTCCCCCAGGCGCAGACAGACTAAGGCCCCCACCCGCAAGTCCCCCGGAGTGGTAAGAGCAAGTCCCCGCCGCCGCCCTGCAGCTCAAGCACCAGGTCTCCTTCATCCATCCCTCAGGCCCCCACTCCACAGGTGCCCCCACCACACCCTGCCCCAGGTTCCCCCACCCACAGATATACCATCCCCAAGAGGATCCGGCCTTCTCCCCTGCCACTTGCTCTCCCGGCACCACAGCCCCCGCTGCGCTTGTCTGTGCCACTGATGTGGTGAGGGTGTCCTCCCCTCTGTCCAGCCCACCTTGCCTGTTCCCCATTCTCCTCCCCTGGTGGTAGGCACTGCAGTGGAGTCCACTACCACCCTGTCTGACTTGGGCACTGCAGTGGCGGACCTGTCCACTCCATCTGCAGGGTCCACTGCAGTCGTGCCGGCACCCACAACATCTGAGCCATGCCCCCCAGTTGTGCCGGCACACACCATGTCAGACACCTCCACTGCAGTTGTCAGTGGCTCTCCAGCACCCACCACCCCTTCCCTGCTTCCTCCTGGTGAGCCCTGATCCTGTCCCTGCGGTGCCTGGCCTACTCCCCGGTTGCCCCTCCTAGTGGATTGTCCCTAGTTTTGTGCAGGCATGTGTAGGGTGGCATCTGCCACTGTCACCCACTTTTGACTTTGTTGATGGACTGGCCATTGGCCTTTGTTTATTTTCTACTGGACTTCTACTTTTAATGCCACATATGCTGAATAAAGCAACTTTCTGTTCTCTAGTGCTTTTGCTTCTGATGTACATGATGTTGATGATGCTAACCATGCCCTTGCTGCAGTGATGGTGATATTTGGTCTCATGATAATGAAGTGTTACTGTGCAGGAACCCATGTGGTCCAGGGGGAATGTGTCCTATCCTGTGGTGTATCCATGTCATCCATAGCAGCATCTGAGGGTGTCATATGTTCAGTATTTGGCAATGGGATTTCCTACTTAGATTGCCTATTTCACATCTGTGGCTTCCACCCCTGCACATCTGTTGTGCCTGCCATTGTTCAATTCGTCTACTTCCCTGACCGTGTGGCCATCTCCAGTGGACATGCAGGTTTGGGCATCAATGGGGAAGGACTCATCTGTGTTGTCAGTGCAACATTGCTATACAAGTGTGTTGGATCTGTGCTGATGATTCCGTTGGCACTTCCATGACCAGGCTGATGTTACGGGAGCCCTCATTTGGTGCTAATTGTTGATTGTGTGACCAAGTGCTCAGCTGACATGATGGGGCCCTACTGAGGCAACATATGGCACAGCTTTCCTCACACAGGAGGGGAGTCCCCTCATGGCAGTGTGTACTCCTGTGACATTGCCTGCGCCCAAGGTGTGTGTTGTATGTGCATGTCTGTGTGTTCACTTCCGTTTAGCTGTGCATGCTGTGATCCCTAGTGTTGTACCTGTTTGTGATGCTAGCTGAGTTGAGCTATGTTCCCCCAAAGTCTTCGCCCTGGGTTCTCTGTGATGTGGGTGCATGGCACATTACTGGTCATCAGGGTGTCACCCATAGGTGTGTTTGCTGTCAGGGCTGAGTTTGTGTGCAGACGCAGATGGGTCACAGTCAGGTTTCCCCTTGGCACTTGTTGTTTGCCCCTGTCATGTGATTTCCAGTTTGTGTTATCTTTCAGTGATTGTGACACGTTGTGTGTGTGACTGCTGGCACTCCTCAGGGTCCGGGCTGCAATGTTGGTTGTTGTCTATGTGTGTTCTTTGTGGGTTACCTTGGCTTCTTCATTGGTGTGTGACTGTGGCTGGGATCCCATTGGTTGGTGTGGTATTGCCGTCATGTCCATGTACAGCGTAGTGTGCAGTGTGTCAGACATTCAGGAGTCTTGTTGAGTGGCCATGTGTGATGTGTTTCTGCACCTTGGTTCCCACCCACCACCCTGGAATAGTCATGGGTGCATGTGCAATGTCACCAGTGCATGTGTGCTTCACTGCTGCACATTGTTGGAGGTCGAGGGGTGTGGTGTTGAGTGTGTGCAGATGAGAGTTGTTGCCCGGCTAGGCCCCTGCCTCCATGTTGGCCTTGGCTTACTGGCCATGCTGTTTGATTTGTGCTTGTGTAGGTGTGATGGTAGTTAGTTGCTCAGGACACATGACTGTGGTTCACAGTGTGAACCACATTTAGCTTTGTCATCACAGTGGGATTGTAATGCAGCCCAGGGTCACCACATTGTGGGGGCCCTGGGGGTGGTGCTGTGGTGTGTCTGTGTCTTGCTGTGTCAGTTGCTGTCCCTACGTGCCTGTGTGACATGTGTGATTTGTGCTCCCTCTCATCTGACAATGCCTGCTTGCCCACATAGGGGATTTGGATCCATGAGTTACCTTTGTGTGGCACTGTATGCACATCTGTATGATTGGTATTCAGGTCTCCTCATGTGTTGTGTGGTTGCCTGGGGACACTGGCACCCCCCCCTCACCTGTTGTGTATGATGTGCAGTGTGGGTCTGCCTGTTTGTGTTTGTGCATCTGCACCACTGCATTGGCATATCTTGGGTGTGCCATTGGCTGTATGTAGTTTGGTGGGTTTCCCCTGCTGTCCCTGGGACTCCTAGGTCATCGGTCAGCACAATGATCATGGTTTGTGTGTCCCATTGCTGCCATGGTATGGTATCTGTTCACCTCACATCTGCAGTCTCCACAGGGTATCTGCATGTGTATGCCCATTGGTGCAAATATGTGGGTCTGCATTCTGATGGTCACTTCTGTCATTGTGTCATTGATGATTGTTGACGGTGTCAGCCCCCATGGGTGTTGTTTGTCTGCACATGGCCAAAGGTATGTCTTATTTGCACTGCAGTATTTGGCTCCCCCAATTTATGTTGCAATGGGACACATACACTACTTTGCCACTGATGTGTTTGTTGTTCTGTGACCAGGAATCATCCATGCAGTTTGGCAGTTGCACCTCTTTCTTTGTCAACACTTACCTTTTGGTCACTGTGATGATGGGGGTTTGGACCCCATTGCCACAATGTTCGAAATGTGCTTCAGCTATGGACCCCACACTTACATTTTGGTCACTGTGATGATGGGGGTTTGGACCCCATTGCCACAATGTTCAAAGTGTGCTTCAGCTATGGACCCCACACTTACATTTTGGTCACTGTGATGATGGGGGTTTGGACCCCATTGCCACAATGTTCAAAATGTGCTTCAGCTATGGACCCCACACTTACCTTTTGGTCACTGTGATGATGGGGGTTTAGACCCCATTGCCACAATGTTCAAAATGTGCTTCAGCTATGGACCCCACACTTACATTTTGGTCACTGTGATGATGGGGTTTGGACCCCATTGCCACAATGTTCAAAATGTGCTTCAGCTATGGACCCCACACTTACATTTTGGTCACTGTGATGATGGGGGTTTGGACCCCATTGCCACAATGTTCAAAATGTGCTTCAGCTATGGACCTCACACTTACATTTTGGTCACTGTGATGATGGGGGTTTGGACCCCATTGCCACAATGTTCAAAATGTGCTTCAGCTATGGACCCCACACTTACCTTTTGGTCACTGTGGTGATGGGGGTTTAGACCCCATTGCCACAATGTTCAAAATGTGCTTCAGCTATGGACCCCACACTTACATTTTGGTCACTGTGATGATGGGGGTTTGGACCCCATTGCCACAATGGTCATGGCCTGCTTGCATTGTGGGTGCCACACACATATATGTGTGGCACATGTGCTAGGGGGTCACATTGTATGTTCAAAGTCATGTTCGGTGTTGTAGGCATTTGACACAGTCTACACACGCTTGTCATGGTGTTGAGGGGATGTCTTCTTCTTGCATTCCCTAGGTTGTGGTGTGCTGGTTGTGTCATGCATTGTCCATCCTATGAGTGGGGGTGGTAGTAGTGGTAGGCATCCAGCCCCCCCTGGCTAAGGATGGTAGTAGTGGTAGGCATCCAGCCCCCCCTGGGTGAGGGTGGTAGTAGTGATAGGCATCCAGCCCCCCCTTGGTGAGGGTGGTAGTAGTGGTAGGCATCCAGCCCCCCCTGGGTGAGGGTGGTAGTGGTGGTAGGCATCCAGCCCCCCCTGGCTGAGGGTGGTAGTAGTGGTAGGCATCCAGCCCCCCTGGCTAAGGGTGGTGGTAGGCATCCAGCCCCCTGGGTGAGGGTGGTAGTAGTGGTAGGCATCCAGCCCCCCTGGCTGAGGGTGGTAGTAGTGGTAGGCATCCAGCCCCCCCTGGCTAAGGGTGGTGGTAGGCATCCAGCCCCCCCTGGGTGAGGGTGGTGGTAGGCATCTAGCCCCCCCTGGGTGAGGGTGGTAGTGGTGGTAGGCATCCAGCCCCCTGGCTAAGGGTGGTGGTAGGCATCCAGCCCCCTGGCTGATGGTGGTAGTAGTGGTAGGCATCCAGCCCCCTGGCTGATGGTGGTAGTAGTGGTAGGCATCCAGCCCCCCTGGGTGAGGGTGGTAGTAGTGGTAGGCATCCAGCCCCCCTGGCTAAGGGTGGTAGTAGTGGTAGGCATCCTGCCCCCTGGGTAGGGGTGGTGGTGCGCATTCAGGCCCCTGTGTGCATATGTGGCATTGGTGATGGGCATACCGCCCCTATGGTGCTGCTGTTGCTGGTGTAAGTATATTCTGCATCCCTCTGTGTGTGTGTGATGTGTCGTGTACGTGTTGTATGTGTTTTGTGGTTGGTGTCTGGCTTACCTTCTGCGCCGTACGCGTCCGTGCCTGTTCCGGTAGTAAATGTAGAATATTGGTATGATCGGGACGAAGGGATTCATGGTTGGTTCGTGTCGTTCGTCCTTCTCGTTGCTTTGCGTCGTCCTCGCCGCTTCGCGTCGTCCTCGCCGCTTCGCCTCGTCCTCGTCGCTGGCGTGTTCATCTCGGAGCCGTGGATCGTGTTGTGGCGCGAATCGGAGCTTATGTGCGCCTCTCCCGGATGCTTTGACGTGCCGTGCGTAGCGACGGGTTCGGCGCGTACGGAAAGCGCATCGTCCTCGTTCGGACGGACGGAGCTGCATTTTTCCTTCCGTGCGACTCGATTCGGCGTTTCCGGATTCGCCTCGGTCGGGGAACAGGACCTGGTTGGGTGAGTACGGCTCGGCCGGATTCTTTGCTGTTGTGCGCATCGTACTTACTCGTTCGGTGTGCTGTACGGATCGGTCGGGAAACAGGCTTTCGCATGGCTTTTTTCCCGACCGAATGCTATTGGGTGCGCCTCCAACCGAGATCGGAATCGGCCCCATAATATTTGTATTATGTCAAATATTTTTTTTTTATAAGAATACATTATTTGACATTATATTTATGTTTTACAGCTTTAAAAAAATGGTAAGGTTTCGTTAGGAATTTACTTTAGAAATTGGTGCTTTTTATGTAGGTGTGGAAATTCTTTAGAGTATGGATTTTGCTATGGTTTCTAAGTATTCTAGTCCTTTAATGTTTGGGTAGAGCCTTACTTTGAATTGTAAATGCTCATACATTGTTTTAGTTTATTTTGTTATTTTTGGACATTGTTGTGTTACAGATTGATCTAGTCTTAGTTGTTGGTAGCTTTGTTCTTTTTGGATTGATTCTAGTAATTTATATAGGGTTGGTTGGGTTCTTCCCATTGTAGCTTGGAAGGCATTATACCATCCTTCCACAGCGTTGTTATTTTTTGCTTCCTTGTTTAGGGTACTATTGTATACAATCCACCATGGAATGTGGAATTTTGGTTGTCTTCTATGTCCAGATTTTTGTAGTCTTCCCACCCAGGTATCCTTGGAATAGTTTAGTAGGGGACTTAGTTTATGTTCATTGGTTTGGTAGTAGGGGCTTTCAATTAATAAATTGTAGTGTTCAGCAACTTCTGTTATTGGGACGTAGGCTAGTGTAATTAGTTTTTTTATTTCATTTGCAAAGTTGCTGTTAGTTGCATATTCTCCACCAAGGGCCCGATTCTGATCTCGTTCGAAAAGCATACCTAACGAATCAGACCCGGAATGCTTTCTGTACGACTCGGATCGGGGGAGTCTGACCGAGCTAGTACGATGCATCCGTATGTATCCGGATACGATTCGGTCGGACTCCTATTGACTTCAAAGGGAGCCTGTGTTCAGTATGAGAACACAGGCTACCATGAAGAAAGGAGTGGCTGGGGAAAATGGTGCTCCCTGTGGCGGGCACCCCATGGTGCCTGCCACACTGTGCATGGTTTGGAAGAGGGGACCCATGGGTACCCCCACGGGCCCGATTCGGAGGGCCCTGGGTGAAGCGGGGCCTGCTACGGGCACCCAAAGTCCGATTCCGGCAGCCGTTTTGTTCCGGGCAAACCGAATCGGAAAGTTTGTCTGAATCGGTCATCGTACTCGCTCATTTGGAAACCAAGTCCATAGAGCTGTATGCATCGGCTCTGGAAAGGCTCACCCTGTCCCAATGCCTTTCGGAACCGATTCGGTCAGCCCTAACGGTTTCCAGGCATCATTCTTGGTTGTTCGGAACTGGGAACGAGTCGGTCGGGAACAAGGGCTCTGGATCAGATTCAGCAAACACAAATCCGATTCGGAGCCGTTCCGAACGACATCGGAATCGACCCTTAAGGGTAAATTTTTGAAGGTGTCTCCATATGCTTTGATTAAAGTGGTAATAGCAACCTTGTATTGCTGTGTGAGGGTAATTTTTCAGGATGGCTTATATCATTGACTGTTCGAAGTCTATGATAATTTTTTGTGGGTAGTAGTTATTAGTTTCTTGCTTTATTTTTGTTAGCAGTTCTACATAGGTTGTTGTTTGTTTGTTTGGTAACAGTGCATTAATGAAGGGGATTATGCTATTGTGATACTGCCCATGGATTGTGTATAATTGGAAAAATGGTTTGGGACATATTTTAAATGTACCATCCATCATCCATGTTTCACAAATCTGAAGTTTTTGTAGGTTTGTAGGAGTTGCAAATATTAAAATCCTTTTTCATTAGATTTGTTATCATAAAGAAGGAATTGTTCTTCGTTATGAGTTAGAGTTAGTTCAGGTGGTATTTGAACTCCACTGAATGTTTTGGGGCAGGTGGGGTATCAGTAGTAGATTTCTTAGTCTTAGTTCTAGCAAATAATATTTTTAAAGTTGAGATGAAGGGTAATTGACCAGTTACATGTTCAGGAACTCGGGGTAGGATGTCCTTTAGTATTTCTGTTGTAGGTTTCTGAGAGCTAGTACTAGCCTCTTTAAGAGTTTCTAAAACATCTCTTACTTCTATCTCTGCTGTATTATGGGGGTGGTTATGCTCTTTGGCATTTATTACAGTAGTTTCCTTTGTTGTTGCCTTCCCATAACATGCATTGGAATAGTATTTGGTACATTTCCAATTAATCTTGTTGCCTGTTTGTTTTTCTTGGGTGTAGACATATCCCATATTGCATAGTAAAAGTCATCCTTTTTGCGATGTTATGAATTTTGCACCTTCATTCATTTTGATATTTGAACTGTTATGAGAAATGTATTTAGAAAATGTTACATATAATATACATGTTTTTATTGTATTACAAAAAGTAAAACATTTAACTATACTTACATGTTTGGTTTTGTAGAAAAGTTTGGATTTTGTGATGTTTTCTGTTGGTCTTTGGATGCAGTGCTTTGTTTTTTTTCTGTTAAAGAAAAGTATATTTTTAATGTATTTGTTTAACAGTATATCTTGTATTTTGGGGTGTGTGTAGTTAGTGGGGTTTTGGGGTTGGGAGTTTCAGTTGTTGGATTAGTATCTTTTTAATTTATACTTATTTTTTTTGGAGGAGCTTCTTGGATGTTGTTTGTAGTTAGTTGAGTGTAGTTTGAAAATTCTGTAGAGGAGATATGATTTATAATAACATTAGGTTATTTGTTTAGTTTGTTTAAGATTAGTTTAGTTTTATTTTGTTACATTCAGGGGCCGATTCCTATCTCGCTCGGACAGCCCTCCGAGACCTGTCTGTAGCGTTACCTTACGACCTACTCGTTCCGGGAGCCTGTCCGTCCGAACGATGAAGTACGATGAGCAAATGTGTCCAAATCCCGACCGACACGTACGCTCCGATTCCAGCTACATTTCCCGTACGAGCCGGATCCGTAAATGCTGAATAGAGTCGCCCGGAAGCATTTTCACAGCAGTTTCCGGCCGGCCAAGTACGACGCGTAAGTCCTACGCGCCGAACAGGTCGCCACCTCCAGCACGTCACAGCATCCGGAAGAACAGTATTTCAGGTACGATTCGCGCCACAACATGATCTACGCCTACGAGAAGAACCACCGATCAACGCCTACGAGACGAACCAACCATGAATCCGATCGCGCAGGTCATCCCTGTACTGTACATCTATGACCGGATCAACAACAGGAACCAACGCGTACGTCGCAGACGGTAAGTCAGACACCAACCACACAAACAAACGTCACGAACCAGCGAAATGCAACACACACATAGGGGGTGGATATCCCTCTCCACCAGCATTGCCCAACCCATAGGGGTTGGATGGCTACCACTACCAGCATTGTCCAGCCCATAGGGGGCTTGATGGCTATCACTACCAGCAGTCCCTACACATAGGGTGGGGGATGGCAATCACCACCAGTAGTCCCCACCCATAGGGGGTGCATGGCTACCACTACCAGCATTGTCCAGCCCATAGGGGGCTTGATGGCTAGCACTACCAGCAGTCCCTACCCATAGGGGGGTGGGTGACTATCCCTACCAGTAGTCCCTACTCATAGGGGGGTGGATGGCTATCACTACCAGCAGTCCCTACACATAGGGTGGGGGATGGCAATCACCACCAGTAGTCCCCACCCATAGGGGGTGCATGGCTACCACTACCAGCATTGTCCAGCCCATAGGGGGCTTGATGGCTATCACTACCAGCAGTCCCTACTCATAGGGTGGGGGATGGCAATCACCACCAGTAGTCCCCACCCATAGGGGGTGGATGGCTACCACTACCAGCATTGTCCAGCCCATAGGGGGCTTGATGGCTATCACTACCAGCAGCCCCTACTCATAGGGTGGGGGATGGCTATCACTACCAGTAGTCCCCACCCATAGGGTGTGGATGGCTACCACTACCAGCATTGTCCAGCCCATAGGGGGCTTGATGGCTATCACTACCAGCAGTCCCTACTCATAGGGTGGGGGATGGCTATCACTACCAGTACTCCCCACCCATAGGGGGTGGATGGCTACCACTACCAGCATTGTCTAGCCCATAGGGGGCTGGATGGCTATCACTACCAGCAGTCCCTACCCATAGGGGGTGGGTGACTATCCCTACCAGTAGTCCCTACTCATAGGGGGTGGATGACTATCACTACCAGTAGTCCCTACTCATAGGGGGATGGCTATCACTACCAGCATTGTCTAGCCCATAGGGGGTGGATGGCTATCACTACCAGCAGTCCCTACTCATAGGGGGATGGCTATCACTACCAGTAGTCCCTACTCATAGGGTGGGGGATGGCTATCACTACCAGCATGGTCCAGCCCATAGGGGGATGGATGGCTACCACCACCACCATTGTCCAGCCCATAGGGGGCTTGATGGCTATCACTACCAGCAGTCCCTACTCATAGGGGGGGTTACTATCACTACCAGTAGTCCCTACTCATAGGGGGGATGGCTAACACCACTAGCATTCCCACCCATAGGGGTTGTAGGCCAAACACACCCCCCTACCATCATGGCAAGATTGTGTATTGTGTGGAAACTGCCTGCAACAGTGACACTGAAAGGGAACACATACTGTAACCCCCATCACAGTTGTGACCAAAAGGTGAATGTGAGGCTCAAACCCCAAGCATTTTGAGGAACATTGTGGGAATGGGGTTTAACCCCCCATCACTACAGTGACCAAAAGGTGAGTGTGGGGTCCAAAACACCAGCATATCAGGAACATTGTGGTAATGGGGTTAAACCCCCCCTCACCACAGTGACCAAATGGTGAATGTGGGGTCCAAAACTCCAGCAAATCTGGAACATTGTGATAATGGGGTTAACCCCCCCCCCCTCACCACAGTGACCAAACGGTGAATGTGGGGTCCAAAACTCCAGCAAATCTGGAACATTGTGGTAATGGGGTTAAACCCCCCCTCACCACAGTGACCAAAAGGTGAATGTGGGGTTTCACCACAGTGACCAAAAGGTGAATGTGGGGTCAAACCTCCAGCAAATCTGGAACATTGTGGTAATGGGGTTTAACCCCACCCCCTCACTACAGTGACCAAAAGGTGAGTGTGGGGTCCAAAACTCCAGCATATCAGGAACATTGTGGTAATGGGGTTAAACCCCCCCTCACCACAGTGACCAAAAGGTGAATGTGGGGTCCAAAACTCCAGAAAATCTGGAACATTGTGGTAATGGGGTTTAACCCCCCCCCCCCCTCACTACAGTGACCAAAAGGTGAGTGTGGGGTCCAAAACTCCAGCATATCAGGAACATTGTGGTAATGGCGTTAAACCCCCCCTCACTACAGTGACCAAAAGGTGAGTGCGGGCTTAAAAATACCAGCATCTGCAAACCAGCATGTATGATTCCTGGTCCTAACACCACAAGCAATGTAGTGGCAAAGTAGTGGTTGTGTTGCAAATGAACATAGATCTGTTGAGTGAAAGATTTTTGTGTCGTCTAAAAAACCCTCTGCCATGTGCAGAAAAGCATCGCACATGGGGACTGACAATGCCTCCAATGTCCAATTAGACAATGTAAGAAGTGACCATCATAATGCATACACACATATGTTCACTAACAGACACACATACTAAGGAATCCTGTGTAGACTGCAGCTTTTAGGTGATCAAGTCCCATACCATGGCAGCAATGGGACATACTAACCATGATGAATGTGCATACTGATGAGGTAGGAGTCCCAGGGACAGTAGGAAAACCTACAACCAACATCCAGCCAATGGCCCACAAAAGCTATACCAATGCATGGGTGCAGATGCACAAACACAACCAGCCAGCCTCACACTGCATATCGAACACAACATGTGTGTGTGTGTCTCAGTGTACCCAGGCTAGTACGACACACATGATGTGGGGCGAACTCCAATGAGACATATGTGTACACAGTGCAATCCAGAAGTATCACATGAATTGTGTACCTCTTTGTGGGCAATCAGGCATTGTTAGATGAGTGGGTTCACAACAGACTCATGTGACATAAGCTGGGCGGAACAGCAACCAACACAGCAAGAGACAGACCCACTCCATCAGTACCCACAAGGACCCTACATTGTGGTGACAGTAGCCTATATGATGATCCCTCTGTGATGACAAATTTGGATGTTGCCCATACTGTGGAGCACAGTCACATGTGCGCACTGTGTCATGTCGTGACAGACCAACTTCCATCACACTCACACACAGAAAACTCACTGGCCTGGCCTGTAATTTAAGGCCACTATGTAGGTAGGGGCCTAGACATGAGACAACTCACATTTGCCCACTCTCAATACCACACACCTTGATCTGCACCAATGAGCATCAGCTAAGCCCACATGGACTGGTGACATTGCACATGCACCTATGACAATCCCAGGGGTGGAGGGGGGATCTAAGGTGTACAAACTCATCACACATGGCCAGTCAACAACCCTTGTGAATGTCTTCCACACTGCATAGTATGAGGTACATGTGCATGACGTGAAACGTATCAGACACATTGGGATCCCTGTCACAGTCCCAGACCAATGAAGAGCCCTAGGAGACCCACAAAGAACACATGTTGACATCATCTAACATTGAAGGCTAGGATCTGATGAGTGTGAGCAGTCACACACACATACAAGTGACCCAGTCACAGCAAGACAAGTGACCCAGTCACAGCAAGACACCACATAGTGAAAACAACCTGATGTTGGAAACACAAAAGTGCCTTGGGGAATCCTGAATATGTCCCATGTGGGTTTGCCCACATTCCAGGCCCTTACATCAAACACACCCACGGATGACACCCGAATGACCAGTAGTTTTCCATGCACCTACATCCCAGAAAACCTAGGTCAAAGATGTTGGATAAACACAGGACAACTCAGCAAGCATCACAAACAGGAACATCTGCAGGGAATATAGGCTGTGTAGAAAAAGGGAAAGGAACCCACAGAGACATGCTCACAGAACACACAACATGGGCTCAGTCAATGTCACGGAATAACACACTGCCATGAGGTGACTCCACTCATGTGTAAGGTCAGCTGTGCCAAACGTTGTCTGTGCAGGGCTCCGTCATTTCAGCATAAAACTTGGTCAGTGAGCCACCAATTACAACACCCTGAAAGCTCTGGTCACATCAGCCTGTGTACAGGAGTGACTCTTAAGTCATCTGCACAACATCAAAACACATGTATAGCAAGTTGCACTGATGACACAGATGACTTGTTCATCATTGATGCGCTAATCTGCATGTCCAGTGGAGATGGGCCCACAGTCAGGAAAAAGTACAATGTGCACAAATCTAAGCCCAACATATGTGCAACAGTGTAAGCCAAAGATGTGAAGTTGTGAAAAGAAGGTGACACTCCCTGTGCCAAGTTATTGGGATCATGACTACCTCAATTTGCAGCAAAGGATGACATGGCTACATACTGTAATAGGACACATATACCATGGACCACATGCAGTCCATCCCACCACCAAATCACTTATTTTCAACAAACACAATAGCAACAGCAACTTAATGACACTCATCAGCAACATCATGTACATTAAATGCAAGACTAGCAAATAACAAAAATTTGCTTTATTCAGCTTGCAAAAATAAACATTTTGATACCATGATCAATCCAAAGGCCAGTGGCCAGTCCATTGCAATTGTCCGTTTCGTGTGACATATGACTACTCGTCACACATTGCTTGCCTGCACTGCTACAGCCAGGGGACATCTCCCCTTGGAGGGGCATACATAGGGGCAGGCCAGGCACTACAGGGACAGGATCAGGGGATAGCAGTATGGGGCAGGGAGGTGTGGTGGGTGCAGGAGTGTCAGTGGCAACTGCAGTGGATGTGTCTGATACAGTGGGCGCCGTCACCACTGCAGTGCCCAAGTCAGACGGAGTGGACGGGATCACCACTGCAGTGCCAATGTCCAAAGGTATTGTTTGGGGCTCAGATGAAGTGGGTAGGTCAGATGGGGGGGACACGGTCTCCACAGCAGTCGTAGGAACAGGCTGAGGGTGTGAGGTTGGGGTGGAAGTGCATGTGGAAGGGGGGGAGGGCCTAATCATTTTGGAGATGGTGTACCTGTGTGTGGGGGAACCTGGGGCAGGGTGTGGCGTGGGAACCCTAGGAGTGGTGGCCTGGGGGCTGGAGGACGGAGACTGTGTGGTGGGAGTGCGGGATTGTGGTAGGGTCTTGCTCTTCCTGGTCCTGGGGGATTTGCGGGTGGGGGTCTCAGTGTTCCTGCTCCTGGGGGAGGGTGTGTGTGTGTGGGGGGGTCTACCCTCTGTGTGTGGTGACTTCCTCTTCCCCTTGTGAGTTGGACCTGATGGATCTGTGGGGAAGAGGCCAAGGTCACAGAGGAAGACCTCCTGGGAAGGGGGGTTGCAGGTGAGTCAAGGGAAGGGGTTTTGGAGGGAGAGGTATCTGAGGACTGCAGAGTGGTTGTGGATGCCTGTCTGTGTGTCTGTACCCTATACCCTGTGTGTGTGCCATCAGTCCCCTGAGTGTGCATGCTTGCGCGTTTTGCCTTGGACTGACATTGCTGTGTGCTGCTTGTGTCTGTTGTTGTGCGTGCATGTGCCTGTGTGAGTGTGCGTTGGGCAGGTAGGGTAGTGGGGATTGTGGATGGGGCAGAGGTAGGAGGGGTGAGGGACTGTTGAAGGAGGGACACTGCTGCCGTCAGTGAGGAGGCCATGGACTGATTAGTCCGCTGTAGGGCAGACATGTTTGCTGAGATGCCCTCCATGAATGACACCAATTGTGTCAATAGACCGGTGTGAGCATGGAGGACACTCAGCATCGATGTCTGCTTCAGCAAGATCTGCTTCAGCAAGTCCACAGACTCCACACTCAGGGCAGCAGGGGAGACAGAGGCAGGGGGTGCGGTGCGTGGACTGAAGGAGACATGCTCCCTAACACTTGAGGCTCCACGGACATCTGGGATGGGAGCAGCTGGGAGGGTGGAGATGGTGGTGGTGGCGGGGACAGACTCGCTAGTTGTGGCCTGTGGTCCTGTAACAACCGCCTCCACAAGGGAGTCCTCACTGGAGCTGGAGTGCTCCTCAGCTGAGGTGGTTGTTGCTGAGTGTCCCTCAGTGTGGCTCCCCTCACCCTCCGTGCCACTGGGTCCCTCCGCCTCATCCACAGCGGACCCAGTCTGGCTCTGTGCCTCCTCTTGGTCCGTGGAGCTGTCTCCTCCAGTAGCCGAAGATGATGCTGTAAACAAGGAGGAAAAACAGAGTCACATTAGTCACCTGTATTGACTTGACACATGACTGTAATTGCAGCACATCACAGAGCAAGCCCTGGCATTATCAGAAAATCATTGCTTAAATGAATGACACATATGTGAACCAGGCGCTTGTCAGTCTGCCAGTCAACCATGCTCCTCGTACCCATCCTGGCAATGGACCCATCTGTCTGGTGCATGTATGATGTCACTAATGATATGTGCAAACATGCCCCACATTGCCAGTTTTCTTATCTGCAAGGATTGTGAGTGTAATGTGTCATTACACACATATCCCATCTCCTGCCAGTGACTCAGTACTTGTGTCAGTAAATGGGCTGGCCGTAGTCATTGTTGATATAATGGATATGCTTCCATCCCCAGACACCATGAGGGCCTCATGTCTTGATAGTCAATGCTACAATGGAGTTCATGCAGGACAACTGACAATACTGCAGGCTCCAGATTGGCATGTGGTACACCATGCCACAGGCCTGTCTGGCCAATGAGTCAATACTGGCTCCTGTCACAGGGGCAGTGCATCCAAAAACAACAGTCTGCACCGTGTCACACTCATGTTTTTGCGGGGAATGCAAGCTCTGTAGTGGTCAAGTACACATGTACACCCCATGCTACCCACATTAGAAAGAATCTGATGACCACACGTTATCCAAATGAGACATTTGAGTGTGTGATAACACAAATCAGTATACATGAACACATCACAGGCTGACGAGAACAAAGTAAAGCTGCTTGCACATTAATGTGGAATCCACCATTAGGCACAGTCCAGTGATTACACACATATGTTTTACCCTATGTGCAGATCCAACAGCCACAAATCAGATGTCAGTACATTATAAACATTTTGCCACTCTTGAAGTCCAAAAATCTATGCCAGTCCACAATGACACAGAGTCAGACACCTGATTGCACATTTCGCAATGGTCATGATGTTGGATGACACCCAGGATTAGGAGGACAGAGTGTCTCGGATGGCCGGAGTTGCCATACCTGTCCTGGACCATGTGCAACATGGGATTACCAGGAACACTTGGCAGGTGGCTATGCATTAGTTACACGCATGAATTTCATTCCTCTGAGGCCCCAACATTGGCCTTACCTGCTGCATGGGTGTGTGGTAAATACCTCAGACACCTATGGTGACCCAGGTCAGCAATTAGAACATTTATGTATGGCCCACACAGAGTACAGGTCAGATTTCTGTCAATGTGCTGACACACGTCAGACAATAGCCCCACTCATGAAGCCCAAATCAATGCACCTGTAGCAGATGCTGTTCCCAACATCAACCTTGGACAACAGCAAGAACACACAACCCAAGTGACACAAGTCACAGACCGAAAGGGACACACCTGGTTATCAGATGAGAATGGGGCATCACCAAAATTAGCCACATGAGTCTTGTCTCAGCAGACAGACGAACTGTGGGAGTGTTACCAGGCTGAAGGGGTGCAAATTGCATGTTAGACATAGTTCACCAAAAAGGCATGAACTTACCCCCTCCTTGCTGCTGTCTGTCCTTCAACTGCCCATCCAGGTCAGGGAAGACCGCCGTCAGTATCCGGAGCATGTCCGGGGTCAGTGTCCATCGTCCGTCCCGTCTGCGTGGAGGCGACAGCTTCAGCTGGACTCTGGCTATCCTCCTGGTCCAGCCACGAAGGTCCTGCCACCTCTTCTGGCAGTGGCGGATGCGGCGTTTGAAGACCCCCACAGATCTTACTGCCCGGACAATGGTCTGCTAAATCTCCTGCTTCTGATGGGCATCAACCTGCATGGATGACAAAGTTAGACACCATTGCCACACATGCAACATGTCTGTTCATCACACAGTTGGACATACATGTCATTTGCTGAAGGGCATATGATGGAAACAGGGAGTGCAACTATGGCCATGGGCAGTTGTCCTGTGTGCAAGCCAGCATTGACAACATGATAACAGTGCATGTTAATCCAAAGCAAATACAAAATGCTATTTCTTAGAAACTGCACCTGTACATTACTTGTTTCTACACACTTGGAGACTTACAATTACTCAGTGAGCATGTTTGCCCTTGGTGAACACAATGCTAGTAGTGCTAGTCAGACAACATGCACAATTAGAAAGGCAGTGGACTGCACACTCACCTGCTCCCCTGATTTCCCATACAGCTTGCTGTACTGTGGCAGGAGGCTGTCCAGCAGGGCCTGGTTCTCCTCCTCAGTGAATGCTTGGGCCCTCTCCACAGTACGTGCCATTGCAGTAGCCAGAGGATGCAGAGACAGCAGCAGTGGTAGTGGTAGATGTAGTCCTGTAGCATGTAGTGCAGGCAAGTGAAGTCTCTGGGGAACAGACAGCCTTATATCTGTGCTGCAGAGGCAGAATCTGTCCCATGCATCCAAAGCGATAGGTCCGAGACGTTCGCTTTTTATGAAATTGTCCAATCCATTGCATTGCACGCTTCGTACACGCCTTCCGCATCGTTCAAATATTCCCCATCATGACACCATTGACTTTGATACATTGTTGTTGGGTGCCAACGGAATTTTTTGAACGCGATTCGTACAAGTATCAAAACCGTGTCCGTCTCCATGACAGTCAAGAGCCAATGCGTGCGCCCGGCTCGGCCCGGAAATGTACGACGCGTCTTTTGAAAACTCACACGCATCCGTCTCCATTGCAGTCAATAGCCAATGCGTGTGCCCGGCTCGGTCCGTAACTGTACGACGCATCTTATGAAAACTCACACTCATCCGTCTCCATTGCAGTCAATAGCCAATGCGTGCGCCCGGCTCGGCCCGTAAATGTACGACGCGTTTTTTGAAAACTCACACGCATCCGTCTCCATTGCAGTCAATAGCCAATGCATGCGCCCGGCTCGGTCCGTAACTGTACGACACGTCTTATGAAAACTCACACTCATCCGTCTCCATTGCAGTCAATAGCCAATGCGTACGCCCAGATCGGACCCTAAGTGAACGACGCGTCTCTTGAAATGTCACCTGCGTCTGTCACCATTACAGTCAATAGCCAAAGTATGCCACACACAATATCTTGGCAGGGACTCCGGTGCTCTACAGCAAACATACAGCCTGTCACACAGTATATGAAATGACATTTCAGGCTTCATAACATGTGTGGGTATATGGCTCCACATGTCATATTGGACAGGGAACTTAGTGGCACACACTCCCAGGATGTGCCATGTTTAATGGGGACAAAAACCATTGTGTGTGAGGCACATCACTACTGTGAGTGACAACTTTGCAGATCAAACCCCGAGGCCTGTACACAGTTCAAGGTGCACATTGTGTGATGACATGTTACATACACCCTGACTCATAGGTGAAATGGACTGTGTGTCACAGGGTGTCCCAGAGTTACCATTGTGTGGTTAATCCAGAGTATGTGCGTATTGTGCTACACACATGTCTCTGATTGTATGTGGTAGATGTCAATCGTTTACAACATCCATGTGATTTGCCCATGTGAGTTGCTGTTGTGTCTGTGTGTCACAGACATCCATGTATGCCCTGCGAACAAATCTGGTAGCACATCATGTGGGTTTCATGGGTGTGTTGGTACGTGTACATCAGACGCTACATCATGACAGTGTCCTTGTGGCACTGCAAGATCCTTGTGTGTGTGATTGAAAAAGCACCTGTCATGTGGGGAACACATCTATCCTTACTAGTCACTGAGGTGTGTGTTTGGTATGTGACATTTGTGCAGATGTACTGTGACAGACCCCATAGATTGTTCACAGGGCAGCATTGCACTTGTTGTGTAACCATGTTGAGCTGAGATGTCAGGTGAGGGGCACATAGCTGACATATGTTTCCATGCCCAACAGCACACACATCAAGTAATTGTGTCTTGCTATGATGTAGCATGTGATATTTAGCATGGTCATTGCCACATATGTAGGGGAACTGACAATATTTCTTTGCTTACCCATGTACTGCAGGAGACCAGCTGTCCATAGACCGTTCCCAGACCTTGCAACCATGGCTGAACGTGACTGCATCCGACGGTACCGCTTCACCAGACCACTAATTGAGGTGTTGGCGGAGCAGTTGGCCCCACATTTACAACCTGGCCGGTCATATCCATCAGCACTGACCCCCAAGGTGAAGGTGATGGCAGCCCTACACTTCTTTGCCACCGGTACCTTCCAGTACACTGTGGCTTCTGATGGTGGGATGTCACAGACCATGTTCAGCTGTGTGCTTCGCGATATTTTGGAGGCGATGTTGCATTTCCTGAACCGGTACATCCAATTCCCAACCCCAGGACAATTCACTGACATAAAGATTGACTTTTATGCACTGGGAAGGATGCCACATGTCATAGGCTCCATAGATGGAACACATGTGGCTGTGGTACCACCACAAGCACATGAGCAGACATACCGGAACAGAAAACATTTTCACTCCATTAATGCCCTGGTGGTATGTCTGCCGGACATGACAATATCACATGTGTGTGCAAGTTTCCCTGGTTCAGCACACAACGCTTACATCATGCGGACTAGTCAGATCCCAACAATGATGTCACAGCTGCAGAACCAGTGTGCCTGGCTTGTCGGTGTGTAATATCTGTTTCCCTTGTGTGTTTTTGGTAAAAAAAATGTCAACCTCTTTCCAGACCTATAAAATGTTTGTTTGTTTGTATGTAGGTGACTCCGGATTCCCAAACATGCCGTGGTTGCTGACACCCCTCAGGAACCCTGTGACACCGGCGGAGATAAGTTATAATGAGGCACATGGGCGGACCAGGAGAGAGATAGACGGACATTTGGTCTACTGAAAAGCAGATTCCGCTGCCTGGACAGGACAGGAGGGGCCCTCCCATATGCCCCTGAGAAGGTGTGCACAATCATAATTGTGTGTGCTGCATGCTACACAACCTGGCAGTGAGGGAGGAGTTGGCTCTCATCCAGGATGATGATGACCGCCAGCCGCCAGCCGTGGAGGATCCTGCTCTGGGTCATGTTGCCAGTGATGATGAGGGTGAGGGGGATGTTCGGACACAGCTCATCAACAACTTTTTCACATGATTGTGAGTATACAGTGATGTGTTGTCTACATTTTGTCATGTCCTGATATGTGTAGGTGGTGCAATGTTGCTGCATATGTGTGGCTGTGTGCTACTTGACAGGATGCTTGCAGTGATGTGTCCTTTAAGTTAGTTTGTACTCCCAAACAGTGTTGACATGATTACTAGGTTGTGTTCACGTATCTTAAGATTTGTGTTTGGCATGTGTATTGGAGATGTATGCTGTTATTTTGTGATATTAATAGTGTTGTATGTCTGTCCTTCACAGGGTCCTTTGGCTGTTGTTTGGTCACGTTTGACCCCCGAAACAAGGATTCCTGTTACAGAGTGCAAGTTGTCATTGTCAAACCGATGATGTGCCACACACCCCTGGACTTTCATTGTTTACCACTTGGTTACTTTGTGCTCACTGTCACGTGAGGTTACCTTCCATCTGTTGTGGAGTTCACATGTAGTAATTGTGTAATAAACCTGTGCGTCACTTTGGACTGTGCTTTGCCTGTGTCCACACATCCGACAATCATGTGCATACTGTACCTGTGGGCTGATTGCCAATGACTCAGGATGGGTGTTATGTATGTGCATTCCACTGTATTTTCAGTTCACAAAAGTGTAGGCGATGAGTTAGATGGCCATGGTAAGTATGTGTTGTGTTGACGTAGTGGTGTGTCTCCCTCATATGTGTCACATCACCATGACTCACATAACTGTGTTTACATTGCTGTAGTAGTTTTCATACACAGTATTCTTTTAGCAGGTCATCATCTCTATGACACAAACCAAGTTTAAGTCACGACAGAAGCAAGTTTTGTGTGATTGTGAATTTATTAACATGCATGTGTTTGAATAGTATACGTAAATGAAAGTGCTGTACAGTGCGATAGGAATCCAAAGTGCACAGAGGAGTTGGTAGTGTTGGTAGATGAAATTTCAAGAGTACAGTCCACAGTCATTTGAAACATTGGTCCAACTTAGACCCTCCATCACATGTGTGGGAGTTTAGCGACAGTCAACAAGGTGAACGCTTTGCACACAATGGAGGATGTCTGGAACAGGTATTCACTTCCTGGGGGGTATGCATGGACATCTGCCTCTCGCTTGTCCTTCTTCGGACGATACCTCTTCTTCTGTTCAGGGGGACCCTCAGGTGCAGGCTGCTGCGGTGCCGGGGACTCTCCGCCAGAGTCTTCATCCCTCCCTGTGGCAGTTGCAGATGTAGTGGCAACAGATGTAGTGGGCACACAGTGAGGTGTGGTCATGTTGTTAGCTATCTGGTGGAGGCATGTGAGTATGTCCCTATGCACCGCCATGAGTTCATCAATTTTGTCCAATTTGGACTCCATTCGGGACATGTGGGAGTCCAATCTGGCATGATGGGCAGGCTGCTGTTGTTGCATGTCCCTGAGGATCCCCACTACCTGGCCAAAGCCTCCAGTACTTTCCTGGTACGCATCTATGATGCGTTCCAACTGTGGATCATCCTGCAGTCCAGCCCCATCTGCAGGCCGTGGCCTCAGCCTGCCCACCCTCACACCACCCCTGCCCACACGGGCAGGACCTGCCGTGGCAGGCACAGACGACACTGGGCCCCCTTCTGTGTTGGCACTGGTGGTGTTGTCCGTCACCTCCAGGGTGCCCTGTGTAGCTGTGCCGTCGGTGTTCTGTTGCCTTGGTCTGTCCGTATCGGCAGAGGTCATTGGTGTGTTTGCAGATGTGGCAGGAGTGGTGGCAGGGGGTGCTGATGTTACAGCTGCTGGGGCTGGACGCGGAGCCACACCGGAGGTGCCATGTCGTTTGTCGTCGTCCGAAGATAACTGAGAGACATCCACACCGGAGAGCTCAGGGTCAACCAGAGTCTGGGGCTGGGATCCTTCTTCGGTTCCTGCAGTGTCCCCAGCATCCCCTGTGGGTGGAAGAGACGCAATGTATGTTGGGGTTCAGCACACATCAACAGATCACACACATTACAGTTGCTACTGTACTTCATGATGAGTGTATGTCAATTGCATTGTCCTCCATTGTCACAGACCGAGGTCTATATTGGTTAAGCACATTGTCATGGCAACCTGAAGCGTTTTGATGGGCAGTTGGAGCTGTGTGCGTGGTCAGCCCATGTATTGATTCAAGTACTGTACATGGCCATTGCTGCTCAAGTGCTATCCCGTGCCTGACACAGGTGTGTTTTCCTTATCATCATTTGTGCTTTAACAAGGACATACGTGCACTGGCACTTCCTCTTAAGATGTGTTGCAAGATTGGGGCATGTGTGCTGGCCTTTGTGCATGTTTATTTGAGTCACATTGGTGTGTCGGAACAACATGGTCACAGTCCGGTATGTCTGAGATCTCTTGTGAGCTACCATATTGATGTACGTGTTCCTGGTTTACATCTCATTGCACACATGTGATGGTGTTACCATAGCAAATGATGTTGCTGCTGAGCTTTGTACGTGATAAGGTCATTTATCTTGTCAATGTCCTCCATGGAAAGAGGAGTTAACCAAGGCAGCTCTCTTGATTTTCAATGCTCATGACAGTGAGGGCCAGAGGTTTGTGTTTTTGAGTTATGCTGCTGTAAGTTGTATGCCTCCTCCTACCCAGTCCAGGTTACTCCTTGTGTTGCAAGTGTCAATGACAGTGAGGGGAGTGTTGTGTCAAGGATGCTGACAACGCTGCATGATGTAGGAGTGGAATGCAGCTCACAACAGCACCTTGTGTACATGACACCATGCAACAGTGTCAGCTATCTTGCTGTGGCCATTCCATTCACTGTCATATGTCCCCTGTCAATGATGTATATGTAGCTTTGTGTGTGTGTTTTGATATGTGCTCTGTCTGCATCTCCCCAATTGTCATGTAACCCACACACCTTCACAGCCAGGCCAGGGGGCACCCCTGGGACACTGCTTCCCCAGACAGTGAGTGGAAACATACAGTTGCGATGGCTGTGGGTGTGATCGTGTTTGGGGGGCCAGTGCCTAGGTGTGACTTGCAGCCAATTCATATATCAGGCTCATGTGTCAGCCATCTTGCCAGGGCATTTACTTTAAGGGTGACTAATCCCAAGGGTGCTATTTGTTCTGGCTGAGAAGGTGTGTGTTGAGCCGGACTTGATAGTATTTGGAGTCACTGCAGGTCCTCCTTCACCCACAGAGCCCAGGTAATCCCCCCGAAGCATGCCTCCATTGCAGGGAGTCAAAGTTGACGTTCAGGATGTCAGGCAGTTGTGTCCTATTGTTTGTTGGAGCACAACCCCCACCAGGGCCTAGTGCTCCCCACTGCAGAGCCCAGAGTCAGCCATCTTGTCAGTCTCTTTCCACTCCCTGTGAGGTGAGCATGGTTCAGGGTGGGCTTGATGGGCCATGTGGGAGGGGGACTGTTGGCTGTGACTGCAACTCCGATCATGCTTTCAGCTACGCCCCGCTTCCCAGCATACCCAACCTTCCCTCCTGTGAATCTGCTTCCCTGTGAGGTAGTGTAACAGTGCTGGCAGGATGGCTGACAGTGGTGGCCTGGTGTTTGTTTGTGCACAGTTCCCAGCAAGGCCTTGTGCTCCCCACAGCTGAGCCCAGTGACAGACATCTTGGAAGTGGGTTTTGACTCACTCTCTTGGAGAGCATAGTCCCAGGTGTGTTGTTTGGTGTTGGTGGGAGGTGTGTGTGTGTCAGGGCCTGCTGGTAGATGTAGTCAGAGCTAGCACTCTTCCTCCCCCCCAGGCCAGATGGGCCACCATGAAACATGCTTCCATTGCAGGGAGTCACAGTTGACGTTCAGGATGTCAGACAGTGGTGTCCTGTTGTTTGTTGGAGCACAACCCCCTCCAGGGCCTAGTGCTCCCCACAGCAGAGCCCAGTGTCAGCCATCTTGTCAGTCTCTTTCCACTCCCTGTGAGGTGAGCATGGTTCAGGGTGGGCTTGATGGGCAATGTGGGAGGAGGACTGTTGGCTGTGACTACGACTCACATCATGCTATTGGCTACACCCACCTTCCCAGAATACCAAGACTTCCTTCCTGTGACTCAGCTTCCCTGTGAGGTGGTGTAACAGTGCTGGCAAGATGACTGACAGTGGTGTCCTGTTGTTTGTTTGAGCAGTACTCCCACCAGGGCCTTGTGCTCCCCACAGCAGAGCCCAGTGTCAGCCATCTTGTCAGTATTATGCCACTCACAGTGAGGTGAACATGGTTCAGGGTGGGCTTGATGGGCCATGTGGGAGGAGGACTGTTGGCTGTGACTACGACTCCCATCATGCTTTTGGCTACACCCACCTTACCAGCATACCCAACCTTCCTTCCTTTTGACTCTGCTTCCCTGTGAGTGGGTGAAATAGTGCTGGCAAAATGGCTGACAGTGTTTGTTGGTGTTTTGGGCAATGCCTTGCTGTATTTGTTAGTAAGTTTGTACATGTTATGACATAGTTCCATATTACTCTGAGATTGTAGGTGTTGTGTTTATCTAAGTGGCATACACATTGCAGGATAATTAGCTTTCGGTTGCTATGGCTTTGCTAACAGTGATTGGTTTCACTGTCCCCTTGACAGTGATGTCTGTGTGTGTATTGCCTCACAATATTGGCTAGTTGGTTATGTACTCACCAGGCTCTGGTATTCCTGTTAATCCATGGATGCCCTCCGGTGGAAGGATGGCCCGCACCTTCTCCTCCCAGGAAGTGAAGTGCGTTGGTTTTGCAGGAGGGTCACCGCCGGTCCGCTGGCTCAGGGCATGGTCTCTGGCAATCAGCTTCTTGACCTTCCTTCGCACATCGTAGTACCTGTTCTTGATATCCTCCATTGTGCGCAGGCAAGGTGCTTGTGCGTTCACCTTGTCGACAATCCTCTCCCACATTTTTGTTTTCTGTGACATGGGGGTCTGTTGGACCAATGTGCCAAATAAATGTGGCTCTACTCTGAGGATTTCATCAACCAAGACTTCCAACTCACTATCTGTGAACTTTGGATTCTTTTTTGGGGGCATGGTGATGGGTGGTTGTGGAGATTGATGTGTGTGTGAGGGTGAAAGTGAGGGTGAGTGGGTGTCAGTTTATCTGGGTGTTTGTGAGTGTGTTTTTGAGAGGTGCAAATGGTGTAAAGGTTGTGTGGTGGGTGAGTTGTGAGTGTGTCTCTGAGTGCAGGGTGGTGGTGTTCTCTGCTGTCATATGTGTGGAATTTGCAAAGGATCATGGTAGGCATTTTGGCCCTTTATGTAGGTGGAGTTGTGGGTGTGTCTTTGTTCCATTATTTCTTTTTTTTTTTATTTATTGACTTTGACAATGCTTGTTTGGTCTTTTTCAGTTTGTTTCTATGTCATTTTGGTGAGCATGACAGACACGTTCAGTTGTCCGGGACGGATGCTTACAGCGGCAATTGCGGGCTAATCCGAGTCTGTCACACTCACATTATGCTATGTTGCAGCGTTCGCGTACGCGTCGGTCGCGACGGGCTCTTTTACCTGGTAGTCAGTATGTCCCGTACGTTTCGGTCTTGCGGATTGTGCTCCGTGCGAGTCGTTAGTATTTCACACGCATTGCATCGTACTGGGCCGGACGTACAACACGTGTACGTGTCGGTTGGACTCCAGTCCCGGTCCGTGTCGGTCGGTACGGTTTCCAACCGGGATCGGAATCGGCTCCTCAGTGTTATATTTTACTTACTTAGTTAAGTTGAATTTCAAGTTTTGGATGCGGCAGTGTGATGTTGTAGAAGAAATCCAGCAGAGATTTTGCTTATTCTGGTCTTTGCTGGTGTAATACACATTTATGTTGACTTTTAATTTGTTTATATAGTGTTCATTTAATTGTTATTTCATTTTTTTTGGTTTATTTGGTTTGTAGTTGTTTAAATGCTAATTAATGGTAATTTTTAAAATATTATTTGTATATTTAGTAATAAGCTAGTATTTAATTTGTAAATTATAATGTAGTAAATGTCTAAAATATATTTTTTTTAGTTAATTTGTTTGTAAAAATAATTTATTTGATGGTGTGAGTTATGTTAAATATTTTATTTAATATTGATATTATTTTTAGTTATTTAATTATATTGTGTGTGTTTGTACTTTTGTTTATATTTTTAATGTTATGTGTTGTGTTGTTTTTATTATTTTTAAGGTGTCGATATGTGTGTGTTTACGATAATAATGTGGTCTATATTTTTGATTTAGATATTGATTTAGATATTTTTGTTTTGTATGTTTATTTAATGATAACAATATATCGTTTACGATATTTTTGTTTTCGAGATTAGATGTATCAGTGTTTTTACTGGCGATATTTTTATTTCGATATTTGTGTATTTTTTTAAAAATAAGTATAGGATGTCGATATTTTTGTGGTCGATATTGGTGTTTCGATAATTTTGTTGCTCGATATTAGTAGTGTCGATATTATGTCAGTGATCCCACTGCCACCCCTGTGAAGTGTCACATGTAGGTGTACATACACCACAACCCATCTGAACTACAAATTCCACAACACCCTGCAAAAGACATATGAGCTTACACATTAGCCCCTTGTGCCACTGGAGTATCACTTTTGTCACATTTAAAAAGTGACACACCAGCGGTTCAAGGAGCAGGTGAAAAAGCTCCATAGGGTCTCATGAAAAATACCACCTCACCACTTGTGCGTCCTTTCATCAGTTATACTGGTGGCACAATGGTTCGGCAAACATTTTCAAGGCCATGCAGAGTCACCCTGTGTGGCTTTTTGAGGCCTTGTAATTATGGTTCTTTTCCAGCCAGTGTTGAATGTGTTGTAGCATGGGTATTGATGTTGGTGTTCTGACACAACATCCATGGTCTACTACACATTTTATTTGATTTATTTATTTGAAGAGTTTTATATAGCGCTGGCTAGACCCGGAGGTATCAGAGCGCTTTACATGAGAAACGGTTGTACAAAGTTACATAAGTTACCATAGCATAAAATAAAACAGAGCGAGTCACTTGGAGCGTAGAGGGTGGGTGGGGAAGGGGATTGAGACAGGGTGCAGGAAACAAAAAGCAGACAAAGTCAGGCAAACAACAATGGAAGAACGAAAATCAAGGGACACACAGAATCAAAGTCCACGCGCCCAATAGTCCGAAGTGGGTCACGGAATTTAATTGTCCAGTGCCAGACTCGCTATCTGTGCCCGAGCACCAAGGGTAGTGGAAGGGGCAACAAGGAAGGAGCGGATCGGGAGTCTAACTGAAGCCATCCTTATCGGAGGGAGGGGGGGGGGGTAGTCCCGACGCGGGTGGTCAAATTGATGTTATGTAAAGGCAGGCGACACCCAGATGAGGACTGGCAACTTGGAGCGGACTATGTAGCCGGTTGAGTCCGTCAAGATGGGGGATCGGGACACAGACCCATTAACCTCCAGGACAAAATGGAGGGGATACAACACAACAGAAAATCAGGGGAAGTCAGCTCGGGCGCAACAAGGCAGCAGCTCCGGAAGAAAGGGAGGCAGCAGCGGGGACCAGGAGGGCACGTCTCCCCTCTGAAAGTGAAAACAAGCTTGGGGGCATCAGACCAATTCGCAGTGGAACTCACCGCTGCTGCGACCCAATCATGGGGAAACAAAGACTCACGCGTCCCAGAGGCACCACAGGAGGCGAAGCAAAAGGTCCGGTAGCAGAGCAAGCAGCAGTGGCCCAAACCTGGAAGGCAAGGAGATGGCCAGGTGGGGCGAACCTCAGCCCAGCACAAATCGACAGCCATCCGGAGATCCCGACCAGGCAGTGACTGCGTCGAGACAGGCTCCGTCATCAGTAGATCCTCGAGGATTAATCCGAAGGAGGGTGAGGAAGGAGGCAGCATCGGAGAGACGAGGAGAACCATGCCCAATGTCCGGCTGGGTAGGTGATGGCCAAGGGGAAAAAAAACCAGAGTCAGTCTCCTCTATAGCCAAACAAAGCAGCTCCACCGGGCATCGGCCATGTTGACTCGGACTCCGCAGTCAGAAACACTAATCACGGTTTCTGAGGAAAAGAACTAGATTTCAATCGCGGGAGCTGGAGAAACAAGGACCGCCGTCGACATAATCCTAGGTGAGTAGAAGGGTCAAAGGAGGGGGTAGTTTCCAAGGGACCAGAGCCTAAAAGGCATTTTGAAGCCGGGGAGCTCACCTCACCTGTTGGCCATCTTGGAATGCTAGCTGATACTTAGAGACTCATGTATGTGTTTTTGGGGCTGGGCAGGCCTACAAGGAGTCTTGCTGCACTGTCCTGCGTTATAACAAAAGGTGTGAATTGTGCTCAATCTCCAAGTTACCATGCATTCCTGCCCTTTTCCCCTGCGTGATACACAATGGGCTGCCATGTGCCAATGTAGGCATCCATGCACTATGGTGCAAGGGTGCCTGTGCAGTGGGGCGGATTGAGTCAGTGCTGGAAGGTAAACCTCACTGCTCATATTCAATTACAATGTGCAAATTCCTTGATAGATGTGTACTGCAGAATGCAGCACGCATGTAACACGGGAGAAACAATTAGAAATGAATCAATTTGTCCTCATGGTGCCTCCCTAATGCCACCGCAGGGGTGTAGATAGGGAGGTGCACCTTTTCAAAATGTGTATATTTCAACTTGATGTAATGTTTACTATGTGTGCTGCATTCTGCAGCATACAGAGACAGTTGAAAATATCTTAGGGGCTTAATTTATGCAACCTTGTGCCGCCAGTACGTCACCTTTTTACATTTCAAAAGTGAGGTAGCAGTGGCACAAGAGGCTTGCAAATAAGCCCACTAATTTTCTTTTTTTGGGGCAGGTAGGTCTCCCTCCAAGCACAAAAGCAATCTGCTCAGCAACGCAGGCGCATTTGCACCATAGTGCAAGGATGACTACTTTGCCACATGCCAAACCATTGTGTGCTGACGTAGGGGAAAAGGACCAGTTTGTATTGTATGTCATACATAATGGCACATTCATGCCCTTTTGTTTTGATGCAGGCCAGTGCTACAAGATTCCTTGTGCTGCTGCCCTGGGCCAACACCCCATAAATGAGGCACAAACTGTAAGCTGCAATCTGCAACACACATCACAATACGGAAAGGCCATCATACCTTTTGCATTTATCAGGAATGTATCTCTCCTTGCACAACAACAATCACCCCTGCAATTGAGTCACCCTTGTAACATGGCTTACGGGTGCCTCCACTGGTGTATGGCTGCTGTCTGTTCCATGCTGCAGGGTAAATGGACAGGGATGTCCCCTATATTTTATAGATGTCACATTATTGTTAATATACAATAACACAAGGCAGTGCAGTGTGAAGGGTGCGGTGCTGCTGTGCATTAGATGGCGGTAAACGAGGGGCCCATTATCACTCTTAGCACAGACCCATGATGGGTGAAACCTACATTTAATCACACGCTGGTGATCTATGCCTCTCATTAAAATATGTGAAGCAATGCAAAGCCACCCTGTTTGGTTTGTCATGCCTTATTACAATTGTTCAGAATACAAGCATTTCATTGCTCCAAAGGTGTGGTCTGTGTGTGTTGCATTGTGTGCTCCATAACAAAACTCATGAAATCAGATGCAAAACAATTGTTTCTAGGTGTTGCAATTTTTTCTATGTGCACTATTCCAATGCTGACTATGTTAAGAATCATAGGATGGCTAAATATCTATATCCTTAGATTTTCTCTGGGTTACATGTGTTGTTAAATGTAAACAAGACAAGTACAAATGTATATTTACCTCTTGGGAATCTATTTTGAGTAAGACGGTGTCCTTCCCGAATGCAAAACAATTTCCCCTACAACTCAAACACCATTACTCCAAGGTTCAAGGATGCCTGCTTTTTTGCTGGAACACCGTTGTGTGTCAGTGCAGGTGGAAATTACTACAACATGATCCTTCACATACATTATGCATTATCATTAGCTCACATTTAACCCTAGGGCAGTACAGCTGGATCACCAGTGGAGCTGGCCAGTGTCTAATACATGTATGTGAGGCCACATTGCTGACCCTGTGTCTTCCCAGTAACTGCTGTGTACTTTAGGTGCAGGTAGATCACATCCAACTGGCAGTTTGTGTGCATGTGGAGAAATTGCATACAAAGGAAGTGGTAAGGCATACGTAGCCAGCAAGCTTCCCACAAACTAACATATCCACTGTTGTTTCTGATAGCATCAGCCTTGCGAGGGACATGGTAAGCTATGACAGATACGAGTCCATTTGGCCAACACACCATAAATGTGATATAGGCTAGTCAGAAAATGGGACATGTGTTTGAAGGGAGTCTGTAGGCTTACATCTACAGACTCCCTGTAAAACATGGTTCTAAAACAGGGTTAAGCAAGCTACAGCAAGCTACAGGATGACATATTGGGCACCACTAAGCCGTTGAGGAAGGGATGATATGTTGCTTCATTAGATCTGCCCCTGCTTTGTGTAAAACCAGGCTACGTAAATGTCCCATTTGCAAACCCCATTCCATTTGGGAAACTACTCTAACCACAGCCAACTAACACTGGGTGCTATGTGAGTGTCTGGGTATGTCCATTCATATTCTTGCAGTACTAGACACATGTCAATCTATGTAGGATATGGTTGTCAACAGTGTGTGGAGATAAGTTTGATACTTGGACAAAATTGTTAACTGGCAGTTTTCACAAGTACATGTAAAAATGAGGGAGCCACAGTAAAACTATGTGGCTTAATCACAAGCCCCTTGCGTTGCTGGTATGTCACTATTGTCCTGGTCAAAGGTGAAGTATTACTGGCACAAGGGGCTTAAAAAGTATGGCCCTCATTTTTGAAGACCCTGCGGCAGTAATTTGTTGCTGGTACGTAACGTTTTAGATGTACCAGTGGTGCATTGTGCCATAGCATTTTTACAAGGCTACGTAAAGCCAATTTGTGTGGCTTTTCATTACCACGTAAATATGTGCCACTTTCATGTACAAGAATGTGTGATGAGGTGCTCCATGGGTGTTGCTGTGAGTATTCCCAGGCAACAAACAGAGAATCTGAAGCAGTCACAGATGTATGAGATCGTGTAAACATGGGAAGGGGTCACATTCTAACACCACACCAGGGGTGGCGTTGAGAGGTGCAACGAGGAGAAATGTTAACATTTCTTCATGTTTATCCCTCTTTCAATGTGTGCTGATTTGTGAAACACACATAGAAAGTGGATATTGCCTCTTGTGATTGATCCTGTGCAGAAAGGTGTCCCTTCCTGCCCAACCATGGTGCAAGGGTGCATGCGTTGGGCCATGGCAGGCCTGTCTGAGCCTCTGCTATGGGAGAGGACTCAAAAGTCCAAAACTACTTAGATATGGTGCATTCATGACCTCAAATTTTCATTCAATGCTGTGTTGCAGGAACTTTGCTGTGTTGACCTACAATGTAAGATACACAATGATGACATTAAACTCTACGATGTAGACTCTTGAGAACAGCTGTCAAACATGAGCATCAACCTTCATTGTGTCACATTGCAGAGCATGCAACACCTACTCCTGAGCAGCAACCTGTCCTGGAAGTGGATCCTGTCAAGGGTGAAAGTGGGCCAAGCCTGGATCAAGACATCCTCGAGGAACTGTTTGAATCCATCCAAACCTCCTCTCCGGTCACGAGAAGGAGAAGCAGCATTGCGGAGTCTCCACATGACCTGTCAGGCACCCATCAAAAACCACCTCCCACCACATCTGAACCACCGGACTCACAGGACCTGCCAAATGTTTTTGAACGTGTTGTTCAAGTGCAGAGTCAGTTGGCAGAGGAGGTGCGGACAGGGATTGAGACCATGACAGCCACCCTAGAGAGAGTCCGTCGGTGCCTCAGCTCCAATAGGGGCAGTGCAGAGCCTGGAAGAGGCACCGACTCTCCGCTCCTTGGCTTGGACCGGTCCCTGGCTGACATCACTGGTGTCATGCGGCAGAGGCACGAACAAATGCCCCGCACAAGTGGCACCAGTGAGGTTGCCAACAGGCTGGTGGCCATCCAGAACATTCTGGAGTCCATAGAGCGAAAGCAGGACTCCTACATTACCACAATGGCTGACTACCACCGTGATGTAGCTGCTGTGCTGGCAAACCAGCAAGTCCTGCTCAGTGCATTGCTGCCTTACCTGTTGGAACAGAGAAATGCTGCCGGGAACCTGCCTTCCAGATCTTCAGCCCCTGATGTGTGTGTGCCTCTTTTGGTATAGTGTTCTATATTTGAAGTAGGATATGAAGGTTCATTTCAAGTATTGGGTGAGGGGTTGATGTTTAATATGTGTTTTTAGTATTAAGGTAAAAAATTCAAATATATATATCATTGTATAGCATTCTATGTTTAGTTAGTCTGTGTTTAGATATTGTTAATCTGAGTCTCGCGTCAAACTGACTCAATGGGGGGGTTTGATGTTTTTGCTGTCTGTTGTGATACATGTGTAGAGTAGTATAAGGTATAGGTTTAAGGTAGTGTATGCATTCATATTTTAGGTCTTTATAGTGTATGAGTTTTAATATTAGGTTTTATATATTCATAGAAATTTGTCAATAAACCAGTTTCCATTTTCACAAATGCTTACTTCTTATATACCTTGTAAGTGATGACATCTGCTTAGGTTTTGTTATACACATGCTGGGTTCAGAGTGTCAAGCTTGTGCATATGTTGGTCAATAGGTGGAAAGTACAAGAAGCCAGACTGCCTCATTGGCAAGTACCACAGTACTACTGTTGGGAAACAGTATCTGAAGCACCGGAGGAAAAGTATAGCGACCCACATAGAGTAGCCAACAGAAATGCACCTTTCCTGAGTTAACATGGCCTTTGACATATATGCCCCTTTATTCTGCAGTAGTCTGTGTGACAGGGGTGTTCAATCGATGTTGTTGTGGATGTTTGAAGGCTGCATCCATGGACCCTTACACATTTCCAGATTTACAAAGTGCCTTAATCCCGGTTAAGTGTCAGATTCACACATCTCTCCAGTACATGTATAAGGGAGGTAAAGAGAGGTTAAGATGCCTATTGGTAATCACTCTCTACTTTTTCATATGTGTGCTGCATTAAGAATACCGCTATGACAGTGTTTTACAGACTCAGGGGCTTATTTACAAGCCCCTTGCGATGCCAGTGCGTCACTTTTAATATGGGAAAAAGTGACGTACCAGCGGCGCAAGGGGCTTGTACATAAGCCCTTCAATGTAGTGTACTATCTGGAACTTGTCCTTTCCTACACAAACACAATTACCTCTGCAACACATGCCCCCTTGCACCATGGTGCTAGACTATCTGTTTTAACATAAATCAGTTTTTTGAACTCTAGCGCATGGATCGGAAAACAGGAATGTTCCATATCATGATATGCATTCCTGCCCCCGTGTAGTTTGTGAGAATTGCTTGTGATTTTGGTGTTGGACAGTGCCACAAGGAATATAACTGTGGAGCTCTGCATCACAGAAAAGTGCTGGAAAGCATCATGTCAACTCGATTTGGTGCATTCCTGTCCAACCACCAAACATACAGCAGCCAATTGCCAATGCAGGCCTCTTTGCACAATGGCACAAGGGTTCCTATATTGGTGCATGACAGACCAGTGTGTGCAGGTGCTGTGGAAAATGGCAATAATTCACTCTATCTCATTGATCTGATGCATTACTTCTCTTTACTTCTGAAGCAGGCCTACACAGTACTCATCTTTGTGGTCAAGGTAAGACCCTAAACCATAAGATATAGGCAGTGCATCATTTAACTGCTGTTAAAAAGTTGTTCCTTAGGTTAGGCCTGCCATTTTTCCTAAGTCTCCTCTGTCAGTACAGCTCCAATTACAACATTTTGCAATACTCTGATTGATGATGTGGTCACTAAATAGCAGGATGAGAACTGTGACATCTTATGAGCAGCCAAGACCAAGGGGTGAACACAACTAACCTGATTTTTTAATGAAAATAGGATGTGTGGTCACAATTTAACAAATGGCTATATGTGACTATGCCACTGTCCGCTGAAAAGTGTCATGGTACCTATGCCACATAACTGTTATATATGTGGCATCTAAACAATGATTAGGATAAACAAATGGGAGAGCTAGGACCGTGTATGGGCCGTCCTTGTCCCCTAGTAAGTATTGAAAAACAACTTGGACGGACCAGTCTAGCAGGTTGTCCGACACTGTGTGCCTGGCACCACAAGGGTTTGTTAAAGAACCCTCACACACCAACCTAGTTGGTGTCATGCTTCATCATCGGTTCCCAGCTGAGTAGTCGAATGCTACTCAGCTGTGCTGCGACACCTGATTACAGTGGAGCTGGTTTTTGAGTGTGAGTGTGATGAAGTGGTGTTTTAAAAACCTCTGGGTCTCTAACTGATAGTTACTTTATTCCCAGTGGTCCAGGGTATATTTAAAAATAGTAATAATGAGTGGATAAAGTAAAAGACTATTAGTTGTGTCTTAGTTATCTGCCAGTCTACATGTTTCAGCCCGTAAAAGGATTAGGTAGGGCCTCTCTCACATTAAATAAAAACGTGGTGAAAGTGAAAAAGTGAAAAGGAGTGGCAAAAACTTTTAAACCACGTGTATGCGCATTTTATAGCACACGCGCTAAGGTGTGCTAATTATGCTCTGTGGACTGACCGTTATTTGGGTCCACATCTGTGTGTGTACCTGGAATGAAAAAGTACAAGACAGGACAATACAACATGTAACATATACAAGCCTGCAATACATTGTATGCACTATCCGTCAATCACTTAGAATATGGTGGTTACTAGAGCATTCAGTGTCATACAAACGTGTAGCGCCAAACCTACACATGTCATGCACTCGAAATACAGATATGAGTGGGGTATCATGCATGTGACAGGGCTAGACTAGGCGCTCAATTTGAAATGTATCAATGAAGTGTCAATCTGCGTGAGTGGTGAAACGCAGAGAAACATGTGAAGGCTGAGAAATTATAGCCTTAAAACGACGATCGAGAAACCGCGTGTTGCCAGGTGAAAACGCGCCGTGCATGCTTAGCATTATCATTGTTATTGGCGATAGGCGTGGTCCGTGACTATCGTGAGGACCGCTAAGTAGGTTGTCCTTAGTGTGAGGAAAGGGTTATAATTACGTTGTTTACGAGAATGCAATGAAACTCTGGTCCCGGGAGGGGAGAGCCCCTATTAGAACACTCTGTCAGGAGGAGTAGAGAAATTCATAGAATTAGTGCTGACATGCCCTTTTGCAGCATGTGCTAAAATGAGGGAGGAAGGAGGAAGCCAACTGTGCAGGAAGCCGGCGCCGCACGGGCAGGTTAGCAAAGACTTACTTGGTCAAGAAGCTCGCCCGCATATGCACCTACTTCGGTCTCCGCGGGAACAGGAAGGTTCCCGTGTCAGTGCCAGTGCTGGTATTTGTATTGTGTTTACGCGGGACAGCCGACTAGCGTCGGCGCTTCACGTGTGATGCGTGCTCATGAGCTAACTGCATCCAAAGACTAGAATGGTAACCTGCATAGCGTAATGTGCAGGAAGTAGGATCCTTGTGTTTTACCCATCACGTGGGGTGCGTGCTGGGTCTAAAGAGCTAGTAGGTTATTACAAGGAACAAAAAGGAGGATTCTTCTTCCACTACATATGTTCAATTTGTGTACACGTCATGATATTATTAAGAGACCGGACGGGAAGCGAATACTGGTTCCGGTCAATGTGCTTAATTTGGGAAAGTGTGTACACAGAGTGACCCATATTTGCACTAGTTATAACAATTCAAGTACTGGAATGTACTGTGTTAGAGATTGCGTTTAAAGCAAAAACTGGGGGGAGGAGGAAACGGGTGCTTGGGTTATCTACTCGGAGGGAGTTTCTTACAGGTGTGCCCTCGTTCGGAGTAGGGTAGCTGGTCATCAGAACCATATGTTGATCAGTGTGTGAACATGATCACTTGTTCAGACTATTCCACGGAATATTATCATTTAGCCCGTGGAGATGGGTGAATAAACGGTATATCCATCTTTGTTCTTTTTCCAGAAGTTGTTGTTGGGTGTTATTGGCGGTGAATTCCAGGTGTTCAATAATGGACCATTCCCTGTCATTTGTGGTGTGGCCCATCTCAAGGAAGTGGTTTGTCATCCGCGTTGTGTTTCGTTTGCATCGAATATTACCTCTGTGTTCGCAGATGCGTGTCTTCACTCTCCGACTGGTCATACCAATGTACCTTAGACTACAGGGGAACGTGATTAGGTATATTGCATTTGTAGAATTGCAATTTGTGTGTTTGCATATTTCCCACACCTTACCCGGTTCCAGATTCAGAGTTTTTGTGGACTTGGTTAAATGGCACACACTGCAATCCCCGCAACGGTAATGACCAGTTATTCTTGGGAAGAATGGGGAAATACGCAAACACACAAATTGCAATACTACAAATGCAATATACCTAATCACGTGCCCCTGTAGTCACAACTCGGATGACAAACCACTTCCTTGAGATGGGCCACACCACAAATGACATGGAATGGTCCATTATTGAACACCTGGAAATCACCGCCAATAACACCCAACAACAACTTCTGGAAAAATAACAAAGATGGATATACCGTTTATCCACCCATCTCCACGGGCTAAATGATAATATTCCGTGGAATAGTCTGAACAAGTGATCATGTTCACACACTGCTCAACATATGGTTCTGATGACCAGCTACCCTACTCCGAACGAGGGCACAACTGTAAGAAACTCCCTCCGAGTAGATAACCCAAGCACCCGTTTCCTCCTCCCCCCAATTTTTGCTTTAAACGCAATCTCTAACACAGTACATTCCAGTACTTGAATTTTTATAACTAGTGCAAATATGGGTCACTCTGTGTACACACTTTCCCAAATTAAGCACCTTGACCGGAACCAGTATTCGCTTCACGTCCGGTCTCTTAATAATATCATGACGTGTACACAAATTGAACATATGTAGTGGAAGAAGAATCCTCCTTTTTGTTCATTGTAATAACCTACTAGCTCTTTAGACCCAGGACGCACCCCACGTGATGCGTAAAACACAAGGATCCTACTTCCTGCACATTACGCTATGCAGGTTACCATTCTAGTCTTTGGACGCAGTTAGCTCACGAGCACGCATCACACGTGACGCGCCGACGCTAGTCGGCTGTCCCGCGTAAACACAATATAAATACCAGCATTGGTATCTGACACGGGAACCTTCCTGTTCCCGCAGAGACCGAAGTAGGTGCATATGCGGGCGAGCTTCTTGACCAAGTAAGTCTTTGCTAACCTGCCCGTGCCGCACCGGCTTCCCGCACAGCCGGCTTCCTCCTTCCTCCCTCATTTTAGCAAATGCTGCAAAAGGGCATGTCAGCACTAATTCTATGAATTTCTCTACTCCTCCTGACAGAGTGTTCTAATAGGGGCTCTCCCCTCCCGGGACCAGAGTTTCCTTGTATTCTCGTAAACAACGTAATTATAACCCTTTCCTCACACTAAGGACAACCTACTTAGCGGTCCTCACGATAGTCACGGACCACGCCTATCGCCAATAACAATGATAAAGCTAAGCATGCACGGCGCGTTTTCACCCGGCAACACGCGGTTTCTCGATCGCCGTTTTAAGGCTATAATTACTCAGCCTTCACATGTTTCTCTGCGTTTCACCACTCACGCAGATTGACACTTCATTTATACATTTCAAATTGAGCGCCTAGTCTAGCCCTGTTACATGCATGATACCCCACTCATATCTGTATTTCGAGTGCATGACATGTGTACGTTTGGCGCTACACGTTTGTATGACACTGAATACTCTAGTAACCACCATATTCTAAGTGATTGACGGATAGTGCATACAATGTATTGCAGGCTTGTATATGTTACATGTTGTATTGTCCTGTCTTGTACTTTTTCATTCCAGGTACACACACAGATGTGGACCCAAATAACGGTCAGTCCACAGAGCATAATTAGCACACTTTAGCACGTGTGCTATAAAATGCGCATACACGTGGTTTAAAAAGTTTTTTGCCACTCACTTTTTCACTTTTTTCACTTTCACCACGTTTTTATTTAATGTGAGAGAGGTCCTGAAGAAAGCCCTACCTAATCCTTTTACGGGCTGAAACATGTAGACCGGCAGATAACTAAGACGCAACTAATAGTCTTTTACGTTATCCACTCATTATTACTATTTTTAAATATACCCTGGACCACTGGGAATAAAGTAACTATCAGTTAGAGACCCAGAGGTTTTTTAAAACACCACTTCATCACACTCACACTCAAAAAACCAGCTCCACTGTAATCAGGTGTCAGCAGCACAGCTGAGTAGCATTCGGCTACTCAGCTGGGAACCCGATGATGGAGCATGACACCAAGTAGGTTGGTGTGTGAGGGTTCTTTTAACAAACCCTTGTGGTGCCAGGCACCACAGTGTCGGACAACCTGCTAGACTGGTCCGTCCAAGTTGTTTTTCAAATCTAAACAATGATGCCATTAACTATTGTGACCTTGAAGTTGCACACAGTCTTAGTCAAGTTGATTGCTGACCACACTTTGTATATGTGCTGAAATACAGCTGAATGTCAGGATTGACTTACAAGTTTCTGTGTGAGTGGGATGATTGTATGCCATGCTGACAATCATTCAAGATGATGCAAATGGTAATAGGGTTCATGTAAGGTATTGTAAGCCTTGTCGTTGTCAGGTTGTATGTACTCTATATGACAACACAAATTTCTTTTAAGATCTTTTAGTACCTGGCTACATCAGATCTGCGGTAGCATGTATGTTGATAGGTGTGGGTCATGTGTGACATATCAAAAAATGACATGTGTCCAGACTAATGTATGTTTTTGGTCCACATTCTGTGTTCAGTAGGTAACCGGCTTCATCACCTATTTCAGATTCAACTATTTTCATGTATCATGTTGGTATTAATTAGCCAAGATATCAGTTACAAACAATGGGTGCATCATTTATGATGCGTTGACATAGGGCAGCGCAGCAGAGAAACTTGCTGCGCTACCCTGCGTCAACACATCATAAATGAGGGCCAGCTAAATGTAGTCATCCATGGACCCTTTGGGGTAGAACCTCCTTTGGCCTTCCATGTACATGTGAGGTGCAACTGTGCTACCTAAAATGCTGATGCTTCTGGCATGTCTCCAAGCAAAGCATGTATGAAGAAATACTCTAACCAAACAGTTGTCAGTTACAGTGTGGTGACACTCACCAGTGGCATCAGGATCCTGGAAGCTGTCCACCTCTTCCCGTGTTTATGGCGGTGGACCACCTACAAGACAAAAATATGGTACATTGCACAGTGAATGGTGTACATTTACACTGTGAACATAATGAGCACAAAACTTAGAGACATCTTCACAAGGGAATGACAGAGAGTCACATAAAGGACAAAATGCTAACACCATGCTCCTGCAAATTTATTTCCCCGTGAAGCACTGTCTTTCATGAGATATGTCACACACATGTTTCATTTGCACTGGTGATCAATTAAGCTGCCACACAGAAACACAGGCACCCTTGCACCATGGTGAAACTGTGAATGTGTTGCAGGGATGATTAATTGTGTGCAGGGAGGGACACCTTCCAGCACAAATTCAAACAGTCCAGGTGAATTCCTTTTCCGATGTGTGCTACAGAATGCACCACACACAGGAAAAGGCACAAACTAGGAGAAATGTAAACAGTTTCACTCATTGCACCTCCCTAACCCCACCCCTGGGGTGGCGTTAGATTCAGACGCACTTCCAGGTTTACAATTTCTCATAAATCTGTGACTGTCTCAGGTTCCATGGATGTGGCGTGGGAACGCTCACTGCAACACCCATGGAATGGCTCTTTTACGCAGTGTTCTGTGTGAAAGAGGCACATATTGACAAGGCCAGGAAAAGCCCCATAAACTGGCTTTACATGGCCTTGAAAAAATGCCAGGCCACATTGTGCCACCGGAACCTCTAAAAAATCGGAGGCCCTTATTTATGAAGGGCTTATACCACAGTTGAGTCCCTTTTTATGACGCTGCGGTGGCATAAAACAATGTACCACACTGTGCCATATTTACAAAGTGATGCATTTAGGCAGATACGTCACTTTGTAAACCCCTGCGCTACATTATACCTGCATCAGGTTTGATGTATGCAGGGTGGGCGTTCCCCCCTAAATATGGTTTGTAGAAGTGGCGCAGTGAAATTTCTGAGATTTCACTGCACCACTTCCGGGAGTTCACTGCGTCAAATCCTTACGCCTGCATCACAGCAGGAATAAGGACTGATGCAGGCCCTTTTACATGGGACTCGCCCATGTGTAATGACACATTGCTGGGGTTGGGTCTGTTTTGCGACACACTCCACACTCCTGACGTATTTGGTCAATCCTTCTGACATGGAGCACCATACTGTAAATACGATACATCCAAGGTGTCGCAAGGAGGGCTCAATGAAAAGTGTTGCATCTCTGTTTTCAACCAGCGATGCAACACTTTTTATAAATGAGGACCTAAGTTACAGCTGCATAAGGGGCCTTATGAATGAGGCCATTATATGTGTGCCTCTACTGCACTGCATGACATAGATTTGTTACATTATGTTTCCCTTGAGGCTATGTGCCACGTATTGTGATGTATTGTCGTATTTGAGTTAGGATATCATAATGCTATACTCAAATAGTCTCCAACACGCCACTTACAAGTAACTAATTACAACATCTTAGTTTAGCAAAAGGATTCAGCCAAAATCTCATTGTTTAAGGCAACCTACCAACACTTCCAGAAACTTCAAGGCCCAGCGATGTTCATATTGGCGCAGGTTAGCGATGTTTGTATTGGCGCAGGTTCTTCTCCACACCAAAGATACGCTTCATCTGGTACAGCACCTTCTCCCACCGGTACTTCCTCTCCTGGGTTGGGTGCCCTCGGAGTACCCTGCCTCCACTCCCAATCATGTTCAGGAGATACTGGACGATGAGCCACAGTAGGCCCTCAAACTCCTGCTCAGTCAGGTTCCTGGACCTACCGGACATCTCTGCAAAAACACTAAATACACCCCAAGAACAAAATCTAAACACTATGAAAAAGACTAACCCTTCCCCCATAACTAATACCTAATACCCCTGTGAAGACAAACACCCCTTTATAAACAACACAAAGCTTCACAATACACAACAACACAACAATTTAGACAGTATAGGGACACAATAGACAATGCACAGACAGAGAAACAACTTTCACACAACACCAAAATCACCAGCAAGCAAATCCAACCACCTATACCAAGCACAGACAAAAAGACAGTGAAAGAGCAAGTGAAAGGAACTTGGTACTTCCTGGTTTGCAGCATGGCATGCTCATGACATCATATCCTGTGTGCATGCGACGGGCCCGATTCACAGAACTAACTTACGACAAAATCCTAAACTTACTACCATTTTGGTATTCACAGAATGAACTTACTCATTTTGGTATTCACAGAATGAACTTACTCATTTTGGTATTCACAGAAGGCACTTACACATTTTGTGTAACTTACACATTTTGTGTAACTTACTCATTTTGTGTAATTTACACATTTTGTGTAACTTACTCATTTTGTGTAACTTACACATTTTGGTATTCACAGAAGGCACTTACTCATTGATGAGTAAGTGCCTTCTGTGAATACCAAAATGAGTAAGTTCATTCTGTGAATACCAAAATGGTAGTAAGTTCATTCTGTGAATACCAAAATGGTAGCAAGTTCATTCTGTGAATACCAAAATGGTAGTAAGTTCATTCTGTGAATACCAAAATGAGTAAGTTCATTCTGTGAATACCAAAATGAGTAAGTTCATTCTGTGAATACCAAAATGAGTAAGTTCATTCTGTGAATACCAAAATGAGTAAGTTCATTCTGTGAATACCAAAATGAGTAAGTTCATTCAGTGAATACCAAAATGGTAGTAAGTTTAGGATTTTGTCGTAAGTTAGTTCTGTGAATCGGGCCCGACATGTTTTGGACATATGTATCATTTTTAGTCATGTGCGCCTCAATTTTCTGACGCATCGCTTAGCTATTACGTTAATAGTAAGTTACACATTGTAAGAAGCATTGTTGTGCACGCAGTACAACTGATGCGTGTTTTCCGGATGACATCATTTTGTCTCAAGTGCCACATTTGTTTTGAAAGCGTCAATTTCAGTTGCTAACTTTTTAAAAATAAGGAGAAATTTGGAAGTTGCATATTTGACAGACTATTTTGTATTTCACCAATGTCCCTGTTTGTTTTTGGATTCTAACGTCAATTTGGGCCTGCTTGCTGGATAGGCAAGGGGCTCAATTTGACGTTAGATGCACAAACATCAGTTTTAGTTGCAAGTAAGATTTGACATGGCCAAATTTTGACGTTAAGTACTGATACCTCCACTTTCATTCCCTGACATCGTTTAAAGTTCAGCAATGACCCAGTGGATGCTTCTGCATGACTTTGCATTGATTTTTTTTTAGTTACAACCAAGTTGTCACCGTTAAGAAAATCGTGTTCCGTTTCAAAATGTAGTGTGACCGTTCATACTATGGTGTCACCTTCACATATGTACTATCTTTGTGTAAAACCTATGTAATTTCCCAAGGCACATTTGACTTATTACACTTGGCAATGGACAGTACCGAGGGCCTCATTTATGAGGTTTCGGCGTAGGGCAGCGCCGCAAGGGATCTTGCTGCATTGCCCTACGTCAAAACAAAAGGGTAGGAATGCACTGTATCTATGTGATACAATGCATTCCTGTCCTTTTCCCCAACTTCAGCGCACAATGGGCTACCATGCACCAATGCAGGCACCCTTGCCCCATGGTGCAAGGGTACCTGCGTTGCAGGGCTGATTGATTTTGTGCAGGAAAGGACACCTTTCTGCACAAAATCAATTAATTCACCTCTTTCTATGTGTCCTTTCTGCAGCACAAATAGGAAACCGAAAAAACAAGGAGAAATGTAAACATTTCTCCTCATTGTGCCTCCCTAATGCCCCCCCTGGTGGCGTTAGATTTCGACACATTCCCAGGTTTACAATATTTTGAAAATCTGGGAATGTGTCAGATTCCATGGGTGTTGCATGGGAACACCCACAGCAACACCCATGGAATGCCCCTTTCAGGCAGTGTTCTGCGTAAAAGGAGCAAATATTGACAAGGCCATGAAAAGCCACGGAAAGTGGCTTTATGTGGCCTTGTAAATATGCCTGGGCACATTGCGCCACCGGAATGTCAAAACAGTGAAGTTCCGGTGCCACAAGGGACCTCATAAATGAGGCCTTTAGTTTTCAACTGATGGTGGCTTATGCCTGGCATTTGACATGAGTGTACAATTGTGAGGGCTACTCCAAGTCTAATATTCGTCTGCAATTTCAAACATTTAAGGTAACCTGTAATGAACACACAGGAAAGTACTGGTTTTAGACTTTTATTGTGAAGGTAGAAACTCAAATCATGTTGTATGATGATTAATCAATCAATCAATCAAGGGTTGGTAAAGCGCAACTACTCACCCGTGAGGGTCTCAAGGTGCTGGGGGGAGGTGGGGAGCAGATCCGTCTAAGTGGTGGGGTCATTAGAAAAGCCAGGTCTTGAGGTCCTTCCTGAACTGGGGTAGCGTGGGAGATAGTCTGAGGTGGAGGGGTAGGGTGTTCCAGGTCTTGGCAGCGAGGAACGAGAAGGACTTTCATCCAGTTCTGGTTTTGCGGATCCGGAGGGACGGTGGGCAGGGCGAGTTGAGCGGAGTGGAGGTGTCTTTTGGGTGAGTGGAAGGAGAGGCGGCTGTTCAGGTATGCTGGTCTGGCATTGTGGAGGGCCTTGTAAGTGTGGGTGAGGAGTTTGAAGGTTATTCTTCTGTCTGCCAGGAGCCAGTGGAGTTTGCAGAGGTGTTGGGTGATGTGGCTCTGGACCAGTCTGGCTGTGGCCTCCTGGACATTCTGGAGCTTGCAGAGGTTTTTCTGGGTAACGCCAGCGTAGTGTGCATTGCCGTAGTCGAGTGTGCTGCAGATGAGCGCGTGAGTGGTGGTCTTTCTGGATTCGGTGGGGATTCATCTGAGGGTCTTTCGCAGCAGGCGGAGGGTATTGAAACAGACCAAAGATGCTGAGTTGATCTGGCGGTCCATAGTGAGCGATGAGTCTAGTATGATGCAGAGGTTTCGTGCGTGCTCCGTCGGGGTGGGGGGAGTTCTTAGCGCAGAGGGCCTTCCGGTTTCGTTCCATGCGGAGGGGGTGGATCCCAGGATGAGGACTTTTGTCTTGTCAGAGTTGAGCTTAAGGCAGCTGTTCTTCATCCAGGTGGCGACAGCTTTCATCCCTTCTTGGAAGTAGTGCCTGATGATGTTGGGTTTGTTGGTGAGGGAGAGGGAGAGGATCAGCTGTGTGTCATCGGCGTAGGGGACGATGTTGAGTCCTTGGTTCCTGATGATGGTTGTGAGGGGGGCCATATAGACATTGAAGAGGGTGAGGCTGCGAGAGGAGCCCTAGGACACTCCACGGTTGGTCTCTGTCGGTTCCGAGAAGTATGGCAGAAGTCTGACCCGTTGTGTTCTGCCTATGAGGAAGGACCGGTTCCAGTTCCAGTCAAGGGCCTTGTCGCGGATGCCGGCATTGTGGAGTCTAGTGGTTAGGGTGCGGTGGGAGACGGTGTCAAATGCTGCCGAGAGGTCCAGCAGGATGAGGGCTGCGTTTTTGCTCTGGTCTAGGAGGGAGCGAATATCGTCAGTGGCGGCGAGGAGGGCAGTCTCGATGCTGTGATTGCTTCGGAAACCGGATTGTTTCATTGAAGTCAGCTAGTTGGTTGTGATGGTTTTTCCGATGACTTTGGCTGGGAAGGAGAGCATGGAGATGGGCCTGAAGTGCTTAAGGTCTGTCAGGTCTGCGGAGGGATTATTCAGGATGGGTTGATTTAGGCATGTTTCCAGCTGTCGGGGAAGGAGGCGGTCTCGAGGGAGCAGTTAATGGTTCAGCATAGCTCTGTGTAATGGCAGGTGTGGCTCTGTGGAAGATGCAGTGCGGGCAGGGGTCCAATGGTGCTCCGGAGTGGATGCTTTTCATGGTCTTTAGGGTGTCGTCTGTGGTGAGTGGGGTCCAACTGAGCAGGGTCTGTCGGGGGGCGTTGGTTGAGGAGGTTGCTGGTGCCATGGGGAGGTCCTGGTTATTGAAGTTGTCGTAGATCGTCTTGATCTTGTAGTGGAAGAAGGTGCCGAGTCAGTTGCAGAGATCTTGGGAGGGTGGGACATCTGTGGTTTTGCTTTTGGGTTTGGCGAATTCCTTAATGATGGTGAAGAGTTCTTTGCTGTTGTGTGCGTTGTTGTTTATTCTGTCTTGGAGGGCCTTCTTCCTTGTGTTTTTGATGAGGTGGTGGTGTGCGGTGGTGGCTGCTTTGAAGGCGGTGTGGGCTTCCAGGGTTTTGTGGTTCCTCCATGTCTTTTCGAGTCATCTGAAGGAGCGTCCGGATGGCGATGCCTCCTCCTGGCCGGTTGGGGCGGTCCTTGTGGATGATCTTGCAGCCATCAGGGATGGCGATGGCTATGTCTGGTGCTGAGCTGGCGTTCGCCCAGGTTTCTGTAAGGAAGGCGACGACGGGTGAGGCGGTGTCGAGGAAGTCCCAGATCTCTGTGGCATGTTTGTGGTGGGATCGTACGTTGAGGAGGATGCAGTTGAGTGGTTTGGGTGTGGTGAAGGTCAGTTGGTTGGGTGATGGAGCTGAGGTATGGAGGTGGGTGAAGGTGCAGCAGCACTGAAGGCAGGAGAGAGAGCCGTGGGTGTTGCCTGGTATTGAGAGCTTGCAGTTGTTGTTGCGTCCGGGGTTGAGATCGTGGAAGCTTCTGGTGTCATAGCGGAGGCGGTTCAGGGGGCCGGGGTTCCTGGCGCTGGGGGCGGTTGGAGCGCGGAGGGCACAGACGGGCTTGCCTTTGACGTGCACGCTGCACACATCCACTGCACGGCCGTGCAGCGGCCGCCATTAAGTAGGGGGATGGCGGGTCAGCTGGGAGGCAGGAAGCAGGGAGTGGGAATGGTGCAATGGAGGGGGAGGGGCCATGGGGGCAACAGCAGCAGTAAAAGGCTGAAGGAGGCACGGGGAAAAGAAAAGGGGGCACATAAAAAGGAAACAGGGAAAAAGGAAAAACAGGAAAACGGGCAAAAACTGAAAAAAGGCACAGAGAAGGAGAAAAGGCAAAAGGAAAAAAAGGCAGAGAAGATAGACAGAGGGCAGAACAACAGAATGCTCTCCCACTGGACCACCAGGGATGAGGTGCAGGTGGGAGCCTGCGGGTGGAGGAGGGCCTCGAACACCCAGACACAGAGGTCAGAGCGCGCTCAGGGGCAACACTTATCTGGTGGAGCTGCGCTGGTGGAGAGCAGTTTCACTCACTATGTCAGATTAATGACACAATCCTATTATGAAAAGAAATTATGAACAATGTGGGCACGTCTGCGAATGCCTATTGCTGGGTCAGGATTTAGTCGAGCCTGGGCATCCACCACGTCATCCTCCTCCATCTGCTCAGGAATTTAGATGTCATCATTCCAGGGGACATTTGTCTGCAAAGATATGTTGTGCAGTATTGCACGTGCCAAGATAATTTTGCAGACAGTTTGTGGGGAGTACAGCAAATGACCACCAGAAATGTCCAGGCCCATATACCTGGCCTTCAGCAGGCCAAGGGTCCTTTCATTGATGTTTCTTGTCTTGCACAGAGCCAGGTTATAGGCCATTTCTGGGACCGTCTGTGGGTTTCCATAGGGTGTCATGACCCACGGCTGGATCCCATATCCCTGGTCAGCTGAAAAATATAGACACATATAATACTGTCACTTCTTTGACACAGTTACTGCTACAAGACAGGCCTTAAGGCTTGTGTGCTTTTTCAGACATATCTATTAGTTTGTTGACATATTATTGGGTAACAATACAGGCCCCATGTGCCGCCGGTGCATCACTTTTAATATGTGAAAAAGTGACGTGCCAGCAGCACAAGGGGCTTGAAAATTAGCCCCTTGGTTATTTGTTCCACCATAAATACCTGTGGACATGGGAGAGCTGTGTCCCAAAGAAACATTCATGTTTCCATGAATAAACACAAATGTGTGTGTTGTGATATGACATGTCTGTTTAAACAAGGAGATTGCATGTTGACACAGCCACATCCCCTTGGATACTATTACATACACACATGGATGCTACACCACATTTGTCAAAACCATGCAATGCTCTGTGCCGTTCCACATTAGTAATTGCAACATGGTGCCTTTATGTATGTTGACATTGTCATTTAGGGACTCATTTATGAGGCCCCTTGTGCTGCCGTAACGTCATTTTACGTGGCGCTACAGTGGTGCAGGAGCCTACTCCATATTTACGAGGCAGCACTAAGCCACTTTTTTAGGCTTAATGCTGCTTTGTAAATATCGTTCCCTTTAACGCAGTTTTCTGTGTTAAAGGGGCATGCAATGGCTGTTGCTGGGGGCGTTCACAGCAACATCCATGGCTTTTTGACACTGCCCCAGATTTACGTGAAATCGTGACTCTGAGGCAGCGCCAAAATCTTACGCCTCCCCAGGGGAGGCGTAAGGAAGGCACAATGAGGACAAATATCTTTATTTGTCCTAATTTTTCCTTTCTCTATGTGTGGTGAATTTTGCAGCACACATGGAAAGAGGGAAAAACCCTCTTGTGATTGCTTTTGTGCAGGTTGATATCCCTTCCTGCACAAAAATAATCATCCCTGCAACACAGGCACACTTGCACCATGGTGCAAGGGTGCCTGCTTTGGCGTACAGCAGCCTGTTGTGCGCCAGCGCAGGGGAAAGAACAGGAATGCTCCATATCTGATAGATACGACGCATTTCTGCCCTTTTCTTTTGCCATAGGGCAGCGCAGCAGGAAGGCCTGCGGTGCTGCCCTACAGCAAAAACTCATAAATGAGGCCCTTAGTTTGTTTATCCCACACATGTACCATGATACATGGGCATATGATTACCACGCCCCTCTTACTTCAGTTCCTATGTGCGTCAACATACACTATCATGGGTATGATGTGATCCATTCCTACATGTTAGGGGTTGTGTTAGGTGTTACTGTTTATTTAGCTTACCTACAAGTAGGCCATTGCCATCCTGGCCATTCGTGAAGCGGTCATTATTGATGCTGTGCCGGAATATGAACGCATCATGTACACTGCTAGGGTATTTTGCCAGCACGTTCGTGAAGAGGCACGATGAGCCAAATTGGCTTGTACATTGATGGAGTGGGTGTGTTTCCGGTTCCTATACAGATGTGAGGTTGCTGCAGGTGGTACAAATTGCACATGTGTGCAATCCACGGCACCCAGCACAGGTGGGAACCCAGCGATGTCATAGAAGCCTTGCTTTATCTCCATCTGCAGTTCCGGGGTGTTGGGGAAATGGAGGTAGTGGGCTGTCAGTTGGATGATGGCGTCCAGGGCAGTGGGTAGGAATGAGGAGAAGGATGGCTGAGATATTCCAGCCACTTTGGCGACTGTTGTTTGGAAGGAGACCGACGCCAGCATATGTAACACAGCCATGAGCTTAGCCTGTAGAGATATCTTGATAGACCTCTAGCCTTGGAGCAATCTGGTGTAGCAGGTCTACTATGGAATGCTGTTTCAGGTGATAGAGTGATGACCTCCTCCTCCTTCATGAGTTCTATCAGAGTGCTCCTTTGGTGAAATATGCGCTCCTTTCTCCTGTATTGTCTTCGTGGGGGTGAGGAGGGTGGTTGTGGTGGGGTGGATGGTGGTGGTCGTCCCTGTTTGGCTCCCAGCCGCAAAACTACTACCTCCATGCTGTAGTTCTAATTGCAAAAGACACACAATTGATGGACGGAATGCAGAACAAATCAAAACATTCACCCCCAGTCAAGAGATCTGGGTTAAATCCATCATTCTTTTGCTCACCATGCCACCCCAGTTTAGACCTGGCCATATGCAAATCAGTCTTGACCCTGTGCCTCATGGGAACAGTCCAGCCCGAACTGCCAAGCCAGGTCTTCCCTGGACCGGAAACAAGCATCCTAGGACCGGTTTCAGAGTTTCACCCTCTTCAGCCAGGATAGCTTGATTCCAGTAGCACAGTGAGCCCAGGACCCACGTCTGGGCATACCTGGCGCACTTAGGGCGAGAAAGCAAAAGACACACAATTGATGGACGGAATGCAGAACAAATCAAAACATTCACCCCCAGTCAAGAGATCTGGGTTAAATCCATCATTCTTTTGCTCACCATGCCACCCCAGTTTAGACCTGGCCATATGCAAATCAGTCTTGACCCTGTGCCTCAGGGGAACAGTCCAGCCCGAACTGCCAAGCCAGGTCTTCCCTGGACCGGAAACAAGCATCCTAGGACCGGTTTCAGAGTTTCACCCCTCTTCAGCCAGGATAGCTTGATTCCAGTAGCACAGTGAGCCCAGGACCCACGTCTGGGCATACCTGGCGCACTTAGGGCGAGAAAGCAAAAGACACACAATTGATGGAAGGAATGCAGAACAAATCAAAACATTCACCCCCAGTCAAGAGATCTGGGTTAAATCCATCATTCTTTTGCTCACCATGCCACCCCAGTTTAGACCTGGCCATATGCAAATCAGTCTTGACCCTGTGCCTCATGGGAACAGTCCAACCCGAACTGCCAAGCCAGGTCTTCCCTGGACCGGAAACAAGCATCCTAGGACCGGTTTCAGAGTTTCACCCCTCTTCAGCCAGGATAGCTTGATTCCAGTAGCACAGTGAGCCACGGACCCACGTCTGGGCATACCTGGCGCACTTAGGGCGAGAAAGAAAAAGACACACAATTGATGGACGGAATGCAGAACAAATCAAAACATTCACCCCCAGTCAAGAGATCTGGGTTAAATCCATCATTCTTCATGGGAACAGTCCAGCCCGAACTGCCAAGCCAGGTCTTCCCTGGACCGGAAACAAGCATCCTAGGACCGGTTTCAGAGTTTCACCCCTCTTCAGCCAGGATAGCTTGATTCCAGTAGCACAGTGAGCCCAGGACCCACGTCTGGGCATACTTGGCGCACTTAGGGCAAGAAAGCAAAAGACACACAATTGATGGACGGAATGCAGAACAAATCAAAACATTCACCCCCAGTCAAGAGATCTGGGTTAAATCCATCATTCTTTTGCTCACCATGCCACCCCAGTTTAGACCTGGCCATATGCAAATCAGTCTTGACCCTGTGCCTCAGGGGAACAGTCCAGCCCGAACTGCCAAGCCAGGTCTTCCCTGGACCGGAAACAAGCATCCTAGGACCGGTTTCAGAGTTTCACCCCTCTTCAGCCAGGATAGCTTGATTCCAGTAGCACAGTGAGCCCAGGACCCACGTCTGGGCATACCTGGCGCACTTAGGGCGAGAAAGCAAAAGACACACAATTGATGGACGGAATGCAGAACAAATCAAAACATTCACCCCCAGTCAAGAGATCTGGGTTAAATCCATCATTCTTTTGCTCACCATGCCACCCCAGTTTAGACCTGGCCATATGCAAATCAGTCTTGAACCTTGTGCCTCATGGGAACAGTCCAGCCCGAACTGCCAAGCCAGGTCTTCCCTGGACCGGAAACAAGCATCCTAGGACCGGTTTCAGAGTTTCACCCCTCTTCAGCCAGGATAGCTTGATTCCAATAGCACAGTGAGCCCAGGACCCACGTCTGGGCATACCTGGAGCACTTAGGGCGAGAAAGCAAAAGACACACAATTGATGGATGGAATGCAGAACAAATCAAAACATTCACCCCCAGTCAAGAGATCTGGGTTAAATCCATCATTCTTTTGCTCACCATGCCACCCCAGTTTAGACCTGGCCATATGCAAATCAGTCTTGACCCTGTGCCTCATGGGAACAGTCCAGCCCGAACTGCCAAGCCAGGTCTTCCCTGGACCGGAAACAAGCATCCTAGGACCGGTTTCAGAGTTTCACCCTCTTCAGCCAGGATAGCTTGATTCCAGTAGCACAGTGAGCCCAGGACCCACGTCTGGGCATACCTGGCGCACTTAGGGCGAGAAAGCAAAAGACACACAATTGATGGACGGAATGCAGAACAAATCAAAACATTCACCCCCAGTCAAGAGATCTGGGTTAAATCCATCATTCTTTTGCTCACCATGCCACCCCAGTTTAGACCTGGCCATATGCAAATCAGTCTTGACCCTGTGCCTCATGGGAACAGTCCAGCCCGAACTGCCAAGCCAGGTCTTCCTGGATCGGAAACAAGCATCCTAGGACCGGTTTCAGAGTTTCACCCCTCTTCAGCCAGGATAGCTTGATTCCAGTAGCACAGTGAGCCCAGGACCCACGTCTGGGCATACCTGGCGCACTTAGGCGAGAAAGCAAAAGACACACAATTGATGGACGGAATGCAGAACAAATCAAAACATTCACCCCCAGTCAAGAGATCTGGGTTAAATCCATCATTCTTTTGCTCACCATGCCACCCCAGTTTAGACCTGGCCATATGCAAATCAGTCTTGACCCTGTGCCTCATGGGAACAGTCCAGCCCGAACTGCCAAGCCAGGTCTTCCATGGACCGGAAACAAGCTTCCTAGGACCGGTTTCAGAGTTTCACCCCTCTTCAGCCAGGATAGCTTGATTCCAGTAGCACAGTGAGCCCAGGACCCACGTCTGGGCATACCTGGCGCACTTAGGGCGAGAAAGCAAAAGACACACAATTGATGGACGGAATGCAGAACAAATCAAAACATTCACCCCCAGTCAAGAGATCTGGGTTAAATCCATCATTCTTTTGCTCACCATGCCACCCCAGTTTAGACCTGACCATATGCAAATCAGTCTTGACCCTGTGCCTCATGGGAACAGTCCAGCCCGAACTGCCAAGCCAGGTCTTCCCTGGACCGGAAACAAGCATCCTAGGACCGGTTTCAGAGTTTCACCCCTCTTCAGCCAGGATAGCTTGATTCCAGTAGCACAGTGAGCCCAGGACCCACGTCTGGGCATACCTGTTAGTTCTAATTGCAGCACTGTCCTGTCCAGCTTCTCCTCATATATCTGTATGGATGCGTCATTTCCTACCCATGTGTTTCGCAGGTGCTGCGATTTTGACATAACCGCAACACTGCACAACTTAAGCTCTGGCTGCGTCACTTTTGCAAAATGTCATAAATATGCATGCATTGTTCGCCCTAAGTTGGCAAGGTATGCCCAGACGTGGGTCCCTTGCTCACTTTGCCACTGAATTCAAGATAGCCTGGCTGATGAGGGCTGTGAGCCCGAAACCGGTCCCAGGATGCTTGTTTCCGGTCCAGGGAAGGCATGGCTTGGCAGTTCGGGCTGGACTGTTCCCTTGAGGCACAGGGTCAGACTGATTTGCATATGGCCATGTCTGAACTGGGGTGGCGGAGTGAGCTAAAGAATGATGATGGATTAAACCCAGATCAGTTGACTGGGGGTGAGTGCTGGCAATGTTCAACACTCCGTCCATCATCCCCTTTGGTTTTGCATTGTTCGCCCTAAGTTGGCAGGGTTTGCCCAGACGTGGATCCCTTGCTCACTTTGCCACTGGATTCAAGATAGCCTGGCTGATGAGGGCTGTGAGCCCGAAACCGGTCCCAGGATGCTTGTTTCCGGTCTAGGGAAGACATGGCTTGGCAGTTCGGGCTGGACTCTTCCCATGAGGCACAGGGTCAGACTGATTTGCATATGGCCATGTCTGAACTGGGGTGGTGGAGTGAGCTAAAGAATGATGATGGATTAAACCCAGATCAGTTGACTGGGGGTGAGTGCTTGCAATGTTCAACACTCCGTCCATCATCCCCTTTGGTTTTGCATAAATATCCATGCAACACTTTTATGCATGTATTTAAGACAGAACGCCTACCTATATATTTTAATACATACGTGACGCAGTCTATTCCGACACAGTGTCTTCTCATTGGGAAAAGTGAAGTTTTCTCAAGGCTACGTCACCTAATAAATATGGAGTACATTTTGCTCCGCCAATTCGTCAAAATGTTTAACTCATTGGCGGCGCAACCTCTTCGTAAATAAGGCCCCAAGTATATGTTAAGCATTGGAAAAAATTGGTCTGCCTATAGAACACTGTCTTTAGCTGAGACCCAACAAGAATCTTAAGGATGCTGAGAGATCCTTTACAGAATGAGGTTATTATGAATCACAAAGCAACAGAACTGTGTATGCAATGGGTAAACATGGTCAATGAAGGGATCCATCGAAAGAGAGGCCAGATTGCTCAATGGGTCAGTGAATCTACTGCAGAGATCTGTGTTTGACCCCATAGTCACAGGTTCGAATCCTGTTGGGTCCATTCACCCTTTCTTGGTGCTGCTGGCGATGAGCATCACAAAACCCAAGGAGTGAACACATGCTAAACAAATACACGTAAACTTAGATTAGTTTATCCAAAGTGTCAAAAAAGCAGAGTATCATTATGAAGAAGGAAGAGCAAGATACATTTGGGTCAAATATGCACATATTGCTGCCCTAAGAGGTAGTTCAGATGTTGCTACATGCGTAGGGAGTTTCACTGTGAGGGTCATTTTGCAGCCATTTGCTAGAACAAGGCATACAGTTCATGAAAGAAATATGAGAAACCTACAATGTTGTTGCGTAGAATGATGAAAAATAAGCTGAAATAAATTTTTATGCCTAGATGTTGGGGTGTGAAAGAAAAGGGAAAATGAGAACAAAACATCATGGGCCCTAAATACAAAGAAGTGGCAGAGTGAGGCGTTAGCCGTCATGGCTTAACGCCTCACTCCACCACATCAGAAATGCAAAGCTGCACCATATTTACAAGAATATGGTGCAGCCTTGCGTTTCCCTCTGTGCTGGTGCTATGCTTAGCGCCAACGCAGGCACCCTTGCTCATTGCAAGGGTGTCTGCGTGCAGGGGAAGATAGTTTATGTGTAGGAAGGTGTCCCTTCCTGCACATAAACAATCTTTAAATGCTGTTTTGTCACTTCTATGTGTGCTGCTTAATGCAGCACACATGGAAGTTACAAAATGTCATTTTTTTAAAAATCTTGTTTATGTACAGGAAGGGACACCTTCCTATACATAAACAATCCAAGGCGTTTTGCTTTTTCCATGTGTGCTGTACAAGGCAGCACACATGGAAAAAGCAAAAACGAGGAGAAATCAAGCATTTCTCCTCATTTCGCCAAGTTAAGACCAGGTTTTCCCTGGTCTTAATTTTGGCACTGCCTCAAAATCAATGGGGGTTGTGGTGGAACGCCCACCACAACACCCACTGCCCACCCCTTTCACACTAAGCATAGCGTGAAAGGGGGCCTTATTTACAAGGCAGCGTTAAGCCACGTTAAGTGGCTTAATGCTGCCTTGTAAATAAGGCAAAGCCCCTATCGCCACGGAAATGTCACAAAAAGTGACATTTCCATGGCGATAGGGGCTTGTACGATGTTGAATTTAGGTTGAACTTAAACGATAACTAAACAGGATGTCTGCAATAGTTTGTCCAACATAAGTTTATTTCAGCTGGATCAATGCCATATCTTTAGGATAACTACTAGGGCTGTAAATAATTTCCTTTTCAATTAATTGCAAGTATATGTATCTCTTGTAGCTATCGTGAAAACATTGCATGGATCAAGCCGTCCATCGAATTATGTTGAGCAACCTTAATCTATACCAAATTACTTCTTTATGTGATCAGGACTTTAGAAGTCCCAGATATCGCAGCTGGAGTGGTATTTGGGGCAAATAATTAGAATATAGTGGAGTAAAATATAGAGGAATGCAGATGTCAATGTTAATGTAATAGAAACATATTGCAAAAGGTGTGTCCTATGAAGGCAGTACATACCACACAAACTCAATCAGATGTAGTATGTTATCCAATTAAATAGTCCACATGTCCACACAACCCAAGAAAGGAAGCTCTCAGTGACACACATGTCAGCCCTTTCATTGTTACCTTAGACTTAAGATGTAGTCTATACTATGGAATCAGGCTCTATGAACCATATGCATCAAGTCAATGGGCCTGGCTGTAAAGGTGTCTGTACAGTCATGCACAAGTAGTTTAACCTTCAGAAGGTCACAAAGGTGTGTTGTGTGTCATAGTACCTCACATCACAGTACATGTAGGATGGCGCTGGGCTACATGATGTTAGTGGGCTGGCTTAGTCAGTGTAGATCATGACCAGGGTTGTGGCTAGTCAGCAGATGTCTACTAAAGTGTGTATTCATGTTTTTGTGATGCTTCGCATGCGATATTTGTACATGTACTGTTGTGTAGTTCCTTAAAAATACATAGGATTAGCACGTTTAGACAAGATAAACTAAGGGATTGGTGTCCAGACTGTTTCCAGACACCCCCAAAGGATATGTTAGCCTTTAGATCAGCTAGCTCACAGTGCCACCATAAGCCCCCTAATCTTACCAAGGAGCGAATAGTTTCTGGCAACTATCGAACATGACAACCCTTGGGGGCAGATCAGCCTTATGTTTTTAGGCCTATCACAGAAGCCATTAGACCCCAGGGTTTTTATTCAATGTTGTTGTTGGGGAGCGGCCCCTTGGGCAAGGGTCTCTCGCCTTTTAAGGGGTGATTGTTTTGACTATTTCTGCCCCCCTTGGGGGCAGATCGGCCTTATGCTTTTAGGCCCACCGGCCCCCCAGCTTGGCTGGTGGATTGTGTGTGGACTGGTGCATTATTTGAATATGTGATTGTAATGTTTCATTTCTCCTTTTTATTCTAGTGCAAAGCTTTTGATTCCTGTTTGCGGTTTCGGCAGTGGTTGATCTTCAGTTTGTGTAGTTGCAGGTGTTTGGTAAGAAAAACATTTTTGTTGTGTTTACTCCAAATGAGTATTATTGTCATGCATGAATGAATTTCTTGTAAATGGTGTCATAATAGCATATTTAGTTTATGATTAAAGTGTGAAATTCTTTTTGGATTTGTGCACAATGCGTATTGCGTTGTCTCATGTGTAATTTTCTTTTCTTTTTTTTTTTAGTGGGATATTGTTGTAGGTGGTGGTGAGTCTAGCTGTTTCTGGCAAGTGAGTGGTATCATTTTGGAGTATATAGGTCTTTGTGATAAAGCCACATTTTGTTTATTCCTTATTTTACAAAGTGTTTGCTGGTGTTGACTTGTTTGTCAAGTTACCTTTATTAGTAATGATTATGGCTAGCCGCAGGATTACTGCTCAGCAGGTGGTTGGTATGCTTTTTGAATCTTCCTCTGACCATGATTATGAGACTGACAGTGAATCTGAGGCAGAGGAGGAAGTGCAAGATTATGGCAGTGAGTTTTCTGTCCACAAGGAATCATCTGATGATGAAGCTACTCTCAGTGCGGATGAAGCTCTCAGTGCGGATGAAGTGCCTGTTTTAGAGGAGGACACTGATGTGTCAAAGGTGCAGCAAGAGGCATCTGGCCTTCTGTTAGACCTGGCATCCTTGGCATGGGTTTCCCCTCTATTTTTTCCTTTGCCTCCTATATTTTTACTGTGTGTTGGACTTTGTTTTTGCTGGTCTAGATTCTTTGTGCACTTTGCCACTGCTGTTCAGTGATAAAGTGCAAGTGCTCCCTCTGTAAATTGTTGTCATGGATTGGTGTTTCCATAATTGGCTTATTTGGTTTACTGTTATGTCCCTAGTACAGTGCACTGTATGTGCCCAGGGCCTGTAAACCAAATGCTGCTAGTGGGCCTGCAGCACTGATTGTGCCACCTACTTGAGCAGCCTGTAAATGTAACTCAGACCTGCCACTGCAATGTCTGTGCGCAGTTTGGTTCTGCCATGTTGACCTGGCAAGTGCGCCCACTTGCCAGGCCCGAACCTTCCCTTTTCTTACATGTGAGTCACCCCTAAGGTAGGCCCAAGGTACCCCGTGAGCAAGCATGGTGCAGTGTCTGGGAAAGGTGGGACATGTTGTGATGTGTGTAACATGTCCTGATAGTGAACTACAGTGAATTTCGTTTTTCACTATGAAAGGCTATCTGTCGCATAGGATAGAATGAGAGTTTGTTTATAACATCTTATGAATATAACTTTCCGTTGGGGCAAGGTAGGAAGGTAAAGTTTAGTATGCCTGAACTCAGAATATAAAGATGCATCTTTTAGTAAGGATGATTTTTACATTCTGTGTTTGAAAATACCACTTTTAGAAAGTAGGTATTTTCTTGCTTTGCCATGCTCTGTGCCTCTGCTGGTTTGTGTATTGACTGTCTGGCTTTGGAGTGACAGGGGCTGGGGATGTGCATTCTGTTCAGACAGCCACTTGGGGGGTGAGGTGTGTCCTGCCTTTCCAGGGTAAGTCAGGGCTGGGCTGAATAGACCTGGGCTGCATTCAGAGTAGGGGGAGGAGATTTCTTTGCCACCTGAATGGGCCTGGTCTGCCTTGGACAATGCTGTCTCCACCTCCTGCCAGGAAGCTGCACCAGAGACGACAGAACTGGTTTTGGCTGGGCAAAGAGCTTTTCTGCCGCCAGAGAACAAAGAAATTTGTGCTATAAAGAGTGGAGCCCAGATCCCTGAAGATTAGATTACTTCTGGAATTCAAGAGGAACCTTTGCCAAGGAGAAGAGCTGGAGAAACTGAAGGAGAAGTACTGCCCCTTTGCTGTGTGCTGTCTGGGATTGGCCTGCAGTGGCTGTTTGTGTCAAGGAAAGGACAATGACTTTGCTGTGTGCTGTGTCCCCTGCTTGAGGAAGATCCCCAGCAGCTTGAAGTAGAGCTTGCTTCCTATTTTGAAGTCTCAGGGATACAAAGACTTCAACCTCCGGCTCCCCTGAACTTCCTTGCTGGGAGTTCTGACCTGCCAAGAGATGCCTGCTGCTGTTCTGGGCCTCTGGTGGCTGTTCCTGCTGTTGGGAGCTGGAAAAGCAATGCAACTAAGAGAAGAGCGACGCATCCGCACCTGTTTTGGATGCATCGCCGCTGTGCGGGAAAAGTTTCCACGCATTGGCATTGTGGCGCTGAAGAAACCGACGCATCACCTGCCTGCGGCTGGAGAAATGGCTGCATGCTGCATCAAGTGCACCGATCTACGGAGTCTGAGATCACCGCACTGATTCCGACGCAGGCCCTGATGTGCGGCTGCAAGAACCAATGCATCATGGGTCCGTGGCTGAAGAAACCATTGCAGTGCTGTTGCCAACCGCCGCTTTGAGAACCAACGCATCCCCGATCCTCACGCATCGCACCAAGTCTACAAGGACACCGGGGCCGCAGTAAGAAACTGATGCATCACCTCCCCGCGCAGTAAGAAACCAACGCATCACCTCCCCGCGCAGTAAGGAACTGACACACCACCTTCCCTGCGCGTGAGGAACCGACGCATCACCTTCCCTGCGGCCGTTCTTGCTTTTGATTTTTGACGCATCCATGGTACTTTGTGTTAAAAGTGTTGCACCTATAATTTGCTATGGACAAAACTGTTTCTGCCTTTTAAAAGTCATGCTTTGATTACTGTATTGTGGATTTTTGTCATTTTGGTCTTGTTTGGTTTAGAAAAAGATTACTTATTTTTCTAAACTGGTGAGGCCTATTTGTAGTGTTTTCACTGTACTACTGCATGTGTGCACAGATGCTTTAAACACTGCCTCTGAGATAAGCCTGTCTGCTTGTGCCAAGCTACCAAGGGGGTGAGCAGGGGTTATTTTAGAAGTGTACCCCCCTTACCTTGACCAGGAAGAAGGGTCCCTACTTGGACAATGGTACAAACCATTGCCAACTACACAAGTGAGGTATCATTTTAATCGGGAGACTGAGGGGAACGCTGAGTGGTAGGACATTTGTGCTGGCACAGTGATCCTAGACAGAAATGTGAGGAAAATTTGATTTTGTGCAGCTAAATTTGAGGTTTGCAGGGGATTCTGGGTAGGAAAATGTTGTGGGGGGGGAGGGGTCCAGGCAAGCCATACTCCCTGGACTCCCCTGGGTGTCTAGTTTTCAGAAATGTCTGGGCTTGTTAGGTTTTCCTAGTTGGCCGCCAAGCCCGGGGCCAAAAACCCAGGTGACCCCTCTTGCAAAACCAGGTTGTTTTGTGATAGGTAATTTTGATGTCTCCACAATACATTTTAGGCCCTTGCCTGTTGTGGGTACTTGGCCCACCCACACAAGTGAGGCACCATTTTTATCGGGAGACCTGGGGCAACGCTGGGTGGTAGGAAATTTGTGTCAGCCCGGTGATCCTACAACTTTCCTACTCAGGGACGTGAGAAAAATTTGATTTTTTCAGCTAAATTTGTGGTTTGCAGGGGTTTCGGGTAGGAGAACGTGGTAGGACATTTGTGCTGGCACGGTGATCCCAGACAGAAATGTGAGGAAAATGTGATATTTTCAGCTAAATTTGAGGTTTGCAGGGGATTCTGGGTAGGAAAATGTTGGGGGTCGAGGCAAGCCATACCTCCCTGGACTCCCCTGGGTGTCTAGTTTTCAGAAATGTCTGGGCTTGTTAGGTTTCCCTAGATGGCCGCCAAGCCTGGGGCCAAAAACCCAGGTGACCCCCCCCTTGCAAAACTAGGTTGTTTTGTGATAGGTAATTTTGATGTCTCCACAATATGTTGTGGGCCCTTCCCTGCCATGGGCACTTGACCCACCCACACAAGTGAGGTACCATTTTTATCTAGAGACTTTGGGGGATGCTGGGTGGGTGGAAGTTTGTGGATCCACGCAGATTCCAGAACTTTCTATCACAGAAATGTGAGGAAAGTGTGTTTTTTTGTTTGACAAAGTTTGAGGTTTGCAAGGGATTATGCGTAACAGAACCTGGTGAGAGCCACACAAGTCACCCCATCCTGGATTCCCCTGGGTGTCTAGTTTTCAAAAATGTATAGGTTTTCTAGGTTTCTCTAGGTGCCGGCTGAGCTAAGTTCAAAATCCACAGTTAGGCACGTTGCGAAAAAGGTCCAGTTTTCACTAAAAAAATGTGATGTGTCCACGTTGCGTTTTGGGCCGTTTCCTGTCGCGGGCACTAAGCCTACCCACACAAGTGAGGTACCATTTTTATCGGGAGGCTTTGGGGAATGCTGGGTGGGTAGAAGTTTGTGGATCTACACAGATTTCAGAATTTTCCATCACAGAAATGTGAGGAAAATGTGTTTTTTTTTTTACAAAGTTAAAGTTTGACATTTGCAATGGATTCTGGGTAACAGAACCTGGTGAGAAACACACAAGTCACCCCATCCTGGATTCCACTGGGTGTCTAGTTTTCAAAAATGTATACGTTTGCTATGTTTCCTTGGGTGCCGGCAGAGCTAGGGCCCAAAATCCACAGCTAGGCACGTTGCGAAAAAAGGGTCAGTTTTCACTGGGAAAATGTGATGTGTCCACGTTGCGGTTTGGGCCATTTCCTTTTGCGCTTACTAAGCCTACCACACAAGTGAGGTAGCATTTTTATCAAGAGACATAGGGGAACTCAGAATAGTGGAACAAGAGTTATTACCAATTGACTTTCTTTGCATTTCTGCCTTCCAAATATAAGACAATTTGTAAAAAAAAGAATTCATTTTGAAAAATGACCTCTAATTCATATGCTTGTATGGGTACCCACAGTTTTGGAGATGTGCAAATAACCACTGCTTCTAAACTCTATATTTTGTTCCCACTTCGGAAATGTATAGGTTTCCTTGGTACCTATTTTGCACTCTTTGTACGTTACCAAATGAATTGCTATATACCAGGTACACAACGAAAAACCATTGCAAGACGCAGCTCAGTTATTGGCTCTCGGTTCCTTGGGTTCTTGGTGAACTTACAAGTCCTATATATCCCCACAACCAGAAGGGTCGAGGGGATGTAACGGTATATTGCTTTCAAATATTTTCATACTTAGAAGAAGTTACAGGTGAAAACCTTTGCACAAATGGCTGTTTTTTTTCAACTCAATTTCAACATGTTTTATTTTCAACTGTTAGTTTCTATGAAAAAAAACACCTTCAAGGATCTACACAAATGACCCCTTGCTGAATTCAGAAATTTGTCTACTTTTCAGAAATGAATTGCTCTCCGGCATCTATTATTGCTTTCGCACCCATTTCTATCACTAACTGGAAGGAGGTTAAAAGCACAAAAAATAGCAAACATTGCTTATGTCCATTAAAAAGCCAAAACTGTGTAGAAAATGTTGGTTTTCTGACAAAAGTCTGCCTGTCCATGAAAGCTGAGAAGATGGTAATTTCAGCACCACAAACCCTTTGTTGATGCCATTTGCAGGAAAAACAGACACTTTCTTCTGCAGCTTTTTTTTCCCATTTAAAAAAAAAAAAGTAGCTGTATTTTGGCTAATTTCTGGATCTCCTCCAGGGGAATCCTTAAACCCTGGGTACCTTTAGAATCCGCAGGTTGTTGAAAAAAAAGGGCGCAAATTTAACGTAGATACCTTTTGTGGATAAAAAGTTACAGAGGACTAAGCGCGAACTACCCCAAATAGCCAAAAAAAGGCTTAGCACAGGGGGGAAAAGGCCGAGCAGCGAAGGGGTTGAAGTGGATACATAAATGCTCGCCTTGTGACTTTGACCTCTCAGTTTAAAATGTAAAAGTAATAAGTGCAAATAACGTAAGAACACTCTTATTTATCATGGAAATATTAGTAGTGATAAGCCAAGTGACTTATGCCACACTAAACAGACCACATATATTCTATGGGCCTCATTTACAAGAAAGTGCTGCAGCACGGCACCGCAAGCCATTTTGCTACGCTGCGGCACTTTCAAAGCACAGGGATGCGTCATATCTACAAGGATATGACTTTTCCCTTTGCTTTCCCTGTGCTGGCGCACAATTAGCTGCTATGCGCCGGTGCAGGCACCCTTGCACCATGTTGCAAGGATGCCTGCGTCACGGGGATGATTGTTTATGTGCAGGAAGGTGTCCTTTCCTGCACATAAACAATCTGAAATGGTGTTTTTCAACTTCTATGTGTGCTGCAGTAGCACACATAGAACTTGTAAAAGGTAATTTTTTTAATGATTGTTTATGTGCAGCAACGGACACCTTCCTGCACATAAACAATCATAAGAGGTGATTTCCTCGTTCTATGTGTGCTGCAGAATGCAGCACGTATAGAAAGAGAAAAAAAACAAGGAGAAATGAATACATTTCTTCTCGCTGCGCCTCCCTACTCCTCCCCTGGGGAGGCGTAGCATTCAGACGCATTTCCAGGCTTCCGATTTCTCATAAATCTGGAAATGTGTCAGGTTCCATGGGTGTTGCGTGGGAACACCCACAGCAACACCCATGGAATGCCCCTTTCACGGCAAGGTGCTGCGTGTAAAGGTGGCCGTATTTACAAGGACAGGAAAAACCACGCAGGGTGGCTTTTCCTGTCCATGTAAATATGGTGCAGAAAAATGTGCCACCGGTGCGTCACAAAATGTGACGCACCGGCGGCGCAAGGGGCTTCTAAATAGGCCCCTATGTATACAGCTCCTACCCAACCAGGAGGGGTAAACTCATTTATTACCCAAATGAAAAAAGTGCAAGTAATTAACTCTGAAAGTTACTCTCAGGAAACTAGTCAGAAAACTGTCTAGTCAGAGACACAAAATAATGAACATATATCAGAGAAATCAAAACATCCAATGTCACAGGGCATGGAGTCTTAATAACAACAAAATTAGGATCCAGAAAAAATTTGACAAATCAGGTGTGACCATACTTAATCACTTAGCTGCTGAGGCTTTTCGATTCCCAGTGCTGACCACTTTTTAAAAAAGTTTTGGAGTACTTCGCACTTTTGTTCTCATAACTTGTTTTCCACATTAGGTATCCATGCCAAATTTGTGTCCTTTTTGTCCATCGTCCTGAGGAAGGATTTGAAAGCTACCCAGGGTTTGTAAATTCCCCTGGAGGGAGCTGAGAAATAGACAAAATAAAGCTAAAACCTATTTTTTTTTTTGAAAATAAGTTGGAAAAGGTGCTGTGGAAGAAAATGTGTGTTTAAGTTCTAAAAATGGCATCAATGAAAGGTTTGCTGTGCTATGATCACCATCTTTTCAGCTTTCAGGTTCAAGCAGAGATGTATCAAAAACAAGCTTTTTATCAAAGTTTGTGGTATTCACGCAAATCACACTACCTTGTACTATCCTCAGTATGTAATTTTCAGAAATGTCTATGTTTGGTAGGTTTCTTCAAAGGCCATCCACTACTGAAGAACAGGCTCATACTGGATGGTTTTAGAAAAGGAGCAAATACTAATAATAGTATGAGAATAAAGAATTTTGTTTGCTGGAGGTGTGCCATAAAGCCTCGTCAAGGCACCCACCATTTTACGAGATATTCACATGCCTTTCATGCACCACACAGAATCATATCGCCAACTATGAGCCCAACACTCACATCAACATACCACCTCCATTCAAGAGCCTGTCACATTTATTCACCACAGGACTAAAACACCAATCACATCGTCACTCACCCATTTTGAGCATGTTAAGTTAGCCTGCCTGCCTTTGGTCCACACTCAGCATGTCATTATCATTTGCAGAACTTGTGAAAGTGTCAATTCATCTAAGCAATCAATTTGCTAATACAAAAGGGTTCATAAGTCTTCTCAGTGTTTGATTTGTAAAAACATAAGTGCTGGGGCCCTCTTCAGGAGGCATTGCAACTTAAACCCCCCATTGCCTTTGCCAATGTGGCAATAACAGTACCAGCACAACTACTTTGCATCACGCTCCTACAAGTCTGACAATTCAGGCCATCCCAGGCCCACAAAACTTTAAGAATGGCTTAGTCAGCAGGTATTCATTGTTTTTAATATATATGGGATTCATATACAACTGCTGTGCTCATCTCTACATTTGACAAACAACGCCACCATGTGCAGACTGTTATAAGTGCCAGTGTTGGCAATTATCTGACGGTGCCTAGCACCGGAAACCACCGGCTCAAATTAAGCACAAAGGGACTTATTTACAAGCCCTTTGCGCCCCCAGTGCGTCACTTTTTGTGATGCAACAGCGGCGCAACCTTCAGCCCCATATTTACAAGGACACGTAAAGCCACCCTGCATGGTTTTTCATGTCCTTGTAAATATGGCCCCTTTACACACAACACTTTGCATGAAAGGGCATGCCATGGGTGTTGCTGTGGGTGTTCCCACGCAACACCCATGGCTTCTGCCGCATTTCAATATCTACGAGAAATTGTAAACTTGGAAATGCGTTAGGATGCTAAAATTCCCCAAGGGAGGCACAACGAGAAGAAATGTTTTAATTTCTCCTCGTTTTGTTTCCTCTTTCTATGCGTGCTGTAGGTGCAGATTGGGGAGATAATGGGCATCCACCCAGATAGCACTATTAAGACTCAACAAATCAATACAGTTCACCAGAGGTCTTCACCGAAATGACCACCGGAGATACCCATGGGGATGACTCCACAGGTTCAATTATGCTTTTTTACTTTGTCCCCATTATTCTTTGATACTACATGGACATCACTATCTGAATTTCCTATAATTTCTTGGACAAATTTTTCAGAGTGCTCAACAGCTTTTGTAATTTCAGAAGCGGCATTAAGAGACATGTTCGTAGTTGTCCACAGTCTCTCTTATATCTTATTAGTTCTCATCAAAATTTGATCCCGTAGTACTTGTTCATAAGTGATATGTTCAAAATCACATGTTACAGCCAAAGATCTAAGCGCTGATACATATTCCTCTATGGATTCATCAGCACATTGTTTTCTAGAATAAAACTTGAACCTTTTCATTACTATATTAGTTTTCTTAACATACTGTATACATAACTGTTTAGAAGCATACTGATACACGTCAGTGTTGCCAGGAGTAGTTAATAGCGGTAAATTCTTAAATTCTTTCAATACTATGCCCACTAAACAATGTTAAAAAAGTGCTAGTTTCTTTTCTGGACAACAATCACACCCCCTCCAAGACTTCTACATATGCTAAAAACACCGCCTCCCATGTCTCTCAATCCATTGGTGGTTTCCCTGGTGCTGTGAGAAATGAGTGTAGTGGAACAATTCCTGACATTGTTTTAAATCAAAATCCGCCACAAATAACCCAAGCAACATAGCAATGTTACTATAAAAGAATAAGTGGTCAACGTCATCATAAATTACATGGAAGGTGTGCACATTATCATGTTGAAATGCACAGATGTTTGTCCAAGATGCTCCAATTCAAAATCCATGTGACAGATACAGTCCATGCGACAGATCCAGGATACAGTGAGCAACAACCTCTTAAGTCATAGGACACAATGTACCACACACCGCATTAATTGCACAGAGGTCTGTGCTGTTGACCCCAGAGAACAACAAACACAGTATAACTAGATTGAAGTGTTTGTTCCGTAGCACTTGCATGATAGAAAGAACAGCCAATAAAAATTCTTGATCCGCTGGTAACAGTGGGCAGCCGACAAGTGCAAAGGATGCGACCAATCCCCACTCGATATCGCTCGTTGCGGACAATGAACAACACACTCAAAAATCGCCAATGGAGTGCAACGACAGATGTGGCGTATGAAAATCTGGCTATGTCCTTTGAAACAGACAGGACACAGAAATGCAGAAACTGCTACAATCCCAATGAGTATTTTCATGCTGATTCGTGCGCGCTTGTCGCCAGTGTAAGAAAAGCAGAGGTGCACCAAAAAGATAACCAGGAGGTGAGGATGAAATCCAGCAAGCTCCGTTTATTTGCAGTGTACAAGTCAACAAGTATAGGAGTGTAAATGATTGACCACAACGTTCACCCCCACTCTTATTTATATCCCCGCAACCTTCCAACCCACGCTCCCATCATTTTGAAACATCACAGTATAGCAAGAGAGTGAGCGAGCATCTTTCTAGTTACGCACTCCATAGTTATAACAAACATGCATTTTACAAACAGGACACGAGCGCAACACAACCATGTCAAGCTGTAGTGCATTTTACAATTAGGACATGAGCGCAACACTAACCCATGTCATTCTCGTATAAACACACTGAATATATATCAATGACACGGTCAAATCTTTTCTCAGCTACAGGAACTCAGGCGGCAAAGTGCTTATCTTGCTTCCTTGCAACATCCTCCATAGCAAATAAAGTAGAGGCTACTTCTTTTAAAGCAGTAAGACTTTCAATTACAGCCAGCTGAAAGAAAAGGAAAGACATCAGACTTCCTGTGGGGTCTGACAGTAAGCACCATAAGAATTGGGGTCTCACAGAAAACACCATAAGCATTGTATTTTGCCAACTGGATCAGGTGGGTAAACAACTTCTTATACCATGTGCACGTTTTATGACTCGCATTATATTGCTGAAGTACATGGTCATTCTTATCTAATCCACCCTTGCAGTTGTTGTGGCAAGTAGACAGTTGGGTTTGTGAACTTCTGCCAACTGATCCCAAACTGTACTATCATCATGGATTGTATTGAGTACATAGACATCCTGCCTATCTGAGAATTTGACTGCAAGCAGTTGGTTGGAACACATCACTGTGCTCTGAGCTTTTTGGAGCTTACAAACAACCTCCTGAGGGAATCCTTTGCAGCAACATCAAACTGTACCTCATAGCACAGTGCCAGTTTTGTACAACTCACTGACCAGCTCAACTTCTGTGTAGACATTGTCCACATAAAGGTTATGACCATTATGAAGGAGTGATTGGACACGCTCCCATAAAATGTTTTCACTGATTCCTTATGTGAAAGGACAACCTGCATATTGCATATTGGAGCCATTCCCTGTATTATACCCTTGAGCTGTATACATAACCAATAGAACTCACACACAGCATGTACATCTTGCTGCCACAATAAACACTTTTCCTTTGTGTGTACTGCCTGGACTCATCAACTGCTATATTCTTTCCAGAAGTCTCAATCTTTGCAAGCCTGCCAGACAAATGTTACACGACAGGCCGAATTTTGAACAACCTGACATGGTCTAGATGGTCCTGGGTAAGGCAGCCAAATTATCATTGAAATGCACCATACACTGCAAGATCAAAAACCTGTCTCAGCAAATGACTGAAGTGAAGCTGGGTGTTGCCCAAACTGTGCGAGTAGAGCAGTAGAACAGTTCAATTGCGGGCATATTTACGAAGGTCTTGCATCATGCTTGCACCATACAGCGTGGTATATGCACAACGCAAAACTCCAAGTCATAAAGCCATGACAAGCCACTTTGCGTGGCTTTGAATGGTTTTTAAAAATATAGAGTAATGCAACGCAGCACAAATCATATTGCATTACTCTGCGCAAGGGAGGCATTCCATGGGCGTTGCGATGGGTGTTCCTACGCAAATCCCATGTTTTATGATACATTCATAGATGTACCAAACCTTGTAAACTTGGGAATGTGCCAAAAAGATACGCCTCACCATGGGAGGCGTAATGAGGAAAAATATCTTTGTTTCTCCTCGTTTTTTCCCTCTTTTTATATGTGCTGCATTCTACATTCTGCAGCACACATAGAAAGAAAAAAATGCCTCTATGGATTGTTTTTGTGCAGGAAGGTGCCAAAATGGCACCAGCACAGACAGAAAAGATAGGAATGCATCGTATTGGATATATACAGTGCATTCCCGATCTTTCCCTGTAACACAAGGCAGCACAGCAAGGTAACTTGCTGCGGTGCCCTGCGCCACAGTTCTCATAAATATGGCCCTTGTTTTATGCACTATTCTGATGTTAAGCGTAAGACCCAGAAAAGTCCCCAAGTGAAGTGGGGTGCAGTTGAATGAGACCAGAGAGCGTCTCCATGCTCCCTAGGAAACTGTTTGGCATGCAAAATTGTTTGGTGCACAATTTCCTCAAAGACATAAAACTTTAGAAAGAGATGTACATAGTCAATAGGCCAAACAATTGCAGTATTGACTTTAAATCCAGCGTCTGTAGCAAATGGGGGAATTTGGAATGGAAGTAAATGGGTTGCCAAAAGAGAATTATGTCTGTGCTCAGCGCTGTGCCTGCCCACTCGCTAGATTGGACTACTGTGCTACTGTCTCTCCGCTGCACAGATTGTGCTTGCAAAGGGATATCATGATTGCCATTACCATGTTCCTCAAAATCACTGGCATATGAGTCATCATCAAATGGAACACTGCCAACAGGAAAATCACTTCCTGATTCTGCTCCATGATTCTGTCCCTCAGATGCTGCCTCAGTATCAGATCCTGCCTCAGCATTATCCTCCATTATTTGAGTTAGGGATTGGGTAGCAGTCATCAATCTCTCTTAACTGTCTAAAACCTTCTTCCTGAAATACTATGTCCTACATAGAAGGCAGACAAACAATAGGTGTGAGATATGAGCTCAAATACTCAATGAAAAAGAAGAGGATCAGCAAAAAAGCTCTTGATGCTGTGATCCAAAGACCTTTTCCAACTTGACAAATATGCAATAAAATAGCAAAAAACGTGGGACGAGGGGTGAACCCACTCCAGCCATTGCTCATTGTGCCATTCACACTACCAACTACAGCTGTTATGTTCCATATAGGTACCCTAATATAAGCTCAGGTAGTCATCTGACCTTTCACCTATATTCTCCCTACCATTACACTACATAACGGTTCTTAGTACTGACCTTTTACCTAGTTACGATAATGTCCAAAGATGACATGGGGTTTTCTACGAAAAGCTTGAGCCTCATTCATTATGCATAATGATTCTTGGAATCACAGCAGGACAGCAGGCCTACCATCTCCTGCATAATAACTATGTATAAGGGTCATTCCTTCCGTCATCCCAGTCCGACATGACACAGCAAGGTATATCCCCAGGGAGTACCACTTTGGGTATATATACATCATCTCTTGCTGAGAGAGGCAGAGGAGAAAAGGACTTCCATGCCGACACACTGACACGAGACGCACGCAGACACTCCAGCTCGCAGTGGTCTGACATCCCTTGCGGGGTGTCCATCTCGAGACCAAGACGGGGTCCCACAGTCTTTCACTTCAGGTAATGGGGTTGACTTTATCCTAGAGGGATTCTTGGCTTCCACACCTACATACATGCTAGGTACACTTAGGTACATCTAGTTAGGGTCGCATCGTAGGAGTATGCACTTTACTGTCATGTATTTTATATACTTGCCTGTATTCATTGTTTTAGCATGATGGTAGGAATCTACCATCCTTTTACTCTGTTAGTGCTTATAATCATTTATATCTGTTAATGTCTAGTGGTTGTTTCAGCACACCTATTTAACACTAGAATGATGCTGGTTCAATAAATACTTATTGAAAAACGTCCCCACCGTTTATTCTGTGTATCTCTCTGAGATGAAGTGAGCACGAGTGACTGAGCGAAAAGTAGTACACAGTTTCCACGATCCTGAGGGATCAGGGTTGTCATGTTCGATAGTTGCCAAGAACTATTCTCTCCTTGATAAGAGGGGTTTCTAGTGGCACTGTGAGTTAGCTGGTATACAGGCTCACATATTCGGTAGGGGTGTCCAGAATCAGTCTGACTCCAATACTACAGTATATGTTGTCTAAACGCGCAGATCCTATATAGGTTTATAGGAACTACATGACACAGCCACTATTCATTTATTGTGCCATTCACACTGCCACTATAGTCACTGCTCATTTGTTGTGCCACTCATGCTGCCAACTCTAACCACTGCTCGTTTATTGAGTCATTCACACCACCCACTTCAGCCACTGTGCAATTATTATGGCGTTCACAGGGTCGCCACTTTTCCTCTAAAAGAAAAGTACCAGCCATTTATTAACAGATGTAAATAAAAAGAATTCATGTGAAATTTTCAGGATTCTTTTTTAACAAAATTAAATCTCAAGACTAATCCCAATAACCAACAGCAACCAACAATAACCACTTGATTATCCGCTATCTTTTGGTTCCGGATCAGTGTGCCGCCTGACATAAAGCACTTCAACGCCTTGCCAAAGGTTGTAAGTACTACACAAATGCATTTACAATGCAATACCATGCATACCAACCTACTGCCATATGATTCAAGGAACCTGAGGCCCCTTCAACAACAAGAGCCATAAAAAATCTAGGGGTAACCATGGATTCAGACCTATCCTTGATACCACATGTCAACACCATCAGAAAGCTTACCTTCTACAAAATGAAAACACTTAGTTGCATCTTTCCTTACCTTGAATACTGACAAAAACTACAAGCTATCCTCACTCTCATAATCTCCAAGCTTAACTATGCCAATAGCCATAGGTATACCCAGGACCACCATACACAAAATACAACTAATCTAAAATTCTCCCCAAGACTCCTTTACCTTCACTTAAAAGAACCTGTGACTCAAGCAGTGCAATCAGTCCAGTGGCTACCTCCTTCTAGAAGGCAATTGTTAGGCACTCTGCTTTGTCCACAAAGCCTCTCAAGGAAAGGACCACTATGTCTACCAGTTAAATTCAAGTATTATAAACAAAATAGAAACAAAATAGAACACTGTGCTCCAGCATTGCACTACAAATAGTCATATCACCTTACCATAGGAAATCATTGGAAGGTACTGCTTTCTCAGTATAAACTGCTAAGCTAAGTTGAAAAAACATGGCTATTTCCAAGATAACTACCTCATCCCACATTCCTGTAATCGAATCCAAAAAGATAATCACACCTGTAAATTCAATCTACAGTTTACAACCCACAGATATGGAACACCCCAACCAGCACACTACTTTCTATATCCAGGTATGCTAAAAGGGCTGACCTATGGTTAGCCTGGCGACTGTACAATAATGTCAACTCATTTATAGCCCTTCTGATCCACACTAATACTAATACCATAACACTCAGTGGTCCCAGCCAACTATTGCTTAATCATCTTACACTCACATAAGTCATATATCTACAGGTCTTGTCCACCAGTCAGTACTATACCAGCCATTAATCCAGACATCAACAACTGAACAAGCATGGAACAACTGAAGATAACTCTCACATATTGCTGGACAACTGGGGGCTTTAATGCACCTCACCACTGCATATCCCAACTAGATGCACCCTATGACTACTACTTCACATTTCACAATGACATTCAGACATGGGATGACTGTAACAAAAACCTATGTCTGAACTGGGGTGGCAAAGTGAGCTAAAGAATGATGATGGATTTAACCCAGATCTGTGACTGGGGGTGAGTGTTTGAAAAGTTTCAGCACTCCGTCCATCATCTTCTTGTGTTTGCTTTGTAACAAAACCCATCCCAGCAAATCTCTTTTACCATTTCTATCTCCAACCATGCCTGCTCAGGAACAAATATCAGGTTGGACAACCCAGTGCTGTAACCAGTTAAGTAGACTATGAGCTTAAAAATAAGAATCATAAGAAATACCAATAATGGGACCTGCAATGCTGCATAAATCTCCCAGCCTGAAAACCATAAATGGCTTATCTCTCTCTCACACCTCTTCATTCACCACACTGCTAAGCACTGCGTCACCAAAAACACAATAACCGCACCTTGTGGTCACTACAAATGACATGGAAACACTTCCCATATAGGATAAAAAAAAAAAAAACAACACCATTCCAACCACACACCCTACACAGTGTAGGCTTCTGCATGTAGGCAAGGACTTCAGTGCCCAACAAACGGGTAGTTAGCTCTATATAAATACAGCCATACAATACAGTACTTTTCTTACCAAAAAAAAAACCAGCAGCTATTTTGCCCACTGGTTTTCTTTTTCTCTGGCTGAGGGTTGGGGAGGGGGAAATTGTGCCATCCATGGGGGCCCAATTGGTCCGACCCGAGGAAAAAGAAACATCATTAAAAATTAGGCCCCCGGGGTCGGCCTGCATGCCAGAAGGGCGGATCCCCTAAATAATCAAATTCCCTGGTGGTCTAGTGGACTCCTTGTTGTGGATTGCAATGTGCCTTCGATTCACAAGCAGAAATTCATTTGAGGAAGGCATCGCTGAAATGTGGGGCAGCCGCTTGGGGTGGAAGTATCTCCATGGATGCGTGCAGGAGCAACTCACCCGCTCCTTCCTCACCTCTCTGGCGGGGTTTATGAAGTCAGCAGACTTGTGGCACCCTGATGTCATAGATGGGCACGTTGTGGGGTGGGAGCTGTAGCGTAAGCGATTCCTCTTCGGCGCCCCACTTTTTTACTTTTGAACTGTCCCCAGTGTCTGCAATTGGCCGATGTTTGCACTGGGAAGGTAGTGCAGGCATTGACTGCTGGCCAGTGCCTGCACTGGAGAGGTTAAAAGGCATATTTGCTACACTGACCATGTGCTATCCAGTAAACACTTAAAGAGGGGGGGACGGGGAGCGGTTGAAGAAAAAGTAGGTCCAGTACCAGTGCTCCCAAAGACATACATGTACTCACTAGTTGGTAACTGTTCCTGTAGGGGAGAACTGTAACCTATTTGGTTACATGAAACAAATGTAAATAGATGGTCTCTATGTGTGTTACTAGTCTAATGAAGATGGGGAATTTCTCCTTTAGAAAATAGTGCCCTCACACACTCTTGCAAGTGTCATGCTTCATCATCGGGCATTGCTCCTCGTGGGGGTGGCGCTGCTGTCCTCCACGGGCCCCACGAGAGGGCTCTTTATCGGAGATCTTTTAGGAGACGCCGCAGTTGTGCATGTGGGTGTGTGGGCCTAAAAAAGAATTTTGGTGCTGGTGTATTAAAATTAACCGACCGGTACCTTAGAATGAGTTTTATTCGTAGGTCCGTGGGGTAAAAAGTAAAAAACAAGTTTTGGGAGACTAGGGCACCTCTTGTTAACAAATATGGTAGAGGTCGAGGTATTACTCTGCTTCTCTCAGTACCCGTGAGTGTTTATGAAAGTGAAGCCTGGTCGACATGTTTCGCGCTGGAACAGGGGTCCCTAGTGGATCCCGGTGCGCTTCGTCAGGACCGTGTGGTGTGAATTAGTGCATTAAAATGGTAAAAAATAGGAGCAGGGAACTAAACCCCTATAATCCTATGGTACCTCTATTAAGGCTCTGCTTGAGTTATAGTACTCAGAGGAACACTTCAGTGGTGTCCCTGTTATTTACCTAGAGGGAAAAAGACCAAACAACAACAGACATAGTGAACAGACAATTAGAGACATACAAAAATCTCAGTGAATCAAATTGTATCCACATTAAACTTCGTTGAGGCAGCTGCATATGAATCACAACATGCAATTCGTTTCGATCGGCACGTGCCTGTGTTCCTAATTGTCATACGGCCACCTGAACATATGTAGTGACAGTGCACACTGTCTATATTGGTGGGTCAGTCGGAGGTCTCATGCGTTGGCTTCTCGTTATCTGTACAGGTTATGCTTTTGCCAAGATGCATAACTAGTACTAGATCATAAACACTCACGGGTACTGAGAGCAGCAGCGTAATACCTCGACCTCTACCATATTTGTTAACAAGAGGTGCCCTAGTCTCCCAAAACTTGTTTTTTTGAAGCATGACTCTTGCAAGAGTGTGTGAGGGCACTATTTTCTAAAGGAGAAATTCCCCATCTTCATCAGACTAGTAACACACATATAGACCATCTATTTACATTTGTTTCATGTAACCAAATAGGTTACAGTTCTCCCCTACAGGAACAGTTACCAACTAGTGAGTACACATGTGCTATCCAGCCCACTTCCTTTTCCATGCATGGGATTTACTTCTGAGGATTTCTCCACATTTGTTGTTGGAAAATATGCAGTAGTAAAACCATTAATTCCTGAGTGGAATCCTTTTGTGAATTCCTGTCAGGCATAAATTGATGGATTTCTGGCAATAAACCAAAATTCATCTTACAAAAAACATTTGAATTGAGCCCATCTGTTTCGGAAGGTCTGTTTTGTGCTGAAAACTTGTAATTGTAAAATTCTGATCTATATGTTAATAGCTTCCGGTGCTTTAAAAAACGAATCCAGTGCAATAGAGTGAACTACTAAAAATTCACTTGATTGTTTTCCAAAGTGTTCCTATTAGAAGATTTTAAAATCTAGACAATATTAAGTGTGAACATTTGTAGAAAAAAAATTCTGTGCAAAGTTTAGAAAAGGTGAAGTACATGTTGTGTCCTTAAGACAAGGGGCCAGATTTACTAAGATTTCTTGCAGCACAGTACAGCTTCCAAATGTGCTGTGCTGCATAGAGAAAAAAATACTTTGTATTATAAATCTGTCCATTTTGAAAGAATGCTTTGTTGTGGTTATAAGCTCTATTGAGTCATTTTCTGTTATATATTTGAACCTATAAAGAAGTTGTGAATTGTTTCTAAAACCCAATAAAAAACTTTAAATACAAAATCCTATTAGTGTTAGCACTGATCCATCCCCAGAAATGCCTTCTTGACACAAAGTGGCATAAAGTGAATTTGTCACTGTGAAAAAGGCAATTTTCCTCCGGAGCAAAACACATTTTGCTCTAGAAAGTAAATCCTTGCTGCCGCTTTGCTTCATGTTTTTACTGGTGCAAGCATTTAGTAAATCTGAGTCCCTGTGTCAAATGTGGACATCGCTGAAGAAAATAATGTCTGTGCAAAGTTTAGAAAATGTGAGGTACATGTAGTGTCCTTAAGACAAGGGGCCGGATTTACTAAGATTTGTTGCAGCGCCGTGCAGCTTGCAAATTTGCTGTGCTTCATGGAGCCATATCTGCAAAGATTGGCTTGCGACTGATGTCATCCCCTGCGCTGGTTCACAAACAAGATACACTGTGCATTGCACAACCTGGCACTATAGACCAGAGGAGAGTGTGCACTGTCTTGTGTAAGATTTGTACTGGAGGCATACCCATTACAAATTCCTATGCCTCACTTAGGGCCCTATTACTATGTGATTTGGAATGCCTCCGACCTCAGGTCGGAGGCTTTACAACTCACATCTCGGTTTCACTTCTGACCGCCTAATTACAATCTAGGCGGTCGAAAGTGAAACCGGCCGGCCATTTCGGCTGGATTCGGAGACCGCAACGTAATCCCATACAATGGCATTTCCGCCATCAGGAATATGATGTCAGTTTCCGGCAGGCTTTCCATGCCGTGCTTTCCGAAATGGAAAGCCTGTCGGAAAGCGACTTTTGGGGCCCCCTTCTCCCTGCAGCCTCCAGTTGGGGGCTAAAGCCCCTGAAAATCCCTGCACCATGTGGTGCCTGCCACATGGTGCAGGGATTTGCACAAGCTCCCATTTCTCTATGGGAGCTTGTGCTACTGCCAGTTTACGGCTGCAGGTCAAGCTCCTATAGAGAAATGGGACTATGCGACCACACCATGTGCGGTCGCATTGTAATTGCGGTGTCGGGACCGCCGACCGGAGGTCGGTCGGTCCCGAGACCACGACGGTGTCAGTCGGAGGCAACTCCGACCGACATCGTATTCGAGCCCTTAGAATACAGTTTCTTGACGCTAATACATAACAACAATGTGGCATGTGCTATAACTGTTTGGCGCTGTACTGCTGAGCATCATGATTCAAGATGGTAAAGTAAGGCCATCGTACTGAAAAAAAGAACTTTGTATTACAAGCCGGTCCATTTGGAAAGAATCCTATGTTGTGGTTATAAGGTCTATTGAGCCATTTTCTGTTTTATATTTGAGTCTATAAAGAAGTTGTGAATTGTGTCAAACTCAATAAAGCAACTTTAAATACAAAATACATCCCCAGAAAAGCCTTCTTCACACAAAGTGGCATAAAGTGAATTTGTCACTTTGAAAACGGAAACTTTCCCGAGCAAAACACATTTTGCTCTAAAAAGTAAATCTTTGCTTCTGCTTTGCTTCATATTTTTACTGGTGCAAACATTTAGTAAATCTGACTCCCTGTGTCAAATGTGGACATCACTGAAGTGTCACCACAGTGCGAAGTTCCTGTGCTGCGTTGTTTGAAGGTGAAAGAGCAGAAATGCTTGTTATTTACAAAGGTATGGAGCATTTCTGCTCCCTCTTTGTGCTGGTTCACTGTGTGCTGCCTAGCACCAATGTAAGCAGGCTTGCACCATAGTGCAGGGTGCCTGCGTTATGGCAGAAAGTGACACCTTTCTGCACAGAACAATCCCTAGAGGCATTTTCCTATTTCTATGTGTGTTGTGCAATGCATCATGCATAGAAAGAGGAAGTAACGATGAGAAATAAAGATATTTCACCTCCTTACACTTCACGGGGGAAGGCGTAGCATTTTGACCCTTTCCCAGTAAATCTGGAAATGCATCAGAATCCATGGGTGGATGCAAGTGACAACCCATGCTCTAACCATTGAATGATGCATTGCATTACAGTTCTTTACAAAGCCATGCAAGGCTGTGCAAATAACCCCTTGTGTAGCTTCGTAAATATTACTGAAGTCTTTGTACTTTACCTGCACGACGTAAGGACAACACAAAGGCTTGATAAATGTGGACTTGATCTCTACAATCATCTAAACAGAAGAAGCCCTGACGAATTTAGAAATTGTCCACTTTTGCTAAATATTGTCTTACCCATGTTGCACTTAAAGGTGTAACAACATAAAAAAATAACAATTTTACCTTTCACCATTTCTCCTGAATACTTTCCAGACCAAATGGCAACAAAGAATGCCTGCATTTCTTTGATTCTACTGGTCATGAAAAGGATTCCAGGCATTGGTGAGCTGCTATGATACTAATGAGTGATATTGAAAGTGGAAAGCATGTTAAAATTGTTTGAAAACATACATCGCTCCCAAACGCAGGCCAAAATTTACCATTGGATAGTGCCGGGCTTATGCAAGGCTCAATGTCACTTCACAGTGCAAAGGGTGGAAACAAGTGTCAATCAACTTTTGCAGACAGAAGGAATTTTTTGCACTGAAAAGTTGACTTGAGCACAGCGCCTAAATGCTGTTGCATCACGTAGCTCAAATCCCCTAATAATATATGGAATGGAGGTGTTAAGAAGCAGAACAATCTCAAACAACCCTAGTGCAATGTAGTGCAACCTGGCATTGCATGAATCTTAGCATCAAACAAATCCAGGTACAAACAACGGGTGAACAGATAATAGTGTGATGTTCCCACACGAAATGACATCTTATGAACAGATTACTTGCGGCCAGATTTACTAAATTCTCGCGCAGCACAGTGCAGCAGATGTAAATGCTGCTCTGCGTGAAACGGAGAGAGCAGGAGAGTGCCAAATGTATTGAAATATGGCACTCTCCTCCTCTCTCTCTAATGCTGGTGCTGAAAGCAACTGCTGTGCGCCACGGAGACCTTTGCGCCATGGTGCAAGGGTGTCTCCGTGAGTCTCGCATAGGTTTTGTACTGGAAGGCTACCCTTCCAGTACAAAATACCATGCATAGACTGACTGCAACCCTTTTCCGACTTTGTATGTGTGCTGTACAGTGCACCACACGTACAAAGTCGGAACAGAAAGGAGAAATGCGCCCAGTTTAAAAGGGTTCAGTTTTCTGACGCTGAACCCTGTCTATTTTGTTTAGTAAATTGGTTTCGCATCAGAAAAATTGGGTATTTGGATGGGAATGCCCCTTGGCGCTAAGTAATGCAAAGCAGCGCTATGCACTGCTTCGCTTTACATTTGAACACTATTTCCGGCACTAAACAAGTTTAGCGCTGGAAAGTAAATTGGGAAAAAAGGATTTGCGCCGATTTTCGCCACTTTTGTGACGCAAACACAGCATAAAATCTTAGTAAATCTCCGCCTTGGTGTGATTGTCTGTACTAGAGATTACACCTCGAGTACCAATCCCGTGCATAACGCGTCTAGCTCCCCTCTGCACCACGTAGCACAGTTTGAAACAGTATTTGTTTGTGCTTGCACAGCCAACATCATCGGTGCGTGACTCTAAGTAAATTCAGTACTGTACAATTTTTCATTCAATCAAGAACCATGGGCAATGTTTTTTTTTTTGGTCCCGTGGCTGTAATGGGACCAAAACAGCCAGCTCAAGCAATGGCCCTTTCCAGCTGGGCCGATAGCAGTTTCAGACTTCCCAAAAAGCCAGTCTGACATGGAACACAGCACTGTTGATAGGCAACGTGTCTCAAATGAAGGAGCCATTGCATAATCCACATTCCATACCTTTCAGAAAACTGGTCTTTTTGGGAGTGCAATGAGGATATCACGTGTTTGATTCTCTTTTACATTCCTTCTTTCAGGGACAACAGGACATGGGATATCTCATGCTGAAATGTTCTCGAAAACTAGTGAAAAAATGCAAAATGGTATTTGAAAATTGCAAAATGCTTTTAGTTAAATAAAGGCATTCAGCAACGTGTCTCTCTTTCTTGCCCAGGATAACCTGAGGCGCATTGTGCTTGCTCAATGCCATTCTCTCCCTCTACCTCTCCAGAGACTGGATAAAAATGAATAGGAAATGCATTTCTAAGCAGTGAGCTAGCTTGCAGATTTATACAGTCTGGAGATACACAAAGAAACTGACTTTATTCAGTGCATAAAACATCAATCACTTCAAGGTCCCCTCTATTACTGAATGGAAGTATTATGTCATTGAGTTGACAAATCGAGGCTAATAAATATGTTGGGTGGCTTAAAGTCTTTTCGTTTTCATACATTTTGAAAGGTTCATTGCTGCACTTTGAGCAAGGTATACCTTCTGCTGCCTGTGATACTGTCGAACATGGTGTTCTGCTCAACAACCTGTCTCTTCAAATGGGATTTAACATTTCTGTCCCCTAATGGTTCAAATCATCCTCCACTTGACTCAGTGGGCCTTGTCCAACCCATCTTGTTACATGTGGCATCGCACAGAATTCCATTCTCTCTCTGATGGTTTTTATCCTCTACATGGATCCTCTGAGAAGCCAACCGACTACTGGCTAATATGAAGTCAAAATCACCAGCACTAAGAGGATACCCAACTCTACTTGGAAACCACGTCTGGCCACTATATCACCCAGTTGTAGAATTGCCTCCAGGCAAGCCTAGTTGCCTAGGACATACTCCGTCTTAACCCCACCAAGATGGAGATTTTTCTTATTGCTAAATGTCAGAGCCCCACTCACCTGAAAACCAGGAACCGCAGAAACGAAGAGAGCCCCCCCTCTCGCCTTCAGACCAATCCTCCACACTGACTACCACAGTATGGGCGATTGATCCCAAGGGGAAAGGGACGAAAAATACGCCACACCTGATGTTCTGGGAATCGAGGAAAAGTAACTAGGTGTGACGTTCGGATGTGGCGTGGGCAGGATGAAGGTGTACACAGACAGCGTCTGTAGGTTAGCAGTGTAGGAGAAAGGATCAGCTCAAAGTCTGTAAGACCAGAAACAATAGAGGGACTTTAGATGGGGGAAAGAAAATGGGGAACGCACACGAGTCAAGGCAGTTTCTTCAAAGGTGGTAGGAGATAAGGAACATACACTCACCCCGGTGTCATAGAGTCGTAGAGTATTAGTTTGAATCCTTGAACTGAATAGGCTTCTCCAGTGGGTACTGCATTCTTCACTGAGGTGGTGTAGAAGGGAAATCAGGCAATCAAAGGGCGGTTCCGTATCAAATGCACTCCATAAGAAGGGGTGTTGCAGACATCTGTATAGTGGTGAAAACGAGAATAAAACAAATGGAACTGCTCACACCCCTCTACAAGGTGCAAGGGAAATGCACAATTTCAGTGGTGTTTTCTCAGGAAACCGACTGGAACATGATTGCCAAGTAAACGACTCCAGCCGTGCATGAAGCTCCGCAGAAAGTAAAGAGATAACCACGCCCGCGGTTATCTAAGAACGCAGCGCTCTCGACTCCTGTCGTGCGCTCTCAAAGTATAATGATCAAAGAAAACCAATGTCACGGACAAAAGAAGGGACCTGCATTGAAGGCGATGCCGCCGGCTCCAGCAGTGCGCCTCTGGGGAATCAGGACAAAAGATCCGCTTCCGCGGTGTGTAAAGAAATGCTGGTGCTAACGGCTCCTGCTGTGCACCTGAGGGAAATATCAGGCTACGGAGAACCACGTTCGTGGTTGTTAGACAAGAAATGCTGGTGCTATCGGCTCCTACCGTGCACCAACGGGGCCAAGTAAATGTTAATTGCAACCCTTTAATAAAAAACAAGGAAACGGCTCCTGCCGTATTTTCGTTAAAACGAAATCAGTATTTGCAAGTAAGTCGCGTAATGGGGTAGGGAAACAAGATGAGGCCAACGGCTCCGTCCGCGCACCTGGGTGGGGTTAAAGGGCAAAAGGACCGTGCTGGTAGTCGGCAGAAAAGATTTCACTTGCGGCTCCTGCCGCGTATTCAAACAAACGTGGAAGTAGAGAGTCACGCTCCAGCGCACTCTCGGGCCGGGAATCCAGTGGGAAAGGGAATAGGTAAAGCACGGCAGAAGAGACGTGCTGGGATCCAATAAGAACTCATGCCTCCTGCCGTTATTAAACAAAGAGTAGTCAGAGAGAGGCACGCTCCTGCGTACTCTCCTCGCCGGAATTTGCAGAGTGAACTGTAAAGCCAAGCACCTGTGTGAGGTAAAGGTGGCTCTTAAATAGCAACCACCCATACCACCTGACTAGCAACAACCAATGTAGACGGAAAGGGAATAAAAGAAGAGATTAGACGGAAAGTAGTAGCATGCACAGGGCTTGATAATGGAAAGTGGTAACATTACCTCCCCCTTAAGGCTCTTTTACTAGGGCGCGGCTTAGTGGGGTTACGAGTGTGAAACCTCCGCACTAAGAGAGGTGCATGAACAAACTTGGCGGGTTCCCATGTTCGTTCCTCAGGAGGGTATCCCTTCCAGTCCACCAGGTAATATAGTTGCCCATTTCGCTTACATGAATCCATAATACGGTTTACTTCATACTCTTCTTGGTCATCAACTATTAAGGGAGGTGGTGGAACCAAGGGATGTGTTGAGGGAACAAAAGGCTTGAGAAGGGACGTATGAAACACAGGATGGATACGATATTCATCCGGTAGTTCTAGTTTCATGGCCACCGGATTGATAATCTGTTTTATTTCAAACAGACCAACAAAACGTGGCTGTAACTTCTTTGGTCCTGCTAGTTTTAGATTTTTTGTGGCCAACCAGACTTTATCTCCTAGGGCATAACAAGGAGCAGGGCATCGATGTTTATCTGCATTTTCTTCATATTTTCTTTTGTGAATTGTAACTGGGATTGAGCGGTCTTCCATATCTCCTTCAATTCGGTACATAGAGAATCCACTGCAGGGACTTTAAGAGTGGGTTGTAAAGGCACTGTTCTAGGATGAAAGCCCATTGCACAAAAAAAAGGTGACATGCCTAATGCAAAGTGGAGACTGTTATTGTACACAAACTCCGCTACAGGCAATGCTTTTACCCAACTACTTGTTAAGGTAGCCAACAAACAGCGCAGATACTGTTCCATGGTCTGGTTAACCCGCTCCGTCTGTCCATCAGTTTGCGGATGATAGGCGGAGGACAGACGAAGATTCATTTTCAAAACAGAACCTATCTCATGCCAAAACTTAGAAACAAATTGGGGTCCTCTATCGGACACCAAGACTGAAGGCACTCCATGCAGCCGAATTACATTTTGTATAAAAATAGACACTAGTTCACTAGCAGTAGGGACCTTGGGAAGGGGCACAAAATGCGCCACTTTGGTAAAGGAGTCCACTATTACAAGTATAGTGGTGAGTCCCTCTTCCGTAGGAAGATCTGTGATAAAGTCCATACTCACAGTGTGCCATGGATAAGGGGGAACAGGAAGAGGCTGCAACAAACCATCAGGCGTGGTGCTAGGTACTTTCTGTGTCGCGCATATGGGACAAGATGAAACATACTGTTGTACATCTTTTGCCATGTTTTCCCACCAAAACCATCTGCTACATAACTCCTTGGTCTTTTGAATGCCAGGGTGGCTCACTAAAGCAGAAGAGTGAACCCACTTGAGTACCTGATCACGGTGTTTGTCTGGAATGTACAGCTGTTCCCCATGGTAAAGCAAACCCTCTGTTAAATGGTAATTAGGTTGTTCCAGCCATGGGGACATATCGGTCTCTGTTAATGTTTTCCCTAGGTCAATACAGAACTGATCAAAAGAAACACACCCTAGTATTTTACCCGGGGGTATGAATGCTTCCAGATCGGGGTTGCTCCTTTTATGAGGGAGTGACACACATAAACGCGACAGAGCGTCTGCTTTCACTTGTTGTGAAGCTGGCCGGTAGGTAATCACAAAATCAAATTCATTAAAGAAAGATACCCAATGCATCTGTCTTGGGGTCAATGCTCTAGCTGTATGAAAAAATTCCAAATTCTTATGGTCTGAATATATGGTTATGGGATGTGTAGCTCCCCAGAGATAATGTCTCCACTCCTGGAATACCTTTCTAATTGCCAACAATTCCCTCTCTGCGATGTTGTAGTTCTGTTCCGCAGGCAATAACTTGTTAGAAAAGAAGGCGATAGGGTGCATCTGACCATTAGTGTCTCTCTGTGATAGAACCCCTCGTACTGCATATTGGGATGCGTCTGCCTCAACAAAGAAAGGAATAGCAGGATCAGGGTGTATCAGGACAGGAGCGGAAGTAAATTCTTTCTTTAACACGTCAAAGGCTTGTTGGGCTTCTGAAGACCAATCAAAAGGCACTCCCTTCTTTACTAGTCTAGTTATGGGTGTTACCACGTCTGAGATGTGCGTAATGAAACGTCGGTAAAAATTCGCAAAACCTAACAGAGACTGTAAGTCTTTGACACAAGTGGGGGTAGGCCAAGATAAGATGGCTTCTACTTTCTTTTGGTCCATCTGTATCCCATTTTCAAAAATCACAAACCCCAAAAATTCTACCTTCGAGGCATGGAATGTGCATTTCTTGAGTTTGGAAAATAGATGATGATCTCGTAGTCTTTGCAAAACCTGTCTTACATGTTCTTCGTGTTCGGTAGGGTTTTTTGAGAAAATCAAGATATCGTCTATATAAACTATTAAAAAACGATCCAGAAAATCTCGGAAGATCTCATTAATGAAGAACTGAAATGCTGCAGGGGCATTGCACAGTCCGAAAGGCATTACGCAGTATTCAAATAAACCGAACTTAGTTCTAAATGCCGTTTTCCACTCATCACCGTCACGTACTCGGATAAGAAGGTATGCCCCTCGTAGATCCAACTTGGTAAACACGGTGGCATCTTTGATTTGATCTAATAGCACTGAGATGAGAGGTAACGGGTATTTATTCTTGATGTTATGTTATGTTATGTTATGACGATTTCTAAAGCGCGCGATTACCCGGAGGTGTCCTGGCGCTAGTCACTATTCCAATTGCTGAGACCTGAAAGACAGAAGTTATTCATCAAAAAGCCAGGTCTTCAGCCCCCTCCTAAAAGCCAGAAGAATATCGGCATTTCTCAAGTGAAAAGGCAAACCATTCCAGGCCTTAGCTGCACAAAGGGAGAAACTTCTGCCACCCCACTGGGCTCTTTTTACGGGAGGAATTACCACCAGTTTAGCTCCCAGTGATCTCAATGTTCTTGCCGGTCTGTACCAATGAAACTGGTGTTGCAAATGTTCTGGTCCCGAACCCTGCAATGCCTTAAAGACCATACAAAGCGCTTTAAAACGCACGCGGCTCTTCACCCGGAGCCAATGCAATTTTCTTATCTCATTAGAGATAGGGGAGAATTTGGATGAGCCCGTGAGAAGTCTGGCCGCAGCATTCTGGAGCAACTGCAGTTTGTTCAGATACTTTTGCTGCATGTTAAGATATAAGCTATTACAGTAGTCCAGCCTTGACAGAACCAAGGCTGTGACCACTGTTTTCCGGCTCCCCAAAGGGAGAAGCCGCACAATTTTCTTGATAGTTCTCAGGACATATACTGTTTTAGACACTACTGCATTAACCTGGGCACCCAAAGACAATTTCTCATCCAACATAACTCCCAAATTTTTCACCTTTTTAGAGGGGGATGGAAGAGTTCCCAGGGAAACGGGCCACCAATTAGGGGTCCAAAAGTTAGTGTCATTCCCGAACAACATCACTTCGGTTTTACCCGAGTTTAGCTTAAGGCAGTTGTCTGCCATCCAATTCCCTACTGCTTCCATACAAGTCTGAAATTTATTATCTATCCCTAGCTCTTGGCCGGGTAGAAGAGACACCACAATCTGTGTGTCATCCGCATAAGACGTAATTCCAAATCCAAAGGCATGATGACAGGAGCTAGCGATGAAACATAAACATTAAAAAGTGTTGGGCTCAAAGAGGACCCCTGCGGTACTCCGCATGGCAGTGTGAAGAGAGTAGACTGAAATTTCCCCAGGGATACAATCTGTCCTCTGTCTGATAAAAAAGACCTGAGCAAATCCCAGGCTTTACCCTGTACCCCACATTCCCTGAGACGGTCCATCAAAATATCGTGATGGACCGTATCAAATGCGGCGGATAAGTCCAGTAGGATCAAAGCAGCCCTACCTCCTCGATCCACTGCCACTCTAATCTCCTCTGTAGCCTTAATGAGGGCCGACTCAGTGCTGTGTCCTTCTCTGAAACCATGTTGGGAGGGATCCAATGCTTGGACCTCCCTCAGAAAGGCACTGAGTTGATGATTCATAACCTTCTCCACCATTTTTGCAGGGAGAGGCAAACGAGAGATCGGACGGAAATTATTGGGATCATTGGGTTCCAAGCTTGGCTTCTTCAAAAGAGGGAGTATTGAAGCCAGCTTCCATAGTTTGGGAAATTGTCCAGTTTCAAACATACCATTAAAGATGGCTACGAGATATACGGCTATTGGACTGGGGGCCAATTTTGCAATCATTACTGGGCAGGGGTCAAAAGGCGAGCCAGATTTGGCTCCCTTAAGAAGCTCCAGAATATCCTGTACAGTCAGTGGACTGAATTTGTCCAAGGCACGGTGACCTTGTTAAGGGATCTATAATATATACAGGCGCGAAGGCCCCATTCCCGCTTGGATATGAAGAAAAGTGGAGAAGAGATGGGTGAAGAGAAGTGTCTGATAAACCCACATTTTAACATTTCATCTAGGTAATCCTTTAGATAGACAGTTTCAGGTTCTGATAAGGCATAGATTCGACTACAAGGCAGCACACCCCTGGGTTCTAGGTCTATGCGACAATCAAAACTGCGGTGAGGAGGCAATGCCGTTGCTTTTATCTTATCAAACACGTCAGCATATTGTCTGTAGATGTGAGGTATCAAGCCTTGTTCAGGAACACTATAGGAAGCACACACCAGGGGAGAGGCCCAATCAATGGCTTCTTGATAACAGTTCTGGATGCAATATCCAGAATCTAGGGTCACGGTTCTTTGCACCCAATCTATTTTGGGATTATGCGTCTGTAACCAGGGTACACCAAGAATCACCCAAAAGGCTGGAGTATCTATGAGATCAAAGGAGATTTCCTCAGAATGCCCATTGTCACATACCAGAGTTAATGGGGCAGTATGTCTCGTAATGAGCCCTGATGATAATTCCGTCCCGTCTACAGCTCTTACGGGTTCAGGTTCCTTTTTCTGTATACAGACAATGCCCAAGGAAGAGGCTAACCGATTGTCCCAGAAATTACCTGTAGCCCCTGAGTCTAATAGCACTGATAATGTTACCCGATTGCTATTAGTTAGAATTAGAGTCACACTTATGGTGAAATGTCTAGGCACCCTTGCTACCGAGGCGCTCTGGAGATTCTGAGCAACTGCCACGGTTTTTCTCGGCCCAAGGGTTTTAGGGCGAATAGGACATTCTCGGGCAAAATGACCTCCCTTTCCACAATAAAGGCAAAGGTTCAGATTGCGTCTTTTTTCTTTCTCCTCCCGGGTTAAAGGCCCACAGACCCCTCCTATTTGCATGGGTTCAGCGGGGGTTATTCTATGGTCTTCTTTCTTGTCGCCTTTATATATCAAGACGCGAGGGTTCTCATGTCTCCCTTTCTCTCCATGTCTTTCATGGAGTCGGTGGTCCATCTTGATAACTAAGTCTATGAATTCTGTGCAATCTTCTGGAGGGTCGACTATCTGGGATAGAATATCCTTTAATTCATCATTGAGCCCCCGATAGAACAAGGATGTTCTTTTGTCAGGAGGCCAACCGGTTTCGGCCATTAATCTATTAAAGTCTGTGACATAGGAAAGTAGAGGGTTCCTACCCTGTCGAAGGTTTAGCAGTTCCGTGTCACTGGCCTGCATAAAGGTATGTTTGTCAAATAGTCTCCTCATCTGTTCCTTGAAGGCGGGAAAATTATGCAGAAGAGGGTCATCTGTTTCTACCAATGGTATCGTCCAATTGGCAGCAGTACCCACAAGGTAGGATATGATGAACGCCACTTTGGCGGTATCATCAGGAAAGGCAGTGGGTCGACACATGTATTGTAGATGACATTGATTCATGAAGCTGCAGTATTTGCCGCTTTCTCCACTAAACCGTTCGGGAGCAGCTAAGGGAACTGGAACGGGAGTGACTACGGTAATGCTAGTTGGTGGAGCCTCGCTATCTGGTTGTGATTTGTCAAAAAGGAATGTGGCGGGTTGTACCACAGGACGATGGGTCTTAGGGATAGTCCCGGTCTGAGGACCCCAAGCAGTGTTTACCTGCCTATGTGGAGTTCAGTTTTCAGAGAATGATTCTCCTGTCTGAGAGTTTGGACCTCTGTTTGCAGCACTACTAAAGCTGTCCCTAATTCCTGAACTGAGCTAATGGGAGTAGTGTCTGCAGGGAACCTGGCCTCGACATTCTCATCCTGGTCCATCTTCGTTCGGGCGGTGTAAATTTCGTGGGCTTGGCTTTTTGTCAGAGCCCCACTCACCTGAAAACCAGGAACCGCAGAAACGAAGAGAGCCCCCCTCTCGCCTTCAGACCAATCCTCCACACTGACTACCACAGTATGGGCGATTGATCCCAAGGGGAAAGGGATGAGACATACGCCACACCTGATGTTCTGGGAATTGAGGAAAAGGAACTAGGTGTGACGTTCGGATGTGGCGTAGGCAGGATGAAGGTGTACACAGACAGCATCTGTAGGTTAGCAGTGTAGGAGAAAGGATCAGCTCAAAGTCTGTAAGACAGAAACAATAGAGGGACTTTAGATGGGGGAAAGGAAATGGGGAACGCACATGAGTCAAGGCAGTTTCTTCAAAGGTGGTAGGAGATAAGGAACATACACTCACCCCGGTTTCATAGAGTCGTGGAGTATTAGTTCGAATCCTTGAACTGAATTGGCTTCTCCAGTGGGTACTGCATTCTTCACTGAGGTGGTGTAGAAGGGAAATCAGGCAATCAAAGGGCGTTTCCGTATCAAATGCACTCCATAAGAAGGGGGGTTGCAGACATCTGTATAGTGGTGAATACGAGAATAAAACAAATGGAACTGCTCACACCCTTCTACAAGGCACAAGGGAAATGCACAATTTCAGTGGTGTTTTCTCAGGAAACCGACTGGAACATGATTGCCAAGTAAACGACTCCAGCCATGCATGAAGCTCCGCAGAAAGTAAAAAGATAACCACGCCCGCGGTTATCTAAGAACGCAGCGCTGTCGACTCCTGTCGTGCGCTCTCAAAGTATAATGATCAAAGAAAACCAATGTCAGGGACAAAAGAAGGGACCTGTGTTGGAGGCGATGCCGCTGGCTCCAGCCGTGCGCCTCTGGGGAATCAGGACAAAAGATCTGCTTCCGCTGTGTGCGAAGAAATGCTGGTGCTAACGGCTCCTGCCGTGCACCTGAGGGAAATATCAGGCTACGGAGAACCACGTTCGTGGTTGTTAGACAAGAAATGCTGGTGCTATCGGCTCCTACCGTGCACCAACGGGGCCAAGTAAATGTTAATTGCAACCCTTTAATAAAAAACAAGGAAACGGCTCCTGCCGTATTTTCGTTAAAACGAAATCAGTATTTGCAAGTAAGTCGCGTAATGGGGTAGGGAAACAAGATGAGGCCAACGGCTCCGGCCGCGCACCTGGGTGGGGGTTTTTTTTTTATATGCAAATGTTATTGATTTTAAAACATATTAACAATCAGCCAAGACACGGAAGTCACAAGTATGAGTTCATTCACATAAGCATTATACCCCCCAATCACGATCCCCATAAAATTACGTTGGCAGAGTTTGGAGCCAGGTTAATCGGGACCCCCCACATTCCCCAACCACTTCCCCCACACTTTGCGGTATTTCTTGATGCACCCCTTTGCTTTATAGAGGGCGTTTTCTTGGGTCGCACACCAGTCTACCCCTCTTCGCCACCTCTCCAGGATAGGCGGGTCAGGGCTTATCCAGGCCGCCGCAATGTCCCGCTTGGCCACCATCATAGCTGTGTTGAGAAATAACTTTTCATTCCTGGACCCATCCAGCCCATCCGTAATCCCCAGCAAGGAGTGCCGAGGGTCGTGAGGCACCTCCCACCCTAATACCTCCGTTAGCTCCGCTTCAATGGATCCCCAGAACTGCCCCAAACGGGGGCATAGCCAAACCATATGGAAGAAGTCGGCCGGGGTATGGTTGCATCTTGCGCATGACGCATCTGGGCGCAAACCCGCTCGATGCAGACGCATGGGAGTGAGGTAAGCAACGTGTAGGTAATAAAACTGGATCAACTTGAGTTTGACGGAGACAGTGACTATTCTGGGGGCCATAAGGGCATCTCGCCAATCCACCTCATCAAGGGGGCCCACCCATTCCACCCATTGATCCCTCAGCTTGTCCAGGGTTGTGGGAGTGTTGTTAATTAGAGTACGGTAAATGCGGGAGACATCCCCCCTACCCAAGTCTCCCATCGTCGTCTGAGCCTCAATGGGGCTGTATTCGGGGAACCTCATGTCGCCCGTGATGTGTATGTGGAGGGCATGTCTCAACTGCAAATATTTGTAGAACTGGGATGAGTGTAGGGAATAGCGCGTTTGGAGTTCCTGGAAGGACAACATATGGTCCCCTGCCCATACGTCCCCTAGCTGGGAGATGCCAATAAGGTCCCAAGTTTTGAACCCCCGCAGCCCACTAACCTCCCGGAGCCAAGCCCCCTGCCAAAGAGGAGTACACTGGGCAGCTTCCCGGTCCACCCAGTATGACGGAGCGAGGCCCGCCAGGCTAACAACACAGAGCGTGTCACATCAGGTAGTCGGGACGGAATGGGCTCCCCATACAACATGGCTTGGATGTCCATGAGCCCCAATTCGCTCAGTTCAAGCCTATAGGCTGGGTCCGACCAGCCCCCGTTGAACCAGTCGTGGACTACTAGGAGGCGTACCGCCAGGTAGTACAAGCACAGGTGCGTCATCCCCATGCCGCCATCGTAGGAGGGAATCTGGCAAACCGACAAAGCCACTCGGGCCCTTCCTCCGCTCCAGAGAAACTTAGTAATTAGGCTGTCCAGTTCCCTGAACCAGGCCCTGGAGAAACAGAAGGGGGCATTCTGTAGGACATAAAGGAATCTGGGGAGGATCATCATTTTAAACAGAGCCACCCTCGCCAGGGGGTTCAGAGGTAGCGTTTTCCATTTAAGGAGGTCTTCCTTAGCCCTCTTGACTAGCGGAGCCACATTGAGGGACCAACCCAGCTCTGGAAGAAGGGTGATCCAAATCCCCAGATATTTAAAGGACTGCCTCCGGAGTGGTATGGTGGACTGCCAATCGAAGCACTCTCTAGAGAGATGCAAGGGGACTAACACAGACTTCTCAGGGTTTAGCCGCAACCCTGAGGCCTGTTCAAAGGCATGCAGGATCCGGAGACACTGTGGCCCAGAAGAGGCGGGGTCGGACAAGAAGACAAGGACATCGTCCGCGTATAGTGCAATCTTGTCCGTGTCCGTGTTGGGCCATTCCCATCCACGGAGGCGGTCTTCAGCCCGCATTAGGGATGCCAAGGGCTCCATCGCCAGGGCGAACAGCAAGGGAGAAAGGGGACATCCCTGCCTAGTGCCCCTGGCGATAGGGAAGGCCTCCGACAGCACCCCGTTAACCAAGACTCGTGCCCTCGGGCGGGCGTACAAGACCTGGACCAAAGAACGGAAATGAGGCCCGAACCCCATCGCGGTCAGCACGCCCTGAAGGTAAGACCAGTCCACTGAGTCGAACGCTTTTTCGAAGTCTATGGATAGGAGTGCCAAATAGGGGGTAAGCAAGTGCCGATTTGCCAAAGCCAACTGCAGTCTTCGAAGGCAGTGGCGGGTCCCCCGCTGGGGCACGAACCCACATTGATCCGGGTGCACCAATGAGACCAAGTAGGGTTTTAGCCGTTGGGCCAAAATAGTGGCGTAGAGTTTAATCTCGGTATTAAGGAGGGATATAGGGCGGTAGTCTGCACACAGTCGGGAGGGAGGCTGAGACTTCGGGAGAACCACAATGGTGGCAATGTCCGCCTCCGGCGGAAACGAGCCTCTTTCCAAGGTTTCTTTAAATAAATTAACTAGGTGGGGCCCTAGGGTATCTCGGTATGCCGCATAATATTCCTGCGGAAGGCCGTCCGGACCCGGTGTCTTACCCGGTGAGACCAGGGCGAACGCTTCCTCAATTTCCTTCAAGGAGAAGGGCCGCTCTAGATCTTTCTGGGCCGCTGGTTCCAGCCTGGGGAGGCATACCCCACCTCGGCCGAGGAGAGCAGCAACGGACAATTCGGGGGTTTGTGCAGTATACAACATCCGATAGTAAGCCGCAAAGGCATTTGCCATTGCCACGGGAGCGCATTGCACCGCTCCAGCTGCGTCCACCACCTCTGGGATGATACGATTCGCCCTAGGGTATGTAGCCAACCTGTGTAGGATCGTCCCATTCTTATCCCCCCAGCCGTAAACTCTGGCTACCGAGGACCTCCATAGGAGCTTAGCCGTATCCAGAGACAATTGCTTAATGTCATCCCGGATGAGTGCCAGTTGTCGGGATTGAGCTGCGTCGTCTGATGTAGATAGTAGCTGTTCCAAGCGAAGCGCCTGCGCTTCCTTGGAGGAGATTTCCTGCAGCTGCGATTGTCTCTGGCTCCTAAGCTGTCGCTTTGCGAAGCCTCGTATGGTCGCCTTCCCAGCCTCCCATAGGGTACCCGGAGAGGCCACTGATCCTTCATTGGTAGCAAAGTACCGTACAAGCTCTTTCCCTACCTCCTTCCGGAAACCTTTATCCTGGAGAAACCAGGCATTCATCCTCCATGTTTGGCGGGCTGTGGGAGGGGGGGTCCCTGAGCTAAGGAGTATCGGGGAGTGGTCGGAAATGCCTCTGGGGAGAATACGAACATCAGCAATCAATGAACAGTCGGGCGCGGGGACAAAGATCGCATCTATGCGCGCTTGGGTATGGTGAGCCGCAGAGGTATTTGTAAATTGGACGCTGCGTGGGTGCCATTTGCGCCATGCATCGCAAAGCCCCAGGGACTCGGACCAGTTTCGTAATTGTTTCGCATTCGCTGCCCGAGCGGCAGATGGAGGTCCTGACGTGTCAAGGGCCGGGGATAAAACAGCGTTAAAATCTCCCGCGATGACCATGTTACCTGTCGGCACGCTATGTAGCAGGGCAGCAGTGTGCGAGAGTGTAGGCGCAAGCCTGGTGGGAGGGGCATATATCGACATGAGTGTAAGGGGTGTACCAGCCAGCGACCCATAAACTGTCACTGATGAGCCTTGAGGGTCATAGATCGCTTGGGTGAGGACAAAGGGCAGTGTGCGCCTTAGAAGTATTGCAACCCCTCGCGAGCCCCTGGAAAAGCCGGAGTGCCCTACCCTATCATAGCCATAGCGAGCCAAGAAGGGGCAGCAGTTGCCCATGAGGTGTGTTTCCTGAAGCATGAGGATGTCTGCGTGGAGACGCTGTGCATACCTTAAGACCGCTGTGCGTTTGTGCCGATCCAAAAGGCCATTGACGTTCCACGACAACACGTGGAGAGACGCCATTGGGGAAGCGTTATCTGTCATGGTAAGCAGATCTTGGTCTAGGGGGAGCGTGCGGCTTTGGGTGTACAGGCGCGCTTGGGGGCCTATAGCGGTTCGTGCGATCACTTACTATGGGGACACACCCGTCCCTCCCACCAGTACTTTGCGTCATTCCGTGATAGCTGAAACAAAAACTAACAAAAAGCAAAACAACATTTAGGGAAAAACTCTCCCAAACCCTCCCCTCGCCCCCAACCCCCACCCTACACTTCAGGAACAGAAGCAGCACCTGGGTGGGGTTAAAGGGCAAAAGGACCATGCTGGTAGTCAGCAGAAAAGATTTCACTCGCGACTCCTGCAGCGTATTCAAACAAACGTGGAAGTAGAGAGTCACGCTCCTGCGCACTCTCGGGCCGGGAATCCAGTGGAAAAAGGAATAGGTAAAGCACGGCAGAAGAGACATGCTGGGATCCGATGAGAACTCACGCCTCCTGCCGTTATTAAACCAAGAGTAGTCAGAGAGAGGCACGCTCCTGCGTACTCTCCTCGCCGGAATTTGCAGAGTGAACTGTAAAGCCAAGCACCTGTGGGAGGTAAAGGTGGGTCGTAAATAGCAACCACCCATACCACCTGACTAGCAACAACCAATGTAGATGGAAAGGGAATAAAAGAAGAGATTAGATGGAAAGTAGTAGCATGCACAGGGCTTGATAATGGAAAGTGGTAACATTACCTCCCCCTTAAGGCTCTTTTACTAGGGCGCGGCTTAGTGGGGTTACGAGTGTGAAACCTCCGCACTAAGAGAGGTGCATGAACAAACTTGGCGGGTTCCCATGTTCGTTCCTCAGGAGGGTATCCCTTCCAGTCCACCAGGTAATATAGTTGCCCATTTCGCTTACGTGAATCCATAATACGGTTTATTTCATACTCTTCTTGGTCATCAACTATTAAGGGAGGTGGTGGAACCAAGGGATGTGTTGAGGGAACAAAGGGCTTGAGAAGGGACATATGAAACACAGGATGGATACGATATTCATCCAGTAGTTCTAGTTTCATGGCCACGGATTGATAATCTGTTTTATTTCAAACGGACCAACAAAACGTGGCTGTAACTTCTTTGGTCCTGCTAGTTTTAGATTTTTTGTGGCCAACCAGACTTTATCTCCTAGGGCATATCAAGGAGCAGGGCGTCGATGTTTATCTGCATTTTTCTTCATATTTTCTTTTGTGAATTGTAACTGGGATTGAGCGGTCTTCCATATCTCCTTCAATTCGGTACATAGAGAATTCACTGCAGGGACTTTAAGAGTGGGTTGTAAAAGCACTGTTCTAGGATGAAAGCCCATTGCACAAAAGAAAGGTGACATGCCTAATGCAAAGTGGAGACTGTTATTGTACACAAACTCCGCTACAGGCAATGCTTTTACCCAACTACTTGTTAAGGTAGCCAACAAACAGCGCAGATACTGTTCCATGGTCTGGTTAACCCGCTCCGTCTGTCCATCAGTTTGCGGATGATAGGCGGAGGACAGACGAAGATTAATTTTCAAAACAGAACCTATCTCATGCCAAAACTTAGAAACAAATTGGGGTCCTCTATCGGACACCAAGACTGAAGGCACTCCGTGCAGCCGAATTACATTTTGTATAAAAATAGACACTAGTTCACTAGCAGTAGGGACCTTGGGAAGGGGCACACAATGCGCCACTTTGGTAAAGGAGTCCACTATTACAAGTATAGTGGTGAGTCCCTCTTCCGTAGGAAGATCTGTGATAAAGTCCATACTCACAGTGTGCCATGGATAAGGGGGAACAGGAAGAGGCTGCAACAAACCATCAGGCGTGTTGCGAGGTACTTTCTGTGTCGCGCATATGGGACAAGATGAAACATACTGTTGTACATCTTTTGCCATGTTTTCCCACCAAAACCATCTGCTACATAACTCCTTGGTCTTTTGAATGCCAGGGTGGCTCACTAAAGCAGAAGAGTGAACCCACTTGAGTACCTGATCACGGTGTTTGTCCGGAATGTACAGCTGTTCCCCATGGTAAAGCAAACCCTCTGTTAAATGGTAATTAGGTTGTTCCAGCCATGGGGACATATCGGTCTCTGTTAATGTTTTCCCTAGGTCAATACAGAACTGATCAAAAGAAACACACCCTAGTATTTTACCCGGGGGTATGAATGCTTCCAGATCGGGGTTGCTCCTTTTATGAGGGAGTGACACACATAAACGCGACAGAGCGTCTGCTTTCACTTGTTGTGAAGCTGGCCGGTAGGTAATCACAAAATCAAATTCTTTAAAGAAAGATACCCAACGCATCTGTCTTGGGGTCAATGCTCTAGCTGTACAAAAAAAATTCCAAATTCTGATGGTCTGAATATATGGTTATGGGATGTCTGGCTCCCCAGAGATAATGTCTCCACTCCTGGAATACCTTTCTAATTGCCAACAATTCCCTCTCTGCGATGTTGTAGTTCTGTTCCGCAGGCAATAACTTGTTAGAAAAGAAGGCGATAGGGTGCATCTGACCATTAGTGTCTCTCTGTGATAGAACCCCTCCTACTGCATATTGGGATGCGTCTGCCTCAACAAAGAAAGGAATAGCAGGATCAGGGTGTATCAGGACAGGAGCGGAAGTACATTTTTTCTTTAGCACGTCAAAGGCTTGTTGGGCTTCTGAAGACCAATCAAAAGGCACTCCCTTCTTTACTTGTCTAGTTATGGGTGTTACCACGTCTGAGAAGTGCATAATGAAACGTCGGTAAAAATTCGCAAAACCTAACAGAGACTGTATGTCTTTGACACAAGTGGGGGTAGGCCAAGATAAGATGGCTTCTACTTTCTTTTGGTCCATCTGTATCCCATTTTCACAAATCACAAACCCCAAAAATTCTACCTTCAAGGCATGGAATGTGCATTTCTCGAGTTTGGAAAATAGATGATGATCTCGTAGTCTTTGCAATACCTGTCTCACATGTTCTTCGTGTTCGGTAGGGTTTTTTGAGAAAATCAAGATATCGTCTATATAAACTATTAAAAAACGATCCAGAAAATCTCGGAAGATCTCATTAATGAAGAACTGAAATGCTGCAGGGGCATTGCACAGTCCGAAAGGCATTACGCAGTATTCAAATAAACCGAACTTAGTTCAAAATGCCGTTTTCCACTCATCACCGTCACGTACTCGGATAAGATGGTATGCCCCTCGTAGATCCAACTTGGTAAACACGGTGGCATCTTTGATTTGATCTAATAGCACTGGGATGAGAGGTAACGGGTATTTATTCTTAATGGTGACCTTGTTAAGGAATCTATAATCTATACAGGCGCGAAGGCCCCCTTCCCGCTTGGATATGTAGCAAAGTGGAGAAGAGATGGGTGAAGAGGAGTGTCTGATAAACCCACATTTTAACATTTCATCTAGGTAATCCTTTAGATAGACAGTTTCAGGTTCTGATAAGGCATAGATTCGACTACAAGGCAGCACACCCCTGGGTTCTAGGTCTATGCGACAATCAAAACTGCGGTGAGGGGGCAATGCCGTTGCTTTTATCTTATCAAACACGTCAGCATGTTGTCTGTAGATGTGAGGTATCAAGCCTTGTTCAGGAACACTACAGGAAGCACACACCAGGGGAGAGGCCCAATCAATGGCTTCTTGATAACAGTTCTGGATGCAATATCCAGAATCTAGGGTCACGGTTCTTTGCACCCAATCTATTTTGGGATTATGCGTCTGTAACCAGGGTACACCAAGAATCACCCCAAAAGCAGGAGTATCTATGAGATCAAAGGAGATTTCCTCAGAATGCCCATTGTCACATACCAGAGTTAATGGGGCAGTATGTCTCGTAATGAGCCCTGATGATAATTCCGTCCCGTCTACAGCTCTTACGGGTTCAGGTTCCTTTTTCTGTATACAGACAATGCCCAAGGAAGAGGCTAACCGGTTGTCCCAGAAATTACCTGTAGCCCCTGAGTCTAATAGCACTGATAATGTTACCCGATTGCTATTAGTTAGAATTAGAGTCACACTTATGTTGAAATGTCTAGGCACCCTTGCTACCGAGGCACTCTGGAGATTCTGAGCAACTGCCACGGTTTTTCTCGGCCCAAGGGTTTTAAGGCGAATAGGACATTCTCGGGCAAAATGACCTCCCTTTCCACAATAAAGGCAAAGGTTCAGATTGCGTCTTTTTTCTTTCTCCTCCCGGGTTAAAGGCCCACAGACCCCTCCTATTTGCATGGGTTCAGCGGGGGTTATTCTATGGTCTTCTTTCTTGTCGCCTTTATATATCAAGACTCGAGGGTTCTCATGTCTCCCTTTCTCTCCATGTCTTTCACGGAGTCGGTGGTCCATCTTGATAACTAAGTCTATGAATTCTGTGCAATCTTCTGGAGGGTCGACTATCTGGGATAGAATATCCTTTAATTCATCATTGAGCCCCCGATAGAACAAGGATGTTCTTTTGTCAGGAGGCCAACCGGTTTCGGCCATTAATCTATTAAAGTCTGTGACATAGGAAAGTAGAGGGTTCCTACCCTGTCGAAGGTTTAGCAGTTCTGTGTCACTGGCCTGCATAAAGGTATGTTTGTCAAATAGTCTCCTCATCTGTTCCTTGAAGGCGGGAAAATTATGCAGAAGAGGGTCATCTGTTTCTTCCAATGGTATCGACCAATTGGCAGCAGTACCCACAAGGTAGGATATGATGAACGCCACTTTGGCGGTATCATCAGGAAAGGCAGTGGGTCGACACATGTATTGTAGATGACATTGATTCATGAAGCTGCGGTATTTGCCGCTTTCTCCACTAAACCGTTCGGGAGCAGCTAAGGGAACTGGAACGGGAGTGACTACGGTAATGCTAGTTGGTGGAGCCCCGCTATCTGGTTGTGATTTGTCAAAAAGGAATGTGGCGGGTTGTACCACAGGACGATGGGTCTTAGGGATAGTCCCGGTCTGAGGACCCCAAGCGGTGTTTACCTGCCTATTGTGGAGTTCAGTTTTCAGAGAATGATTCTCCTGTCTGAGAGTTTGGACCTCTGTTTGCAGCACTACTAAAGCTGTCCCTAATTCCTGAACTGAGCTAATGGGAGTAGTGTCTGCAGGGAACCTGGCCTCGACATTCTCATCCTGGTCCATCTTCGTTCGGGCGGTGTAAATTTCGTGGGCTTGGCTTTTTGTCAGAGCCCCACTCACCTGAAAACCAGGAACTGCAGAAACGAAGAGAGCCCCCCCTCTCACCTTCAGACCAATCCTCCACACTGACTACCACAGTATGGGCGATTGATCCCAAGGGGAAAGGGATGAGAAATACGCCACACCTGATGTTCTGGGTATTGAGGAAAAGGAACTAGGTGTGACGTTCGGATGTGGCGTGGGCAGGATGAAGGTGTACACAGACAGCGTCTGTAGGTTAGCAGTGTAGGAGAAAGGATCAGCTCAAAGTCTGTAAGACAGAAACAATAGAGGGACTTTAGTTGGGGGAAAGGAAATGGGGAACGCACACAAGTCAAGGCAGTTTCTTCAAAGGTGGTAGGAGATAAGGAACATACACTCACCCCGGTTTCATAGAGTCGTAGAGTATTAGTTCGAATCCTTGAACTGAATAGGCTTCTCCAGTGGGTACTGCATTCTTCACTGAGGTGGTGTAGAAGGGAAATCAGGCAATCAAAGGGCGGTTCCGTATCAAATGCACTCCCTAAGAAGGGGTGTTGCAGACATCTGTATAGTGGTGAATACGAGAATAAAACAAATGGAACTGCTCACACCCTTCTACAAGGTGCAAGAGAAATGCACAATTTCAGTGGTGTTTTCTCAGGCAAACCGACTGGAACATGATTGCCAAGTAAACGACTCCAGCCGTGCATGAAGCTCCGCAGAAAGTAAAGAGATAACCACGCCCGCGGTTATCTAAGAACGCAGCGCTGTCGACTCCTGTCGTGCGCTCTCAAAGTATAATGATCAAAGAAAACCAATGTCACGGACAAAAGAAGGAACCTGCGTTGGAGGCGATGCCGCCGGCTCCAGCCGTGCGCCTCTGGGGAATCAGGACAAAAGATCCACTTCCGCGGTGTGCGAAGAAATGCTGGTGCTAACGGCTCCTGCCCTGCACCTGAGGAAAATATCAGGCTACGGAGAACCACGTTCGTGGTTGTTAGACAAGAAATGCTGGTGCTATCAGCTCCTACCGTGCACCAACGGGGCCAAGTAAATGTTAATTGCAACCCTTTAATAAAAAACAAGGAAACTGCTCCTGCCGTATTTTCATTAAAACGAAATCAGTATTTGCAAGTAAGTCGCGTAATGGGGTAGGGAAACAAGACAGGGCCAACGGCTCCGGCCGCGCACCTGGGTGGGTTTAAAGGGTAAAAGGACTGCGCTGGTAGTCGGCAGAAAAGATTTCACTCGCGGCTCCTGCCGCGTATTCAAACAAACGTTGAAGTAGAGAGTCACGCTCCTGCGCACTCTCGGGCCGGGAATCCAGTGGGAAAGGGAATAGGTAAAGCACGGCAGAAGAGACGTGATGGGATCCGATGAGAACTCACGCCTCCTGCCATTATTAAACCAAGAGTAGTCAGAGAGAGGCTCGCTCCTGGGTACTCTCCTCGCCGGAAGTTGCAGAGTGAACTGTAAAGCCAAGCACCTGTGTGAGGTAAAGGTGGCTCTTAAATAGCAACCACCCATACCACCTGACTAGCAATAACCAATGTAGACGGAAAGGGAATAAAAGAAGAGATTAGACGGAAAGTAGTAGCATGCACAGGGCTTGATAATGGAAAGTGGTAACACTAAAACTATTTAAAAAAACGCTTGGTAGACAAATGGCTCGATAGTATGCCCCTTAAAGGCTTCACTCCATAACTCATCAACTGTGCCAAGTCATTGAGATTCCACACTGATTGCAACCTTAGCTTCTACACTCCCAGATGACCACTTCAGAGCAGCTGCCCATCTGTTGTATTGTCCCACCTTGATGAAAACAATGTGTTACTGAATAAAATCCCAGAACCCCACCTGACCGTTTCCAAGCAGCAACAACTATCAAATCAGGTCTACAGAAATATGACAAACTAATAATCCTAACAACACTCGAAGACCTTCTTCGGCTCCCTCTTTCTGACTGTGTAATTTTTATGGCCTGTTGTAGATCCTTCAAAGCAATTCACCTTAGCACCCTTCGATACCTGGCATCCAAGTTCAAATCCTCCAGAGGACTAACCAAGACACTTTGCAGGAGCATCTCAATTCTATATCTATATATCAAATTTTAATGAGTTTAAATTAAGACAACATGAAACAACAGAGTGCACAGTGCAATCACCCCCAATAATGCATTTGTACATCATTAGCAATCCCATTTATACACATTAGCTTTCTATTACTCCAAAATAATCGCAACATTTCCCCCAAACTTTGAGGTATGTCTGATGGCGACCTCTGGTCATATAAATAGGTTCCTCTATTTTGGTACATCTGCCCATGGCAGCCCTCCAGGCAGAAAAACAGAGGGGGAACAAGGTAAATTCCAACACTTCCCGAAGTCCCCCTTTGCAAGCAAGATCCCAATATATATAGGCATATGGTCTCCTATCCATCCACCTAGGTCTTCCAAGATGGAATGATTTTCTTTGAGCAGACGTAGCTCTCATTATAGAAAAGGTTAGAGACCCCTGATGTAGAGGAACTGCAGCAGGACCAACATTTTAAAAATGGCTACCCTGCCTAGAGAGTTCAGTGTTCCCCCCTCCATTGATCGACATACTGTGTTTGTTTATCCTGATGCTATAGATTTCCCGTTCCATGTCCCACACCCACAATGCCGAGGTTACCTCCTTTGAATGCAGAGCATATTGTAATTTTTCCTTGTACACAATCATTGGAGATCTCTGCTGTCGCCATCATATGTTTTTGCAATACTGACTAACTGTCTAAAATGTTAATAAAGACATACTTTAAAAAAAGGTTCAGTGGTAGTTTGTCCCACTTGAAGAAATATGCTGGAATGCTGGTAAGTAGCAGGGAAAGATTAAGACTCCAGACCAGTTCCGATGCTAAAGACATGTGGATACCCAAATATGTTAGGCTAAGTTGATTGATGATGAGGAGAGATTACAAGACAACAGCCTCCAACCCACCGTTAAAGGGGATCAAGAGTGATTCGGGCCTGTTGACTTGAAGGCCAGAGTCCTTGATAAATAGCTGCAGCACCTGGAACAGACCGGGTCCTGTGTCAATGGAGCGTCCCGCAAAGAGGAGTCCATCCTCAGCATATAGAGCAATGCGATCTTCAAGGCTCACCAGCCATTGAAACCCCCAGATTTGTGCATCCCCAATCCAAGTTACCAGAGGTTCATCGTTAGAGTGAAAAGGAGCGTGGCGAGGGGCAGCCTTGTCTAGTGCCTCAACCTATCAGGAATGGTGATGATAGACCACCATTAACCTCCACTTGAACCTGGGAATGGGCAATCTTGACCTTAATAAGAAACATGGTCCATAGATCATTTTTGTCAATAATCTAATTAGATAGGGCCAATCTAGCAGTCAAAGGCTTTCTCAAACTCCATAAGCATTACAGCGAAATTGCCAGGCAACATGGGGCCTGTGCAAGTGCAAAGTGCTCTCTGCGGATGCTGTAGTAGGTGCTCTGGAATGAGAAGAATCCTCATTGGCTCAGATGAACCAAAGCAGTGACTATCCAACACAAGTGTGTGACTAGTATTTTGGCATATATCTTAATCTCTGAATTAATCAGGAATATGGGGCTAAATGAGTGACAGGTGTCTGGCAGATGGCCGGGCTACTGAATACCCACTATTGTCATTAGTACTAGACCTTGAGGGAACTGACCAGCAGCGACAGCCTTCTGGTATGATTTGAACTTCTTATAGTATTAAATAGGAAATTCATCACGCCCTGAAGTTGTGCTGGACTGCAGGTCTCCAAAAGCCTCCTTGATTTCTTCTAATGTGATATCTTTGTCCAGGTGCTCTTTGTCTTGGGCTGAGAGGGATGCAAGAAGAAGATCCACAAATAGAGGTCTTCTCCAATTTGCCATGTATGCAATACCACAGCATAAACTGTGAGATGAGAGATGAACCTACTCCAGCCATTGCTCATTTACTGGGCCATTCACATTGCCCACTTCAGCCATTGCTCATTGCACCATTCACACTACCAACATTGGTCATTGTTCATATATTGTGCCATTAACACTGCTCACTCCAGCCACTGCTCATTTATTATGGCATTCACAGAGATAACACCTTTCTTCTAAATAAATACCTAGAATTTATTAACAGCTGGTAGATAAAGAATATATGTAAAAAGAAATTAGGATTCTTTTTAACACAATTATATCTCTGTTTGCTCTAATAGCACAAGATGAATCCCAATAACCAACAATAACCACTGATTTATCCACTAACCTTGGGTTCCGGAGCAGCATTTTGGCCGACAGAAAGCACTTCAATGCCGTGCCAAAGGTAATATGTGCTATATAAATGCAATTGCAATGTAATACCATATATCCCAACCTGCTGCCATGTGGCCCAATGAATTTGACGCCCCTTCAACAACATCGAGAGAAGTCCGAAACCTAGAGATAACCACAGATTAAGATCTATCTGTGATACTACATGTCAACAACGTCACATAGAGCCCTTCTACACAATGAAAACACTGCTTTGCTTCTTCCCATACCTTGGATATACAAAAACTACAAGACTTTCTCACTCTCATAATCTCCAAGCTTGACTTCGGCAGCAGCCTATACTTGGGCATCCCCAGGAACATCATATGCAAAATACAATTTGTCCAAAATGCTGCCGCAAGACTCCTTCTTCAACTTCGCCCAAGAGAACGCATGACTCCAGGCCTACAATCACTCCACTAGCTACTTATTGCTAGACGGGCAATGGTCAAGACACTCTGCTTTGTCCAGATAGCCTCCTAAGGAAAAGGACCACAAGATCAGCAAGTTAAATTCAAGTAAGCTATACAAACCAGAACACTGTGCTCCAGGCTAGCACCACATAAAGTCATACCACCTTAAAATAAAAAAAATCTGTGGAAGACACTGCTTTCTCAGTGCAAGCAGCAAAGCTCTGAAACCCACTACTAGCCAAGATTTGAGACATCCATAACCATACATTACAAAAGACAGTTGAATACATGGATATTTCCAAAATAACGAGCTCATTCCACAACCATGGTACTGAACCCTGAAAGATAATAACACCTTCAAGCTCAATCTACAGTTTGCAGTCCACAAATATGGAACAACCAAACCAATGCACAACTTTCTATATCCAGGTAAGCTAAAAAGGTCCTATGTATGGTTTGCCAGGGTATTGTGTAGTAGTGTCAATTCATAAATAGCCCTTCCAGCCTACACTAATCCTAATACCATAACACTCAGTGGTAACCAGCCAGCTATAGCTTAATCAGCTTACACCCACATAAGACATATATGCTGCTAATAGGACACGTTACAACGCACGCGTTTACAATGCATGCCATTACAATGCGGTCATTACAATGACCGCGTTGTTACGACGTACACCATTACAATGCAAGTCATTACAACGGCCTGCTGTAGGGGGGGCGCTGGAGTTTGGAATAGTATAATTTACTATTCCAACTGCAGTCTGTGCAACAGTAGGGAAGGTGTTGGATTTTAAATTCAACACCTTCTGCCCCCTACAGCAAGTCATTGTAACGACTTGCGTTGTAATGGTATGCGATGTAACAACGCAGTCATTGTAATGACCACGTTGTAATGGCATGCGTTGTATCGACTTTGTTGTAAACGATGTTTACCATATGCTACAGGTCTAGTCCATCACTCAGTCAAAAACCTAGGCATTACCACCTGCACAAGTATGGAATAACTGAAGAGATCTCTCATATTGTGCTGGCCAACCAGAGGACTCCAATATACTCCACCACTGCACCCTAGTACTTCTTTCTTTACATCTCACAATGATATTTAGAAATTAAGATGATGGTAACAAAGGCCATCATAGCAGATCTCCTTAACTATTTCTCTCTTCAACCATGCCTGCTTAGGACCAAAAACTTTAAACAAAATATCAGGTTGGACAACCCAGTGTGGTAACCAGCTAAGTAGGCTATGATCATAAGAAATACCATAAAGGGATCTGCAGTGCTTCTTAATGCTGCTAGCCTACTGAGAGCCATAACCTGTCTCTCTCTCTCTCACACCTCTTCATTTACATGCTGATAAGCACTGTGTCCCCTAATACATGATAACTGTACCCCGGTGGTCATTATTCATGAAATGGAAGCACTTCTGACATAGGATCAAAAAATAAGACAACACCATTCCAATCACATACCCTTCATGGCGTAGCTTGCTGCCCATGTTGGCAAGCACTTCAGTGCCCCCACATATGGGTAGTAAAAGCTATATAACTACTACTATACAATACAATACTTTTCTTACAAACAACAGGTAGCTATTTTACCTGTTGTTTTTCTTTTCCCCTAGGTGAGAGGGTTCGATCACTCCATCCTTGGTGGTCCAATAGGCTCCATCCCATGGAAACCAAACATTTCCATTAAATATTGTGTCCCCCAGAGGAGGTCTGCCTGTATGCCAGAGGAGCTGACCTTCCTCCCAAAACCGAAATTCCCTGGTGGTCTATTGAATTCCTTCTCATAGATTACAGTGCATTCGCGATTCATGAGCAGGAATTCATTTGAGGAACACATCGCTGAAAATGTGTTCCTGGGGGAAAGATCCCGACTGGACATGCGTTGGAGCAACTCACCTGCTCCTTCTGTGCCGCTTCGGTGGGGTTTGTGACATCAGTGGGTCTCGTGGCACTTTGATGTCACAGATGGACAGGGCCAGTGGTGTGAGCCAAAGTAGAAAAAATTCCACTTTGGCCCTCTATTTTTTATAAAAAAATATAAAGGAAGCCTCCAGTGGAAGCACTGGAGGTTCGTTGTAAACCCTCCCTAGTGTCAACAATTGGCCACCAACTAGACTAGGAAGGTAGTGCAGGCATTGCCCGCTGGCCAACCCCTGCATTAAAGAGGTTAAAAAACATATTTGCTACACTAACCATGCGCAGTCCCACTCACTCCTTTCCCCATGCAAGAGACTTTGGGGCATATTTACAAGCAAGTGACGGAGCACTGGTTAGCTCCAAAATTGCTAACGCTGTGCTCTGTCACTTTAGAAACACAAGGATGCACCGTATTTACAATAATACGGTGCACCCCTGCGTTCTCCCTGCGCTGGTGCTAAATTAAGGTGCCTAGCGCCAACGCAGGCACCCTTGCACTATAGGTCAAGGGTGTCTACGTTGAGGGAATGATTGTTTATGTGCAAGAAGGTGTCCCTTTCCTCCACATAAACAATCCAGAATGGCGATTTGTAAATTTTAAGTGTGCTGCATTGTGCAGCACACATAGAAGTTGCAAATTGTCATTTTTTTAAAGATTGTTAATGTGCAGGAAGGCACCTCTTCAGAGCAACAGTGACATAAAAGTCTTCCACCATCTTGAACCCGCACCTGGAGCCAGCCTGAGTGAGTCCAGGACCCTTGGTTGTGATGCTAAAGGTGTCCAGATGGCTAATACCCAAACCTAAGGACTTAGAAAACTTTTGGCCAATAACTGCTCAGAGAACTGGGAGACTGGGACCAACTTGCTCGCCTATCCTCCTGATGTGCATCGCCGGTCAGATGTACTTTGCGACATCTCCCACTACGTTCTTCTCCGCAGCAGCAAATCTGTTTCAGCGGGCTTTTGCTAAAGGGGTATCAGACCTTGTGGAAGTGTCTTTGGCTACAACCGTCTGCTTTGCCCTGCTGGAGATTTCCAACTACCATTTCAGTGACTAAATCTGAACATAGAAATCGTCACTGCAGCTTAGATCGAAGGCCATCAGATGACAACGGTCCATCCTTGGACACCTCTTATAGCCTGCCCCACTGAACTTTACTGTCTCAGACACTTTTTCCGCTCTATCGCGGCCGAACATATTTTTCGACTTTGACCTGGTTTTGCGTGACTTGATCTTTTAGGTGCTAGTTTTTGCTAAAAAATTTACAATTTTATAACTCTGGTTCTACTGATTGAATTTTTGTCATTTTTGATGTCAAATAACTTTTTTAAATTTTCTCTATTCTTCTGAATTGGTTTTGGATTTTTGTTGTGTTGTGTTTTTACTTTATTACTGTTTGTGTGCTGCATAAATACTTTACACATTTCCTCTAAGTTAAGCCTGAATTCGTTTTGTGCCAAGCTACCCAGGGTTAAGCTCAGCTCAGTGCTTAATTTGAGCCGGTGCTTTCCGGTGCTGAGCACCGGCACTTAATTGGTTTCCGGTGCTCGGCACCGGCACCTAATTCTCAACACCACACTTACGGCAGTCTGCCACAAGGTGGCGCTGGTCATGTAATTTAGAGATGAGCAGTATAACAGTTGTTTAGGAAAACAATATACATTAAAAATTGAAGATACCTGCCTCCCCAGCCATTCCTTTAGCTTTGGGGACCTGGAATAATCCGTACTGTCGCATTTAAATGCGAGAGAGATGGTTAGTAGTTGTTTTGGCAGCAATGACAAGGGCGATGGGTGGTGCAAGCTGCAGTGGCCTCCTGGTCAGAGCCCTGGCACTTAATATTTTACAAATTAAGCACTGGCTCCGCTTAATTTAGTGACTTTTTGTGGTTCACCCTGCAAGGGATTGTGGCTGTTGCTTGACCACGGCTCACACCCCAGTCAACCAACAACCCAATTTCTAACAGATGCAATTCAGGATTTGTTATGGTTTGTAAACCTGGGATTGCATCAAGCTGATACGCCTCCCATAGGATGGTGTAACAAGGCTAAAAATCTTTTTTTCTCCACGTTATTTCCAATTTCTATGCATGATGCATTCTGCCTCACACATAGAAAGAGGAAAATGTTTATTTGGATCGTTTTTTTGCTGGAAGGTATACCTCCCTGCGATTAACTTAGTCACCATTGCAGCATGGTACACGGGTATCTGCGTTGGCACTAGTAGATATGGTGCTTTTCTGCTCTCTCCTTTTACACAAGGCAGGGCTGCACCTGTGCTTGCTGCCCTGCGTTGTGTCAAATATTTGTAAATGTTATCAAATATACCCCTTCACATGTTTCATTTGCTTTTGCATTCCTTGCTTCAGAGACAACAGGGCACGGAATGTCTCATGTTGAAATGCTCTTGAAAACTAATGAAAAGATGCTAAATTACATTTAAAAAAAGTAGATTGCTTTTTTGGTTTTAAATATAGGCATTCAGCAAAGTGTCTCTATACCTAGCCCAGTATATCTTGAGACTCATCGTGCTGCACAGTGCCGTTCTCTCGCTTTACCCATTCAGTAAATGGATATAAAATAAATAGAAGATGTATTTCTAAGCAGTGAGCTAATTTGCAGATGTATGCATTCTGTAGATACAGAAAGATACTGCCTTTATTCAATGCATAAGATATGAGTCGCTGCAAGATCCCTTGAATTACTGAATTGAAATATTATTCTACTGTGTTGACGAACTAGGGTATGCTAAATGAGCATTTCAAAATATTATTAAGCAGAAAATATGTTGGAAGGCTTAAAGTCTTTCTTTTCATTTTTCATCTGATATATTTTAACAAGCTTCATTGCTGCACTTTGAGCAATATACGCCCTCTGCTGTCTTCGATACTGTCGACCACGGTGCTCTGCTCAACAACCCATCTCTTCAAACAGGGTTTAGCATTTCTGTCCTCTTATGGTTCAAATCATACCTGATGATCTGGTCCCATTGGCCAGTGGGATTAGTCGAAGCCATTCTGTCACATGGGGTGTCACACAGAACTACATTCTCTCTCATGGTTTTCAGTCTCTACATTGATGCTGTAAGAAACAAGCTGGCTACTGGCCAATATGAAAGTCAAATTACCAGCACTAAGTAGATACCTCATTCTGCCTGAAAATTATTGCCCAGTTAATGAACTGCTTACAGACCAGCCTGGTTGTCTAGGAGATACTCATTCTTAAACCCACCAAGATGGAGTTTTATTTCGTATTTCTAACAGTTGAAAAAACTCCTGGCATGGAAATTTCTCGATGAAATGATCCTAAATTGCTTTTTTCCACAATTCATCAACTGTGCCAAGTCATTGAGCTTCCACATTGATTGCAACTTGAACTTTAACACTCCCAGGTGACCATTTCAGAGCAGCTGTCCATCTGATATATGGTGCCACCTTCATGGTGACAACGCATTACTCAATCAAATCCCAGAAACCCACTTGACCTTTTTGACGATAACTTTTCCAAGCAACAGCATCGATCAGATCAGGTCTACTGAAATTTGACAAAATAATCCTAACACTCAACAACCTTATTAGGTTTACTCTTCTTCCAACTTTTGGTAGCTGAGCAATTCCAGACCATATGGAAGACGTCACTGACCATATCCTCACTTCGAAAGTAATAGGTCGAGGGGAGCCTGCCAGCTTTCCACAGCTTTCAATGGGTAAAATGAGTGACATGCAGGTAGTTGAGCGACGAAGACCCCATCATCAGCATATAGTGCAATGACATTTTATAGGCTCCCCGGCCATTGAAACCCCCACATTTGTGCTTCCCCAAATCCTTGTTGCTAGGGTTCCTTAATTAGGGCAAATAGGAGCAGGGATTGGGGGTCAGCCCCAAGGTCGGACTGGTACCGAAAATAGGCCTGGGCACTAAAATCAAAGGGGCATATTTACAAGCCCCTTGCGCCACTTTTGCGCCGCCGTTGCGTCACTTATGTGACGCAGTGGCGACGCAAAACATGCGCCACGTTGCGCAATATTTACAACGTGACGCATCTAGGGAGATGCGTCACGTTGTAAACCCCTGCGCCACATGAAACCTGCGTCAGGTTTCATGTGGGCATTCCGGTGCAGGGTGGGCGTTCCCTCGCAGGTACGCCTCGTAAAAGTGACGCAGTGAAATCTACAAGATTTCACTGAGTCACTTTTACGCCCATGCTGCGTCAAAACCCTGCGCCTGCTTGAAGCAGGCGTAAGGATTGACGCAGCATGTTAGGCATAGGGCACCCCCGAGCCTTGCTGGAGCCGCGTCGTGCTTGCGACGCGACTCCAGCAATGCGCCGCCTTTCCGTCGGGGATGTGACACGCATCTGCCCATCCGTGCGCCACGTCGCGCCGCATTGTAAATGCGGCGCATCGGCGGTGGCGCAAGGGCAAACTTGCGTGACGCATCTTCCCTGGCGCATCCCTGCTGATTTGCAGGGAACGTAAATATGCCCCAAAGTGTCCCCCATTAGCATATCAGATAGCTAAAAAAGTGCTCTACATTTCCAAATCAGAGCAGTTCTTAACTTGTAAAGGCAAGCTGTAATTGTGTTATACAAGACATGGGAAAATGCACGTCATTTGTGCTTGCTACAGGCAAATGTTTGTGGCAAGACCAGACTAGCAGCCCTACACTACCGACAGCACTCCCTCCCCCTCACAGACTGCCAGCCACACATTACCAGAAGCCCACTCTCACCACTCACAAGCAATCTTCTAAGACAACAGGTCTGGCTCGTAACTGAAAGAGCCTCGGCAAGTTGTGTGTGCAATACTATGAATGGCGAGTGGGTGAATGCAAAACTGAGGCAATGAATGAACGCATCGAGATGCTTATGTATTTCAGACAAAAATCTTGATTAATAAAAATATAGTATCGTGCGATACATTTAAATGTTTGTATTATCGGGAAAATTGTTTTAACTCTCTGACTAAAAATGACCTTTCCTATTTCCTGATTTATTACTGTTATCACGATGATACAAAATTACATTTTTAAATTGTAAAAGATTTAAGTCTTGTTACATATAAGATAAATAATTCTGTGAAATTGTGCTTTTGGTCAGCACAAGAAAAGTAACAGTCCCTGAAGCAGGATAAAGTCGTGTTCCCTTTTCCAATTGAGTTTGAATGAGAAGCACATTTTCCATCTTCCATTAAGTCTGCTACTGTTTAATTTATATTTTAATTTACATTTTAATTTATATTTTTGACATCAGCTGGGTGGCTTAAATGACAATTAACATGAACAAAACATATTAAATATTGTTTTGCACAACTCTGAATAGCTTTCTAATTTACCTATTATGGTGTGATGTTGTTCATGTACGTTGTATTTTGTATGGTGCTGCATTGTACAATTTACATGTATAAGATATGGGAGATTCCAAGCGTCGAATATTTCTATATAAATCTAAACGGGATTGTAGGTATGAGGTATATATTAGGTAGGTCACTATATCAGAGGGTTTTATAGCTTCGCCAATCCCATTTCTCACAGCAACTGCTTTAGGAAGTCAGCACTGCAAAATACAGATGGAGGACAGCTGATTGCTTCTCTGATTAATAAGCTTGGGGGCCTTATGCTAAGCATTTCGCAGTGATTGAAAAGATGGCTTCTCTGCACAAGAAAAGCGATTGCTTTTAAAAAGATGGGAAGTACAGTAACCAAATGAATATGGGCTGAAATTTGATAAAGATATTCAAGCATGACTATTAAGTGAACAAGCAAAATTAGGGAAGCAAGGCCGGAGTCTTATTCACAAAAACATCATAGTTTATGCATAAGGTGGTGTAGTATAAGCTTAGCGCTGATTTGAAACTTTAACCTGATTCACAGAGGTGACAGTGCAGTATGAGCTTAGCGCGGATTTGAAACTTTAACCTGATTCACAGAGGTGACAGTGCAGTATAAGCATAGCGCTGATTTGAAACTTTAACCCCTTGGGTGCTCATGACGGCTCCACGCCGTCATGAGTCACGGTAGGCGTGTGCTCATGACGGCGTGGAGCCGTCATGCAGCTGCCGCTCCGCCCACGCTCCGCCTACGCGGGACTAATTCCCCGCCTGTGCGGGCGAATTAACGAGTGGGCAGGGGTCATGACGGCTCCACGCCGTCATGAGCACACGCCGCCCGTGACTCATGACGGCGTGGAGCCGTCATGAGCACCGAAGCACCACACCCACCCCCTAGCCCCACCCCGCGCTGCGGTGGAATTCGCGGCACAGGGAAGGGGTTAACCTGATTCACAGAGATGACAGTGCAGTATAAGCATAGCGCTGATTTGAAACTTTAACCTGATTCACAGAGGTGACAGTGCAGTATAAGCATAGCGCTGATTTGAAACTTTAACCTGATTCACAGAGGTGACAGTGCAGTATAAGCATAGCGCAGATTTGAAACTTTAACCTGATTCACAGAGGTGACAGTGCAGTATGAGCTTAGCGCTGATTTGAAACTTTAACCTGATTCACAGAGGTGACAGTGCAGTATGAGCTTAGCGCGGATTTGAAACTTTAACCTGATTCACAGAGGTGACAGTGCAGTATAAGCATAGCGCTGATTTGAAACTTTAACCTGATTCACAGAGGTGACAGTGCAGTATAAGCATTGCGCTGATTTGAGACTTTAACCTGATTCACAGAGGTGACAGTGCAGTATGAGCTTAGCGCTGATTTGAAACTTTAACCTGATTCACAGAGGTGACAGTGCAGTATGAGCTTAGCGCGGATTTGAAACTTTAACCTGATTCACAGAGGTGACAGTGCAGTATAAGCATAGCGCTGATTTGAAACTTTAACCTGATTCACAGAGGTGACAGTGCAGTATAAGCATAGCGCTGATTTGAAACTTTAACCTGATTCACAGAGGTGACAGTGCAGTATGAGCTTAGCGCTGATTTGAAACTTTAACCTGATTCACAGCGGTGACAGTGCAGTATAAGCATAGCGCGGATTTGAAACTTTAACCTGATTCACAGAGGTGACAGTGCAGTATAAGCATAGCGCGGATTTGAAACTTTAACCTGATTCACAGAGGTGACAGTGCAGTATGAGCTTAGCGCTGATTTGAAACTTTAACCTGATTCACAGAGGTGACAGTGCAGTATGAGCTTAGCGCTGATTTGAAACTTTAACCTGATTCACAGAGGTGACAGTGCAGTATAAGCATAGCGCAGATTTGAAACTTTAACCTGATTCACAGAGGTGACAGTGCAGTATAAGCATAGCGCGGATTTGAAACTTTAACCTGATTCACAGAGGTGACAGCGCAGTATAAGCATAGCGCTGATTTGAAACTTTAACCTGATTCACAGAGGTGACAGTGCAGTATAAGCATAGCGCGGATTTGAAACTTTAACCTGATTCACAGATGTGACAGTGCAGTATGAGCTTAGCGCTGATTTGAAACTTTAACCTGATTCACAGAGGTGACAGTCCTAGTTGTGAAGACACTTTTAAATGTTCATATCTTAGGGGATCATTTAGAGTTTTGTGGTTTGGAGTGCTCCTGTCCCTCCAGACGTACCGTTCCCCTTCATTATTTAGAGCCAGGAAAAGTGTTGAGTTTACACCAGTGGAGCCTCAGTACTGAATCTTGACCTTGTGGCATTTCCGTCACTGTGCCTTAGCCACGGTTATGCCCACCCTATCCTACTTACGGTGGGGTTACTACTGGGACAGGAATGTCCCCTGTTTGATAGAGGCATGTTTACCCCTACCCCTGCCCGACTGGTTGTGAAACTTGCATCCTGGCTTATTCTGGCACAGGAGTTGTGCTAATCTAACATGTATGCAGATATCTAGGCCTGTCCCTTAGAATGCAAGGTCCAGAACTTGTTCTGTGATCTGAAGAGGTGCACCAAGCATGCTCTCATAATGGGCTTAGGAGACTTTACCACACCCTGAGTAAATCACATAAATTAGTGGTGACAGAGTACTTTGTTTTGTGAATCTTTAGTGTGACCAGATCTTTTTATCTATGTTAAGGACAGGCAAGCATACAAGTGACTCTTGTATAAAGTTCCGTTGTTATGTGAAACCAAGAACCTTACGTTGTCATTCCATGTGCTTGTCAAGTGCACGTATGTGCAGTGGGTGTACAGCACATGAATGGTAGCAGAACTCTGTGTTGTGAGAGTTTGAGTCCTAGAACCAGTGATATCCTTTTTGGATGCCACTGGTTGAGCACGGCGCAAGATGGAGGATGAGGAGAGCTTTCCTCAGGCAGTAGAGGTGTATTGCTTGCCTTCAGGTGTCTGGAGAGGAGAGACCCAGACACTGAAGTGAGTGGGGGTGGAAACAGGGCTTCCTTTTAAATTTCAATGAAGACCTTGCTAGCAAAGAGCTGATGATTAGTTGTTCCTGTGCACTTCCATTCGATAGATGGTAGGAGTGAAGAATGGGACTGCAGTTTATGTTCGTCAAGATTGGTCAAGGAGAGGAAATTTATAGGCATGGCCTGCTCTTTTGTCTGACTCTGGTTACTGCTTCAGGAAGGCTGATGCCAGCCAGGCACAGAGATCTCACAAGTTATTATGCCCATGGTTTAGATACTCCTGCTAGGAGTCAGGCCCATCGCTACCTGCTGTGAGAGCCATCACCTTGCACAATGGCTTTGTTTAAGGAACAGACAGAAAATTACATTTGAAAGACAATCACCACAAACCTTAGAGAGGGGATCTAAATGCACTGTATGGAAAATTTGTATTAAAGTGGGATCCAATCCACCCCACTTTTTTTCAGTTCCAAGCCCTTCCTAACTAAGAAAGGGAGTGCACTAGAGAGTAATCAATGGACCACTGTGTGATCGGGGCTGGAGGTTGCATGGCAGTCAGTCTCCAGTATTTGAGGGGGCATCACCTGAAGGCTTCACAACTAGCTGGAAAAAGGGGTGGTCTGCCTAACACCTTTAAGCCTCCCTGCCTTCTCAGCATGGGAAGGAGAGTAACTAGCCCTGCAGGATGTCTGAGAGTCCAAGAGAAGAAGACAACTGTATTCCCAGCATGAGGAGCTCCCAGACGTTGCTAAATGCCTTTGGGAGCAAAGCCAGAGACTCCCATCATAGCCCTTACAGTGAACCACATTCCAAAATCAAGCCAAGAAATCATCCCATGCTGCCCTGTACCTTTGTGGCACCAAGAGGCTTGCTACTGCTGCTGAATGACCCTCTAGTGAATTCTAAGGAGGACCGGATTTTGTCTCTGGGGCATGAGCCGAGCACAGCCGGAGCCTGCGACTTACCGAAGAAGCACAACACATGTGTTAGTCCATGCCAGATGCCCGGTTGGGCGCACCTGTCAGATCAAGGCTGCATCTGCTTGGATGGCCGCCCACCAAGCAGTCCTGTCAAGCTGCTCCCTCATGCCAGTTCCTGCCCCAAATGAAACCACTGCTGCAGTCACATGTCAGCAGAGATGCTTCTGAGAGTGCCAGCTCGATGAGCACCCACCAGTGCCAGCTACTGCGACAATATGATCATTCAGTCGCGCCTCACAAGAGAGATTTTATCAAACATGAAGAGCACATCCTGCAGAAGTAACAGTGACTGTCGTCTCAATGATCCTTTTAATTTGGATACTAACTTATGAACTGAACTGTGACCTACTGGAGTAAGTGGGGACCTACTGAGCTGCACCTGTGCATGATCTGTGCCTATGACTAAAATCAAAGAGCTCTAGACACTATTCAAACTCCTAGAAAGGGGAAAGGACACCATAGAGAGTTGTTCACGTTAGTAGGCATCATAGTTGCAATTGCAGTCTTGCATTAGGAGCTCGTGAATTATGTTGTATTAAGGTGATAATAAAGTACTTTCTTTATACTAAAATGAGCACTGGGCAGGACACTGTAATTATTGGGTCTGTTGATTGGCTTTCAAATTCTGAGCTCTTGCCCCCACACACTACCTCACTGATAAGCCTTTGACTTGTCACCGTCGCTACGGTAAGTCGAGTGAAGAAAGGTTTGTACTTAGCTCAATTTGCAAAGCCATGCAGTAGCTGCTGGTAAACTTTGAAAGTGGTGGGGGGCAAGACTAAATCCTAAAGTTGCCTGTGTGAGCAAACCTGGGTGCCCCAATTGGGTGGGGGGGCATCCCACCCTAAGAATTTGATTTTCAAAAATAGAGTTTAATGATGCATTTCCAGTTCAAGTTCTGTAATTAATTCACTAAAAAGAAATAGTTTTACAAGCAGTTTGGTAGAGTTACTGTGAGTCTGCCTGTTTGTATTGGTTAGTGTATGTGTTTATTTGAGTATCTTTGTGTGTATGCGTTTGTGTGTGGCTGTGTATGTGTGTTTTGGTTATTTGCATCACTGTGTTTTTCTTCCTGTGTATCTGTTTGCATCTGCTTCTGCACATGTGGGTGTTTCTGCATCACCGCATGTTGGTGTGTTTGTATATTTGTATGTGTTTGTGCATATACCTCTGTACATGTGTCTGAGAGTCTAGACTTGAGCGTCTTTTTGGGAAAATTAGCTAAATTCTTACTTTACAGTGAAGGTTTTTTGTTTTTTTCTTATAGAATAGACACATATTCATTTTTCGTGACATGTCAAGGACAGATCTTGGTCTTCGGTGCACTGGGCTAAAAAGCATGCTGAGCGCTATCACGATGGCTCTATATGTGTGTTTAAAAGCCTCTTCCAAGTTGGAAGCCATTCACATTGTAAAAATAAGCATTTTATATTTAGTGGATCTGCGTAGTTGATTACTTCAAGTTACAACCCTATGTGTCTGAAAGACGCCTCACAAACTCACCAGTGTGCCTTCAAGCAGCACTTCATGGCTGCAGATGTGAGCATACCCAGGAGGTTGAACTGCAACGAGATTTTAGACATACCATAAGCCCGCTCAAGGGGTTGAGGGTTTGCTGCAGAGCTCAGAGAGGAGATGGAAGTAAAGTAACCCTGACCGAATCGCTACACACATGTAATGCATATTTGCAGTAAAAACTGCAGAGTATTTTGTATTTTAAAATGTTAGTCAGACTGATGGTCTTTGTGTAGCTTGCACATTATTCTAACACAAATTACTTACAGAATCTTGTGCTTGATGGGACATTGTATTCATGATCTTTGTGTACAAGAAAGAAGAACACAGAAAGTGCCAGGACAGACACTGTTACAAGCTAGTTTTGTAGTATTTACTTAATTCAATTATAATAATACCAGCATTTGTAAAGCGCGCAGCTACCTCAGGCGAGGTGTCCCGGCGCTGGGGGCCGTCGGGAAGATTAAGCGAGCTATTGCCCAGAGTCACAAGGTGCTGGGGTAACCTGCTGCCGGTGATCGAACAGTGAGCCCCCGTGTTCCGGAGTCAGCCGCCCTGGCCGCTGCACCACACCTCTTCCTAATTCAAGAATGATTGAGCCAGCCCAGAGGAAAACCCCTACTCTGAGGCATGGCAGTGCAACACTGCTGGATAGGGTCAGTGATTCAACGCCACACCAATGGGAGAGGGTGGGGTGTGACTTCCCTAATTGACATGCAGCCTTGGAACTTCAGGGATGAATCCTGAAACGCCCAAGGATGAGTTTAAGAGCGACGTCATCTTGGGGAGGCCCTTCACCACAGAAAGTCAGGGCTTCGCTGGGCTGATGACCTCCCAGGCCCCACGGCTGTGAAATCGACAGCCCATCAAATTTTGGCTCAAGAGGCTGGCGCAAGTGCACTAGCACATGGAATTTTCCTGCCTGACACTGGCCTGTGACTGCCGCCTGACCCACACTCAGAGTGACATCAGTTTAATAGACACACAGCCATGACAGGCAGTCTATCGGAATCTGTTTTATGCTTACTACAGTACCTACAAGCAAAATACGTGCAGATAACACAGAGGGTGCAGCCCCTGAGCCCTAAGGAAAGAACTGCCTCTGGAGGTATGATGGACCTCAAGACACCTGTGGCAAATTATCTCCGCCACTACAGTCAGGGCCTTGTCTACCCTGTGCCTCCAATGAGGAGTCTGACAGTTAGCATGACTGTTTTTTTCCTACCCAAGCATGGCTGTCCCAGGTGGGAAAATGCACAAGGTATCCTAGCATACTGGGATAAATTCCATGCACATTAGGGTTGTTGACTATGTTTTTTTTTTAAATTCCCAAGCAAATATTTTTACAAATTGGACATTAATTGAGGGCCTGCACAACAGCCATAAAGCATTCTCTCTGCCACTCTGGGCATATGTTAGCTACCACTGAACAGTGGTTATTGTAGTATTTTCTCATTACTACTCTGGAGTAATGTTAGCCCTAGGAGGTAGAAGAAAAATCTATGGCTGCTTAGCGGACAATTTCCTACAGCGTGAGGTGGTCCCCTCCTTCACTGAGTTTTCGAGCTGGAGGTAATCATAGCTAAGTTAAATTGGGTGATATGTCTCCAGATTGCCTAACTGAGAGCAAAATTAAAACATAAAATATACCTAACACCACAGCAGGATAAATATGTGTGGGAATTGGCTGAAAGTCACATCCTGATTTCAGTTACCATGTAGTGGAAGTAGGACTGGTATTATGGCACAGCCAAATGTCACACGTTGTTCTCAGCAGCAAGAGGCCACAGCGGAAGGCAGGGCCACAGGCCACATCCATCCCCAAGCAGCCACTGGGGTAGTCTGAGCTAGTTTGACTTAAGTAGGATGCTTTATTTCATTTACACATCTGTGGCAATGGGAATACAGTTTTTCTTCTATATGTATCTATTCCAGGGACACATGTAGGAGGAAAACAATACTTCTGCCTTCCACCTACAGTCAATGGTACAGCTGATATGTGATTGTAATCATTACTGTCTTTTTTATCTGTAATTGCAGATGACAACAGGTATCTGCTCATCAATGAGAACGCTACTGACAATACATATCACATCACCATTGAAGTCATCAGTAAAATTACAAATATTTGTTTTTTGCATTTTGATATCATTGGAAATACAGCCATTTTATTCTGTGTGCATCCGCTGCATGGTTGTCTGATTGTTAAAATTGGTGTTGCAGCCTTAAAACTACAATTAGGGGCAGTGGCATAACTAGGGGGGGGCGTTCTGCCCGGGCGGCACTGTTTTTGGGTGCAGCGGGAGTCGTATCTATTGACTACCACCATCCCCCCAGCCCTGAGAACAAGTCATCTGTCGCCCCCATCTATCCCCGGAACTAGTCATCTGTCGATCGCCACCCCCCCTCTTACCTGCACTCAGGCAGCAAGCTTAGGGGCCGCCTCGGGTGGCAGTACGTCTAGCTATGCCACTGATTAGGGTCATATTTACTATTCTTTCGCAGCAAAGTTGCTGCATTAAGTGAAAGTGAAAGGGGGAGAACAGAAATGCTCCATATTTACAAAGATAAGGAGCATTTTTGTTCTCTTCTTGTGCTGGCCACTGTGTGCAGCCTAGCTCCAATGCAGGCACCCTGTGGTGCAAGGGTGCATGTGTTGTAGGCAGGATTGTTTTTGTGCAGGAAGGGTTACCTTCCTGCACAAAAACAATACTTAGAGGCATTATCCTCTTTCTATGTATGCTGCAGAATGCAGCACACATAAAAAGAGGTAATAACGAGAAGAAAATAAAGATATTTCTCTTTGTTACACATCACTGGGGAAGACACAGCATTTGACAAATTCCTAGGTTTACTAGCTTTAGTAAATCAGGGAATGTGCCAAAATCCAAGGGTGCAATCAAGGAAATGCCCAGGCTCCACCAACGGAACGCCTCCCAGCTTGAAATGTAACTTGACCCAGGCAAGCATCTGTATTGTGTTACATTTCTTTACAAAGTCATGCAAGGGAGCACAAATCGCTCAGTGTGCGGCTTTGTAAATATTACTGAAGTGTTTGTGTTGTCCTTGTGTCACCTTGCTTGATGCAAGGACAACGCAAAGGCCTGATAAATCTGGGCCTAAATATGCATGCATGTATGTATTGCGCTACCAGTGATTTCTCCAAACGTATCATCCATAATTTTATCTGGGACATTGTGTATAAGATCATGAGCAAACCACTGTGGAGGATTCATAGTTGTATAATTTACTTTAACCAGGAAATTTCAGTGATATTAGGTTTAGCATCACCGCCAAAATATCTTTTCATCGAAAGTTTTTTTAGGTGGTGTTTCCCTATCAGATACTGCAACTTTCAGACTGATCTTGAATTTGACAATTGTTTGAAAAAGTGAGCTAATCAAGGGCAGCTGCTTGTCATCTTTTAATCAGTCTTTCAGGTGGAGAATGTTGTGTAATAAGATCTGGTCAACATTTGGGGAAAGCTGTAGTCTGCAAGACTTTAAAGTCAGCTGACAATTCTTATTTAACTGGGCTTGTCTGTTGTTTTTGACTCACTAACCCATCTAATTATGGGCTATGAGTTGAAGCTTAGAGGGATTCCTGGAACTTTCCTTTCAAGTTTACTCGATGACTTTTTCTCAACCAGCCAAACTAGTGGCATGGCACTCGTAGAACGAGTAGCTGAGCTGCGGGGTTCCTCAAGGTTCCTCAAGGATGGCTGCTTTGTAATGGATATAATCCACTTCTAAAAACAGGGTTATCTAACATCATTCTTAATCACTGGATAAGAAAAAAAGTTAGAAAAATGTAACTGATCATTGCTGTTGAAATGTTCTTAAACTACTTTTTCTTTCCATGTAACAATAAACTGTGGAAATCAATAGGAAATATTTTGTTACAATTTTCTTACTTTACAGATGGAGCAAATGTGACATTTAGACAGTCTCTACAGATCAGACATTTTAGGGTTTATCAATAGACCATAGTTAGATGATCTTAATAACAAAGGTGATTGTTCATGTGTCTAACTGCAAATGTGAGTGAACGATATTCCATCAGCCACTAAGATTCATTCCTGAGTGGGGCAGCCCTCTACTCCCAGAAATGAAGCACTACTGGCCAGAAGTACTAAGCATTGTAAGGTCACAAATGATCTGATTCCGCATTTGCAACTGTAATAATGTTTTTCCAGATCTACTAGGAGTCGGAAAAGCATTTCCAACTCCTTAAAATAAGAACGCAGATTAATACCGATTTGGTATCTGGAAGGGACGTGTTGTAGGTGTCCTTTCCAAATACCTCATCAGAATGCTGTGTCGGTGTTTCCAAACTCTGGTGGAGTGGGGACAATCCTGTGAGAAGAATTGTTCTTAACACGCAGTATTGCATGTGTTTGTGAGAAATTGGTTTGTTGGTTGACTTTGGCGTGAGCCACAACCACAATCCTTTGCAGGGTGAACCACAAAAAGTCATAAAATTAACCTGTGCTTAACACTGGGTAGCTTGGCACAAAAATCAGTAAGGCTTAAATTAGAGGCAATGTGTAAAGTCAGTCAGTCAGTCAAATCATCTTTATTCGATCAAAGTTTATCATGATCATAAAAGAATAAAATAAAATACATAAAAATCCCAAGTTCATAGTATTCCATTAAAAATCATTCAATTGATACTCACAGTTAAATTGCAATATCGTTAAAATTACTAAAACAGTTAAAACAATGATTTACAATTAAAATCGCAGGTCAGGATCTTATTGCCCCACCCCCTTTCCTTCTCTTCAAACATGCCAATAGGTAAGAGGCCATTGAAAAACAAACATGCGAATCTGGTAATGATTTTAAAAAGTATAGGGCCACTCGACGCAATGTGTAAAGTATTTATGAAGCACACAAATAGTAATAAAGTGAAAACACAAATCAAAAGAAAAATACTAAACTGATTTAGAAAATCAGAGTAACTTTTAATACCTTATTTGACACCAAATAGACATTAATCAAATCAGTAGAACCAAAGTGATGAAAGTGCACGAGACCAGGCCAAAGTCAAAAAATGTGTTGGACCGCGATGGAGTGCGGTTCAGATAGACAAAATGGATTAGACCTAAGGGTGGGCGGAGCTGGAGTAGTGCCTCTATGCGTAGCTCCACGGAGTTTGAAAAAAACTCTGTGGAGCTCCGCTTCACTCCGCTATGCTCCGCTCCCTCCCCCCTCCCAAATTATTTAAAAATGAGGTGGAGTTTTGCCTACCTCCACGTTTGCAATGGAGCGCGGAGTTAGCAAATCTCCGCAAACTCCGCTGGCGGAACGGAGTTAACCGCCCAGGGTTAATTAGACCCCGTCAGTGCTTACCTTCGGACTTTGAAGAAATTCTCAGAAAAAGTGTCTGAAAAGGTAAAGTCCAGAGGGGCATGGCCGCAGGAGGTGTCCGAGAGGGGAGCTTTGTCGTCAGATATCCTTGGGTCAAAGCCGTAGTGAAGATTTCTACATTTGGACTTAGTCTCTGAAATGCCCAGTGGGACGAGGCTGAGTGCTATAGCCAAAGACAGTTACACGAGGCTGGAAATCCCTTTGGCGAAGGACCACTGAAAAATATTTGCTGCTGCAGAGAAGAATGTAGCGGGAGAAGCTGCGAAGGCAAGACAACCAGCGATGCACCTTGGGCCGATAGGTGAGCAGGTTGGTTCCGGTGTCATCCTAGTTCTCAGAGCACTTTGTCCTCAGTTTTGGAGTTTGGCCATCAAGGCACCTTTAGCACCACTCCCAAGGGTCTAGGACTTGAGGGACACCACTTGGAGGGTCAGGACTCAATCAGGCTGCAGTGTGGATTCAAGATGGAGGAAGTCTTTTGAATCCCTGTGGTTCTGAACAGGAGGCCAGCAAACTAGCCCATGTGAGTCACTTTGCAGGTCAAGGGACAGATGACGATGCATACCTTGTGCCCAGGCAGAAGGCAGCAGAACAGCAGGGAAGCAGTCTTTCAGATCAGCTGTTCAACAGAGTGGCACTCCTCCCAATGGCACAGCAGTCCTTCTTCCTGGCAGAGTGTTCACAGGTCCAGACGTGTACTGAAGAATTGATGTCTGAGGTTCCCTTTTTTATATCCTGGTGCCCTGATTCTAGAAGGTGGGGGAAGTTCCAGACAGTGGCTTTGAAGTGCATGGAATTTCCTGCCTCCCTTGCCCTGGCTGAAGAGGGTTTATCATTACATTTTAATAGACACCATTCATGATATACCTACCTACACCCAATTGGAAATTACAGTTTATTACAGGTAATAAGGAATCCCCAATGTTATCCTATGGGAGGGGTAGGTCTTACAGTAGTACAAGGCAAATATTGGAGTTTTTTTACAAACAGGACATGTAAACGTTACAAGTTCATGTTCAACCTTTTTCAGTACACAGCACCTTGTCCTATGGGCTCCCTAGGGCCTACCTTAGGGGTGACCTCTATGTAATAAAAGGGGAGTTCAAGGCTTGGCAAGGGGGTTTAACTGCCAAGTCAACAAGACAGTTTACCACGCCATTCAGGCTGCAATAGCAGGCCTGGGACATGTTTTAAAGTGCTACTTAATTGGGTGGCCCAATAAGTGCTGCAGGCCCGCTAGTAGCATTTAATTTACAGACCCTGTGTATATGGTTTACCACTCTACAAGGGACTTACAGGTAAATTAACTATGTCAATTGAGTATAAGCCAGTTTAACTATGTTTTAGGGATGGGAGCACAAGCACTTTAACACTGGTTAGCAGTGGTAAAGTGCACAAAGTCCTAAGGCCAATTAAAATAAGATCAGCAAAATGGAGGAGAGGCACACATTTTAGGGGAGGACCACCCTTAGGCTGACAGGTCTAACAGTGTTTCCTTTCCATGTGACAGAGAAATGCCCTTTCCTCAGGACTTATGAGCTAGATGGTGTGCTGCCACATCTGATAGTCTTTGTGCAGTGAAAAAAGTAAGAGTTTTTTTTATTTCCCCTTGCACAAGGGAGCAAGGCAGGGTTGGATTGGGTAGGTGGGCATTCGGCCGATGCGTGAGGTCCACTGCCAGAGGAGAGATGTGGGCCATTTGTTTGCCCTGAGCTGCAGCAGCCCCTCCCATCCTAGCACAGACTGTTGATCGGCCCATTGTCATTCTTTCGGCTACTCCATTGCCACATACAGATTGACAATAGGCCAGCCCCAGCAGGCACAGCAAGTGTCTCACCTCCTCTTGTTCCGTCTTAAAGCATGACAGGGAGGCTTCCACTCAGTAGATACTGTGTCTGAGTGGAGAAGTTCACGCTCACCTCACAAGGGAGGTGGTGGGTGCATTGAGTGCATTCTGCTTTTGTTCAGGGGCCCAATTAGCATTGCTGCAGCCTGTACAGTGCACCGTCGCCCGAGGCAATAATCTTCCCACCCAACCTGCAACAGCTGCTCTTACTTGTTTAGCCTCTGTGTAAGTCCCTTCAAACCAACTTTTTAATTAAATGGTCTGAACTTTTAAATAAATTGTCTGACCTTTTGAATACATGGTTTAAAGAAGAATGTAAGTGGCAGTACTGCAGAATCTGATCATGTGCGGGATTGGTAGGAAGGCATAGCCTATAAATGTAAGGTATTCATTTTATTGTAATATAAGGTTTAGCAAGGGAGGTCCACAGACCTAAGGATGAGCATCAGTTGACCAGTGGATAAGATGCAGTGGAAACAATTGAGTTTTCCTTCCTATCCAATGTTACTGGCCCTGCAAGCTTTAAAAGGCCACAATGTTTTCACCAAATTAGCTAATTACTAACCAAGTGATGCTTCATGCAAGGTTGCGATGCACAAGTGTGGGCCACTTTTGTTTTGGGGTACTCAAGACTATTTTTGTTCCCCAACTGACTTCGGGGAAAGGGGACATGTTCCTGTGGCTGCAAACCATTTCTTTCAGAGCTTCTTATGAGTGGAAGGGGTGGCTGCCTACTCTGAGCACTGTTGGGTAATGGGCACTATGGCATTATTGTTCACTTGTAATACATTATTACAAGCACGTTTTGTTAATACTGCAGTGCAGTTTCCACAGTATTGATGCTTTCTGTTATCAGAAAGTGCCTGTAATAATAATATTAATGTACAGGAGTTTATAACAAAATATCCCCTATAGAAAGAATACTGCCTGTTAATTTCAAAACCTTACTTATTTAGTGCATCATGAGTGATGTCATTGATAGGGCTAGCAATGTCACTACTGATTTAATTGATTATATGATTTGTGATGTCACCTGTGATGTTTGTGGTTATGAAAAGTAAATGGCAGGACTGGGTGTTAAGGATATGTAGTGTAAAATAGGTAAATTAATTGGATTCTGAGGTTGGGACTTAATAGATATCAGTAATGTAGGAGATTGTCTGGGGTGACACAGCTTTGAAGACATTTGAGAGTGTTAAAGAGGAATATGGGCTGCACAGGGGGAGGTTTTCCAATACCTGCGATTCGGACATGACCTTGAGGTTGGCAAGCCTGGAGACACCAGCTGAAGGATATCAACACTGTCGAAGACAGACCATTGACAGAACCCCTACTGCAAAAAGTGATATCTCTTATTTAGAAAGAAATAGTCAACAACCTGCCGGACGTGCAGTGGTGGCCGGTAATTTTAGCAGGGAGGGGGTTGGACGGGACATACATGCACACATACACTCACTCACAACCATTCACAACACTCACTCCCAAATATTCATACATACACGCTCGCACCAAACATTTTTAAAAATTACACGTTCCTGCCCAACTCTGTCTCGGAGGTCCCAGGAGGGTTGGGACTGCTGTCTTCTCTCCATCCAATGATGGGAGGCAGCAGTCTCTACCTCAGAGGTCTTCAAACTTGTTAATGCCGAGACCCCCTTGTCAAACTTTTTTAGGTGTAAGGACTCCCTTCTGACAACATTTTCTAGAAATTGGTACTCCTCAGCATCAACATCTATTGACAACCATAAATGCCCCTGGCATCTTTTGACATGTTTCCCCTGTTTTTTTCCTTTCTGACCTCCTAGTTTTGACTCTTTTTTTTCTAGTTTAGTGTCTCTGCGCACTTTCTCACTGCTGTTCAGTGTTGAAGTGCAAGTGCTCCAATTCTAAATTGTATTATGGATTGGTGTTTCCATGATTTGCATGTTTGACTTACAAGTAAGTCCCTAGTAAAGTGCACTGAGGGTGCCAGGGCCTGTAAATCAAATGCAGCTGGTGGGCCTGCAGTACTGATTGTGCCACTCACCCAAGCAGCCCTTAAAAGGGTTATAAGACCTGCCACTGCAGTGTCAGCTTGCAGTTTGTAACTGCCATGTTGACCTGGCATATGCACCCACTTGCCAGGCCCCAATCTTCACTTTTCTTACATGTAAGTCACCCCTAAGTTAGGCCCAAGGTACCCCTGTGGGCAGGGTGCTGTGTATATTAAAGGTAGGACATGTACTGGTGTGTGTGACATGTTCTGGTAGTGAATTACAATGTGTTTCATTTTTCACTATGGAAAGGCTATCGGTCCAGTAGGATAGAATGGGAGTTTACTTATAACATCTTATAAGCATATCTTCCCATTGGGACAAGATGGAGAAATGGGGTTTAGTATGCCTGAACTCAGAATATAAAAATGCATCTTTTAGTAAAGATGATTTTTATGTTCTGTGTTTGAAAATACCACTTTTAGAGAGTAGGTATTTTCTTGCTTAGCCATCCTGTGTGCCTCTGCTGAGTTTGTGGATTGACTGTCTGGCTTTGGAGTGACATGGGCTGGGGATGTACATTCTCATCAAACAGCCACTAGGGAGTTCAAGGTGTGTCCTGCCTTTCCTGGATGAGTCAGGACTGGGCGGAATAGACCTGGGCTGTATTTATAGTAGTGGGAGGAGATTTCTTGCACCTGAATGGGCCTGGTCTGCCTTGGAAATTGCTGTCACCACCTCCTGCCAGGAAGCTGGGCCATAGAGGATGGAACTGGTTTGGGCTGGGCACAGGCACTCTCTGCCCAAAAGCACAAAGAGAAACCGAGTATAAATATTGGGGCCCAGAACTTTAGAACTCGCTGGAATCAAGGAACCTGCCAAGAAGAAGAGCTGGAAGAACTGCCAAGAGGAGTACTGCCCCTTTGCTGTGTTGTTGCTTTGTTGGGTTGGCCTGCAGTTGCTGCTTCTGCCTTGGGCATTGAAAGGACTGGACTGAACTTTCTTTACTTGTTGCTGAGTATCTCCAAGGGCTTGAAGTAGAGCTTGCCTCCTGTTCTGAAGCCTCAAGTACCGCAAAGTCTTCACCTACCTCTGGGTACCGCCCCTGGAACCGTGGTTTCAGTTGCCACAGAGGGGGGAAAGCAAACAACTCCGTTGCTGGCTCCGTGTCCTGAAGGCACCGCAGAGGGCACTGCCGCATCTCGCACCGCAACCCTGGTCTCACTGACGACGACTGCCACCACTGAGCTGCTGCTTGCACCGTGACCTGTGGGCACCGCACTCCACACCGCCTTGCTTCACTTCACCGCCCTGGTCTCACCGATGCCGTCGCTGACTTTGACAACCGTGACCGCACCGTGGCTTGGGGGCATTGCTCGTAAGTATTGCGACACCGCCCTGTCCCACAACGCAGTCCGGACCGACCAACGCCAGCTACCCGCAACCGGCACTGTCACCTGCACCGTGATCTGTCAGCACCGCAACGGGCACCGCTTTCACTCCGCACCACAGCCCTGGTCTCACCGATGCTGCTGGATGACCGTCACCGAACCGCTGCCTGCACCGCGACTTGAGGGCACCGCACGCCACACCACTCTGCTTCACACCACAACAGCGATGGTGGCCATGACCGGCCCGCCCGAATGTCATCGGCCGCAACGAAAATGTACTGTTTACGAGTCTGCAGACACCCCGACCAACGCGGTCAGACGGAACTGTTGGATTCTGTTGTTCTCAGCACCACGGTAGCAACGGACGGAGCTACCAACTTCAAGGAACTGCAACTTTAAGGTTATTCTTGCAAAGTGCATAATTTTAAGTACTGTATGTTGGATTTTTATCGTTTTGGTCTTTTTTTTGGATATATAAAGTATGGATATTTATCTAAACAGGTGTTGTGTCCTTTTGTAGTGTTTTCACTGTATTACTGTTGGTTATGTGCAAATCCTTTACACACTACCTCTGAAATAAGCCTGACTGCTCGTGCCAAGCTCCAAGGGAGTGAGCAGGGGTTATTTCAGTAGTGTATCCCTCTTACCCTGACTAGAAAGAAGGGTCCCTACTTGGACAAAGGTGCAAACCATTGCCATCTAGAGACCCCCATTTCTAACAGCCCCCAATTACCACAGCAAATCATTTTTTACGGTGGGGAAATGATATTACACAGTGTTTAGCAAACCAAAGGTTATTGAGCGTAGGGGTGTAGCCAAAGGTGTAGCTAAAAACAAAGGGCCTCATTTATGAGGTATTCGCGTAGGGCAGTGCCGCAAGTCTTCTTGCAGCGCTGCCCTATGCCAATGTGAAAGGGCAGGAATGCACCGTATTGATGAAATACGGTGCATTCCTGTCCTTTTCCCTTGTGTTGGCGCACAAATAGCTGCCTAGCACCAACATAGGCAGGATTGTTTTTGTACGGGAAGGGGCACCTTCCTTCACCAAAACAATCCCGAGGGGCGTTTTCCTATTTCTATGTGAGCTGCAGAATGCAGCACACATGGAAAGAGGAAAAAACGAGGAGAAATGATGACATTTCTCCTCGTTACGCCTCCACTGGGGAGGCGTCTGTTTTTGGAGCTGCCCCAGGTTTACGTGATTTTGTAAATATGGGGCAGCATCAAAATCCATGGGCTTTGCGTGGGAACCCCAACACAAAGCCCATGGAACACCTCCATGGCGCTGCTATGTCTTACTCCACATATCTATGAGGCCATGCAAAGCCATGCAGGGTGACTTTCCACTGCCTCATAGGTATGGTTGAGACGCTTGCGCCACCGGAGCATCAAAAAAGTGATGCTCCGGCGATGCAAGCCTCTCATAAATAAGCCAAAAATATTCTTTTTAGGTCTTTCACCATCAGGTATCTACATATATAATAATGGGGAACGTAAATGAAAAATAAATTTTAAAAAGTTATTTCTCAGTGGGAAATGCACTGTAGTACATTATGAAACCTCTATTAGTTAATGCACTGCAGAGGTCTGTGTGTAACCAGAGAACCACAGAATTAAATCTTGATCGGTATAGTGGAGAATAGTGATGTGTATTTTTAGTGCTACGAAGTCACAGCCTGTTACAGAAAGCACTGCGAATATGTAAGTCATTTTTTATACTTGCATTACACACAGGGTAAGATAGAATGCTGCAAAACGTGCAAATAGTTTTATGATAAAATGGTGCTTTCAAAATGTAGATTTTATTAATACCAGAGCGTATGTAATGCAATTTTTTTTTTACATAACTGTCCCTTCAACACCTCTTTAGGGGCACTAAGGGCTGTGTAAATGCAGCTAAAATTAAAAACAAGAACTTTCCAGCCCAGTTGTTAACTCATTGCACTTCCACTCAAAAAAACAAATCTTTGTCATCACAAAGAGCCAGAACTGCTCCCAAGCATCCTTTACACTTGCAGATTAACTGATAAGGCACATTTGCCTTTCATTCAGCAAGCAGCTGATAACGATCTAAATTAACAGTCCCAGGACGGCTGTCTTTTTTGCAGGGACAAATGAAACTGGGGAATCTGCGACCCCCTTCCCAGGACTCCACGACCCCCATGGGGGTCGCGCCCCACAGATTGAAGACCTCTGCTCTACCTCATCACAGAGTGGGATGGGATTAGTGGGAGCTGCTGACCCCACCCCGACAAAAACCCAATAAGTAGAACCAGAGTTATTAATTATTAAAGAATCAACCAAAAAGTAGTGCTTAGATTCAAATAGCGTTTAGGGGTTCCTTGAGGGTCGCGCTAGACCGGGGCAAATCCAAAGCTCAGGCTGACTATGATGGAGGGAAGGCTGGCTACAGGACCCACGCAGGGCCCGGTGAAAAAGTACCTTCGATGGGGCAAGAGTTGAAGACTTGATACGCCCATTCCAATTTACACAGTTGGGTAGAACCGTCATTGTCGAGCCTCTCAGTCGGGTCCTAAATTGTTGTTGAGCCCCTTTACGATGCAGGCACTGCGTCGTCAAACCTCGCAGTCGGGTCCTGTATCATTTTCGAGCCACACAGGTATGTCCTCAGATCGGCAGTGTGTCAGTGTCGAAGGGCACTGCGTCGATTCCGATTGCCACAAAGTCGTCACTGCATCGATTTTGAAGCAAAACAGCTGCAGAATCCACCTCCAAGGCCCAGGACTCTATTGGCACCTCAGGCAGGGTAGGACTCACAGATGGCAACAGCAGCAGCAACAGAGTTGTTGGAAGTCTTTGATGGCCCTGAGACTTCAGAAACTGGGGGAAAGCCAGTAAGTCATTGAAGTCACTCTGGGTTTAAGTGAGATGGGTCCAGTCCTAGGCCTCAGCAGGGCAGATATCAGCAGGACAGCTCAGCAAAGCAGAAAGCAGCTCCTTCCGAGCAGCAGTCAGGCAAGGAATCCTTTTAGCACAGCAGTCTTTACTCCTGGCCGAGTTCTTCACAGGTCCAGTAGTGTACTGTCTTGGTAGGGTCAGAGCCCAAGTACTTTTACCCAAATGTGCCTTGGAAGTTGGGATAACTTCAAAGCAGGCCCTTGAAGTGCACAGGTCCCCTTTCATCCCAGCCATGTCTGCCAGGCTATCTGTGGGGGGGTAATCAGCACTTTGTGTGGGACACAGGACACTGTCTATTCAGGTGTAAGTATCTGCTCCTCCTCCCTCTTCCTGCCCAAGAAGAGCTACCAGAATGTAGATGAATGCAGATAAGTTCTCTGTCACACCCACCCTTCCTGCGTTTGTAGCTGCATAGAGGGAATGCACAAAGTATAGCTGTCACCCACCCCAGACTTGTATTGTAGACAGGCAGCAGGCACACAGAGCTAAATTAAGAACGGAGAAATGTTCCCTTTCTAAAAGTGGTATTTCTAAAATAGTAATGTTAAATCCAACGTTACCAGTAAATAGGATTTATCAGTACCATTCCAAAGGTACAAAACAAGAAGCAACTAATCCTTTCTAATCAGGAATTACACCGTAACAGTGTTTTGAGGAATTCCAATTGCTAACCTATGAGAGGAGTAGGCCTCACAGTAATGAAAAATGAATTTAGCTATTTCTCACTACCAGGACATGTAAAACTTAAAAGTACCCGTCCTACTGTTTACTTGCACAGCACCCAGTCCTTAGGGCAACCTAGGGCCTATCTTAGGGGTGACATATTTGTAATAAAAAGTGAGTTTAAGGCTTGGCAAGTGGTTTTAAATGCCAAGTCAAAGTGCCAGTAAACTGCACACACAGACCTTGCAATGGTAGCCCTGACACAGGTTTGAAAGGTAACTATTGTGGATTGCACACCATTGCTGCAAGCCCACTAGAAGCATTTAGGTTACATGCCCTGGGTATATGCTATACCACTTTACAAGGGACTTACAAGTAAACTAAATATACCAATCAGGTATATACCAATGTCACCATGTTTAGGGGAAAAGCACATGTACTTTAGAACTGTTTAGCAGTGGTAAAGAACTCAGGGGCATATGTACAAGCCCCTATCACCACAGAAAGGTCACTTTTTGCGACATTTCTGTGACGATAGGGGCTTTGCCTTATTTACAAGGCTGCATTAAGCCACTTAACATGCCTTAACGCTGCCTTGTAAATAAGGCCCCCTTTCACGCTATGCTTAGCATGAAAGCGGTGGGTGTTGCGGTGGGCGTTCCACCGCAACATCCATTGATTTTGACGCTGCCCCCTATTTACAAGGGCAGAGTAAATAGGAGGCAGCGTCAAAATTAAGACCAGGGAAAACCTGGTCTTAACTTGGCAAAATGAGGAGAAATGCTTTATTTCTCCTCGGTTTTGCTTTTTGGAAAAAGCAAAATGCCTTGGATTGTTTATGTGTAGGAAGGTGACCCTTCCTGCACATGAACAATCCTTAAAAAAAGATGACATTTTGTAATTTCCATGTGTGCTGCATTAAGCAGCACACATAGAAGTGACAAAATGGCCTTTCAGGATTGTTTATGTGCAGGTAGGTTCACCTTCCTAACCATAAACAATCCTCCCCTGCACACAGACACCCTTGCACTATGGTGCAAGGGTGCCTGCATTGGCGCTACACTGCTAAGTGTAGCACCAGCGCATGGGGAAACGCAAGGCTGCACCATATCCTTGTAAATATGGTGCAGCCTTGAGTTTCCGAAGTGGCGGAGTGAGGCGTTAGGCCATGACGGCTAATGCCTCACTCTGCCACTTCTTTGTAAATATCCCCCTTAGAGTCCTAAAGCCAACAAAAAGAGGAGATAAGCAGGTAAAATGTTTGAGGGAAGACCACCCTAATAATGACAGGTTTAACATATACTTAATGAAATTGTCTCAAAAGATATGATCTCTTTGCGTCTTTTGATGGAACCATGAGTTACATTTCTGTTCCATGGGAAATGTACGTGCCTTTTGTTATGCTAATAATAATAATCTGTTTGAGAGTATAGTCCATACAGTACTGTTGTCACAGGACATAGATGACATCGAAATCAGTAGAGTGCAATCTGCAAAATTTGCCCATAACAAATACCAAGGGGCATATTTACAAGCCCCTTGCGCCACCAGTACGTCACTTTTCCCATGTTAAAAATGACGCAAAAGTGGCGCAAGGGGCTTGTAAATAAGCCCCCAAGAGTTGCCAGCAATATCACTATGGTTCAACAACTTCGGCCTACTATAAGACCTCACCCCTCTCCCAACACGTAGGAAGGCGTACAGTTCTTTTCTTGAACAGCTGGCGTGAGTCAGGGTAACGAAAGCTGCAAGAATAGAACTCGATACCTAGACTTTCAGAGCAGATGTGATGCTAGTTTACCAGTAAGGAATCTACTTTAATGACTATGGCACCATTGCCAGTCATACGGAGTCAGTATCCAAAAACTGAAGGGATATTAATAGCATTATGTTGTTTTACAAGAAATTTTTAATGGAAAGAGCTGGCATCACTCGAAAGGGCTAAAACCCTTGTAGGTATCATGGGACCTCCGCTAACTTTGCTTGACTGTCGACGCTCGATACTCTGTCTCTCTCTTCCTTCCCTAAATAGCATATGTTGCCATATTCTCCAGATGATACCTATTATGCAAATTAGTAGCTGCCCCTTAGTGATGCTGCTGTGCTACATGGTGCTTTCTCAATGTGGTTTCTACTCTCTTCGACTTGGACCCCATGTTGACTTCCACTACCTGGTTAGTAACATTTTCATGTGTTGCACGTTCACTTCATCTTCTCTAACTAGATCTGTCATTCCCCAAGTCTCCCCTGCTTGGAGCTGCCCCCAAGCGGCAGCTGACACCTCCACCATACTAACACCCTTTATTGTGCTCCTAGCTCACAGTACCTATTGTTCCCATAGTTAGACTTTCAGCCCAGTCCCTTGTCTATAGACACTTATGCCTTAACTCCCTCCATGCTTCCTGAAGTTACTATGGATTAAAACCACCTCTACCTGCCCTTGCCTCCCCCTGTCATATATCGTCAATACCCTCCTCCTGTGTCACATCACACCCCTGCATGTCACCTCATTGCCACCTCCCATTGTATGCTACTTCTCCTAGTACCTGTGCTCCCGGACCACCACTGCCTAGTCACACTGGTCCATCTCTCCAATCATCTCTATTGTGACAGCTGTCCCTTCTTCCTGGCCTGAGCTCTTTCCTTCTGCCATGGTCTTTAGCACGCTGCTCTCCTGTCCAACTCACTCTCTTCAGGGACTGGCTATATTCTCTACTTTCCTGTCTCCTCCTCATTGGCATTATTATTTCAGGCATTACCTTCTATCTGTCCCTCCCTCACTGTCAGATGTCCTCATCTATCCCACAGCCAAATCATCTTCCTACGGCCTCTTCCTCACCAACAGCCATGCATCTCAAAGACTGTCCTAAGCCAATCCATCTATCAATGGACCTACAGCTGCCAACCCCTGCCCTGTGGCACGTCCAGTGCATGTATTCAATTATGTTCCACAGACCTCATTCTTCTGCCTCCCCTGGTTTGCCATCAAGTCGCCCACCCAGTTTCTTCCCTCTCCACTTAATTTGGTCCCAAAGATCGATCATCATCAGGCAAGGGGTGCCCGACCACCTCTGTCTTCTTTACATCTACACGGGCAGCTGCCACTTGCCTGCAACTTCCTCTGTTGCCTTATCAGTGTGCAGTCTACTTACACTGATACGCATCCTTGGAATCCTAGATCAGAACTAGGAGCACTCTTCCTAGGATATGTCTTCTTTTCCCTCCTTTGCTCCTTCCACTGTGCCCTGGATCCCCTAGGAGGTCTGGTAACTACTGCGCTGACCACACCCATTGTGCTACCCCAAACAAGCTCTTTTCCATCCTTGATAGCCTTTCTTTCTTTGCTATAAGTGTGATGGAGCAGGATTTTTGTAAATAAAACCTGCTCGGATTAAACCTCCGTTTGTGTGAAAACAATAACACGAGATGTGAAATTAACAGAGAAAATATTAACATTGGGTATTTGGGAAGAGAAACGTGCTGGAAAATGATAAATGGTTCTTGTAGGCCGCAAGTGATTTCTGCATGAGAGACAGCAGGGAAATATTTTAAAGAGGTTTTGATTTTCATGTGCAACGTGAATGAAATGCATTGGCAAAAAGAGTTTAATACGAGTAACATTAATTACATAGAGTAATCATTGAAAATGTTTACGTTAATATTAGAATAATATGGAGACTAAAATGAATTTATTATGGAGCTTTACATGTGAACAAATAACTGAATCTGTTTATTTCTCCTAGAGAAACTGCACGCTTTACAGAGAAGGCCTCAAACCACTGTTAGAATTTAATTTGCTTTTTAACGTAGGCTGCTGCAGAGAAATGTATTTGTCCTTTATTATGATTATTGTGTACTTTTCCTGTCTACGGCTACGTGGTTGGGCTATCGTACGGAACTTCCTACTGTCGGGGGAAATGTTTAATTTTTATGGATAAGTGCTCTAGTAAATGTTGCAACTTGCCTAAAATGTGCGCGAGTCAAGGAAGAGGAAAATCGTGGTTTCCTCTGGTGAAGGACGAAGATGACCGCATGGCTCATAACAAAGAACTTTTGAAAGTGAGGTGCAACGGAAGTGGTGTGACTAAACACCCCATGCTCCTGAACCAATGAGAACTGTAAATTGCTTGGACTTCGCTACTAATTTATGGATGGACTTTAACAATGAGGATATCATTATTTGTGTAAGAGCACTCTCTCAGCAGCGGCACGTGGAGTCGCTTAGGCAGACGTGTGAGCTGTTTCTTTATGCTCTATTGGCTGAAGCTGACTGAACCTGACTCTTAAACTTTGCTCCTCATACCTTTGTGAGGTTTCCCCAGCTTTCCCTTCCGGCCGGAGGGTTAGCTCTTCAGACTATTAGCACGCTGTGCTATAGTATTTCCTTAGGTTCATATCATAATCTGTTTGAATTGATTTGCTACAATGCTCTTTTGTCTCTTCCTATCCACTCAATCATGCTCGTCTAAATGAGATGTTATTGTGAATTACTTTCTTGTATGATGATCTATATTTCAAAACTGTGACTTTGTATGACCATTTCATTTGCTTACAAAAGAATTAGATAAAGCTAAGTGAATAGTAAAACTGGGTCTGTCATTATTAACGATCAAGATTATTGTGATTTGTACATATAATGTATAGTTTGTTTAGAATATTCCCTTTGTTGTAGGTCCTCATAAGGGGGTATAATCCGTCTTAACAATTGTCAGATCCCTGTCAACTCTCAAAAGGTTCATCGGAGGACCAGATATTGGTATGGGAAAATCTTAGGGGCATATTATCAAGCCATTTATAGCCGCGTTAGCAGCACTTTCTTACCGCTAACGCGCTTTTTTTTTAACGCCCTATTAACAAGCTGTCACAGCTTTCCGATAGCAGCCGTTTTTTTTATCGCCTTGCATGCCAGCGATATTTATCACTAATGACATGCAAGGTAGGCGTTCCTTCTCAAAATTTCAGGAAAATCCACGCTAACACCACTGCGCCCTATTATCAAGGATGGGCCGGACCCGCGAAGCGATAAAAAAAGTTGCGCTAAGGCCCGTTAGCTGCAGGAACTTAAGACCAAAAAATAGCTGGTCTTAAAAATGGGGACAAGACTTGGGCCCACATGTATGCATGTTTTTGGTGCTGGACAGCGCTGCAAGCAATGTTGCAGTTCTGCCCTGCGACAAAAATGCAGTGCAGGAATGTGCACCATCAATGAGTTAGTGTGCATTCCTGTGCCCCACTCATGAAAAGTGTTGCTGCGCTGCGACAAGACAGCGTAGCAACACTTCTCATTACGTCCTCCTTGCAACAGCATGGATGCGCTGTACTCACTGGACTTTTTAAACAAGCAAGGCTTGGGTCCTCTAACTGCCTGGACTGGACCACTATACTAGTAAAAAACAAACAAAGTCTCCAGACAGACTGTTCATACCAAATTAATGAATGAATAAGACCTTAGGCCAAACGTTCTAAAGTCTACGTGATTTATTTCACTTAACTCATACTTTTTATAAAAACAATATTAATCTATTTAATCATGTCATGAAATGGGCAACACTTCATTTAGGTGCACATTGTCCGATAATGATCCTTTTTAAAGCAAACTTAGACACTTCAAAACAACACATTTGTGAAAAAGCATAATACAAAAAAATTCAAAACATGAAGTAAACATACATAAGGTGTTGTCTTAGCGGGGAGCACCTATTTTCATTAGTTCCCTTAGGGGTGTCGTGAGGGAACTAGTGAAAATAGGTGCTCCCCGCTAAGACAACACCCGTAGATATTGTGTAACCCCATTACTCATGACACAGGCAGGACAATAGGATGAGACCTTGTTGTATGAACATGATAGTGTCCGCCTAGTGCTCTTGTTTGAAACAAGGACTGGTCAATTGTAGTGGTTATCATTACTTATGTTTGTTTACTTCATGTTTTGAATTTTTTTGTATCATGCTTTTTCACAAATGTGTTGTTTTGAAGTGTCTAAGGGGCATATTAGCAAGACCCACGTTAAAATTATCGCCGTTTTAGCGGCAGGAAACTGCCGCTAAAGCGGCGATAATGGGCTTGCTAATATGCGTTATGGAATTCAATAGAAGCCCAGGTTAGATGTCCTGCACATCTAACCTGGGCTTCTATTGGAATTCTATAACGCATATTAGCAAGCCCATTATCGCCGTTTTAGCGGCAGTTTCCTGCCGCTAAAGCGGCGATAATTTTAACGTGGGTCTTGCTATATGCCCCTAAGTTTGCTTTAAAAAGGATCATTATTTGACAATGTGCACCTAAATGAAGTGTTGCCCATTTCATGACATGATTAAATAGCATAATATTGTTTTTATAAAAAGTATGAGTTAAGTGAAATAAATCACGTAGACTTTAGAACATTTGGCCTAAGGTCTTATTCATTCATTAATTTGGTATGAACAGTCTGTCTGTACTCACTGGACAGAGCTCCATGATGCAAGTAATGACAGATATGTTAGGAATCCTGACGTATCTGTCTGCGCTAAAGTCACGCATTGCTGCAGTTGTGTCACAACCATGACGCAACTCCAGCAATGCATGGGGCCAGCCTATCCCTATGGCACTGACTCACCCTCACGCCTGTTATCAGGCAGGCGGAGGGTACTGACGCAGTGCTGTTCATGAGGGGTGCCCGATTGTCGGAGATGCTGGAGATCCATCGGTGGTGGTTGCGCGCTGCGGTGTCATCGTTTGGAAGCATTGGTGGAGTGTTGGTGCGGAGGCAGTTGACCAGACGTTCTGCGGTGGCCTTGATCCAGCTGCGACGGGGTGCGATGATGGCGCTGGCGTCCGGTGGGCAAGGTGAAGATGTCATTCATCCAATGATGGTAGTGCCAGGAGAGTCCGGTGTTGTGGCTGTAGTTGAAGTACCCGCTGGCAGAGGTGACGTGCTCGACCGTGTGTCCTGTTATGTGGCCTGTTGAGGTGACTTGCTGCTTGCGTCTGATGCCGGTGACAGGAGGGGGTGGTGCTCTGGTCACTGGGGTTGCCCAGGTGGTAAACAGTGTTTAGTACGCAGGTATTAGTTCGCATGCAATAGCAATGCGGTCGTTACAACGACCGCGTTGTTATTTCGTGTACCGTTACAACGCAAGTCAAAACAACGACTGCGTTAGGAGGCGGAAGGTGTTGGATTTAAAATCCAACACCTTCCCTAGTGTCCGCAAAGACTGGAGTTGGAATAGTAAATTATACTATTCCAACATCCAGCGCCCCTTACAACGCAAGTCGTTGTTCCGACTTGCATTGTAACGGTATGCGAAATAACAACGCGGTCGTTGTAACAACCGCGTTGTAACGGCATGCAAACTAAAGGCATGCGAAATAACGTGGCATATTCTGCCCAGGTGGAACTTGAGTTCACCGAGTTGGATGTCGTCGGGGGGTGGGAGACCTTGCGGTGCAATGATGTCTACAATGGGATTGTAGAATGGGGGGCCATGGCCTGGGGGGCCTGCACATGAGGGTGCCACAGAGGATGTTCTTGGGCTTGGTCCGGATCTGGGAGTTGACATGGTCCATGGTCACCCTTGGCACATTAGAGTACGTGGTCAGTCTGAGTGTGCCTCTGTAGGTGACGGCAATGCCTCCTCCTAGATGGTCGGGGTGCTCCTTGCGGGTGATACTGCATCCGTTAGTGATGGCAAAGGCGATGTCCGTTACGGAGCAGAGGTTTGTCCTGGCAGGCGAGGTGGCGTCCAGGGTTGATGGCGAGGAGGGTGCTGGTGTCGTAGCAGTGGAGTGTCCAAGAGGAATGCACCTTGGTGCTGAGCACGGTCCAGGGGCAGACGGACGCAAACGGCGTAGCTTATGTTTTGCCTTTGTCACAGGAGACGACCATTACAATGCAGGCAGTACATCATTAACAACTCAACTTCGACAACGCGGGTCCCTTAACCTCGCATTTGATTACAATGCATTGTGAGGTCAGTAATGGGGTAATTTAAACTTTTTCAGGTGTGTATGGGTTTTGGATGTAAAAAATTAAACTTGGACTATTTCTTGGGGTAAAATATGAAAAATTGTCTATTTCTTGGGGTAAAACATGAAAAATTAGGTGTTTTTTGGGGTAAAATATGAAAAATGGGGTGTTTTTTGGGCTAAATTTTGGAATTTTTGGGTGTTTTTTTGGGGTCAAATTTCTAAATTTTGGGGGTGTTTTGTGCCAAAATAAAGAGAAATTTGGGGGGTGCATTTGTCTCAAATGTGATCTTTTGTGTGTCTTTTGGGGGTTTAGAAAGGAATTCCAGGGTTTACGGTTGGGTTTGTTGGGCAAAGGTTATTTTTGGGTTGCACTCACTGTAGTGGGAACAGTGATCTTCATGTCTCCGCTATGCAACACCTACTCTACTGTTGCAATGTGCCTAGTATTAGTATGTATTGGAATGGAATGCGATGTTATGGCATGCATCGCAACTACGTATGTGCCTTTGGCACACAAGTGGTACGCCCGCCGTGCATGGGCACACAGCGATAAAAGAAAGGTACCCCCTAATTAATTGAAGGTCTAAGAGGAGGGGGAAGCAAAAAAACTGACAAGAAGAACCTCTAAACTGACCTTTATCGCTTTGAATATGGCCAAGGAGTGGCTCAAAAACTACCACAACCCCAATGTGACTGTCATCCAACACATTTAGGGCCATATGTAGGTAATCTGGAAATACTGATTCCTAATTACCGAATTTTACCAAATCGGTATTTAGAAATCGGTTTTTCCGATGTACGTAGTAAATCGTTAAATATTACCGAATCGGTAAGAATCGGTAAATATTTACCGAATCCACAATACCAATCGGTTTTTCCGATTCGGTAAATACCGAATCGGTAAATACCGAATCGGAAATTCAAAAAAACAGCAATTGAGGAATCAGCCAATCCTGTGCAACCACCACCCCTCCCAACCAGGAAGTGGCCACACCCAGGCAGGTGCACACAATCAGAACCTTCTGGAGAGGCTGGGAGTGCAGAGGAGAGCAACAGAGCCACTGCCTGAACTTGTTCTGCAAATCCTGCACAATGGCCAGCCAGGACACAGAAAGAGAAGGAGGGGAAAGGAAGAGGAAACTGAAATTCAGTCAGAAGGAACTGCAGGTCCTTGTGGAGGAGGTAGTGAAGCAGCACGCAAAGCTGTTTGGAAAGCAGTCCCTGCATGTTGTAGAGTCAGTAAAAGAAACATCTGGCTTGGAATCCAGTCTCAGGTGAATGCCATTGGAGTGACCCCCGGGACATTGATGTGCTCAAGAAGCGGTGGTATGACATCAGGATCATCACCAAGAGGAAGATGGCTGATCTTAAAAAACAAGCCAGCCTGACAGGAGGAGGAAGGAACAGGGCACCTGCCCTGACTGAACTTGAGCGGCTCGTGGAGTCCACGATAGAGCCAGAAAGTGTCTGTGGGATCGGGGATGCAGACAGCTCTGCCAGGGCTGCTTCCAAACAAGGTAAGAAGCATGCACAGCATTGTGCCCCCCCTTCCCCTATCACAAATCCCCAATTGGGCTATGTGAATCCCACTCCAGTACAGGTTGTTGTTCAGACCAGCAATGCATTATGGGAGATGTAGACAGTGAAACCCCTACCATGACAGGAATCGCACTGAACAACAAGGCATGTGACACACATCAGCGATAAGCAGGCAGAGGACAATGAGATAGTGTGGCAGAAATGTATATTTATTTTTGCAATGCAGGGCTGCAGGTACACTGAGCTAATGTACAATTTCTGTCCACAGGCGAGACATCGCGCAGGACTGCTCAGGACAAGGGAGAGAGGGCACCCCGGAAGGACATCACAGAGAAGGCCAGTACGAGTGCAGGGCACACAACACCACCACAGCCAGCCTCACCACCACAGCCAGCCTCACCACCACAGTCAGCCTCACCACCACAGCCAGCCTCGCCACCACAGCTAGCCTCGCCACTACTGCTAGCCTCGCCACTACTGCTAGCCTCACCAGCATCAACACCACCTGCAGTGCTAAGACCTAGGAGGCGTGCTGTTGCCAGACTGCAGGAGTTTGAGTCCTCCTCAGAAGACTCGAGGGGGGGGGAAACATCTACTGTGCCACTGGATGGTAGCAATGCTGGTTTGCTGTCCACTTCTGAGGGAGCACACACAGGTGCCAGACGCCACCGCAGGGCTCGTGTGAGCAGTCCACCTCCACAGGGTGAGAGCCATGGTGTCTTTGGAGGGCTGGAGGCAACCATGGTGAAGGTGCAGCGCCTACAAGGCAAGGCAATTCAGTCAGTCCAGCGACAAATGAGGCACCTCAATGATAACATGACCAACATTCACAAGGGCATTAGCTCAATGGCTGAGGGCATGAAGGAGATGGCTGCGGGCATGCAGGACATGTCCCAGTCTGTGATGCTGCTGTGCAGCAAAATGGATGAGGACAGAGTAACACGGCGCAGGGAGAGGCAGAAAATGGAGCACCATACGAGGGCAGTGAACCGCCTAGCAACTGCCACTTCTCTGCTCTGCAGGCGCTCCGTGGCCATGCAGGAGGGCTGGCGCACTGCAGCACTGATGTCTCTAGGGGCTGGTAAAGGTGACCACTGCTCTTGAAGTGCTGCTTACGAGTCAGTCTGCCACTACTGGTGCTGTGGAAGTTGGGGACAGCGAGGACACGACCAGTCGGAGCAGCATTACCCCCCCCTGTAACAGACACCCGGAGGAGCAGCAGACGGCATAGGGCTGCCACTGGTTCCACAGCCAGTGAGGACAGTCAGTTAATGGCATCCAGTACTGTGGTGCGTGGCCTCAGACGCTGATGCAGCCCACACTTTCAGGACAGACTTGGGTGAAGTAACCCATGACTTCCTACTATGGATGTCACAAATTGGAATGCCAAGTTTGGCCGTTTGTGTTGTGGCGTAGTGCCCAGAAATAAAAACTACGTCATTACATTCAAAAACTGGCTGTGTCTCCTTACTTACTTAAAAATAGTTGCATGTGATCTCTGCCCGTCTCTGTCTCCCATCTGTTGCTGGTGGCACTCCTGCTGCGTTGGGCTCTGGCTGTGAAAATTCATCATCATTGTCCTCAAAATCAGTTAATTCCACTTCTGTACCTTTCTTTGTGGCAAGGTTGTGCAGCATTGCACAAGTTGCAATGATTTTGCAGCAGATGATGGGTGTGTACTGACGTGCGCCTCCGCTTTTGTGGAGGCAGCGGAACCTGATTTTCAATAGTCCAAACGTGCGCTCCACAACGTTGCGTGTTGATTTGTGTGCCACATTGTATCGTCTCTCACTCAGGGTTGATGGGTTTAGGTAGGGAGTGAGGATAAATGACCGCACGGCATATGCACTATCGCCTAGGTGAGAAAGAGAGTGCCATTAGTCACATACACCAATACACATTCATCTGCAGTAAGTATGAGTGAGTGTCACAGTGATTTACCTAGCAGGTATCCTTCTCCAAATTCTCCCGCAGCCAGGCGTGTGTAGATCCCACTGTTCTGGAAGATGTATGAGTCGTGGGTGCTCCCAGGAAATTTGGCCACGATGTCAGTGATTATGTTGGCAGCATCGCAGATTACCTGCACATTTATGGAGTGGGTGGACTTTCTGTTCCTGTAGATATACTCAGTGGCTGCTGGTGGGCAGATTGGAATGTGTGTGCCATCAATGCAGCCTATGACATGCGGGAACTGTGCCATCTGGTAAAAGTCTGTCTTGGTTTTCAGCAGTTCCGCCTGTGTGTTTGGGAAGCTAATGTAGTGATGCATTCTCTGCATCATGGCATCCAGGAACTTTCTGAAGAAACGGGACAGGCAACTCTGAGACACCCCGCCTACCGCAGCTATCACCCCCTGGTAACTGCCAGATGCGAGTAGATGTAGGCTACAGAGCACCTGCACATGTGGTGGTATGGCGTGCGCCCTTGGTGTTGGGTGCTCCAGGAGTGGGTGCAGGTCCCTTATCAAGTCCAGGATGGTGTGGGGGTGTAGCCTGTACCTTTCATGGATCTCAGCCTCAGTCTGTTGGAAGAGTGTGATGCGCTGTCTGTAAATGCGCTCCTCCCATCTCCAGATCCTCACTCCTGCTGCCTGTAGACGTAGCCGCCTTGCAATCACATAGAAAGCCGCCATAGTGATCACACTGTTGCATTTTGGGATTGCTTATATACACTGTAGCTGATTACCACCTGCTTTCAGTCAGTGTTAATTACCGACTCTTAAATACCGATTTCATGAAATTCGGGATTACCGAATTTACCTACATCTCTTTTCTCGTTTTTACCGTTTCTTATTTACCGATTCGGTAAATAAGGAATCGGTAATTCCGATTCGGTAATTTTGAATTCGGTAATGATGAATCGGTATTTACCGATTCATAATTACCGAATCCTTCTTTTTAGCCTCCTACATCTCAATTGCCTGGATACCGGTCGGTAACGGGAGATTTACCGAATTTCGGCCGTTACCGACCGGTATTTAGCTACCTACATATGGCCCTTAATCACAAAAATGTACATTTTTATTTTGTTTATTTCTTTATACAAAATTATTTGATAATTTTTAAATTATTATTATCATTGTACAGTTATTTAAAAGAGACAAATACATCATTGTCTACACTTACATATACATATATACAAACGTTAAATGTGACCAGTGATTTCAATTCATCCCTAGAATCATTGGTTTGATCTTTAAGTTGTTTCATGTATCCTTAGTACAAACTAGGCAGTCATCCTAGCATTTCTAAATCAACATATATTAACTGAGAAACACAAATCAATACATGAATGAATAAATAAATAACCCCACAAACACCATCACAATAGCACTCTCACCATTCAGGCTCACTCATTCACACTTACTCTCATACTTAAAAAGAGATTCAAACATATGGGAGATCCAAAAACACTCTAATAGTAACAGACTCTACAGTTGTTAAGGATGTGAGTCACATCCATCAGATGCCTCTGGTGTGTCTGTCTCTAATGGAACTCTCCACATATGTAGTAATGGTCAACGCGCGTTTCGGTGGATCTGCATTTACACCACCTTCATCAGGACCAAGAAAGGATGAAAGGAAGAATCTCAAAAGTGGTGGCCGGGGATTATCAGTGAAATAACAACATCCATAAATGACAGCACGGGGAAGATAAAACACTTACTATAACTATTTGACAAGAATTACTGCCATCCGTGTTCCAAGCCAGGTACTCCCAAAACAAACATCCATTGTGCGTAAGATTGTCTATGACGAATAGACCCAGTACCTCATGCCAAACCACCATGTGTCATGAGGACAAAGCAAGTGATCAGAGGAGAGCTCAATGTGAGGAATATTGAGAACCTCCATACAGAGAATGTTATAGGAATAGAGAAAAAGAAGAAGAAAGACCTGCCTTCACCAAGTCGTTACAAAAGTCAAAGAAAATTGTCAGCTCAGAAAGGCATGCATGATAATTTAACTCAATATACCTGTTGCCATTAACGGTGGCCCTGAAATAATGGTGGCTAACCTTTGCATTTTGCTGCCATTTTTGCAATGATGGTGGCCTTCCCTGCCCAGAGATGGTTGCACATAACCATGTCAGGTAGAATCTGTCAATGTGAGGCAAATATACATTCGAGTACTTGAGGAAGAAAGACAAACTGAAAACTTACTAAAACTGTAAATTGATATTAAGAGGCATAAATAATGTATTTTTCCTCCAAAATGAGGAGCTTATATGTGATTTGAATGTGTTTATCAAAAATAAAAAGCTTGCATTTGTCAGCGAAAAGCATTTATTTTGAAATTAAAAACAATTAATGTCCAATATATATTTAAAGTTGATTTTTTTCAATAATAATTCAAAAGTAGTTCGGAAATCTTACTGCTGATCCAATCTTGGCACCTAAGGGGCCCTAGTTGCTATGGCTGTTATTTCATCTCTCATCCAGAGGCCTTTCATACTGACTGACAAATCGTTTAAGACTTTATTATTGGTAACCCCACTTGAAGCACTCTGGTGATCACTATTGGTAATATGATACCAAAGGGGATGATGGACGGAGCGTTAGAGCAAATCAAACACTCACCCCCAGTCAACTGATCTGGGTTTAATCCATCATCATTCTTTAGCTCACTCCACCACCCCAGTTCAGACATGGCCATATGCAAATCAGTCTGACCCTGTGCCTCATGGGAACAGTCCAGCCCGAACTGCCAAGCCATGTCTTCCCTGGACCGGAAACAAGCATCCTGGGACCGGTTTCGGGTTCAAAACCCTCATCAGCCAGGCTATCTTGAATCCAGTGGCAAAGTGAGCAAGGGACCCACGTCTGGGCATACCCTGCCAACTTAGGGGCGAACAAAGCGATACCAAAGGGGATGATGGACGGAGCGTTAGAGCAAATCAAACACTCACCCCCAGTCAACTGATCTGGGTTTAATCCATCATCATTCTTTAGCTCACTCCACCACCCCAGTTCAGACATGCCCATATGCAAATCAGTCTGACCCTGTGCCTCATGGGAACAGTCCAGCCCGAACTGCCAAGCCATGTCTTCCCTGGACCGGAAACAAGCATCCTGGGACCGGTTTCGGGCTCACAGCCCTCATCAGCCAGGCTATCTTGAATCCAGTGGCAAAGTGAGCAAGGGACCCACGTCTGGGCAAACCCTGCCAACTTAGGGCGAACAATGCAAAACCAAAGGGGATGATGGACTATTGGTAATATGGCACAAATTAGGGTACTCTCTACGAAATCTTATTTGATATGGTCACTATTGTAACAGTGACAATACTAATAGATCAGGGGGATCTACCTTGATCAAAAGTTGTTATTATAGCACAGTCTGGAGAACCTTGCTATAATAGAGCTGTTTCATACCAGACAACTAATGTACTGGTGGAAATCTGGCTACAGTGACAGTAATGAAGGGATGCCTTCTCTCCACTGGAATGGAGCCACTAGAGGGTGCCAAAAAGGGTTGCAGGCATTGTTCCCTGTAAGGTGTGTGCGTGCGCGCACCTATGTCACCCCAAGCATGCAGTGTGGTGTGTGAAGCGCACACAGTGGCAGGTAAGTTCAGCAGAAAGTGCCTCCTGCACTTGCTGCATTTCTTTTGTTAAAAGGACGCTGCTGCGGGGCAGATTGTGTGCCTTTTTGAGCGTATTAATGTTAATCCCAGCACCCATCATGCGCTGCAATTAACAGGACTACTTACACAAAGGCACACAATCTGCCCTGCAGCCACGCCCTTTTAACAAAAGAAATGCAGCCATTCTATAGGCATGACGTGTGCTTTCTGGTGATTCTGAAAGCACACGTCGTGCTTGTAGACTTGCTGCATTTCTTTTGTTAATAGGGCGTGGCTGCGGGGCCAAGGCCGGCTCTAGGGCGATGCGACCAGTGCCACTGCACCGGGTGCTGACTTCGGGTGGGGGCGCTGGTTTTGCAGGTATATTAATGTTTTAAAAAGACCGGCTGAGAAGTTCATTGCCTCCAGCAATTTTTAGGCAATAATAAATATGTCAAGATAAATCTGGTGATTAATGTTCTGCCTGGAGAGAGATTGGAATTTTCTCTAGTGGAAGTTTTAATGTAGCGCAGAGGGTTAATATGCCTGCTGCAAAGAACGTGTACTATGTAGATCACAAAGTGCATAGAATGAAAATAGGTTAGCGGGTTACTACTTTTGTCAGAGAGGTCATTTTGTTGCTTGCAGTTTATAAGTTAAAATCCTAATATAGAACAGTAAACTATTAAGTGTCATCAAAGAACTTCATGTATACTGCATGGTATAGATTAGAGCATTATGACTTTTTCCCCAGCCATTCATTATCCTAATGTTGCAAAAAGGGTTCATTTGGGTACAAAGCGATTCTTAGTAAAGAGAAACCCTAACCATGGTGTTACATTTTAAATTCCGAGTTTGTGCTTCTCCAGACAAAGCACTCTTAAACTATACTGCCTCCCAGTTTGATGACATGTCACTCCTACACCTTGCAGTCCTCTGTCATATGTAACATTTCTTATACACTGATTTACATACCTATGATTGATTTTCTCTGTTTCATGTGTGTGCAATGTAAAGTGCACCCTACACTGGTATGAGTGGCGCAATAAAACAAATTAAATGCATCTCAGAAAGACTGGTAATGGAGACTTGAGGGGCACTCTTAAAGAGTGATCGTAAGGGAATTAATGGTGGAGGTGGTCATTAGGGGGTGCCAACAAACATTGCCCTACAGGGCCCCACCAGAGCCAAGGTCGGCCCTGGTCCGGTATATTGCATGCCTCTGAGAAAGTATTCATGTTAATTGCAGCGCATGACTGGCGCTGTGATTAACATGAATACTTACACAATCTGCACTATTTGTTGCTGCACCCACACGCGCGGTCGGGTTCCTGCTGCACATAGCCTTGGCTGCAGCACACAGAGACCTTACACTGCCACACAGAGGAAAAAAATTAGAGGGAACATCGGTCAGGGCTATGCCCACTTCGCACAGAAAGTGGTCATATAGAGAGTGTTGACACCCTAAAGGTATGTGACCTGTTGGCTACTATCTGTGACCTTCCTTAAACACCTATAAATTGAGTATTTAGGTGGCACCCCTGAACCCAAGAACTAAGATTTGACGGATCAAGAGAAGAAGGATAAGAATTGTCACTGCCTGGCGAGAACTGCAGCAGAACTGTGGACTTTTTGCATGAAACCCTGCCCGTCCTCAGCCCTCTCTTTACAATCGCAACACAGTGACTCGTCATGAGAGCAGGAGAACTACAAAAGCCTTGGATAGCCTGCCAGCACTTTGAAAATCGCCTACAGTCTCCCTTGGAGTAGAGGAGCTACTCCCCTGCAGTCCGCAGGCACCGACAATCAGAGTCTGGCCCACCACTTTGCAGCTTCCTGGCCTGACTGATGACGCAGGCGACCACAAGAAGGTCCTTCTGCTCTGGAAGGTCAGATCTGTCTCCCCACCGAGTATGAAGATACCAGGACCAACTGGAGCAGTGCACTACCAACCCCCTGGGTACCGGACGACCTGCACCAAACACCAACAGTGAGAGTCCAGTCTGGATTCCCACTGCACCAGGACCAGGCAGCCGTCGAGGGATGTCAGCATCACTGAGACCCACTTTGTGAGTGGCCCAGCTGCCTTGATTGTGCCCCTGCCAGCTATTTGTCCCTGACTGCGATGAGCATCTTTGCGCACCCAGCCCAGCTGACCTAACCACTCTGCACCCTAGCTGCCGGCCTGGGTCCCGATGAACCGGCTGTGCCCCCTTGCTCCAAAAGCCCTTGGGACCAAAGTCCCCATTTGGGAGCTCTCGACTTGTCCCCGAGTCTCCCTGTTCAGCCTGATTTTGGGTGGCCCCCCTTCTCCGTAGTGCACCAGCTACCAACCTCACCAGCACCCTGCTCCTGGCTGAACCCGGCAGTTCCAGAAGAACTGCTTGTAGTACTTTGGACCATGGCCCACTACAGCTCTGAACTCTGAACCTTGAAGGTGAACCCCTGAAACCAACTGTTCCTACCTTTATGCATTTCTGACTTTTTCTTCCATAGGATTGCCTTGTGCATAAAGGCGCACAACTTTAAAAGCTTCACTTACCTGTACGAATTGCTAATGAAAACAGTACTCACCTTTGAACGAAGTTCTGGGTTTTGAAACATAAAAAAAGTGTTATTGTTCTAATTTGGTCTCAGATTTACTCTCTGTATGTGTGGAGTTCGTTTATTGCTTCCGTGAGTACAAAAAATGCTTAGTACTACGCTCTAACAAGCCTAACTGTCGCACATACTACCACAAAAGAGAGCGTTATTATTATCTACTTTAGCCTCTGTAAACCAATTTGGGACTCACTGGACTCTCTGTGCAGTGTACTTCTTTTTAGTGCACTATATAGAGTCAGCTTCCTACATTGGTATATATTGCTCCAGATATTTTAGATTATCTTTGTATTAGTTTGCAAATTTGGGAGCCTTAATATGCAAGCTGTACTGTAGTTTTAAATGCAAACTTGCTCCTAATAACTAAATAAACGTGTCTGCGGATGTGCGTCACATCCTCCGCTACAAGGCCTAAAACCACTCACAGATTCTGAGAAGAGATCGGGGAGAGGAGATTGGGGAGAGGAGTTGGCCTAACGACTAGGGCGGTCGACCTCAAATCTGGGGAACCAGGTTCGAGTCTCGGCAAGGACTTGCAACATCCTGTGATTCTGGACAAATCACTTAATCTCCCCGTGCCATGTAACGCAACTGGTGCTCGTGTAAAGCGCTCTGATACCCGACACCTTCGGGTCAAGTTTGCGCTATATAAAACTTTTTTTAAACGTACTTTATCGCTGCGTCTTTCCGTCTCTCCTTCCGTTGGACTCGGGATACAGGAAGCACCCAGGACACACCCAGGCTCCCCTGACTAATCACAACACTGCAATGCAGCATTGTGTTTGGTCTGAGCGCCGTGGTTCGGCGCTCAGATGGGGACTGGGGGCCTGGGCATGTTCTCCACCCAGGCTGTAATGCAGCCTGCGTGGAGAACATGCAAAGTGCGCAAGACTGTTCGCCCGGCCTGAGAGGGCCGGCCAAGCATTCATGCGCACTTGTAGTGGGCAAACCACTCCTCCCCTGTCCTGCTCAGAGAACAGAGCATCCCTGCCCGCAAAGCAGCAGGAACAAATAAAATGATAATAACATTGAGTTATTATCATTTTACATTTCCTTTAGTTACACTGCTTAAAAACAGTGGGGTGATGCTCCTCCGCCTCACCGGAGGAGCCGCCACTGCATTTTTGACTTCTGGCCTGGTGGCAAAATGAGTGCCAAGAAGACAGAGGCGGCTTTGTCAGTGGCATAGGTAGCAGGGTGGGAGGGTGGCATTAGTTTTGGGGACAGCGGCCACCCCCGCTCGTACCTGCAGACATCGTAGGGCATTGCAGGAATCACCAAAACAACCCCCCCCCCCGCTCTTACATGTGGCCACCGTGGGCAGCAAACGCAGGGACCGACACAGGAGCCAGAGGTCTAGCTACGCCACTGGGCTCTGTCCTCCTTATTTTTTGCTCATTTTGAATTATGCTAACAGTAAATAATTGTATATTATTCACTAGTAGCGTAATAAAAACTGGAGCATCAGTTAAGTAAAAAATGTTTTAAAATGTTCGTTGTGTGCATGCTTGCAGGTGAGAGTGTGTTTGTTGGAGAGAGAGTGTTTATTTGTAAGTATTTGTGTATGTGAGCATGTGTGTGAGTGAAAATAATAATAGGAGTAGCAATAAATGAGATTAAATGTCAGTAAGTATGAGTGAGTCAGGGTGAGTGAGAATGATGGAGTGAGAGTGAGTGGAAGTCAGAGTAAGTAGGTGTGTGTTAATCAATGTAAAAATGAGTGACAATGTGTGAGTGAGTTTAAGATTGACTGTAAAAGAATGAAGATGAATGAGTACAAGTAAGTGAGAAGGATTAAGAGTCAGGAGGTGAAAATGAATGTTAGTTAGTGAATGTAAATTAGCAGGAATGAGAAAGTGGAGATGTGCTTGTGAGGCTGCTTTTGGCCATGGCAAAATACAGGAGGCAATTATTAACAGTCAGGGAACTGGCACTCTACAGATAATACTTGATGTATGAGACATCCAGGGCAAAAGGCTGGTGCAGGCATACTGGGGGTAATTCTTGATATGTGACATGCATTGCAAAATACTGGTGGTTGCTTTACCTTGGAGGTTATTATTGGCTTGAAGGAGGACAGCTGTGGAATATAGGCGGGGACAAACATGTCCATGGTACATGGATAACATTATTAGCAAAAAGTCCAGGATTGGCATATTATATGTAAGTTTTTGGTAGAAGAGGGTCCTCATGGCATATAGGGGGCACCCGTGGCAACATGCTGGCCCTAGCACAACGGAGGTTATTTTTTTGCATAAGGGAGCACCCACAGCACAGTTTGAAAACAAGGGGGTAAACTCCTATGGAACATCAGGTTTCATTGGCTTGGCACACCATGAAAGGACTTATCTATTTAACAAGTGCCCTTTCATAGACCATGGCTTTTTAGCAGTTTTATGTGATAAGTTTGCTTCAAAATGCACTATTTGACACGTTTTTACAAAATGTTCTTCTTTTACCCCCGAACCCAGTCACAAGAGCTCTGATTTATTCCCTTTGTCCAGTACAATTTAGGGCAAGTACTGACCCCTTTGTCCAGTACAATTTAGGGCAAGTACTGACCCCTTACTTACACCCACGCCACTTTCAAAGATTATGTCAGCACCCTAACATCCTCATATAGGTGTATCGAAAAGAAACATTTGCGTCGCATTTTAACATTAAGGACACGGTTATAATGTAGCTGTCAATTATTGTGATACCATCTGGGGTTAGGGTCAAGTGACATCACTCCTGGGGAAATTTAGGGTCAAAGGTCATATGATGTTACTTCCTTTGATGGCAATAAGGTCAAAGGGTGTATAATGTTACTTCCCTAACCCTGGCATTTTGGTGAATCGACGTCTGTAATTGGATTGAATGTTGCATTTATTGAGAGGCTGAAAATATCACTTTGGACTGACTCATCAGGGGTGCTCATTAGTATGTTCTATAGCACAACGTGAAGTTAGCCGTCGTCTCCGCTCTTGTTTGCCCACGCCCTGCATTAACCGGTGAAATGCACGTTGGCTCAGAAGCGCGCAGCCCCCGTCTCCCGTGTGCTGTTAGTCTCTGTGCGGAGGCGGTAGGACCGGCGTCTTCGGAGTCGGGGCTGATATATCAGACGTCTGCGCGCCTCTGTGGTGGACTTTCCACCAAATGTGTCTGAGTCCTGTCACTCAAGTAAAGAACGATGCATGTGGCGGGCAGTGTTTAACGGAAAAGTGAGTCCCAGGCGCCGGCGGTCCACTTTTAATGCGTGGTACGTTTGCCCCTGCTTTAGAACAGGGTGGTCTCCATTTTTATTCGGCGGCGTGTTCTCGATGCTCCTTAGGATGATCTATAAAAAAAAAAAGTGCCACTACTGACAGGAGCCAAGTTGCGTTTGCACATGGACATCTGACTGCCGGAATGTTCAACGAGCTGTTAATACAGCGATAGGTGTCAACTGAAAAACAGTTTAAAATATTAACAGAACTCAGTGCTTGCACGCACACACACGAAATAACAAACAGAGCTGCCTATCGGTGCTCGCTCTTTGCCCCCTTGCTCCCCGCAGTGTCACGGGGTGGTAGCGCTGCACGCTCGCTGGCACGGGCCCCCCTCTCAGCGCGTTTAACCCCCGGTGGTGTGAGCGTGCACTGGCCGGGGTCTGTCTTCTATCTCCCGCACACGCCCCTCCCGACCCCCGCCTCGGAGTGTTGAAGCTGCCTGCTCAGAACCCTAGCGGAGCTGAGAGATGTCGCACACTACTCTCTGGGGCCCCGGTAAGTCTCACTTCATTTATATTCTGCTTCTGAATCCGCTGCTGCCAGTCTCCCCATCTGCGCTGCCCTTGCCTGCTGCTGCTCCTGACAGTGCCGCCTCACACCGCAGGTTCGCTGTCTGGATTCCAGTTTTGGCTGCCACTTGATCCTGTATTATGTGAACAAGTATGTACTCTGTGATTTTCTGTACTATTGGTGTGGACGGACCCAGTGGATATGTGTACGTGCTTCGCGGGTTTATTGTCAGTCACTCAGTGGAAAGGTCTGTCTCTGGTCCCTGGGGGCCACGCAACGTTTCGGCCGGCAGTGAGTAGCGGTGCATGAGGAAGCTTTGACCTGAGTACTCATTTACGCAACGACCCTCACGTTTCGTGTCTTCCAAAATACAATGTGTCTGGTTTCGTGTGATTATGAGCAGAAGTGATCTGGTAATTAAACTGCACTCTTCGGAACCAGAGATCCGGGTTTGCAAGTTGGTTGCTGGTGCTCTGCGTTGTGTGGTCCTGCCCAAATTACCTGAGTATCTTCCTCTGACCCGCGTCTCTTGTCTGGCAAAAATAAACGGGAGTGCCTTGGTGCACTATGTAAAGTTTGCATTGTATGTTATACATGAAAAACATTATTATGGTGTTTTTTTTGTTGTATTTTTTAAAAACAGCTGCTGTGTTCTTCTGCTTCAGTTTCACTTGAAGTTATTCTTTTGACGCTGGGACAATTCTTGCAGGGTGCTTCAGGCAGATGCCGTGTTTGTGTGTGTCTCCGTGAATGTCTGTGTGTGCCTGATGCTTTCTTACAGATAGAGCGACGTTATTCTCTATTAGTTCAAACACAATAAGTTTTCGTACAGCTGGTGTTGTACACGCATGTATATGAAGGCGCTTTCATTTGTGAGAGTGAAGAAAAAGGAGGATCAGTAAAAAAAATATTTGCCCAAGATCACACAATTTAGTTAAGCAGGAAGCCTTGATCAATGCATGTTTTCTGGTTTTACTTTGGACAATTCAGGCACCAAAAAGTTGTCTGTTTGTCTCTCATTTGTAGCTCATACGTTAATGCTTTGTTTACCTCTTCCTGCATGATGGTAGGTCGAGCGTGGCAAGAATAATCCACACGAAAGCTCAGCTCGATACCGGCTCGAGGTTCCAACAGGGCCTCGAGCTGAGCCTGTGCCAAGCTTCAGGCTCGAACTTCCAGTGGCTCACCCACCTACCTCTACTCAAAATAACGGGATTTTCAATTTTTGTATGTGTCACAGTACTAAACCTTAGTAGTTTTTGCAGAAGTCCCTTTAAATAGTCTGTTTAGGCAGACTCATTCATGCATGCATGTATTTGTCTCCAGCAAGAAACATAATTTGACTGATTACGCTTTACTACGGATAACTCCACCCCATACAACATTGCTTTATATGATTTGCTCCATTGTGATCTTATCCTCTGTGTAATTTGGTCCCACACGTGATTTACTCCATATAATTTCCTTCATGTGGTTTGTTCCACGCTAATTTTTGCTTTGTGATTTGCTTCACGTGATTCTTTTCCATTGTGATTTGCTTCATATGGTTTGCTCCATAGGACCTGCTCCTTCATGTTTTTGTTTAATGGCAATTGGCTTCTCCATCTGATTTTCTCTATCGTGATTAGCTCGTCAGTGTGATCCTGTGATCCTTGATCCATGTGATTTTTGCTACCTCCATCTGAAATTCTGTGCCCGGAAAGAAACTTAGCCATGGCGGTTGATTCAAAAGGAAGAGCTCTCCCTATCAGATTAGATTACAGAATTTAAGTTACAGAGATCCTCTCCCCTCCTGGCCATTTCAAAAATACCAAGAAGTTTCGCAAACTAAAATCCTTGACTGCAAACCCCACTCTTTTATCCAGTGATAACTATCACAGTTTCAGAGTGGACACTATTAAAACACATATGATGTTTTTCACAAGCAACATACATGCCTGGTAATACAATCTCTTCTCCATCTCAGGAAACAATTAAATTCCCTAAGGGAGGAAAAAAAAAACGCATCCCTTCATTTCCTCCTGTGAATTGCAAGTAAACTGCAATTGGCTCCCCTAACCAACAAATTCCACCCCCACAGCACTCCTGCCACAGCTCTCCCTCACATCAAAACTTGCTTGGTTCCCTTCCTCATTGGCACACAAAACAAACCCACCTCTGAGTTTACTTACAGCCCTCCCCCAGTTCTCATTATTATCCCCCTAAAGAGGGTACTCCTCCAGACACACCTCAATACTATCGCAAATGCGCTAAACACTCCCAGCAGCGCTACACATGAAATTCCCACCCTGTCAAGAACTAAGTAAACAGCACAGAATTCAATATCTAGAGGGCAAAGTAACCTCCGAAATATCACATTTCATACTAACAAACCAACATTTATGCAACACACAATGCTGACTCATATTCTTTAGGTCTGCAGCTGATAATGCCACTACCTTATCTCCAGTGCTTAATTTGTAAAAATATAAGTGCCAGGGCTCTCTTCAGGAGGCCACTGCAGCTTGCACCACACATTGCCCCTGCTATGCTGCCAATGGCAGTAACAACACAACTACTAATCATCACACTCCTACAAGTGTAACAATTCTGACTATTCCAGTCCCCATAGCTATAAGCACGCCTTGTGCTGCAGGTAATAGTCAGTTTTAATGTATATTAAATTAACTGTTGATGTGGTCATCTCTAAATTAGCCGTCTAGCGCCAGCTTGTGCCAGACTGCACAAGCGCCGGTGTTGACAATTAAGTGCTGGTGCTGAGCACCGGAAACCACTGGCTCAAATTAACTACTGCGTATCTCCCCTAATTAATGAAGCTCTAGCTCTGATGAAAATGGATCACTGACACAATATCAACAGCAATAATATCGTGCAACAGAAATATCATGTCAAAATTGTCATCTCCCTATGTTTATAATGGTAAGTAAAAAAATATCGAAAAAATATAGCTTCACAATAATATCAGTAAAACACATATAAAATACAGTATATGTATATATATATATATATATATTCACTGAAAAAACATAGGTTTCAGTGACGTTATAGTTAGAAATTAGCATTTAAAAAGACTTTGAAATTCACTGAAAAACCACAGGTTTCAGGGACGTTATAGTTAGTTGGACATTTCACTCGTACAAAACCAGAGAAATTCGGCCGTTATGGTTTGTTGAGCAAACTATAACTCACGCCCCCGCAATGCACTGCTGATGACATCACATATTACATCACTCATGACATGGTCAGTGACATCACTGATGACATCACTGATGACATATAACCAAAAGAGGGGAACTCTGGTCTTTTATACAGGTCCAGCATACATGCCCAAAAGTAATCCAACAAAATGAGTATGCCGTTCCTAACAGGCAAGACGAAAAAAGGAGGAAGAAGGTTGGCTAAGTGTGAGGCAGTGTTCACTAAGTGGTGGGAGGAAAAAGGGGAATTCCTCCTTTCGGAATAAGGGCCCTCACACACCCAGCCAGCTAGGTGTCATGCTTCATCATAGGGCTTGCTCCTCGTCAGGTCGGCGCTGCAATACCTGACAAGCACCCTATGAGGGGCTCTTTGGTGGAGATCTTTTCTTCCATGCCGTTTGGTGCAGTGGGTGTGAGGGACCTAAAGGGTGTAGATGTGTGGAATGTGGGTCACTAGACTGTGTAAGGATTAAAACAGGAATTAGAAGTCCAATCAAGACAATTTTCATGAGAATGGCTTCTTACCTGATTAAAAATAAAGATGTGGCGCGCCCCTGTTATAATGCTACAGGATATCGCGCTCTAAAAAGTGGTCGACATGTTTCTTGCCATCATGTCAATTTGACGGCAATTCTTCAGGACCAAAAAACAGTTTATCTACACTACTTGTGGTTGTCTAGTTAGGTAACGATGATAGACCACAAACAGCACTCTAAGTGTGGTACCTGTAAAAATGGTCAGCCAACCTGATAAAACAAAGCACAATGGTTAGGTAAAAGTGGATGCTGTTCAATTCATAGCATGCGTCCACTGCAAGATTTCGCCGTACATTGTGCACATGATGCCGCAATGATGAAACATTCATAGGGGCAGATTTACAAGCCCCTTGCGTCACTTTTACGCTGCCGTTGCGTCACTTTTGTGACGTAGCAGCAGCGTAAAAAATGCAGCAAATTTACAACGTGACGCATCTAGGGAGATGCGTCACGTTGTAAAGCCCTGCGTGATATTATACCTGCGCCAGGTATAATGTATGCAGGGTAGGCGTTCCCACGCAGGAAAGCCTCGTAAAAGGGACCACTCCTTAAAGACAGCATCCTCCAGAAACAGGCGTGGGAAGTTGCTTACTATGAGACCATTGGGGGCTATATTAGCCCGCAAGTATTCAGTCATCATAGCACCATGTAAAGTGATCTTAAGCCAATCTCATTTCATAGCGGTGAGTGAGGACCAGTCTTCTGCTATGATGACTGAATACTTGTGAGCTTATATAGCCCCCAATGGTCTCATAGTAAGCAACTTGCCACGCCTGTTTCTGGAGGATGCTGTCTTTAAGAAGGAGTGGTCCCTAGTAGCATGGAAATGCACTAGGGACTGTCTTATTCTTATCATTAACACCGCCAAAAGGATCGCTGACGCCTTACTGGTCAGGATCCAGATAGCAGAAGGAGCACTTAAAACAACGATTCAGCTCTCTGCCTTTAAGACCAAACTTTCAGAAATCAATATTGAGATCGCGGAAAATAAGGAGTACTTAATGAAACAGAAGATTTCGAAACTTCAAAAGGATATACATACATTTGACAAAGAAAAAGTATGTCCTTATCTGAAAGCAGACTTCACCCCGACGGGTGGAAGTAACTCATCAGATGAAGGCTCCAACACAACCAGGAGAGGCTCTTCAACCAATAGTGATTCAAGCACTGGCAACTGGGGCAGTAACAATTCCAGACGGAATATACGTTCCACATATCCGAACTATAACATGCCACCCTACCAGGGACCTCCCTTTTGGCAATTCCGAATGAACCCACAAGGACACCCACAATTATTCCCACCAGGCAATAACCCTCCTTTTTTAGACAGAGGTTGGAGCAGAGGAAGAGGGCGAAGAAAAGGGAACCAAAAGAGAGTGCAATGGCAGGAACAACCAACACACTCAGTGGAGACACGGATCCAGACGAAGAAAAGAAACTAATTGTTAACCTCTCACCCAGGGTACTCACTGATTCTGAGCAACAGATCTTGCAGAAGGGCTTGGGATATGTCCCCACTCCAAAGATCAATAGATTTCGCGACAATTGCGAGATCCAGGTTTTTTTTCGCAAGATACGCCTAAAGACGTTCTTTCAAGATAAACCTGCACCTCCTATTAGTGACTCTGGACTGCACAATCCATCTACCTTCACGCCCAACAACAGTATGGTACCTTATGAAGTACTGACCTTTGAACAAGCCATGCTTAAAGATGTAGCCGAAGGCACCACACCTAACTCTTACCACAATCTGTCCTCAGCAGAACTGATGGCTGTCAAGTCTCTTGCTGATGATCCCAATATCACCATCAAACAAGCAGACAAGGGTGGGGCTACAGTGAACATGTCTACCACAGACTACGACATTGAATGTCACCGACAACTTAGCAACCGGAGATACTATACTCCCATTGATGTCAATCCTACCTCACGCCTTTCAACAATCATTTCAACAATGGTCTTCACTGCAGAGACAGAAGGGTGGATCAGTAAGAAGGAAGCAGACTTCCTCATTACCAAGGACCCCAAGGTGCCCTACTTTTACATCTTACCCAAGATTCATAAAGGCACCACCCCTGTCCCGGGTAGGCCTATTGTCTCAGGGATTGGGTCACTTCTTCAACCTCTGTCGAGGTTCTGCAATCATTTTTTACAACCACTGGTGAGAAAGACACCATCCTTTCTACTTGACACCACAGATGTCATTCGACTCATTGAGGAGGTCCAACATTCAGAGGAGATAAACCTTCTGGTCACCCTGGATGTTGAGGCCCTATATACTAACATCCCTCAACGTGCCACCCTGGGCGTCATAGAGGATGCCCAGGGTAACATCGACTGGGACTCGCCCACACCGGTGACCTTTGTTCTGGAGTGTGCCATATTGGCCCTGACGGAGAATTTCTTCGAGTACAGTAAACAATTATACCACCAGACCCAGGGCACTTCAATGGGTAGCACCTTTGCGCCCAGCGTGGCATGCCTCTACATGGCTGCGTTTGAAGAGAGAGAGATCTTCAGCGCCTCAAACCCTTTTAACACCAACGTGGCATTGTGGAAAAGATTCATTGACGACATTTTAATCTTTTGGAAGAGTGATAGGTCTGCATGTGAAGAATTTTGTCAATGGATTAACACCCTTAATCCTTATCTGAACTTCACCAGCACTATCTCAGAGAGTGATATCCCTTTCCTTGACCTTAACATCAGACTCTGTGAAGGCCAACTCAGTACCACATTGTACAGGAAACCTATTGATAGTAACAGCCTGCTCCTGTTCAGTAGCCATCACCCCAGGGCTCTTAAAGAAAATCTACCTTTCGGACAATTTCTCCGAATCAGGAGAAACTGCAGTTCCGTAGATGACTTCAAGTCGGAGGCAGCCATTCTCGCAGACAATCTCTGTAAAAGAGAATACCCCAAACGGAACATTGCACTTTCAATGAAACGGGCCAGAAACAGCAATCGTGAGGCCTTACTAGAGACACAGCATAAAGATCCTTTTGAGGCTCTCACTTGCATCACTACATACACCCCTGACTCCAACAGGATTAGGAACATTATCAGGAAGCATTGGGGTATCCTCAGCACGGGAACACTCAAATTGCCTACTCCAAGGTTTGCATTTAAACGTACCAGCAACCTCAAAGATATACTGATACATACTAGGCCGAGGGCTCAGAACATCAATCCGCAGAGACCCCTTTGGGATCTACCTCCTGTAATGGGACACTACCCACGTGGATCCCGCGTAGTCTGCCCCCTCACAGAACCAAACAAGGAAATAGCATTTTCTGACACTTTCAAATGGCAGTTAAGAAAACACACCAACTGTAATACTGCCAATTGCATATACATGATCACCTGCCTGTGCGGCCTTCGCTACATTGGCATGACCACCAGAACAATAAAGACACGCATCAGTGAACATAGGAGCAACATAAGATGTCATAGAACCAACACTACGATTTGTACACATTTTGAACTCTGTAAACATCCACCAGACACTCTACGCTAGGTTATTCTAGAGGCACACCCCAAAATGAACAATCTAGAGGCACACCCCAAAATGAGCAAAGAGGCATTGTTCAGAACTGAACAGAGGTGGGTGTACCATCTGGCCTCAGATAAGGAGGGACTCAATGAGGATATCCCATGGAGTACATTAAATAAATAAGAATCCCCTTGGGAGGACCCTCTACTACAGTGTCATATTTACGACAACAGAGTACTAACATCCGGCCTTGTCCCATGAACACCCAGGTGGGTCCACACATTGCTTTGTACACTGTCACTAGCATTGGGGTATCTCTCACACCATCGTACTCCCGGAATTACTTCACTGATCCACCCTTGGTTCTAGACACACCTCCATCCTGGCGATTATTTCATAGAAGAGTGACCACCCCACCTCCTATTTTAGACACCTTCTGACCTTTTCGTACATGCACTGGGCATTAAGCCACCTATTGCCTAACATTATCTGACCTTGTCATCCTTCTCAATTGGCCTTGTCACTAGTGGCTTATTGGCTACTGTAACAGAGAGCATCCTTCTTCATTAGCCTCTGCACTTTGGCAGATTGGTGAATGTATCAGAGAGCAACCACCCCATCTTCCAGTTGGGGTACCTTCTAACCTGTTGGGAAGCGTTGTTCGATTTTACAAAATCCCCTTCTTTACACATTATGCACACTGCTGTCATCCCAATTTGGGATTAGTACCGCCGGTGACCACACATCCTAAGATGGCCACCGCATTCTCCGGTACTTTGTCTATGGCTTCCCTGGGTACACGCACGCGAAGCAAGGTCACGTGACTCTGCACACCTCCTCTGTCATCACACTCGGCCACACTACCAAGATGGCGGCCGCGCTGTATGTTACTAAGAGAGTTTGCGTTCCAGTGCACCAGCTCGTGCCGCTGTGACGGCCTGCCGCTCTGCTGCCGGCGGCCGGGAGCATAACTGAGCCACGAGGATGATGGCCAGTACCTTCCGGTCCCGGCAGTGTTTGGGGAAGGTCCACCGACGGTCTCTGATTCTTGATTCTCTGACTTTCACCTACTGGGTGTGTGTTTGTCTGTTGAATCACGAGGCAATGGACAAACCTGGAACTACCAAGATGGGATGGACATTGTGTGACATGGATAACTGGATGACACGACTACCCTGACCCCACTTTGCACAGACAATGGGTGCTTTTATTTAGGCACAATGTTTTGCTACACTGGGGGCAGGAGGGCCGCACTGCATCCTATGGGTTGTATGTCGCACTTATGGCATACCGATGGGGTTCCTTGGTGTCCCCCACTTTTGACTCATCATTAAGCCAGACTACCACCTTGAGATGAGTGTTGTTGTGAATCTCCCATCACTACTCCAAGTGCTTACACCCCTTTGACTCCCACCTTTCTTAGGACACTGTACTACAAGGTGTCTTTACATGCCGGGAGTTGATGTTGTGAGCCAGCAACCCAACTAGGGTGAGTCCTTGATTCCTTCAGCTACCATATGAGTACGGGCTCCTTAAACCCGTTTTTAACTCATTTCCTTTTGCCACTTCACGCACGAGCATTCCATGACTGCTTGGTGCATGTTTCTAGACACTGTGGGGCAGATTTACAAGAAACTGACGCATCTGTATAGATGCGTCAGTTTCCCTGCGCCTGCGTGAAAAACCCTTGCGCCACTATAGATGTGCCGTTTTTACAATTCGGCGCACTATGGCGCAAGGATTGACAGATGCGTCAGAAATTCTGACGCATCTGTTGGCGGTAAAGTCACGCATTGTTGGAGTCATGTCGCAAGCACGACGCAACTCCAGCAATGCATATTGCGGCCTATTCCCAATACACTGCGTCACTCCTTACGCCTGATTCAAGCAGGCGTCAGGTTTTGACGCAGTGGCGTCCTAAAAGTCACGCAATGAAATCTTGTAGAATTCACTGCGTCACTTTTACGAGGCTTTCCTGCGTGGGAACGCCTACCCTGCATACATTATACCTGGCGCAGGTATAATGTCACGCAGGGCTTTACAACGTGACGCATCTCCCTAGATGTGTCACGTTGTAAATTTGCTGCATTTTTTACGCTGCTGCTACGTCACAAAAGTGACGCAACTGCAGCGTAAAAGTGACGCAAGGGGCCTGTAAATCTGCCCCTATGAATGTTTCATCATTGCGGCATCATGTGCACAGTGTACGGCGAAATCTTGCAGTGGACGCATACTATGAATTGAACAGCATCCACTTTTACCTAACCATTGTGCTTTGTTTTATCAGGTTGGCTGACCATTTTTACAGGTACCACACTTAGGGTGCTGTTTGTGGTCTATCATCGTTACCTAACTAGACAACCACAAGTAGTGTAGATAAACTGTTTTTTGGTCCTGAAGAATTGCCGTCAAATTGACACGATGGCAAGAAACATGTCGACCACTTTTTAGAACACGATATCCTGTAGCATTATAGCAGGGGCATGCCACATCTTTATTTTTAATCAGGTTAGAAGCCATTTTCATTAAAATTGTCTTGATTGGACTTCTAATTCCTGTTTTAATCCTTACACAGTCTAGTGACCCACATTCCACACATCTACACCCTTTAGGTCCCTCACACCCACTGCACCAAAAAACATGGAATAAAAGATCTCTGCCGAAGAGCCCCTCATAGTGTGCCCGTCAGGTATTGCAGCGCCAACCTGACGAGGAGCAAGCCCTATGATGAAGCATGACACCTAGCTGGCTGGGTGTGTGAGGGCCCTTATTCCGAAAGGAGGAATTCTCCTTTTTCCTCCCACCACTTAGTGAACACTGCCTCACACTTAGCCAACCTTCTTCCTCCTTTTTTTGTTTTGCCTGTTAGGAACTGCATACTCATTTTTCTGGATCACTGATGACATCTCAAATGATATCACTGATGACATCATCCAGTGACTGTGTGTTTCTGTAAAGTTTAAATATGTTTTATATATATATTCCAAGGTGTATTGAAGAATGAGTGGGTGTATGACTGTCTGAATGGATGATTTAGTTGGTGTGTGACTGACTGTATAAGTGAGTGATTAAACATGTCTTACTGAATGCATGGGTTAGTGACTAAACTGTGTGAATGTCTGTATCAGTCTGTCTGTTGGTGTGTAAGTGACTGCATGGGTTGGTGAGTAGCTACATGAGTGTCTATATGGGTTATTGATTGGTTGTCTGAGTATCTGTATGGGTGCCTGAGTGTCTGTGTAGGTGGGTGGGGTGGGTGTGACTCCCTGCATGGATGTGTGAGTGGGTGATTCACTGGGTGTATGGGTTCAAGAGTGCATCTGTGAGGGGCTGTATGGGTGTGTGAGTGTGTGTATGGCTGTGTTGGTGAGTGAATGGATGTCTCAGTGGTACATGTGTGAGTAACTGCATATGTGAAAGGCAGTATATGTGAGTGTTGGAGTATATAAATGACTACATGTGAGAGTGAGTGATTGTGAGAGTGGCTGTGTGGATGAGTGTGTGCTTGTGTCAGTGATTGTATAAGAGAGTAAGTAAGTGTTAGTATCTGTATGAATAAGTGAGGTGGTGTGTGTATAACTGTATAGGTGAGTAAATGGGAGTGTGATTGATTCTTTGCATAACTGACTAGCTGTGTGAGTAACTCTATGGGTGAGTGGTGGTGTGTGAGTGTCTGTATGGGTGTATGAGTGCATATGATAGTGGCTATATTGATGAGTGACTGCATGTATGAGTGACTGTATGGGTGAGTGAGTGGATGTGTGTGTAGACCTAGGAATCAGTGAGTGGGTATGTAGTAATTGGTATTGGTGTGTCTATGATTTCGAGAATGGTAGTCTGTATTTTAGAGTGGGTGTATCAAAAGGTATATTAGGGTGTGAGGAGGTGCATCAGATTATCACGTGGATGATGTCATCAGTGATGTCATTTGAGATGTCATCAGTGATGTCACTGACCATGTCATGAGTGATATAATATATGATGTCATCAGCAGTACAATGCGGGAGCGCGAGTTATAGTTAGCTCAACTAACTATAACGGCCGAATTTCTCTGGTTTTGTACCAGTGAAATGTCCAACTAACTATAATGTCCCTGAAACCTGTGGTTTTTTCAGTGAATTTCAAAGGTTTTTTAAATGCTCATTTCTAACTATAACGTCCCTGAAACCTATGGTTTTTTCAGTGAATTTCTAAGGTTTTTTAAATGCTAATTTATAACTATAATGTAGTAGTTGTGTTTGAAGTACAGAAAGAAGCAAGAGAGGTACAGAAAAAGGAAAAAAGGTGCCAAAAGAGGAAGAAAAGTGTAGAAAGAGGAAGAAAGTTGCAGAAAGAGGAAGAAAGGTGCAGAAAGAAGCAAGAGATATGCAGAAAGAACCAACAGTGGTGCAGAAAGAGGCCTTGTTGGAAAGTCATCCTGTGCCCTGGGCACCCCTCAACTTTTTGCTGACTGGTACTGGTGGTAACTGACTCTGACTGACCCTGGACTCTGCCTAACCAGGCCTTTAGCCAGTGCTATGCTGAAAGACACTTAGAATACAGTGAAAACACCTACATAGACTAGGGTGCACTATGGGTTGGGGTGCCCCTGTGATTGGCATGACCTCCCCTGTAAGGCCCTAGTACATAATAGGGCAAGGGGATTAAAACTACCTCTAAGTCCCTAGCATATAATAGGGCATGGCAGTTTAGAGGTCAGAAGCCCTTTTCTGCACTTGCATGTGTGCACTGCTGAGCCTGAGGTCAGTTTAAAAGTAGCCCTGTGTGAGCAGAAAGAGGCAAGAGAGGTGCAGAAAGAGGCAAGAGAGTTGCAGAAAGAGGGAAGAAGGGTGCAGAAAGAGGCGAGAGAGGTGCAGAAAGAAGCAAGAGAGGTGCAGAAATAAGCAAGAGAAGTGGAGAAAGACGGATGAGGGGTGGAGAAAGAGGCAAGCGAAGTGCAGAAAGAAGCAACAGAGATGAAAAAAGGGGGAAGAGGTGTGGAGAAAGAGGCAAGAGGGGTGCAGAAAGAAGCAAGAGAGGTGCAGAAATAAGCAAAAGAAGAGCAGAAAGTAGCAACAGAGGTGCAGAAAGACGGATGAGGGGCGGAGAAAGAGACAAGCGAAGTGCAGAAAGAAGCACCAGAGATAAAAAAGGGGAAAGAGGGGAGGAGAAAGAGGCAAGAGAGTTGCAGAAAGAAGCAAGAGAGTTGCAGAAAGAAACAAAAGTGCAGAAACAAGGAACAGAGGTACAGAAAGAGGCAAGCGGGGTGCAGAAAGAGGGAAGATGGGTGCAGAAAGAAGCACAAGGGTTGCAGAAAGAAGGGACAGAGGTGCATAAAGAAGCAAGAGAAGTGCAGAAAGAAGCAACAGAGGTGCAGAAAGAGGGATGAGGGGTGGAGAAAGAGGCAAGAGAAGTGCAGAAAGAAGCAACAGAGATGAAAAAGGGGGAACAGGGGTAAGGAAAGTGGCAAGAGGGGTACAGAAAGAAGCAAGAGAGGTGCAGAAAGAAGCAAGAGGAGTACAGAAAGAAGCAACAGAGGTGCAGAAAGAGGCAAGAGGGGTGCAAAAAGAGGGAAGAGGGATGCAGAAAGAGGCAGGAGCCCCCCCACACTTCTCTAATTTAATTGGAGCCCCGGGGAGGTGGCTGTCCCCTGGGCTTGGGGGGGCCCACGAGGCCCCCCGCCCCTATTAAAGTAAAGCACCGGGGAGATGGCGGTCCCCAGGTCAGCATGGGGGGGAAGGAGCCCCCCCATGCATTTTTTAGCTAATGAGCCCCGGGGAGGTGGCGGTACCAGGGCTGCGGGGGGCAGCGAGCCTCCCGCACATAATAAATAAAGCCCCGGGAGGTGGCGGTCCCCAGAGCTCTGGAGGCCCCCGCTGGCCCCCCATATAATTTTCTCACTGCCCCCGGGACCTGGCCCACCCGGGGGCTCAAAGAAACAAAGTGCGGGAGCCCGCGCTTCGTTTTAAAAAAAATTTTGGGCCGGATTCACACACCCAGCGCAAATTCAGCCGAAATTATTAAAAACAAATCTTTTTTTGGCCTTGGGGGCCCTTGTGGGACCCCCTGAGCAGGCCTAGGGGGTCAGGGTGTTTCTACTCTGCCCCCTTTTCTTGTTTTTTATGCTTTTTTTTACTGTCTTGTGACTCGGTTTTACAGAGTCACAAGATGGCTGCCAACACTTCCTGGTTTGGAGTGTTGGCAGCCAATAACAATGAAGCTCCTCCTCTGCCACCAGATATCGATATTTTTATTTTTTGAATTTCTCAGGAACTACTGAATGGATTTACACCACGTAAAAAAAAGGTCGCTTTCTGAACCAAGAGCTACCCTTTTGACAAATTTGGTGTAAATCCGTTCAGCAGTTCAGGCTGTAGCTTTGTCTAAAGTTCCTATGCAAATTAACATGGAGAAAACATGTTTTGGGACCCCCATTTTTTCTTGGCACCCGCTTGACGAATCACCCCGAAACTTTTAAGACATGAGCTGACATGAGTGAACCATTAGTTTTGAAAATTTCATGAAGATTCGTCAAACGGCGCCAAAGATTTTGGCAAAAGAAAAAACGCTTTTTGAATAGAAACAAGGTCCTAACTATAACTATAACTATATATATATATATATACATATATATATATATATACCACCAATCCCGTTCCCTGGGTCACAGAACAGGTCTGACACAGCGCAAGTTTGCTCAAGGCGAGGCTTTATTTACCACCAGCAAGCACATTGAAGGGGGGTCCTCTGATTACAGCAACTGGCAGACGCGTTTCGGCGGATGCCTTCTTCTGTGCCAGTATTATTGCTTTGGAAATTCAAAATAAAATTTTGCGGTAGTTCTTACGTGCTGGTTAGAGGGCTCCCATTGGCTTGTTGGAATCAGCATAGAGAGAGGACTGGGAAAGTTCATAAGTAAGTACTTCCCTCTCTCTTCATATTTTCCGATGTTAAAATTGTGCAAAAGATCCTGCCGATAAAAGTCACGGTAGCCCAACACGCAAGCCTTGTCCAGTGACTAGCTCGTGCATCCGATAATGCACTGGCAGAACGCCAGCCGTTGTGCCATCCTTCCCTTCGCACACACAGGGTCACTGGTGGTTTGCCTCACCGAAGGCAAACTCGAACAGCAGTAATCTGCTTCTCTCTCCCCAATACCGCAATTGCTCACGGTCGGGGGGGCACCACGTTATGCAGTCCATGCATTATCACCACCATTTGCCGGCAAGTCCGCGGTGCACCTGAACGAGAGGCGTGCCAGGATACAGAGCCGACCTCTGTCAAACATATACCACCAATCCCGTTCCCTGGGTCACAGAACAGGTCTGACACAGCGCAAGTTTGCTCAAGGCGAGGCTTTATTTACCACCAGCAAGCACATTGAAGGGGGTCCTCTGATTACAGCAACTGGCAGACGCGTTTCGGCGGATGCCTTCTTCTGTGCCAGTATTATTGCTTTGGAAATTCAAAATAAAATTTCGCGGGAGTTCTTACGTGCTGGTTAGAGGGCTCCCATTGGCTTGTTGGAATCAGCATAGAGAGAGGACTGGGAAAGTTCATAAGTAAGAACTTCCCTCTCTCTTCATATTTTCCGATGTTAAAATATATAAATAAAAATACACACATTATCTACTGGCCAGTAGGTAGTTATAGTTAGGACCTAGTTTCCATAGGGAAAGCATTTTTTGACTTGGCTATAACTTTGGCGTCGTTTGACCAATCTGCGTGAAATTTTCCCAAAATAGTCTCACAGTGGGTTCTATTCTTATGGGAAGTTTGGGGATGATCCGTGCAGTGGGGACCAAGAATTTGGGGCACAAAATAAGGATGCATTTGTAATGTTAATTCCCATAGGAACCTTTAGCCTCACCTACAGCCCGAACCGCTGAACGGGCTTTAACCAATTTTGGCAGGGAGGTAGATGTCGGTTCAAAGAAGTGCCTTTTGCTTATTTGGTGTGAATCTGTTCAGTAGTTGTTGAGAAATGTAAGTTAAAAATTATAGTGATATCTCTGGCAGTGGATATTTCGCTGAGGCTTCGCGATGAATGGCAGTGGTTTTGCAATGAATCGCAAATGCACACTCCAACGGGAATGCTCTGATGGCTTTACTCAACCTGAATAGAAAGTTGCGGCCACCATTTTATCTATCAGGAATGGTTCTCGGGGCTGGAAATTTGTGTGAAAGCCCATATAAGGGGTCAGGGTGGAGATACTCTGACCCCATGGTTGAGAAATGGGGGTGTTAGTGACACAAGTGATGTGTCCAAAATAGATTTTTTTAATCGCGTGCGATATTCGCGACAGCGACGCGACCACCAGAGCGACCCCATATACCATCGTGGGGACATCGCGACAATCAACGTCGTCGCAAATATTGGTGGAAATATAAAAAACATATCAATGAATCATTAATATGCATTGTTATAGAGATACTGATATTTTGATAAATGTTTTTATAAAGTTATTTATATAGTGAGTTATCTACTGTGATGGTTAGAATTAATTATATAGTTATAATTTTTTTATGTGTTGGTGGCTATTGAATTCCTGCTTTTGCTTTCTGCTTTCGCGACGTATCCACAGGGATCTCAATTACTGACATGATCGTGATCTCCAGCCTCACTGCGAAAATGGAAAGTAGGTTTTGGAGATGGCTGTTCTAGAAATACACTAGAAAAACATGAGTTTGAAGTCTACAGTAATAAACCTCTAGTGTGTAAAATACTGTAATATGTGTGCATATATGTGTTTTCACTTTATGGAACAGGTGTGCTTGTCGCGGTTAATGATGTCATTGCGACGTCCCAAATAACCACGAAAACGAAAAATAGGTCAGAAAGAGGGTTTTTAAAGAAACTTAGCAGAAAAATATAAGTTTAAACATGCTTTGAAAGAAGTATGTGTATAGTAATATGTGTAGGGCAATGTTCAGAATTGATTTTTTTATATATTATTTTTGGATGTGTTGGTGGCCATTGAATGTCTGCTTTTGTTTTCTGTTTTCATGACGTATCCATGGGGATCTTGATAATCGTCATCATTGCGATCTCCGTCGTCTCTGCGAAAACGGAAAATATGTTTTAGAGATGGTTTTTATATAAACTCTCTAGAAAAACATGACTTTAGAGAACACTGTAAGAAACCCCTAGTGTGTAAAATACTGTAATATATGTGTTTTACACTGTATGGAAAAGGCGTGATTGTCGCGGTTAACGACATCATCGCGACGTCCTGAATAACCGCGAAAACGGAAAATATGTTTTAGAGATGGTTTTTATATAAACTCTCTAGAAAAACCTGACTTTAGATAATACTATAAGTAACCCCTAGTGTGTAAAATACTGTAATATGTGTGAATATATGTGTTTACACTTTATGGAAAAGGCGTGATTGTCGCGGTTAACGACATCATTGCTACGTCCCGAATAACCACGAAAAGGAAAATAGGTTTTAGAGATGGTTTTTATATGAACTCTCTAGAAAATCTTGACTTTAGAGAATACTGTAAGAAATCCCCAGTGTGTAAAATACTCTAATATGTGTGTATATATGTGTTTTACACTTTATGGAAAAGGCGCGATCGTCGCGGTTAATGATGTCTTCGCGACGTCCCAAATAACCGCGAAAAAGGAAAATAGGTCTGAAAGATGGGGTTAAAAGATGCTTAGTACAAAAATATGAGTTTAAACATGCTTTGAAAGAAGTATGTAGATTAATATATGTAGTGCAATGTTCAGAATGGTTTTTTTACATATTATTTTTGGGTGTGTTGGGGGTCATTGAAAGTCTGCTTTTGTTTTCCGTTTTCGCGACATGTCCGTGGGGATCGCGGTGTCATCGCGAAGATCCCCCAAAACTAAAGAAAAAAATACATTTTAGAAAACAAATTCACAATATTTCGGGTACTAGGGTGTCTCTGACAAGAGCCATTGTGTTGGTTGTGTGTATATGGCTGCTATACATAAGACCGGATGCAGAGTTTCAGGTTACTTAGAAACACCCTGTTGCCTTCATCTGTAAATTGCACTCCATCATTTCTGTAAATTCCATGCATGTCAAAATGCAGATTGTTGTTATTGATAGAGCCCATACAATGGTCTCTGAGGAATGCTAAAACAGTTTTATTAACTTGTTTCCTGGCTTTGTCAATCTGTGTACAGAATTGATTTGACCACTTCCATTTCTGTCTTTGGCATATATCAGAGTACACCAAGACAGGGTGAGGGTATAGCAACATCGGTTCTGCAAAGGTTTCTTTCATTAGGATTTCCAGCCCTGCTCCAGTCAATGTGCCTAGGTCATTGCCACCACAGTGCACAACCATGAAGTGAGGAGTTTGGGAATCCACAATGGATTAAACCAAAGCCATCAAGTGATGAAAGTTTAACCCTCTCTGGCCAAACCAAGTAATGTGCACATTTGGCAAACCCAAGTCTCTGGCAATACATCCCTTCTTTACAGCCTCGTTAGGCCAATAGATATAGCTGTGGCCCACAATCCGTACTCTAAGCATTTTGAAATGAAGGAGCAATAGTAGTCAGGAGAAGGCTGGAGCTCAATGAGGTAGTTTTCCCAAGGAAAAGCAGTTAAAATGGAGGTTTGTTTTTAAATTTAAAAAAAAGATATGTTTCATTAAATGCTGTCAGCATGAAAGTAAATAAAATTAGGTAGTGTGTTGGATGCCTTAGCAAGAAGTCTTATTATTGGCTGTTGTTTAAGAAAAGAAATGAAATACAGACATGGATATGCTTTTGAATCTGTGGAGTAAAGCACACCTGCTGTATCTTATCTGGAAGCAGCATGTTCTTTCTAGAATGTGCTGTGAACTTGTGACCTACTGGTTCCACTGGGTTGCTAGGTACACTGAGCTAAGACTGCATAGGGAGAAGGGTGTTAAAGAGACAGAACTTGTTTTAAAAAGTTGAGGAGTGATGACACAACGTAAGTAATGGCAAGTTTTAATTTCCAACTCAGGACTATGTAATAAACTGTTGTGTAGAATTCAAATTTTAGAAAAATGAAGCTAGATATAGGTTTGAACTCCTGTTTTGTTCGCAATTTCTCCGCGATGATCGCGAAGACATCGCAAAATCTTGCCGACAGGAACCTCGTTTTGAAAGAGAGGGAAAGGGTTTACAGATGCTAACCATTTACAAGTGGAGATGCAGTTGTCTAAAATGAAAGACATGATTTCATTTGCTGCCCTTCTCATGATGATAGAGTGGAAAGTTGAAGAGGTTGCCATTTTATAGTTGCTTTGTATGGGAGTGGTGTACCATTCTTGTGCTTAGTTTTTACAAATCTTAACAGTCTCAAAACTATCCTGAAAGAGCTAAAACAACAAAATATTCTACAAACTCAGTTCACTGGTATGTATATAACTTTGTAATTATTTTAAAAATGTGCATTAGAAATGAAGACGTATATGGGAGTTTGAATAAAAGGAGTATCACAATGATGTGAAATAATATATGAGATGAACAGTATCTATTAGAGGGTATGTGTTTAAGAGGTTAGTGGTGAATGTTTTGGGAAGTAAGAGAAAAATGAATTAGCGCCTCTTTATTACATTGTGTATTTTATTGAAAAATAACAGTATAGTCTTGTGGAAAGTTGCAATGAGGAACTAAGAATGTTTTAAATGTCTAAACATCATGTGCAGAATAGATACATCTGTTATTTGAATTCTAGGAGTTTGTAGTACTTTTGGTAACATTATCAAACAGGAATAGTGTAGTGAGAAATAAAAGATGAGAACATCTTGTCCACCTGTATATGAATTAGAAAGAAGTAGTACTTGTTAGGTATGGATTCGGGAAGTGTTTGTCAATGTGGTTTTTAACTTATATGACCACTTTGCTATATGCTTAGATGATGAGATATGGTTTTTGTGCTTGCACATAGTCTATATATACGGTGGGACTTTTGAGTTTACTTAAAGATGCAGAGAGTATATATTTTTGGAAAGATGTCTTGAAGGTGTACATCTATTAAAATAAATCGCATATATGTTTACATGGTGATCTATGTTCAGTAAGACTGATGAAAATTTCATGTATATGGTGAGGGTAGAGTTTTTCTTTAAACATGGTTTCTTTACAATTGAGAAGGATTAATAGTACAGAATGCCTCAAGAATTCTTGTGCTAGCTTCATTTCGAGTGTAACTTTTGTTTGAGACATGCTGACTATATGTTTTAGAAGCAGAAGGAGTATTTGAGAAATGATGTAGGTATGCCATATCGCAAAAGGTTTTGTGCTTTGAAAAATTTCAAAATGTTGTTTTCTGTTTTTAGAAACTTACTGATGCATTGTGCACGCTCAGTAACAAAGCAATGCATGTTTCTAGAGAGCCATGTATGCAGTTATATATCAAGTGAGATACCTAGATTTCACTCACACCTAGCTCAAAAGAAAAGCATATAGACAGTAAAACAGGTAGTTTGATACTGACAGAAGGAGATAACCAATGAGTCAGAGATATAGTGACATCTGTTATGCATCTAACAGCAATGAAGGTACTTTCACAGTCAGTCAGACAGTATTCATGGCAGTAAGTAAGTAAAGTAAGTAAGTAAGTCCGTTTTTATATAGCGCAGCTACTCACCCTTACGGGTCTCAAGGCGCTGGGGGCCGTCGTGGAAATTAAGTGAGCTATTGCCCAGAGTCACATGGTGCTGAGCTAAGCTACCGCCGGAGCCGGGGATCGAACCGTGAACCCTGTGCTCCGAAGTCAGCTGCCCTGGCCGCTGCACCACACCTCTCCAGTCATGCAATCACCTCGCCACTCCTCAGGCAGTCATCAAATCAATGATTCACTATTCATGGAGTTATTCAATTACCCACACACTACACATGTACTCTTGCAATGAGGCAGGCAGGCAGAAATTATGTAGTCCTCGAACTATGCAGGCACTACCCATACATTCATCGAATCACCTAGGTACTAGCTATTGACTTATGCAATTAACACGGCTGTAACTATGCATTCATTATGACATTTTTGCAGAACCAATGGAGCCATCTAAACACCCACTTACCACACAAGCAGTCATTGAAATACTGAGGCACATGTGTGCACTGATGAAACACTCAGGCTCTACTCATGCACTCATCTAATTACGTAGAGAGTACCTTTGTAGTAAACCTATCACCCATTCAGTACCTATGTAGTCATTTAATTACTGAGGCAATAATCTTGTACTAATACAATCACCCCAGCAGTACACTTACTTTCATCCAATCTATCAAGCTTTAACAATGGAATCATGCAGTCACTCAGACACTAGTCATGCACTCATCTAATTAGCCAGGCACAACTGACGCACTTCTTCAGTTCTCCAGGCACTACTCATGTAGTTATCTAAATATCCAGGCACTACCTGTTCAATCAACCAAAAACAAATGGGCACCATCTAATCGCTGAAACACTATTCATCCACTCATCCAATAGGCTAGGTGCTATACATGGGCTTAAACAATCATGTATGCACTATCCCTGCACTGCATAAATCACCTATATACTTTGTATGCATTCTTACAATCATCCAGGCACTAGATTTGCAATCATTTCACCAGTATCTATGCATGTATTGAATTATTGAAGCATTAGCCATGCACTTGTCTAAACATTCAGGCTCTACTCATGCACTCATCCAAACACCCAGATATTAGTAGTATACTCATGAAAACACACAGGAAGTAAGTATGCAGATATAGAATGACCCCTGGAGTTATGACATAGTCAGGGAATCATCTAGGCACTACTTGTATCCTCAGGGAATCACCTAGGCATTATCTATGCACTCATTCGATCATCCAGGGAGTATTGATGTATTCAACCACAAACCCATGTATTTACAAGTTTTACTGAGGAATATGTAGTCTTTTAGAACCATATGGGCGATAGGTATATGACAACGGTACTGTCACGCAATCTAGATGAGTGCATGAGTAGAGCTTGGAAGTGATTCAGTCAATGCATGTATGTGTCTGCAGTATTTCAATGACTACATGGGTTGTAAGTGGGTGTTTAGATGGCTGCAGAGGTTCTGCGCAAATGTTATAATGATTGCATAATTACAGCCTTGTAAATTTAGTGATAAATTTAAAAGTTTAGAAGAAGGACTGAGATGCAGTAAATACAGAAACGAACGAGTTGAGAGAGTAGTTGATAAGGCACTTTGCTTTGAAGAGTAAGCTCTTCATGGTGTGATTCTAAATAGAATTCACAGACTGTTGACAAAATAGTGTATGTACATGAGGAGACAAAACCAGGATAAAATGCATTGGTGACAGAGACGTAACTATTGCACAGTTTTTAGTGCTGAATGGATACATACGTCTGTACATGACCCTTTCTATAATGCACAGAGAGCTATCTCCAGGATTAACAGATCAGTTCATGCTATGGATCACTGAGGACGATGTTATGCACTGAAGAATGGCAGACCTATAGCAAAGAGGTGATCGTACGCTAGACATGCAGAAGACAGCTATTGCAGCAGAGGTGCAAGGAAGGTGCCGTCAGAGTTCTGTATACAAATGGGATTGTAATAGTGTTTCTAGTGTTAGACAGCAATCCATTGATATATTAAGAAAATTCCTACGTATCTTTCCAAGGCGAAGTTTAAAACACAAAATAAGTTATACCACCCAACAATGCGATCTTTAGTTAGGAGGCTGTATTATGTGAAAACTCCTGCTTTATGTTTAGGAGAAATGAGTAGAGCACTTTTGTATGGTAATGTGGCAGACGTAGAAAAGGTTTGTGGTGATGTGCAGTTTCGTTTCTTTGGTCCTGAGCAGGATTCTAGGGAAAATGAAGAGTTGTTAAGAGGAGGAGTTACAGAACAAGACACATATATTACAGTTGATAGATTTGAAAGAGGAGATTACAAAATTTAACACAGTGTTGTCTAAAAAACCAGAGTATGTTTGTATATGTTGTAGATGCACTTACTATAAGATTTAAAAACAGACTGTTGACTTATATTTAAAAAATGAAAAAGTAAATAATAATAACTGGCAAAAGTTACCTGTGTATTTATTTGTAGAGGGACGGTTTGACTTTTCTATATGGCAAGTTATATGTAAGTAGTGTTACAATAAATTAAAAGATAATATTATGAACAACACATAGATATTACATACCAATTTTGTAAGATAATAAAATGCCTGCTAACGTAGAAAAACTATGAAAGGCCCAAAATAAAAATCAGCATTTATTATTCTTTGCAGCATTGCGAAGGGCCTTTATGGACTGCTCTCGAGCACTCACTACAACTACACAATCAATGCAGTATGATGCCATCGGGGAAAACTGTGGAGTCAAATCTTGAAGTTGAGATTGGACTTTTAAATGGACTCTCTGCTTCAGTGTTGTTGTGCTGCTATTGAAGTCAAGGGTCCTTCAGCTTTGTGTTGCCTTCTTGCTGCTCACTATGAACTCCTGTTATGAAATGTGCAAAAAATATAAAAGGGGGAAAAAATTACCATGTATGATTTTTGGCAGTATTGCGAACAGCTGTAACACACTGCTCACCGGCTCTTATAACAACACTATAGTCCATGCAATATGTGGCCATTCTTGAAAACTCTGGAGTCATATCTGTTGTAGCAGTCTGTACCTCTGAAGGGACTTTCTGGCCGGGAATTGTTGCTGCTGCCACTAATGTAGATGGTCCTCCAGCTTCTCTCTGCTTGATCGGCCATTGGAGACGTTTTCTATGATATGTTTTAAGATGATATAACATGAACGTCGTCCCACATGAGTCCAAAAAAAAGTCTCTAGGCAAAATCTACCACCTGCTCACAATAAACGGCTGGAAAAGAAGATTCAAGAAGCAAGAGTGGGTATATACTTCCTATTCATTTTACTGAAAAGTATATTATCCATTGATATTCCTTACTTTCCCGGTCATGTGATGTTTCCAGATTATGCATTGCACTAGTTTTGCAGCAGTTTTTAATTCCCCATGAGTTTGGGTAACAATGGATAGTTTGATGGGTGTTTGGTAGTTATGTTCTATTTGTGAGTTCAGATGTTGAGTTATTTTTGAAACTGTTCTTTTTATAAATGTGTTGTTAAAATAAAGTTAAACCAATATGTTATTAAACAGCTAGACTCAAAGTTTGTGTAAAATATGTCTATATATCTGTTTTTCACTTTGTCATTTGCGTTCATGACTACTGATGTCATTACGACCTCTGGTGTTGCTGTGTAGAAGGAAAATGCATTTTTAATTTAGTTATTTCGACAAATGAATACAAAGAGGAAAGTTAAATTTATATCTTACTAAATAGCTACACTAAAACCTTATGTAAAATATGTCTAGATATGTGTTTTACACTTTGTTAAAAACACCCGATGACATCACTGATGACATCATCCACAGAATCTCTGGCATACCCACTCACACCCCAATATAAACTTTCATACAGCCAGTCCAAATTCCACACTAGCATTCTCAAAACCATTGACACCCCATACCCATACTCACACACCTACTCACTGATTCATAGGACTACGCACACATCCACTCAGTCACCCATACAGCCACTCATACACCAACTCACTCACTAATACAGCCACTGATATATCCACTTATACACCCATACAGCCACTCACACACAGTGGCCACTCATAGAGCTACTCACACACCTACTCATTCACCTATAGAGTCAATCATACAGGCATATACTCACCTATACAGTTTAACACACACCCACTCATTTATTCGTACAGATACTAACACATTCTCACTCACCTATACAGTCACTGACACAAGCACACACGCAACCATACGGCCACTATTGCAATAACTCAGTCACACATACACTCACTCATGTACTCCAACACTCACCTATATTATCTTTCACATATGCAGTTACTCACTCAATTACCACTGACACATCCATTCACTCACCGGGACAGCCATATACACACTCACTCACCCATACAGCCCCTTACACACACACTCAGTAACCCATAGAGCAACTGACTCACCCACTCACTCATCCATACAGGCCGTTACACACCCCCTCACCCACCCACACAGACATTGAGACACCCATACACGTACTCAGATAACCAATCACTCACCTATACAGAAACTCACATACCCACTCACACACCTATACAACCACTTAGACACCAACTGACAGACCGATACAGAGATTCACATGATAAGTCACTCACCCATACATTTACTGAGACACCTAATCTCTCACTTATACAGTCAGTCACAAACCCACTAAATAATACATACAGGCACTAATACACCCACTGATTCAGCAATACACCTTGGTATATATATGTATATACATGATGTCATCAGTGATGTCATTTGAGATGTCATCAGTGATGTCATCAGTGATGTCACTGACCATGTCATGAGAGATGTAATATGTGAGGTCATAAGCAGTGTATTGCGGGGGCGCGAGTTATAGTTAGCTCATCTAACTATAACTGCAGAATTTTTCTGGTTTTGTGCGTGTGAAATCTGAGCCTAACTATAACGTCCCTGTAACCTTTGTTTTTTTCAGTGAATATATATATATATATATATATTTAGTTTTACAAATTCCTTTGATCCAAGGAAAAGACCGGCACTCAATAAGTTTAATCCACTCGAAGTTTTTATTTTAGCAGTGATGGCATATCTACGCGTTTCGGCCGCCGCCTGCAGCCTTGGTCACGCTACTGAGCCACATTTTTTTCTATTTTTAAATACATATCACTTTACTCAACAAAGGACGGGCAAAGGACAAGAAATTTACATAGAAAGAGGACAATTCCCACTGTAGATGTGAGGTATTTAGGTCAACAAGTTTTGACGCCATCTTGGAACATGTTCATTTTGTTTATACTGCTCGCAAGTAATGAAATACTTTCACATTCCTTTACTAATAATTGCAGTTATACACAAGGACTTCTTTTTGATCATACCTTATGCATAAATTTCAAATGAAAAGTGCAATATTACATTGTAAATATAGCATCATAAAAGACAATTTAAAAAAATTCAAACTTTTTTCAAATTTGATAAATTGAAATGGGACAGTTCCCGTTTCCCCCACCACAACAAAGTGCCGTAGTGCTTCAAATTGAGAAACATTTCTATTGCACACAGTAGAGGTATTTGTTCTATTTAATTTTACATCTTTTAAATACAACCCACATTCTCTATATTTAATGTACCAGAGAACATCCGGAGTGTGAAATTATAATCTTACGAGTAAGACTGGAGGAGACAAGTGTCAAGTCCCGTACTCAATAGTGCATTAGTGCTGATTGTTCCATACGCTGCCTTAATTTTTAAAACCATTATTTTATATGGATTAACCTCATTTTCATACCTCTCATATATAAAGTGCTAGTGACTAATTCATGTATTACCTTTCCTCGAAAAAAATTAATGTATTGCCTATTCCTCGAAAAAAAGCTCCTTCCGGTATCACGGGGACCCGTGAGAAGTGGCGCACACGCCGGCAGAGCGTACCGGCAATAATATCCACCAAAGCCAAAGTTAAGTGCGCTCTCAGGACAATAGAGATCCGAACCAGAGTAAACTTGCAAAAAGCGTTTAATTTACACGACGCGTTTCGACTACAGCCATAGTCTTAGTCACATGTAAAAGTGCAGAAACAATGATTGGGTTATATAACGTCACATGGGACAAATACACAGGAAGTGGTGTATCAAGCAACAGTGGCAGCCATGATGGAAAAGTAAAACATCAAATTACAATTCATCAGAACAGAGCTGGACATGTATGAAAATGCTACGATAATGCGCATAAGTAAACCAAATGAAAACTTAAAAGCAAAGTGCAGCAACTCTGAGTCTGAAACTTGAACGGTGAGTCTCATAAAGAAAAGAGAGGTATGTCTAGTGACATTGTCGGCCATGTTGGAGTGGTGAACCGTAAAAATAAAAGCATGGTGCAAGAAAGCAATCAATATGCGAATACAGACAAGTGGACACTTGAGCGCAAAGTGCGATAATGTCGCCCCAAACATCATGTGTAAATCACTGTGTTATTAACGGTATACCACTGTCATGGCAAATGTGAACAACAGGAGAAGTCCTGGCTGTGGGTAAAATACCATGCTAATGTCAGGGAATCGGATCAGGCTCGAGAGGGCATGGCGAAGTCGCCAGGATCCGGACCCCTATCATAAAGCAAAGAAAACTTCTCATTGGTCAAAATCCAACATTGATGATAACCTCAAGGGCAAGTGCCCGAGTGTAAACTCCAAGTGGTCAAACTGAGATCAAAGTGTGTAACGAGAGAAGAAGTCCGCATAAACTGCAAAGTGCTAAAAGCATACCAAATGTCCAAGATGTGTCACGTAGTACCAATAGTCGAATGGTACTGACTACCAGGCGGAGCCCCGCCTGTCCCACACTGAAGTGAAAACCATGTGACGAGATCAGCCAACATAAGTGATAACCGAAGAAAAGGTTAGGCGGCCCGTGCTCGTGGTGTCAAGTGATGTGTCAGGTGAAGTGGGCCCCTTCCTTTCCTCCTGCAAAAAGAAACAAAAAGATACACATTAAAAGCTGGACCCCAAAAGACATAGGGATCTAGTATACACATGATCTATCTTGATGCACTGATGTTACAATGGAGGAAAAATAAATCATGAAACTGATAACATCATGGGCACAGGGAACCTGTTACAGAGATTCTAAAGGGGAAAAGTCAATAGAAGGGCACAGGTTGGCAGACTAATGTTCTTTCAAATGAATGGCTAGTTCCTCATCCAGGTTCAACCCCCCCGGCATTCTAGTTTGAAAATCCACTATGTACTTGGACTCTTTCTGTCTCAATCTGAGAGTTCTATCACCTCCCCTGGGGTTTTTGTTGATCTGTTCCAGAATGCAATAACTTAGGACAGAGGTGTCGGAGAAATGTTTGGCCTGATAGTGTCTGGCTACCGGATATTTAGGGTCTTTATTGGTTATGGCCCGCATGTGTTCAAGTATGCGTTTCTTGGCCATTAACGTTGTACTGCCAATATACCACTGATTGCAGGGACACACAACTGCATATATCACAAAAGTGGTACTACAAGTCAGAAATTGTGAGATGACTTTTCTGTGTGTGCCTATAGTGACTTCTTTGCGAAAAGTGCTGTGTTTGCACGCTTTGCAATGTCCGCAGGGAAAAAATCCCTGTAGGTTGTGTTCACTGTTGGTAGTGTATCTGGTGACGTCACTATGCACCAGCATGTCTCTCATATTTCTGCTCCTTCTGAATGTGATGCTAGGTCTTATCTGAATCGTCTTGCCTATGGTGTTATCATTCCTGAGTATATTCCAATTTCTGGCAAGTATGTGCCTAATCTCGTTGATTTCAGAGTGATATGAGAGTATGATTCTGGTGTCATTCTCTTCAATCCTGCCATCGGGGGAGTTTTGTCAGCTAGAGTGTCAGTTCTATTGATGCAATCAGCTTTCTCTTTGGCTTTCAAAAGAACCCAGTTAGGGTAGCCCTTTCTCTGAATCTCTCAAGCATGGCGGTGCTCTCTTGTTTAAATGATTCCTCAGTGTTGCAATTTCTTTTGGCCCTCAGCAGTTCCCCATATGGAATACTCCATTTGGGCGTTTCTGGGTGACTGCTGAGGGCATGAAGAGTGCTGTTGCCTGCTGTCGCTTTGCGGAACAGTGTGGTTTGGATGGCATTATCTTTGATCTCTAATTTGACATCTAGGTATTCTGCCTCAGTACTGTCAATATTGCCCGTGAGTCTGATGTTGCGATCATTGGTGTTGAGTTTGTTGATGAAATCTTTGGCTTCAGGCTCTGAGCCCCTCCAGAAAATGAAAAGGTCGTCAATGTAGCGAAGCCACATGACGACCCGCCCAAAATCCAGAGAGAGCCCTGGATCCCGAAAGATCTCCTCCTCCCAGAGTCCCATGAAGAGATTCGCAAAACTGGGAGCAAAGCATGATCCCATCGCAGTACCGGTGGTCTGGACGAACAGCTCACCATCAAAAAGAAAGATATTGTTCTTCAGGCAGAACTCCGTCATGTCAAGTATCATGTTGCTGTGCTCCCAGTATCTGACAAGTCTCTTCTTGAGGAAGTGTTTGCAAGCCGCCAGCCCCTGCTGGTGATCAATAATGGTGTACAAAGAATGTACATCAAGTATGATGAACCTGTAATTATCACACCAGACAACATCTTGTATTTTCACCAGGAAGTCTTTGGTGTCCCTGATATAGCTCGGGAGATTGGCTACATGTTCCCTGAGAAAATGGTCAATGTATTTAGACACATGTTCAGTCACACTGCCCCTGGAAGAAACAATCGGTCTGCCCGGAGGGTTACTCGAGTCTTTGTGCACTTTCGGTAGTAGATACAACACAGGAAGAATGGGGTAGTCTCTTTTCAAGTAGCAGTACTCATCCCATGTCAGAATACCTTTATCTTTCCATTCTGTGAGTTTGTCCCATATGTTGGTAATGCTACTGTGATAGATGTCATGAGTGATACGAAGATAGAAGTTGTGATCATTAAGTTGACTCTGGGCCTCACAGATATAGTGTTCTCTATCTAAGATCACGATATTGCCCCCCTTGTCTGCTGGGCGGATGACAATATCACTGTCCCCCGCTAGATCTTCAAGAACTCTTCTCTGCTTAAAAGTGAGATTATGTGATTGTTTAAGCTGCCTGTTCTTTTTGTATCTAAAATCCGTGAGTGCTTTGGTCACATTTTCGTGAAATGTGTCTATGCCATCGTGTGGTAAACTGGGTAAAAATGTGGAACGTGGTTTAAAATGCGTGGCAGCAGTATCGTGTGTGACCTCTAAGTCTGCTAAGATTTGAGTCCCACTGACATTGGTGGTATCATTCTCTGTTTCCTGGCCGAGTTCTAACATGGTGGCGAGCGTCTCAATATCACCAATGGTGAAATCACTATCAGTGTGAGTTTGTCTGTCTGGAATGTGTATGTATGTGTCTAGTCTTTTTAATTTGTGCCATTTCCTGAGTTTGAGCTTTCTAACAAATTTGAAAAGATCTATCCTGGTATTGGTGTAATCAAATGAGGATGAGGGGCAAAAGGAGAGTCCTAGACACAAAGTCTGTTTTTCAATGTCATTCAGGGGTCTCTTGGATAGATTGATAATCGTTTTATTCACCATGTTTATATCCATTATTGGGTCTTTCCTGCGCGGATCTTGTTGTTTCCCATGGCACCACGTCCCTTGCCTCTTCTGCCAACGTTGTTTGTTGCATCTCCTCCTGTTTCTTCTTTTCTTTGGCCTCTGCCTCGACCCCGTCCTCGACCTCTCGGTTTCGGTGTCGGTGTGTCTCTGGTCGTCATGCGACCTCTGCGCATGTGATTGTATTTTCTAAAAAAGTTGCCGGTCTCACCGGCCGATCACTTCCAGATGCCATACTGACAGATAAATCCGACTCACTCCCACTTGTAACTGAAAAGTCAGAAATGGAGCTTCCTGTAGGGTCGGCTTGTACGATATTAGGACTTGTTTTGTCAGCATATAGGTGGTCATATTTTCTGCTGAAAGTCAATATTCTCCCACTTTCATAGTCAGCGTAGTCTCTGTTCAGTTTTCTTTGCTTGCGCGCTTTAATATCTTCCTCATGTGATTTACACATGATGTTTGGGGCGACATTATCGCACTTTGCGCTCACGTGTCCACTTGTCTGTATTCGCATATTGATTGCTTTCTTGCACCATGCTTTTATTTTTACGGTTCACCACTCCAACATGGCCGACAATGTCACTAGACATACCTCTCTTTTCTTTATGAGACTCACCGTTCAAGTTTCAGACTCAGAGTTGCTGCACTTTGCTTTTAAGTTTTCATTTGGTTTACTTATGCGCATTATCATAGCATTTTCATACATGTCCAGCTCTGTTCTGATGAATTGTAATTTGATGTTTTACTTTTTCATTATGGCTTCCACTGTTGCTTGATACACCACTTCCTGTGTATTTGTCCCATGTGACGTTATATAAGCCAATCATTGTTTCTGCACTTTTACATGTGACCAAAACTACGGCTGTAGTCGAAACGTGTCGTGTAAATTAAACGCTTTTTGCAAGTTTACTCTGTTTCGGATCTCGATTGTCCTGAGAGCGCACTTAACTTTGGCTTTGGTGGATATATATATATATATATATATATATCCAGATCACCGCACAAACTGCGCGCGTACACTCCTTCTGTAACAAATGCACAAATCCAAAGTGCTTGGGAAAAGTTTTATTTCTCGGTACCAAGCTGGAACAAACCCAACGCCTTGATCACGGGTAAATCCATTATTTTTTCTTTGATACATATATACAACTCTAATTACGCACAACGTGCCAAAGGTGAAAGCAACATAGAAAGTGGACTAAACAGTGAGAACAAAGTTTTACATGTTTTAAAATGTCGGCCATTTTGTAATGGGAGTACGAGCTTATACCACCAGCTAATTGTGTTAATTTCCAATACATTTCTTTACAATAGCTGGAAAAACGAACCACATCACCGTTTTTCTCTCAATCCTGGAATTAATATTATACTTTAGGGCGATTTTGACAAAATCTGTAATCACTCTTAACATAACTCTCTTTTAGTTCCAACTTAATTCTATTTGTTCCATAATTTAACACGGGTTACCTCAGTGAAAATTACACCCTCAAAACGACAAATATGTTTATGTTTATAGCTCGTCACCTTCCATTCCATCTGGATCGAATACAGGGCTGCCTCGGACCCTGACGTGCACCACCGCGAAAGTGTCCCGGCATAAATCGAGGAGGTGGAAAGGCAAGGTGATATTGAGCCGGTTGACCGCGGCGTGGAAGATGTTACCAACTCTGAACAGTCAACATTGAGGTTATTTCCTCTTGGATCGCAGTACTGCGTTACGAACTTCACAAGTGGGCGAGCCGGCTGTAACGCTGTATGGCATCAGCGACGGCTCGCAGGAAGAATGTTGCCGGTGGTAATAAACACGGCTTGTTTTTCTCTTCTGTAAGTATTCCAAAGTAACGTACTGTCTGGATTAATCTGTTGGCTGTGGGTATAGACAGATAAAAGAGTCTGTATGAGAAGGACATATACGCTTCATGCTGCAGCGTTCCCTATAAACCCCACTTAACTTTAAGGTTTGGAGGATTTTCACTGGACTTCCGTAAGCACTAATGTGGTTTCCGGCTGGATTCCACGTAGGATACTAAGAACTTTTGGGATATGAACAAAAATCTACCAAATACAAGCTAGGTATCCATCTTGAGCCGGTATGGAACAGGATACAGAGGCACGGAGAAGGCTGAGAGCCAAGACAATGTTTGTTCAAACAGCAAACCAATTGCAGGCTCATGAGAGGGCAGCATTGCCCACATCTTTGAATCAAAAGTACCAGAAATTGGAAAAGCTGATGAGAAAAGAAATTTCCAAATGGTCGGAAGCTATAACATTAGAGAAATATCAAGAAGAAGGAAGAGTCCCGCGGGGACTGAGGATCCTCATTGCTCCATCTTACGAGGATCCAGACCCTGAGCTGGCGGATGAATGGGCGAGCAACTTAATGGACTGCTCTAATCGCATGCTTTCAATCTTGATAAAGTTTGCTTGGAAAGAACGTTTAACTCTGCTCAAATCAATTGCAGAACTTAAGGAAGAAATCCAAAAGGAAGAGAATCCGGAGTTGTTTATAACAAAGATTGAGGATATTTTGAAAAGATTGAAAAACATGAAGAAGAAATTATAGCTAAAAAAGAGAGAAAATTCTTGAGAGATAAGATTGATTATCAATCCGGCAGAGTATTTACGTTTAGCCGTAGATTTGATAATGTGAGCAGTAAGGGAGTATGAGAGACTCCAGAAGAAACAAGGGCGACTGGTGGAACTGGCAGTGATGCCAGTGAGAGCGATGTCTCAGAAGACGGGACACCCACAACTGATAAAGTCTTACCTGTGCCGACAAATTTTGGGGAGGAATTTCGCTTGCTGAATCAAACGAGAAACCAACAGAATTGGCAGAAGGACCGAGGCCGAGGAAGAAAAAGGGCCCAAAACGGCAGAGGCAGAGGAAGAGCAAAAACTATTGGAGAAAAAGCACCATCTGCAAACAAACAAGGCGGGGCAGATGGAGGAAGAACAACAACAAACCCTATGGGAATGGAAACAAGGGGTCAGAAGAGACGGGGAATATGAAGGGCCTCAGGAATGTGGTAAATCTTTCGAACCGTCCTTTGAATACTATTGAACACAATGTGTTAAAATATGGTTTATCTTTTTGTCCTACGACCTCATTCTCTTATCCGCAAGAAAGAGTTGACTTGTATCACTTTGTAAGAAAATTAAGATTGCGGAAGTGGCATAAATTGAAAGTCAAGAACTTTCCCGCTCAGAATGCTTTGACCCTAGTTACTCCTGCCAAAGAGTCAATAAATGAGGTAGATACTCTGATTGCTCTGAAGGAATTGGAGTTTGACAATTTGGAATCAACACCTATTAATGCTCAGTCTTTGGGTTATAAAGTGAATTTGAGTTGTCCCAATGAGTTTAGACCTAAATCTACTTTTAACCCTGCACTTCCCCCATGTAGTATTGATATCTTTGAAACTTTGGTGATTAATGATCTAAAAGTATTAGCTAAAAAAAGACAATGGCGTCATGACAACCTGAATAGAAAGGAAAGAATGGCTATAAAATCTCTGCAATTAGATCACAGTATAGTTATCCACCAATCAGATAAGGGGGGTAATGTTGTTGTGTTGAATGTGGAAGATTATTTACAGGAGGGCACACAACAGTTAGAGAATCAGGATTGTTATGAGGAAGTTTCTAAGGATATGGTAGAGAACGCCAATACCATATATCATGACATGCTTAAAGTGTGGCACACGCAGGGAATTCTAGAGTGGGATGAATACTCTTTTCTCTTGAACCGTGCTCCAAAAATAGCTATTCTTTACTTACTACCTAAATTGCATAAAGACCCATTGAGACCACCAGGGAGACCCATTGTGTCCTCGATGGGTTCTTTATTGGAAAAAACCTCCAAATACATCGATTATTTTTTGCGACCGTATGTAGAGAGCTTGCCCTCTTACAGAAAGGATAGCAAAGATTTTTTAAACAGAATCAAGGATGTGGTTTGGCAAGAAGGTTTTTTGTTGATAACATTGGATGTTTGCAGCCTGTACACCTCTATCAAACATGCTGATGGTGTCCAGTCCTGCAAACATTTCTTAAAATCCCGGTCGATCTTCTTCCTGCAACACAATGACATGATATTGCTGATGATCAAATTTTGTCTTGAATTTTTTTTTTCATCTTTAATGAGATCTTTTTCAGACAGTAACAGGGGACTGCCATGGGCACCTGCTTTGCTCCCAGTTATGCCAACCTCTTCATGGGGTGGTGGGAGTAGCAGGTGCCCAGGGCATATAGACAATATAGCGACCGGATTAAAATCTGGTTGCAGTATATTGACGACCTTTTTATCATCTGGCATGGCAGTCAGGAACAAGCAAATGACTTTATCTCAATTTTGAATATGAATGAGGTTAATCTTAGATTTGAAGGCAACATGAGTGACTCCTGCATTGAGTTTTTGGACTTACAAGTGGAAATGGTGAATGATCGATTAACATCTAGACTCTTCCGTAAGAAAACTGCAGGTAATACCCTCCTGCATGCAGAGAGTGGACATTCTAAAGTACTGATTCAGAGTATCCCTTATGGAGAGTTCCTCCGGGCTTGGAGGAACTGCAGTTCAGATAGTGACTTTGAGAAAGAATGTGACTGTATGACTGACAGATTCCTAGACAGGGGTTATAATGCCAAATCCATTAAGGATGCACGTGCCAAAGCAGCTAATCTCAAACGGGATGAGCTACTAGCTCCTAAGCATCATGCCAGAAAGGAAGATGATAACACTATCAGGTATATAACAACCTATAACTCGAGCTCACAAGATCTGAGAAAATGTTTGAAGAAACATTGGAGAATTTTAAAAACAGAACCTACTTTGGAAGGAGTGTTAAATGACTCTCCTAACATTACATTTAGAAAGGCTAATTCTCTAAAAGATAGGTTGTGTACAAATGAAGTTTCACTAACCAAACCCATAAACTCGGACATTCAAGGCTTTTATACTTGCATGTCCTGTAAAGCATGCAGGTTTAGCTCCAATGTAAAAAAGGTTTTTTATCCAGTAACAGACTCAGAGAGAATAATAGAAAAACATCTAACTTGTCTCTCTGACTTCTGTGTATATGTTCTATACTGCCCATGTTCTAAGAAGTATGTGGGCAGTACTATGTTTGCTGCAAAGAAGCGTATTTTGGAACATATGCGGGCGATACAAAACAAAGATAAGATGTCCCCAGTGGCGCGACACTTTGAGGAATTCCACAAAAGTAATCACAATTTGTTGCGCTTTTATGTTATTGATCGGGTCCCTCCAACTATCAGATGTGGAGATAGGATTCGTAGATTGCGCCAGCTAGAATCAAATTACATTTTGGAGCTTGATACCAAAATCCCGGGTGGCCTTAATTCTGAAGAAGAATTGTCCTGGTTTTTGGGTGATTGAGCAATTTAGTGATTCTGAATATTTTAGTGATTCTGTTTATCCTTATCTGTGGAGTTAACAATTTACTCCTGGTGGCACTCATTATGATCTTCATTATATTTCTTCTGGATGACATCCTGAGGAAATAAGAAAAATCTTTTTAATGCCTTTTGCAGTCTGTATCCGAATAGTTTAAATAATGATTTTAAATAGCACTTTCACATTTCACTATTGCACTGGTTATGTTGTTTTGTGTAGCATTGGAGTCTATGATCGTGCCATGATATGTAAATTTGTTCCCCCTTTTCTAGGTGGAGAGACAATGTGGATATAAGAATATGTTGAAGATTTAATTTACCAGTGTTGCTGTAACACACGTTATGAAGTAAAAATTAATGCCCACTTGGGCGAGAAAGAGGGAATATTTCATAAATGAAATTTGTTTACCATCCCACTTGGGATTGTTGTATATGGATTATAAAAAATAGAACATTATGATATGTGAGAGATATATCGGGATAGATATCTCACAATATCTTTGTTGAAATATGAACTAAACAAAGTGGTTCAATTTGCAAATTTTCCTTTTGTGTGTAACCAATATTCGATTACTTAAATGCTTGATAAATTCAGCTGTCTCAGTGCCGCCAATACAGGGCATTATAGCGTTATGAATTGTTATTTTAGTATGACATCGGGGGATGAAATCCATGCAATGGAAGGTGACGAGCTATAAACATAAACATATTTGTCGTTTTGAGGGTGTAATTTTCACTGAGGTAACCCGTGTTAAATTATGGAACAAATAGAATTACGCTGGAACTAAAAGAGAGTTATGTTAAGAGTGATTACAGATTTTGTCAAAATCGCCCTAAAGTATAATATTAATTCCACATCAAGAGGATTGAGAGAAAAACGGTGATGTGGCTCGTTTTTCCAGCTATTGTAAAGAAATGTATTGGAAATTAACACAATTAGCTGGTGGTATAAGCTCAGTACTCCCATTATAAAATGGCCGACATTTTTAAAACATGTAAAACTTTGTTCTCACTGTTTAGTCCACTTTCTATGTTGCTTTCACCTTTGGCATGTTGTGGTAATTAGAGTTGTATACATGTATCAAAGAAAAAATAATGGATTTACCCGTGATCAAGGCGTTTACGCCGAAACGCGTTGGGTTTGTTCCGGCTTGGTACCGAGAAATAAAACCTTTCCCAAGCACTTTGGATTTGTGCATTTGTTACGGAAGGAGTGTACGCGCGCAGTTTGTGCGGTGATCTGGATCGAATACAGGGCTGCCTCGGACCCTGACGTGCACCACCGCGAAAGTGTCCCGGCATAAATCGAGGAGGTGGAAAGGCAGTATATATATATATATATATATATATATATATATATATATATATATATATATATATATATATATATATATATACACATATGCTTTTTATAGTAGTACATTTTAAAAGATAACCCAAAAATGTAATATAATGTAAAATATATTTTAATAATAGTGTTACATTATATAAATGTATAAACACATATATGTGTTTATTTAAGTATATATTAATATTAATATATATATATAGGAAATATCAACAATATTATAAAAACTAATATATATACAGACAAATACATATAAACAAATACATTTACCATTCCCACTCCAGTCTGTGAAACATTAGGGAAAGCTTTGGTGTTGGAGTGGTTAAATTTACAATTCCCACTCCAGTCTGTGCAACAGTAGGGAAAGAGTTGGACTTTGAAGGGGTTACATTTACTATTTCCACTCCAGTATAAACAACAGTAGGGAAAGTACTTCACTTCAAACACGTATATTTAAATGACCATATGAATTTAGAACAAATACAAAATTCTTAATATGAACATTATTAATTAACCCAAAAAAAAAGATATCTATATATAAAATAAAATAGTAAGTAAACTATTTACATGATTACTAAACAATGAAATACTTAATTATCAATTAAAAAATGTCATTTATTTAGTACTTAATTAGCTTCCCCCTGTATAACTCTACAAACCTAGAAACCCACATGTAAACTATAACTAAAATAAATAAGTATAACACAATTTACATAATTGATGATCAATTAACTAATTAATTACCAATTAATAAATATTTGTTAATTAATTATTACTTATTTAACATCCCACTCTATATCCCTACAAACCTAGCAACCCGCAATAAAAATATATAGTTATTATACAATTTACATGATTAATAGTTAATTACATATTTAAAAATAAATTAATAATTAATTGTTAATTAATTATAACTTTATTAACTTCCCACCCTATACCCCGGTGAATCCATGAGCCTGCACCTAAAATATAATAAAAAATATATAATTATTAGATAAGTTACATAATTAATAATGAATTAATTAATAAATAATTAATTGTGAGTTAATTATAACTTAACTAACTTCCCACCCTATACCCCTACAATCCCAGAAGCCCGCACCTAAAATATAATAATAATAAACAGTTGTTATAAAAATAAATAAATTATTAATTGTTAAATAATTATTGCCTAATTAATTCCCACCCTGTTCCCCTACAAACCTAGCAACCCGCTACTACACTATAAATCACTATTAGCAATTAAATTAAATTATAAATCACTTAAAATTACAAACTATAATAAAAAATATTATTAACAATTATACAAACAATAATATAATATAAAGGTAATATATGAATTAAAACACATTAGGATAATGAAAAAACAATATTTTTACAACTATATTACTGAAAACAATATTAACAACGATGATATTCTTAACAACGATATTACTTACCCAGAAATAACTACATTCTTGACAACCATATTTCTGCATCACAGCAGTTTTGTATCACAATATTTTTTGTCCAATATTTCTGTCTCCCGATATTTACAACTGAATATTTTGTCCAAATACCACACAAATCTGTCTGAGGGGATTCCTCTATTCTTCATATCTTTACCAGAGAGGCCTGGGCTTCCCAAAATGGAACGCAGGGTTCTCCATGTAATGTACCATTACAGACACACTTGCACTTTTGGCTTCCCAAAATGGAATCCAAGGTCCTCCATGAAATGTATCATTACAGGCATGCTTGCACTCATGGTATGGCCATAGCACATACACTTATCCTGTACTGTTACCTTAATGCATTGTGCCATCACAGACATATACATTCAGCCCACACATTCGTTCTATGCACAATCAATCAATCAGTGTTTGTAAATCGGGCTACTCACCCGTGAGGGTCTCAAGGCGCTGGGAGGGGGGGGGGGGGTGCAGCTCCGGTTCAGTTGAAGAGCCAGGTCTTGAGGTTCTTCCTGAAGGCGTGCAGGGTAGGGGAGCGTCTGATATTGACTGGGAGTTCGTTCAAGGCCTTGGCTGCAACGTATGAGAAGGCTCTTCTGCCTGCTCTGCTTCTGCGGATGCGGGAGGTCTCTGCAAGGGCGAGGTCGGCGGAGCGGAAGTTACTTTTGGGCACGTGGAAGGAGACTCTCTTGTTGAGGTACTTGGGTCCGATGTTGTGGAGGGATTTGTAGGCGTGGGTGAGCAGTTTGAAGGTTATTCTCTTCTCGACCGGGAGCCAGTGGAGGTCTCGTAGGTGTTGGGGCATGTGTTCGTGCCACGGGGTCCCGAGGACGAGTCTGGCTGCGGCGTTCTGGATGGTTTGGAGCTTGTGTAGGAGAGTTCTGTTGATTCCGGCGTAGAGGGCGTTGCCGTAGTCCAGTCTGCTGGTTATGAGTGCGTGGGTGACGGTCTTCCTGCATTCGGGGGTATCCATTTGAAGGTCTTACGGAGGATGCAAAGGCAGTTGAAGCTGGTGGAGGCGACGGACTTGATCTGGCGAGTCATGGTGAGGGAGGAGAGGGGGGCGTGGCCAAACGCCGATGGAGCAGGGCGCCTGAACCTGAGCTCCTGCCGGTGATCCCTCACCCAGAACCATCCTGCCCGATATTGAGGGCCCCTACAACAGATAACGTGCCCCCCGACCCCGGCAGCACAGAGGAGTTTAGTGGTCGCCGGAAAAACGAGGCTAACAGGCGGAAAGCAGCAGAAACGCCGAGCCTGGAGGAAGACCTCGAGGCCGGTCAAAATGGAGCCCGCGGTCGCGATCTGAGAGGCAGCGCCTGGTGGTGGCCGAGAGGCTCGGCGAAACACTGGGCAGGAAGGTCCGTTGCCACAGATCGACTAAGAACCGGAGCCCCTGTTGCCTAAGAACAGTAAGGAGGAGCGGGGGCGGAGGGCTCCTGAGCCACAGCGAAGCGGGAGCTGCCGTTCGGGTCTGGCAGCGGAGGGGGAGTGGCAGGGAAACCCCCCGCTGACATAGAGCGGGAGCAGACATATTGGGGACTGCACCCCGCACCTCCCTGCGTGGAGCGGGAGACTTGAGCACAAAACATAGCCTGGAATAGGGCTGCAAAACCCCGGGAAGCAAATCTGGCAACTCCAGGAGGCAGCCGCAGGGCTCAACAGGATGGCAGCAGCGGCGTGACTGGCCTCGCCGCATAATCACTCCAGCCAGGGGAACTGCGAGGCTCCTCAAGATGGCGCCCGCGACATGAAACAGCCTACTGGGGACTGACCAGGTGCGGGCAGACCTGTGCATCGGAGATAGACGAGGGCCCGAGACGGCGGAACACAGGGCTGGCGTGGATCGGAGAGTTCTGGGGCAGAACGGCAAGCCTCGTATGAAGGAGCGGACGTACTGAGGGAGCGAGGCGGCCAGTCAAGATGGCGCACGGGGCCCGGAATCTACAGCACTAGTGGTGCCCGGAGGTGACCAGCTGAAGCGAGGAAACGAGAGACCGGGCCTCCAAGAGAACGGTGCGCCGCGCGGCGTGGGGAGGTGCCACGGCGGAGGGCCCCAACGACGGAGGTATGGGAGAACCCGCTCTACTATCCCTCAATAAGCGCAAACGCCTACTAGCTGGAGGCACTGTGCGGCCTGAAGGCCCGGGGGCGCTGCTGCTGGACCCCTGCAGCCAAAGACTGTGTCAGCCCCAGAGAGTGCCCACCTCTCGCAGCGGGAACGGTGTCCCATTCTGGTGTGTGGAGGCTGCCTGGGACAGCGTGGGGTGCCCCCGGGGACCTGGGGACTGCTACCTCCTTCCCGCCTTGCTTTCCCCCTGGGGCCTCCGCGGGAGGGGACACCTCACCAGCCACTCGTACCACACATAGTGCACCCTGGGCCCTGCTTGAGGGAGGAGGACTGCGGAGCATTGGCCCCTGGCGCTATTGCGCAAGTGGTCCACCTGAGGCTCGGCCCTGCCATCCACAGCGCCGACGTCGGCGAGGGCACTACCACCGGTGCTGATTCCTGAGGGCGATACCGGAGTGGGGCTGCGCTTGCCTGCTGGGACCTATGGGGCTCCCCCACCTGTGGAGTTTCCCTGAATGCCACAGATACCTGCAAGGGTAGCTAAGAACAGTCACCTATCTGATGCATAACAGCAGAGCACGCAGTAACGAACCTGGGACCCAGGGACAGCAAGGGAGGCGTACAGAGCACACGGTTGACCGCCAACCCACCGCAGGCCCATCCCATTGATCACCGCACTAGGGACAGCGAGTACCCACTTCGACGGCAACATGGGTCGGATCAAAAAGAAACGCGATACCGAGCACCAGGAATCAGCGAGTGACGAAAATGGGGAGTCACGCTTGCGCATGGGGACCCGGAATGAAGGGGCGACACCCCAAGGGGAGCTATTACTCCACGACATCTTGCAGGCCATAGAAAAATCGCAGATGGCAGTGGAGACCAAGATCGACACAATCCGAGAGGACCTGGGCCTCCTACAAGCGGACCATAGAAAACTTAATTAAGCCCTTAAGATTAAGGGCTGACAATAAAAAACCTTGTGCCCTGGTCCTGCTAGACCTCTCCGCGGCATTCGACACGGTCAATCATGACCAATTACTGTTGCGAATGTCTGAGATGGGCTTCCAAGGCACTGCCCTGGCGTGGCTGACCTCCTTCCTGAAGGACCGTTCTCAGAAGATACAGTTGACCGACCATGTATCTGATCTAGGGTCTCTCTCCTGTGGGGTTCCACAGGGTTCGGTGCTGTCACCTCTCCTTTTTAACGCTTACCTTCAGCCCTTGGTAGCTGCACTAAATCAGATGGAGTGTCAGATTTATAATTATGCGGATGACACCCAACTCATCATCCAGATAGATAATGCTCTGACTGCCCACACAAGATTTCAAAGCATTCTGAAATTTGCAGTCAACTGGATGACGGCCAACGATCTTAAGATTAACCCTGATAAGACAGAGGTGCTGGTCATTACCTCAGACTCTAACCCTTGGAAGGACCTTTTTTGGCCCCAAGAGTTGGGCACAACCCCAGAGCCAGCCATGGTGGTTAAAAGTCTGGGTATTAAGATTGATGCCAAGCTCTCCATGATCCAGCAGGTATCGTCAGTAGTGGGAACTTGCTCGGGCATGCTGAGACAGCTGCGAAAACTGGCCCCACTTCTCACTTTCAACACGCTTAGAACGGCAGTATCAGCTTTGATATTGTCACGACTGGATTATGGCAACTCCCTATACATTGGTCTCCCGAGAAACTTGCTGGACAGACTACAGGTCGTCATGAATGATGCCGCCAGATTAATTTTTAGAGTACCCAGGCGAACCCATGCCACCCCCTCCTGCGTCGGTTGCACTGGCTCCCGGTTATGCAGAGAATACAATTTAAGGGCCTCTGCATCGCACACAAAGCCGTCTACGGCCAAGCCCCTAGGTACATTAAGGAGCGCTTAGTCAAATATACCCCAGCTAGGATGTTGCGGTCTTCGGAGGGCAACCTCTTGGTTTGCCCTCGCTTTAAACTGACCTCCAAAGGAGGAAGAGCCTTTTCAACATCTATTCCTCAAATCTGGAACAACTTGCCGGAGAATGTACGTAAGGAACACACTCTGCTTCCGTTCAGGAAGAAGCTAAAAACAGTGCTTTATGCTGACGGGGAGTAATTTAATGAAGTTCCGCACCTCACTTGCAAGGGCTGGGATTCCTCTCATAAGCGCTTAGAGACCTGTAGGTGATAACGCGCTCTACAAATCACAATTACAATTACAACTAGTTGACCGGGTCACAACCGTAGAAGAGGAGGTAGAATGCCTGAGGCCACCGGTAACTGCGACCGCACGCAAAGTCACGGACATAGAAAAAAGAGTCCTGGTTCTCGAACAGCGTGCGGAGGACGCGGAAAATAGGGCCAACCGAAATAACATTAGGGTCACGGGCCTGCCTGAAAAAGTTGAAGGGAACAATATGGTGACATACCTTGAACACTGGCTGCGCACAGCAGTGGCGGAAGAGGGCCTGTCGACGTTCTTCGCCCTAGAACGGGCACACAGAGTCCCCGCTCGAGCACCCCCGCCTGGCAGACCACCGCGGCCGCTGGTAGCCCGCCTCCTCTTCTATAAAGACAGAGACCATGTGCTGAACCAGGCGTGCCTCAAAGGCCAACTCAAAGTGGACAACAGCGTTGTCCGGATTTTCCCAGATTTTTCCCGGGAGGTACAACAACAGCGAGCGTCCTTTGTCACGGTCAAAAGGAAACTGCGCCAAATGGGGGTATCCTACTCTATGGTATTCCCAGCCAGACTCCGTATAGTGCGATCAGGGGGAACCACGTTCTTCACTACACCCCAGGATGTTTGGGACTGGATCGAGGAGCAAGATCCCCGAGACCGGAGACAGGAAGATGAAAACCCAGCTGAAAAGGAACTTACACGCTCTCCTGACAGAGGGACGGCCTCAAAGAGCCACCCGACAATGGAGGAGAAGCACCGGGACAGAGCAAGTGCGATTGCAGGGGTGGCCTCACTGAGCACAGCGAGCACCCGGAATGCTCCCTTGCATTCCAGTGAGGAACAGAGAGACTCGGACTCTGAGACCAGCTCGAGCACGGTGGGAGATGCCAGTCAAGTCCTACCGCACGTAACACCCAGATCAGCAGACGACCTGATGTGATGCAGATCGAGCATGCAAGTACAGCCAGGACTATATTGTGGGAGGCGGGAGACGGCGCTAGTGTCGCCCTACACAATGTCAAGAGGGGTCCCTATACAATTGTATTAGACCTATACACTGGGGGGAACCGAGGGGGCGGAGAGGATGGCTGTTCTCCAGGCGGCCACTGGCCTAGTCACCACTTTCAGACTCTGACTGTTAAGGCACGAGGAGTGCAAGGTTTGGATGGGGAGACATTCTCACTTGTCCCGGGGAAGGGAGTTGGGATGTTTATATTGTTTTCAGTCGGGGGCACTGCTGTCTATCTCTACGCGGGGCCACAGGTCATTGCTTGGAGGCTCTCATCCTCACGAAGTTGGGCGCCGGGTGCCGGGAGGGGCAGGGAGGCCAGACGGAGGTGGAAAGGCTGATTTGCAATGCCCAATCAGACAGAATATAATCTCCTCTCCTGGAATGTCCGGGGGATGCACAAACGATACAAAATCTTCTCCCAACTAAATAGACGGGGGGTTCACATAGCAATGCTACAAGGGGCGCATACATTAGCATCCGAGGGGGCGGCATTACACCGTAGGTGGAGAGAGCCAGGCATACTACACCACGTACTCGGCATTTGCCAGAGGGGTCCTGATCTGGATCAGGGCGGGTGTCCCCTTCCAACACACCGACCACAAAGTGGACCCAGAGGGCCGGTATGTGGTGGTCACTGGGCGCCTAGACGGGCAGGACGTCACACTGATCAATGTCTACGGCCCGAATACGGACCAAGGAACATTCTTTGAGCACTTATCAGGGTCGCTGGCTCCATATATGACGGGGTCAATTATCATGGAGGGTGACTTTAACTGTATTGCAGACCCGGCCCTGGACCGTTCACACCCACCGCTTCGAGGTGCCCCAGTTCATAGGACTGCTAAGATGTTTAGGGAATGGCAATCTCATTGGGGGTTGGTTGACACATGGCGACGGACGCACCCACTGGACAGGAAGTACTCCCACTTTTCCCACGTACATGACTTACACGTCCGCCTGGACACCTTTCTATGCTCCCCAGACATGCACACCCAACTCCACAAGGCGGAATACCTCACCCGAATGGTGTCGGACCACAATCCTTTATTAATTCGACTGCAGTGGGGACACAAACGACAGCCCATCCCCACCTGGCGTCTCAGGCCGGAGGCACTAGAGACCAGGTGTTCCACCAAGAGATCAAAGAGCAAATCACCACATACTTTACGGACAATGCACACTCCACAGACTCCAGGGTGACTGAATGGGAGACCTTTAAGGCAGTGATTAGGGGCGCTGCATGGCATTATCCATAGGAATTACGATATACACTACTGGCTGGCGTAGAGCGAGGCAGATCGTGCGTTGAGGGAGGTGGAATGCAGATGCCCGTCCAATCCAGACCTCCGTCAGGAACTGCTTGAGGCAAAGGAGGAGGTGGCTGTACAGGAGGAGAGATTGAGGTGCTTTGACTACCGGGCGTATATGGACAGAACGCATGCAGAGAGAGACAAGGCGGGTAGACTGCTGGCATGGCTCGCTAATCCCACCTGCAGGGAGAACACAATCTTAGAATTGACGGGGCCGGAGGTGCGACATCTATACCGGCAGGACGACATAAATGACAGTTACCGCGTTTACTACAAGAGACTTTATAGGAGCGCTGGGCCCCGCGGGGAGGAGGAAATGGAGGAATATCTGGCAGACCTCCCGATACATGCCCTGATAGATGAAGACGCAGAACTCCTAGGAGCTGCAATCTCGTAACGTGAAATCCGGGTAGCCATTAAGGCACTGGCGAGAGGGAAAACACCGGGCACGGACGGGACATACGCATATGCATACGCGGTTGAACTGACCCCCAGGTTGGTCGAGATGTACGCAGAGGCAAAGGAGAAGGGCCACTTGCCGGGTACGACTAGGGAAGCGGTGGTAATACCGCTGTTGAAGCCGGACAAGTCTCCTTTGGAGGGTGAAGCATACAGGCCATTGTCGATGCTCAATCTCGACTTTAAAATCCTAAGTAAAATATTGGCGACGCGCCTACTCCCCTTCATAATACCTCTGGTGCACCAAGACCAGGCAGGCTTTATCCCTCGCCGGAATACAACCCTAAATATCCGCCGACTACTGTCCCATCATCGAACTAGGGACGACGGCGGAGCAGGGAGGCGGTGTTCGCCATCGACATGGAAAAGGCATTTGATAGCCTTGAATGGGGGTTCTTGTACGCAGTACTAAAAAAATGGGCCTAGGGCTGGGATTTATACGCTGGGTGCAGTTATTATACACTGACCCGGTGGCGAGGGTCCGCACTGGACGCACAATTTCGGAGCAGTACCGGGTAGAGGGGACGCGCCCGGGGTGTCCACTCTCCCCACTGCTGTTCGCCTTGGCAGTGGAGCCATTAGCCTGCATAGCGAGATCTGGAGGGGCGTATCGGGGATCCAGGTGGGAGAGGCTACGGCACCAAATAGCAATGTATGCGGATGACCTCCTTCTATTCTTAAACGATGCAGAGGACGATCTGCGGGAGCAAAGGCTATGATGGAGCGCTTTGGCTCCCTGTCTTAGGAACTACGAGGAACTGGCTGAAGTCCAAACTATTCCCTTTGGTGAGGGATGCGAGGCCCCCTGAACTTGGGGAATCTGCGGTGGGAACCCCGCTGCTTCCGCTGTTTGGGAGTACATTTTCCACTCTATGGAGGATGTGAAGGAAGGCAATGTAGGGAGGGCGCTCCGCTCGCTTAAAGACACCATAGCCTTCTGGGGAGACTTCCCCTCTCGGTGATGGGTCGCATCTCACTACTTAAAATGGTGGCTCTTCCTCGGCTGCTTTACTTCTTTGTAACACTCCCGATTTGGATATCAGCGGCTTGGTTCCGAGAGCTGGACTCCTGCTTGTCGGCCTTCATATGGGGGTCAGGACGCAGACGGGTAGCCCTTAATACGTTAAAGCGGCCCAGATTGGGGGGAGGCATGGCGGTGCCTGACATGGAGGCCTACTACTCAGCAGGACAACTGCAGAGGTTCACACAGTGGGTGGTGGGAAGCAGGGAACCGGACAGGGGAGTGCCACCTTTCGCTCCGGACAGGGCTGCGGTGTTCCGAACCCTGCTAAGGACGGTCAGGCCTCAACAGATCTGCAGCAATGAACATAGAGTCATAAATCGTTGCTGGGGCAGATGCCTGCAGAAAACCAGAACAAGGCGCCCATATTCTCCAGAGATGGCACTGCCGCTGTTGGAAGCCCTTCCCCATGGGGGACAGTGGCGGGGCCTGGATGATTGGGTCAAAGCAGGAGTGACGAAGGTTGGGGATCTTTTCCGGGACGGGGAGCTTTTCTCCTTTGCGGACTTCAGCGCTGACTGGGACATACCACAGGGGCACTTCCTACTATACGGGCGGTCACAGGAGCGATGAGACGACATTGGGAGCGAGACGGCGGAACCTCTGCGACACACCACATGCGAATACATAAGCTTGGCGGGTGGAACCATCAAGGCTGTGGCGTGCCTCTATAGAGCCTTAGGGCGAGACTCCATACAACCGCTGGACAGACTAAGACATAAATGGGGTGACGACATTGACAGGCCACTAGACGACAAGGACTCGGACAATATTTTAGAACGAACTGCCAAAGTATCTCAAAACGCCCGGTTTAGCCTGATAAGTTTCTATATACTCCATCAAGCTTACCTAACTCCAGAGCGCATTAACCGCTACTTTGATGGCGCGGACGCCCGATGCCCGAGGTGTCATGCGCAGGGGCGACTTTATGCATATGGTGTGGAGCTGTGCCTCCTTAACGCAATACTGGCAGGAAGTGACACAGGTGACAGCGAGGGGTGACAGAGAGGGTGGTCCCTGCACACCTGCCCACGTACTGCTCCATTTGTTTCCACACACTGCCAAAACCAAAAAACACAGCTAGGTTCCAGGACCTGGCATTTATTCTGGCGAAACGAGAAATAACCAGTAGCTGGAAGAAACCGGAGGGCCCCAACGTGCACAGATGGAAGCGAGAGCTGGTGAAATGGGCGGGTTGTGAGGGCAGGGTCCTGCTTAGGAATGCACAGCGTGGAGTGGGCAAGCCGGAGCGAGCCCAGGCATGGGAGGGGCTGATGGCGGACTTAACAAGAGATGGTGGGGAATCGGAGGCTTCCACCCCAGAGAGACCCCCACACGAAGAGAACCCCCAGGGACCAGATTAAGACGGAACAACTCAGTAGAGTCAGAGAGCTGGGAGCGCTCCACGGCATCGACACACATAGGAGAGGAAGGGGGTTGCGATGGAAGGTCCCAGCACAGCACCATTACCCACACCTCGAGCGCAAGAGAGTCTACTAACTGAGCTCAGTAGTAGTCAAGGGGAGACAGCAGTGCGGGGAGGGAGGTGGAGGGGGAGACGTAGTTTCTTGTTGGGGGAGAGGGGAGGGGGGAAATTTCTTGTATATATGATGTCCTGATATTAGATAGCAGTGAGACCGCTATAGCCAAACATTTGCGAATGGGACTAAGTAAGGATAACAACAGATGCAGTTGCTCGGTCGTGTTCTATTTTTTATTGCACATTGACACCCTGAAAAGGGTCATGCTGTATGACATGTAAAAGGCAATAAAATTTGTTTACAAAAAAAATGGTGAGTCGAGGATGATGCCGAGGTTTCGTGCATGGTCAATGGGGGAGGGTGGACTTCCGGGGGCTGGGGGAAACCAGGTGTTGTCCCATGCGGAGGTGGAGGGTCTGAGGACGAGAACCTCGGTCTTCTCCGAGTTGAGCTTTAGGCAGCTACTTTTCATCCAGGCTGCAACGACCCTCATTCCTTCCTGGAAGCAGAGTCTGATGTCATCGGGGTTCTTCGTGAGGGAGAGGATGAGCTGGGTGTCGACGGGGCGGGGGGCGGGGCGGGTTTGGGTGCGATGGTGGTGTTGAAGGTGAAGAGTACGCAGTGGTGGTCCGTCCAGAGGGGCTGGTGTGGCTGAAGTGGATGCTTGTCCCTCCTGCGAAGACGGGGTCGAGGGTGTGTCCTGCTCTGTGAGTGGGGGTGGTGACGAGCTGCTTCAGTCCGAGGTTGCACAATGCTCAGTACTATAGCTTTTCTGTGTTGTGCCATGGTGTGCTACTTGCAAACCCACACATTGCTAGCAGACACATTCACCATCCATATGCTGCACAGCACTTCACCCTTCATGTATTGTACTTCTCGCAGGCACACATAGACCCATCACATGCTTCCAATGTGCATTCACTCTACATTCCTTCATCTCTCATGTAATGTATCCCTAGCAGGTATACATACACACAGTACACGCACCCACTATGCATGTACTGCACAGCACTGCTCTATCTCCCTGCATTGTACCCTTCTTAGGCACACATACATCCAGCCCACAGTCACCACCCCTGCACTATGCAGCACTCTACATCTAACTGATGGAGGCCAAGAGTTAGTTAAGCACACAGCAGTGGAATTTAAAAATGTGAGTGAACCTGTAGGTCTCACTCCAGTGACACAAGGTAAAAGGAGTGTTTATTCCTACTGATCACTTCACAGTATGGTGCCACCACTGCTCTTGTGCAGCTTAACTCCTGCCTACCTCCACCTCTATGAGGGTAATGCTTTGGGTGCGCCTCCCATCTAACTAAACCACAATCCGTGGGACAGGCCTATGTATATATTATCCAGTGGCGGTTGCCAATGGGTAGTTATAGTTGGGTCAGCTGTTCCATAAGAAAAGCACTTTATGAGTTGCCAATAACTTTGGCGCTGTTTGACGAATCTCCATGAAACTTTCCAAAAAGGTGCTACTTTTCTACTAGTTTGTGCATGGAGACTTTCGGGGTGATCCATCAAGCGGGGGCGAGAAAAACAGGGGGGGGGGCACAAAACGCAAAAACCCCATGGATTTCCATAGTCTTCTTTAGGCAGAGCTACAGCAAAATCTGCTGAACGGAATTACACCACATTTGGCAGGAAGCTAGACATTAGTCCGCAGATTGTCCTTGTTGTAATTTGGTGTAAATCCATTCAGTAGGTTTTTAGAAATTTGAGGGTCAATAATATTTGTATATCTGGACGGTTGGGTCTGCGAGAGGTTCGAGCGCCTCTCGCGGGAGCATCAATTTAAAAATAGAGCATTCAAATAATCAATAAATTAATCAGCATTCGTAAAGTGCACCGACACCCCTAGGGGTATCTGGGTGCTGTGTCTCTTTCGAAAAGCCAGGTCTTGATTCTCTTTCTAAAGTCTGCCAGCAAGAGGGCAGTACGTAGATGGAGGGGCAGGTCGTTCCAGATCTTGGCCTCGATGTAGGAGAAGGAGAGGCCACTGCTGCGACTGCGACGGATGCAGGAGGTGTGTGCGAGGGCAAGGGTGAAGGAGTGCAAATGTCTGGAGGGTTGATGGAAGTTGAGTCGATGGTAGATGTAGGAAGGTCCCAGGTCGTGGAGAGCTTTGTAGGCGTACGTGAGGAACATGAACTGGCATCTCTTCTGGATGGGGAGCCAGTGGAGATTTCTCAGGTGAAAGGGTGATTTGTGTCCATGTGGGGAGGTCTAGGATGAGTCTGGCTGCAGCGTTCTGTATGGTCTGGAGCCTTCTGAGGAGCTAGGTGGCCCAGTGACCTTTATTTGTCTTGGACCAATTTGCTCCCACGTTAATCAGACTCGTGAGCGAGGGCTCTGATTTGCTGCCAGCAACATGATAAAAAATGTTGCTGCCAGTCATTACAGGGCTCATGGACTTAGTCCCCTGTCCTTAGGTTTGAGAAAAAAAGATTTAAGAGGGATGGGTAGTGATAACCTGCCCTCCTAGGCCTTGTGGGGGGGGCCCAGACGGACCCCCCAGGTTCAAAGTTGAAAAAAACCTGCAGTTTTTGCTGTAATCACGTGGGACTCCTGCGGGATCATAAAAACAAAATGGCGACCTGGGGTCACATTGGTAAATTGAGGGGAGGGAGTGCTCACCCCCGAGCAGGAGCCCACCCCTTGGCCGAAATGTGTACAAAAGGGAAAGGGGGCCACGCGGCCATCTCCCCAAGCCATTGCAGGCCCCGGTGAGCCCACCCCCGGGGACAAAACTTACAAAAAGGGAGGGAGCCACATCCCCCAGGGCCGCTACTTTTAACAAAATGGGAGTGGGGCCGCACGGCACCCCTCCCATAGCCATTATTGGCCCCAGGGACCCCATCCCCGGGGGCCTGCTCACATACTCTGCCCCGGGAGCCCACTCCCGGGACAAAGTAGTTTCCTTGCCTGCACCGACAGGGAAACTTGTGTTTGCTACTGTCTGGTGGGAGCAGTTTTAAAACTCCTACCAAACAGGAGCAAACGCAAAGTCTGCTCCCAGCTTGTGCAAGCTTTAAAAATCCTCCCACCGGCTAGGAGCAGATTTGTGATCTTTTTCCCAGCTCATACTGATGCCGCGCACCCCCCTCCCCTTAAAAATGTAGAGTCCTCCATACAAAAAAAGCTGTTCTCCAACTAAAACTTGGGAACTACCTAGGGTTCCCTTCTCTTTTTTGCATAATTCATGCTGCACACTAAGCTTGAAAGGGCATTGTTTTGACTTATACCGGTTGCTCCCTTGTGTCTGGACAGAGCTGTACCTCTCTGATAAGCTCTAACAGAGTGAAACACGTGTAAGGGGTTGCTTTTATTCATTGCAGGTAGGCTTGGGTGGTGTTTTACCAATACAAAGCTGTAATACTGTGCTTTGAGTGGTAAAACGTTTTTGTCATTTTTCAGCTCGGCGTGGATAGCACTAAAAATAAATTATTTAGGGCCTGATTATGACTTTGCCGGTGCGTGGCCCGTCTCGCCTCTGCACCACCAAAGCTATGGTCAGACCGACTGCAAGATTAGGAGTTTTCTCCTGTCTCGCGGGCTTATTTTTCTTACGTTCCCACGGCGGCGACGTGCAGGAAATGGTGTGCATGCACACAGGGGGGCACATGTTGTGCCCCCTGTGTATGTCCACATGCAGAAGAGGCACAGGGAGCCCTGCAGGGCCCCCTTTGTTTCCTCTCCCCAAGGTTTTTCCTGGAGGAGGAACCTCAATGACACCGCCGGCGGAGAGGAAACTCATAATATGCCTGGTGGGACAAATTGCAGCCTCCTGACCCCCGCAACACAGCCAGAGAATGGCGGTTCCCTGGAAGCTCTGGTGGGGCTGTGGCGGTCTGACCGCCCGATTCGTAATAGAGCGGTCGGGAGACCAGCACAGTCACGACTCCAGGAGTCTGGGAGTCCGTGTACCGCCAGACTCGTAATCGGGCCCTTAGTGTTTTAGGGTTTCCCACGGAAACAAAAACATTATTTTTCTAAATGAACAAACGACCTAAATCAAATTAAGTATATGTAATATATTTTAATTTAAGTATTTAAAAAACATTAATACATATTAAAAATGTGTCTTTATTTTTAAACAATTTTTCATGTTTAATAAGAAATCATTTCTATTTAATTGTTCATTATCTATACAAATGTATTAAAATATTCATTAAAATATTTAAGATGCTGAAGAGCAGTAGAATTTTATTTAAATGCTTTTGATAGTGGGGAAATATTTTATTTTATAATAAATAACATAAAAAAATACAAACATTGTAAATTAATTCAACAAAGTAATAAACATTTATTAAATAATTATACAATGTAAACTTAAAAATGAAATTAAAAAAATATGAAATCCTAGTTTGTTATTTTAATATGTTAAGTCCAAATCTATTTCCTAGTCTACCTCCAATCCTACACCTTTTGGGGAAAGTACATGTATTGTGAGGTGTCGAATTTACTATTCTAACTCCAATCCCACTAACATTGTGCAATGTGCATATATTGTGAGGGGTTGAATTTATTATTATAACTCCAATCCCACTAACAGTGGGGTAGGTGAATATATTGGAAGGATGATTCAAAATTCAATACCACAAATGTTGAAGAATGGCATATATTGTTTTACTAATCCAACTTCAATACCTTCAATAATTTGGAAATCATATTTACCATTCTAAATTCACTCACACAAAAAGTAAAATGCATACATTTACCATTCGAACACAAATGCCATACACATTGGGAAGGTGTATGTATTGTGAGGATGTGGTGGATGTACTATTCTAATGCCAGTCCTACAAATGTTAGAGAATGGACATACATTGGAAGGAGTCAGATTCACTTTTCTAACAGCAATCCAACAAACATGTGGGGAAAATGCATATATTGCAAGGAGTCAGATTTATCATTATAAATTCAATACAACAAACAGTGAGGAAGCATGTATATTGGGGCAGAGGGATGGACTGGACTTCTTATTCTCACTACATTCTCACAAATATTGTGGAAAGTATACGTATTGTGGGAGGGTCTAATTTGCTTTTCTAGCTCCAATACCCTAAACAATAGGGAAAATCTATAAGTTGAGGGTGAAGGGAGTGTAGGGCTTGGTATTTTCAAATCCACTCCAACTCAAGTTTGAGGAAGTGCATATATTTGTGGTGATCAGATTACTATTCTAGTTCCAATCCCACAAACATTGGAAAAAGTCTATATTATAGGGGTATGGTAGTGTATTTAATACTCTAACACCAATCCAAAAACATTGCAAAAAATACATTTATTGGGAAATTCAAAGTAAGAAATGTTACATTTTATTGATATAAATTTAATCAAGGAATTATATCTTATATTAGATCTTATATTAGATATCTAAGGCATAGCCAGTCTGTTTGTATAATTATTAGCATAATTTTAAATCTATCATTAGAGCTCACATATGAATTCATGGAAAAAATAAAAATACCCAAAATTAAAAACTTACACATAAATACAACCAGAATAAATGTTTTATGCAAGTTAATGTTTGAGCATAACATATATTAATTTCAACACTGATCCTCAATTTTTATTTCCTGGTATTATTATTAAAAATTCCACACATATTATTTTATAAACAAATTAATGTCACTGTAGTGCACAATAAATATGTAAATTAATAATGCTAACAATAAGGCACTACACGTACAACTCCCTTACAGCCCACAACCCATTGCAAAAAATGGTTAAAATGCATAAAATGAAAGATTTATTAAATCCTAATAGTTTATTTCACATTATTTGGGAAGGAATTAAATTCATTTAAATTATTAGGTGCAATTTAAATTATGTATGTATGCATGTCATTATGTAACTACATGTTTAGTATTTCTATAATGCAAACCTAATCAAAAGGTAGCGGCGCACTACACCAGGACAAGGACAAGCATAAAGTCAAAGAGTGATAACAGAGGTAGCTGGTATGTAAAAATGTAAAAATACATACAGAAATGATATAAGTGTAAAATATTTGTTAGTAAAATACTACACAGCCATAACCACCAAAACAAGTTCAACCCACAAACAAAGTGCCTAACAAAAAAACAACAGACTAACATAGTTTGACCTAATATTTTAATAAAAATGCATCCAACAAAATACATTTAAACCATATTACATATCACAATAGTTTAATAAACTATGGAGGTATATTTACAATAAAGTAGCGGAGCGCAGGTTAGCTCCAAAATATCTAACGCCGTGCTCCGTCACTTTAGAAAGGCAGGAATGTGCCGTATTTACAACAAAACAGTGCACCCCTGCATTTTTCCCTGCGCTGACACTAAATTAAGCTGCCTAGCGCCAACGCAGTCACCCTTGCACCATAGTGTAAGAGTGCCTACGTTGAAGGAATGATTGTTTATGTGCAGGAAGGTGTCCCTTCCTGCAAATAAACAATCCAGAATGGTGATTTTTAACTTCAATGTATGCTACATTGTGCAGCAAACATAGAAGTTGCAAATCGTCATTTTTTTAATGATTGTTTATGTGCATAGCATGGGTCCTAAGACAGGCAAGGAAAATAAGCTACACTGACTATAGGTTCGGAGTAAGTAACTGTGAGAGGACTGTGAGAGGACCCCTCATACATCTGAGTCCCAATAGCACTGCACCAGATTTACTAATGGTAGCTGTTCCCTGCACTAGAGCCATTCTTGTTTACAAGAGAATTTATTTGCAGCATTGTACCATTTCTTTGAGTCAACAATCCCTAAAATTTAAATGTTGTGCATCTCTTTGCTAGTCCTTAAATTATGTCCACCACCAAAAGTAACATGCTGGTTGGGTCATTTAGAGCTTCACAGAAGTCGTACACATGCTTAAAAAGGCAGATATCCCATTGATTCTATTTACATTGTATAGATGGCTATAATCTCTAAATAGTTGTGTAAATGACAAGGTCGGAATCGCTGAAATCCTTCAAACCTAGTCAAGGTAATATCCAAGTACCAATTACAGAGATTGAGCCCTAGACAGGAGGTGCTTTGGAACCATCCACTGAGTCTATCACACTCTGTAGGTGAGGCTGTGTCCTTATGTCAAACCAATGACCCATCAAGCCCTATACCATGCTGGCTCTCTATTTATGTGGTACAATCTGAGCATCTTGCCCAGTAGGATGCAGACTGTGGACCCTTACCATTCCTGAAAGTCATCAGTCCTAGAAATGATAAGCCCTGTTTACCTGTACAAATGTCTTGAATCGTAGGAGACGTGGCACCCTACACAGTCAAGTCACAGTGGTTATGCAATTGTTACTTCTATTTCTTTGTTCATGTGTTTTTCTCTATTGGCAGCATGCCAACACATTGTCACTTTGAGATACTGGAAACCTACTGGCTTGAAAGAAAGAATAGTCAATATATAAGGAGATGTTTGTCAGATTCACCTGCTGCAGAGATATGTGTTACATGTAGATCTTCATTTAAATATTGGTAAGCTAGCAGATGCAATTAATGTGTTTGCTACAGTTATCTACGTGCATGCCTGCTTGACACAGTTTTCAAAGCTAATAAGGTAACGCAGCAGGTTGATGCATCTTGGGCTGGGGTGTTGTAACTTGCAGTGCACTGCTTTTTGTAGCTTTCACTTATTGTTAGAAATTCTACAAAGTAGGTAAAAACAAGCATTGGTAATGCATCAGTCTCGCCTATGTGATGAATAATGAGTTGTAGTTATCAATCACCGTCGGGGACAAAGGAAAGGGCTCCCTGACAAGTGTCACAGGAGTGGAGAGGATGTGGCACAGCGGACAGAGCTGCTGACTGAAAAGCTGAAGATCCTGGATCGAGTCTCAGTGGCCCAACATCCTGTGATTCTGGGCAAATCACTTCATCTCTCTGTGTGATAAATTGTGCTATATAAATCTGCTGCAAGACAAAAAAGCTGAAAGAGGCAAAACTTTATGAAAAAATAGTTCCACCAAAGTGGATGTTAACAGTATTTCAGCTACGGGAAACTGATAAGAGAAGCAGGCCAGGAACAAGCATTGGTAAATGCAGGAAAATATGCTACACCCAATAGAAACAGATGAAAAGTAAGTGGCAAGCACAGGAACCAATGAATTGCCGGGGGGCAGTATGAAAGCCCCATTTAAGATTTAGATTGAAAACAATAGATTTCACAAGCACAGCGCAAGTGCTGTGCAGGCGAAACCTAATGAGTTAAGCAGAAAACTACTTACATTTTGAATATCAAGAGAGGTATCTGGAGTGCTCTATTTCTGATGAAGCCTTCTAGCAGCAGATTCCTCACCTTTTGAATATTCCCAGGCCTCACAGTGGACACTTTTAAGCAGTACCGCAGTGTGCCGCCAGATGATGCTGTGTAGCTCCGCTCTGGAAATGACGTGTGAAGCCTTTACAGGCACTACTCCTGCGCAGTGACTTCATTTCCTTTCTTTCTGTGCCACCAGATGTGGATTTGGAGCTCCCTTCACATCTCTCCATGACATTTACCTCAACATTTTCTTCAGTATGCAAGGCATGTCTCCAAAAAAATACAACAGGTTTTCAACCCTGGAGGGACTGTTGCAAGCAAATGTCTGTGCCTTTGGTGTCTGGGGTCCAGCCACGACTCCATTACCTGCAGAACTCCGCACTGATGAACCCGAAGGCCATGAGGCAAAGCTCTACATTGCCAAGCCCAAAGTTGACAAAGCCATTCCAGAGGCTGGTCTTTCTCAAGGTCAAAGTCTTCAGAAATATCCAAGAAGTAGCGTGAGAAGTCGAAGCATGAGTCCGCCACTTCAGGTTTACCTGAACAGGCACAGAGGCAGCACCACAGCTCACAATCTTACTCCCTAAGTTGGCCAACTTCGAAGCCGATACCGCAACTTGTTCTGGCCTAACCTAAGTTTCCAGCACAACACAACAGACCAAAAGGTTCCGAGCAGACATGCTCCTGCTTGTCAGATAAATATCAACAAGGAGAGACCAGAAGCGCGTCTATGGTAAGTAAACATGATCCCTAAGTTTACATGCATCCACAAAAAGGTATGCAGTTCCTATGCAGGGGGAAGAGAAAGCTAGAAAACAGGTCGGAAGACACTGGTCAAACCGATCAGAGGGGTCTGATTGATCAGAAGCAAGAGTGCTCACACACCCAGATGGGTGTCATGCTTCATCACCAGGCAGCTCCTTGTTGGGCCAGAGCTGAAATGCAATGCCCTTGAGGGGGCTCTTTGCTGGAGATCTGTAAAAGATTTGAAAAGATGTGATGAAGTGTTTGTGGAGATGCAGTGTGTGTAGTTTGGTGACTAAGCGGCATTCCATGGGTAGTGCATGGGCCTTTCAATGCAACCACCCATGGGTTTTGGTGCAAATCCCTATTGTAGGAAAATGACTCTTTTTGCATGATCACCTCTAATATGTTTGGACTGATGCTGCAGTTTTCTTTCACTGTGTGCTGTGGAACTCTGCTAACTAGCCCCAATGTATGTTCTTTGACCCCTAAAACATGTAGAAATTGGCTATACCTCTAATTGCCATACTTAACTTACTTATAGGTCCCTATTGTATGCTGAAAAGTGTACTCGCTGCCTGTAAGCTAAATGTTACTAGTGGACTGCAGCACCCATTGTGCCTTAACTTGTGTTGCAGTGCAAAACATGTCTGCAGGCCTACTACTATTGCCTGTGTGTGCATTTTTAAAACTGCAAATTCGACCTGCCCAAATATTCCCTTTTGACAGGCCTAAACCCCGCTTTTGAATAGTACTAACTCATCACCAAGTAGGTCTTAAATTACCATAGGGCTGGGTGCATGGTATTTTTAAAAGTAGGATATGTTTAAAGTTTAATACTAAACATGTCCTTACAGTGACAATGCTCTAAAAGTTATTTTCACTGTAGAAGGGTTAGGTGTACCCTAGGGATGAATTTGGATACAATATTATATTTAATAATGATATATTCACCTAGGATTCAGCTACAAGGTTCATTCTTGGACTTTTGAAAATATTTATAAAAACCCAATTCACTGGTAAAGTTGGATTTGTAATAAATATTTTACAAAAGGTCATGTTAAAAAGTCAACTTTTACCTGCTTAAAGTTTCTAAAAGTCCCTTTGTATTAGCTTCCAGCTGTCACCCAAGAGATGAATCGCTCCTTTGATGACGTGTGAACTTGCTCCCAGAGGTGATACAAGGGCCTTGGGAGTGGTGAAGTGTTCTGTTCCTCTGAAAAAATGACCATCTGAGCTGTGCCCGCAGCTTAATTAACCTCCGCCCAAGTCCTGTTCCTGAGGTCTGGGACCGTTGAGTGTGCCAAAGTGTTCTCCTCCTAATAGCAGGAGAAATCTGTAACTTAGAAAAAATTTGGCTCCAAAAACCTCTGTAGGACCAGGACAAACCTGCCAAGTCAATGCCTTCCTGCACATAAACAATCTTTAAATGGCGTTTTGAAACTTCTATGTGTGCTCCTTAATGCAGCACACATAGAAGTTGCAAAACGTAATTTTATTGATTGTTTATGTGCAGGAAAGATACCTTCCTGCACATAAACAATAAATGGCGTTTTGCTGTTTCTATGTGTGCTGCACAGCGCAGCTGATCCAGCGCGGCTAATATAAATTTTCCTTATGACACTAATCCAGAAAAACACCTACACAACTTTGATCAATTGAAACTTATGTCGGTGGGGCCCATAACACCGCATACATACATTCATTCAATTCTCTGGATCAAGCGCTAAGGAAAAATGTGTTGCTGGACAAGCGGGATACCTTATTAAAATGACAGAATTATAACCTATACATTATATACATTAACTTCGGATCCTGTCGGTTCTAAACATCAGGGTACTCTGCTATTCGGTCGATGGACCAACTAGTAGAATCAGTTGATGGTGATTAAGACCAGCTCAATCATAATTGAAACCTTTAGCATTTATAAATCACAGTTTTATTTAGAGAAACCACAGACTCATTTAGTGTTAGCATATCATTTTATCTAAATTTCTTTAAGCAAAGGTAAAGTTCAATTTATTAGCAAATACATTTATTATATCAGTAAACATTTTAAGTAAAAGTTAAAATAAAGATGGGAAATATTCATTACCCATGGCCATTGGGCGATGACAAGAATGGTTCATCAGGAAAGAGAGATGAACCGCAGATCACAAGATGGACTCCCAAAACTGACTGACTGTCCCACTAAACTCCTCGGATGCAAACTCCTCCCGGGCAACTCCCGCAACAGTCTCGTTCCTTCCCCAGTCAAAGTTCGTAGTTCAAAATGACAGAGTCTCTCGCAGCATCAGGATAGAATAAAAGAAGCAGTTTTTTCACAACGTAAGAGCAGACCCTCTTATACCCTACTTTCTGTCTCTCTACACTTAAAAGTTGCAATCTTTAGGGGCAAGTATCACGCTAATTGGTCCATTGGAGGGGTGGTGATGGTCACCTCATCGCCCTCCTTGTTTGAACCGGTTTGGGGACAATAAAGCACACAATAAGTCTCATGATCACGGTATCCAAAAGTAGTCCAATTTGTTAATCCATTTTGTAACAAACTTTGATGGTCACACATTAGTTCATCCCCTGTCGCTCGATTTTCCCATCCGTTCCCAGGCATATATGCTGAACACTTGGCAAGCTCCTCGTTGCATGTCAGATTGGCCTTGACATCTCTCACTCTGAGCACAGGCTGCATACACGTGACTGGAGCATTCATACTGAGTCTGCACGGGGGCAATCTTATTCAGCGCACACGATCTCGTCCTTTCCAGCGGCCATTTTAGAAGCATGGCCTAGCAGGCCAGAACGAAACTAATATAAGTACAAACACAACGGAAATTAAAACATGGAAAATAAGCCTTTCTGTTTACCACCCACCATTCTAAAGACCCGTGTTAGGTATTATCTAGCAGAAGCGACATTTAAAGCCATTTTACTTACCACCTGCATTCTTTACCACGATGCAATTTGACTACGCAACACAAATCATGCAATTTACTCTATTTACTATGCAAATCACAATACTCAGGTTATTTGCTTTGCATTTGTAAATAAATTAGATTTTGCAACATTTAGCAAGTTGCCCACGTGTAATGTCTACTAAAAAGCTGCACTTGTTGATTAGTTCATGCGTTTTCAAAACAGTTAGTATCATTAATCGTTATGAGGTCATTAATTTGCAAGGGGTACACAATTATTTTGTTTCCCCTGCTCCATCAATTCCCCCCTTTGGTGATTTTTAACATCACCACTAAAACCTATCCCTACAAAATTTTATCAGATAAATGTTTCTTGTCCACTTGTATTTGTTAATTTAGACAATCGTGTTCTTTTCATCTTGTCTTTTAGACCTTTTGTACATGTTCTCTTTAAACTCTTCCAATTCGATCTCTCCTATCTCCCGTTCTCTTTCTTTATTTTTCTCATTTTGTCTTTTTACTTTATTTTGTCTTTTTCTTCTTTTAACACACGCATATGCTAACCTCAATATTGATATTATCACTATTACTAAGGTCACTGGAATTAGTATTTTCCCAATATGAGAACTACCTATTTCGGTGAACCATTTCTTCATTGAGGAAAACCTTTTGCCAAGTCTCTCCCAAGCACCTTCAACCTCCAGTTGGGCAATTTCTTTATGTAAATCAGTAATGTTTTTTATATACTTCTGTATATTCTGACTTTTGTCTGGAATGTAAGTGCAACAATGTTGTGCCTTCAGCATTCCACAGACTCCACCCTCTTTTGCCAAAAGAATGTCAAGGGCAAGTCGATTTTGCATTACCATAGCTCTCATGGCAACCATTTCAGTATTTATCATCAAGAACCCTCCAGCAGTATTCGTTGATAAACGATCTACTACTGTAGACAATTTCCGAATCTTGTATGCATTCAAAGATATACCCACTGCTGGTATCAATGCTCCAAAAATATCACCTATTATTTCTGAGAAGCTTTCCCTTCTCCTACGGGTTAATGGTTTACCTATCTCGTGAATTCCTTTCGTCCCTCTTTCCACATGAAAAATCTTTGGAAAGACCAGGCCTAGATAGCATGTTCTGTACAAATGGTCCGGCAACCTATAATAGGCTCTATTTCCACAAATATAATAGATCCCTGGAAATACTGGATCTTTTCCTCCTTTGAATCCCCATCCCTCTAAAATTTTGTATGTATCTCGGCACTCACTAGAACCCACGAAATAGTTATCATACAAAGTGTTATCTCTACTAATGCACAATTTTCCCTGTTGGGGCCAATCTAGAACCATAGCTGCATTTGTTTCGCCTTTGTCATAACTTCCCTCTTCAAACGCCCAAGGTGGGGTTTTTGTCTTTTCTCCTGTTGCCTTTCTTTGAAACTTAACCCTTCTGTCTTCTACCATGTCGAAGAAAACCTTTTCTTCCTTTCTTAACCCACAAGTAAGATTATGTCTAAATGCATATTCTAATGTTAATTCTTTTGTTTCTAAGAAAAATTCTCCAAACATCTTTGCAAATTTCACCTTATTTAGTTCAGGGACTACGGGAACTTTAGCAAAAAATAGCATCTATGTCAGTGTAGTAATACTCTAATTTACCAGTTTTGTAAAATAAGCTAGCTAAAACACTACAAGTTATTCCATACGTCAAAGGAAGGTGATGATATGTCACACCTTCTGTTACAGACGCATGAGTAACTGCATACATACATAACAATCTCTCACATCCATTGTCTCCACATATTCGTACAAAAGTTTCGTGAAGACATTCTTGGAGAAATCAGTTATTGACTTGTCCCTATGAAAATCAGTACTATATACCAGTGTTGCAGTGTTCTTTATGTTAGATTTCTTGTCACTATTCGTGTCATTCATGATTACAGATGTATTTTCTCCAACTAATCTAAGTGGAATTATTATTGCTAAAATGAACCAAATAAGCATTAGAAAGCCTGTACAATAGAAACACATCTTACACCATCTACGGAAAAACCCACATCTAGATCTTCTATTCTCAGTGTCTACCATGTTGAAATATTATCTAATTATATGTACAGAAATGTGTTTCCACACCTCAAATGACTTAGTGTTGACTGGGATCAATTGCTTTTGGCGCACCTTTCGGGCTCTCAGAAATTTTCTTTGTCTTTATCAGTTTGCATGTCTAGTCCGGTTTTCTTTCTTTGACTTTATCAGTTTGTGTGTCTAGTCCGGTTTTCTTTCTTTGCCTTTTCAGGGTTGGCGCAGTTCACTCTCACCCACTTGTTCACAGTCTTTGTCTGGGTTCTCGTGACTGCTATCCACTTCTTTAATGTCAGACAGCGCTATGTATACCCATTCAGGTGACTTGTATTTCAAGTTATCTCTTTTCACTCTTTTGGGTCTCTGCAATTGTCTTTTATCTGTTTTTCTTTGTCTTTCTTGACTTGTTATTTCATTCACTTGTTCTGCATTGTCTTTGTTCAAATTTATTAGCTTATATCTCAGTCTTTTAATTTCGTTGGGCCAATTGTCTCCTTTTCTTGGTCTTTTCAGTTCACTTTCCTTTTCTCCTCGTTCCACTCTCCAAGTTCTTTTTCTTGGACCTATTCTTTGCCTTCTTTCGTCTTCACTCTCTTCAGATTCTGTCTCAGATCTCACTTCACTTTCTCTAACTTTAAATTTTATGATCTCAGTCTCTTTGTCTGAATCTGAACCTCCTCGTGTTTCTTCCGCTTGTAATTCTGAGTCTAATCCTCCTCGTGTTTCTTCTGCAATTTCTGAATCTAATCCTCCTCGTGTTTCTTCCGCATTTTCCTCAATCTCTCTATCTGAATCTAAATTTTCTTCAGTTACCTCTACAATTTCCGGAGGAATTTCCCCAAAACTTGTACTTGTCTGTTCACCGTCACTGTCTATTGGTTCTGTTTCTCCTGTTTCAATATCAGTTCTTTTGTTTTCGGATTCTTTTGTTCGTCTTTTACTGCATTCAGGTTGGTCTGCTTCAGATGCCGAACTGGTATCTGATATTTCCAGATGTCGACTTACATGTCGATCTTCAGGATCTGGAACTCTAATTGTTTCAGTTTCTGCTTCAGATGCCGAACTGGTACCTGATTCTTCCAGATGTCGACTTACAGGTCGAGCTTCAGGATCTGGAACTCTGATTGTTTCAGTCTCTGCTTCAGATGCCGAGCTGGTATCTGATATTTCCAGATGTCGACTTACAGGTCGAGCTTCAGGATCTGGAACTCTGATTGTATGGCTGGCATGAATCCAATTTTTCACACCTGCACACTTTACTGCAGTGTTGTCACCAGAATCACTTGATGTGGCTTGTCCCAGCGTGGAACCAAGCAATTTCTTCTTCTGTGGACTTTTATGCGGACCCAGTCTCCTGGACTCAGATCATGAGCTGGTTTTCTTTCAAGAGTGGTCGCATCCGGTCCAACCTGATGAAACACAGAATGCACCACATCAGCCAATCCTTTGTAATAGTCCACTATGAGATCATCAGTTATAGTCAGCAGTTTGTTGACAGGTACATATGCTTGTCTCATTGTCCGTCCCATGATTATTTCATGAGGACTCAGACCTGTTTTTCTGTCAGGTATGCTTCTTATGCTCATCAGCACCAATGGTAAGGCATCGGGCCATTTGAGTCCTGTGGCTTGACACATTTTACCCAACCTATTCTTTATGGTGCCATTTACTTGCACTACCACTCCAGAAGCCTCTGGTCTGCCGGCACAGTGCAGCTTTTGTTGAATGTCTAGTGCTTCGCATATCAGTTGGATAATTTCGTTCTGAAAATGCGTTCCTCTATCTGTTTCTATCGTTACTGGAAAGCCATATCTAGGAATGAATTCTCTCAGCAGGAGCTTAGCTACAGTGACTCCATCATTCCTTCTTGTCGGATAGGCTTCCACCCAACGAGAAAACAAACAGACGACCACCAGGACATACCTCAGTCTGTTACTCGGGGCATTTCAATAAAATCTAATTGCATTCTGGTAAAAGGACCTCCTTCACGTCCTATTACTCCCAAACTCACTACTGTCTTCCTTCCAGGATTTATCTGTTGGCATATAAGGCATCTTTGGCAAAGGCTTTCAGCTATAGCCCTAAATTCTGGGTTATACCAGGTCTGTTTGAAAAGTCTGATCATGGCATCTCTACCTATGTGTGCCTGTCAATGGTACATCCGTGCCATGTTAGAGATCATGCTATCAGGCATAACTGGTCTTTCATCCCTGTAAACCCAAACTTCATCTTCTTCTCTCCGTCTGCAATCTGATTTTATCCAAACGTCTTTTTCCTCATCACGTGCCTCTTCCTGCAATTGTTTTACCTCATCCCATGTTTCAACTGGGTTAGTAAACAGCAAGGGACATGAAACATTCTCTTTTTCCCTTCTTCGATTCATTGAGGTCATATTTCTGGCACAATATTGAGCTAATTCGTCAGCAAATTTGTTACCTACTGCAATGTAATCAGTTCCATTTTTGTGAGCAGTGCATTTTACCACCGCAATCTGTTTAGGCAGCTGTATCGCCTCAAGCAACTTCTTCACAAACTCACCATTCCTAATGGGAGACCCTGAGGAAGTCAGGAATCCCCTCTGGGACCAGATCTGTCCAAATCATGGACCACTCCGAAGCCATACTGGCTATCCGTGATCACAGTGATTCGGAAATTCCTTCCCAGTTTGCACGCTCGAATCAGAGCAATCAGCTCAGAAACTTGGGCTGAACGTATTCCTCTCAAACAAGATGCTTCCATTATGGTTGCCACCGTACATACAGCATACGCAGCACTTAAAACTCCCTCATCTGTCCTCAGGCATGACCCGTCCACAAACATTACATAATCTGACTCCTTTAGAGGTTCATCCCTGATATCAGGGCGGGGCTTGGTGCAAAACTCAAGCACATCCAAACAGTTATGATCAACGTCATCTTTGACCTCTGGATTTACTGCATCTGGCAGTGAGGTGGAAGGATTCACACTTGTGCATCTTACAATGGTTACCTTGTCTGCACCCAAGATCACTTTTTCATACCTAGTCAGCCGACTTTGTGTCATGAATTGGGTTTTTCGTGCGGGTCAGAAGGATTTCAACTGAATGTGGGACATATACTCTCAAAGGATATCCCATCACAATGCCTTCACTCTGTTCCAGACTCACACAAGTAGCAGCTACTGCTTTCAGACATCCAGGCAATGCCTTTGCTACCGGGTCTAAAACAGCTGAAAAATAAGCTATTGATCGTTTCATTCTTCCATGCCTTTGTACCAATACTGAGAGTGCACATCCGTCTCTCTCACTACAATACAGCTCAAATTCTTTCTCATAAACAGGCATTCCCAATGCTGGTGCCTCACACAACCTTGTTCTCAGTTCCTCGAAAGCCTTCATTTCCTCCTCATCCAGTGCAATCGGATCTTTGACATCCCTCTTTGTCAATTGCTGTAAAGGTTTTGCAATCAATGAAAATCCACGTATCCACTGTCGACAATAACCAACCATTCCAAGGAACATTCTCACCTCTCTTTGTGTCATTGGGGCTCTCATTCCTTTAATAATCCTTATTCTTTCTGTTGTCACTTTTCGCATCCCTCTCTCAATCTTATGACCTAGGTACTGTACTTCCTGTTGACAAAATTGCAGTTTTGATGGGGACACCTTATGTCCTCCTTCTTCCAAATGATTCAATAAAGCAATGGTGTCCGTAACACATGCTTCTCTGGTCTTTGATGCCACCAATAGGTCATCAATATATTGGACCATCACAGATTTTTCAGGCATTATTAAACTTTCTAATGATTTCTTTAGAATCTGATTAAAAATAGAAGGACTTTCAGTATACCCTTGAGGAATTCGGCACCATGCCAAAATAAGCTCTCCGAACCGGAACACAAATAATGGCTGGCTGTCAGGGTGCAATGGAATAGAAAAGAATGCATGGCACAAATCAATAACTGTGTACCATTCTGCATCATGGGGAATTTGATACAGTATTACAGCAGGGTTTGGCACAATTGGGCAGCAAGGAATAACAATTTTGTTCTATCATCTTATTAATTACAGGTGTTATTCGTTCAATAATTTCTGGCGTCAGTTTGTACTGCGGGGTGTTTGAGTAATTCGTTCCTTCTTTTACAGTAATTTTTACAGGATCAACTTCTCTCATTAGTCGAATATCTTCACCTGTGAAATCCCATACATCAGACCTGTTTCTTTCAATTCAGCATGGATTTTCTCTGCATCGAACACAGGAAACGTATCATACATTCCTGGTTCTAGTTCTGTCATTGTCAATTTGTACAGAACATCATCATTTGGTGTTTGGAAAGCAATACCATCTGGAGTACAGTAAATGGTACAATTCATTTTACAAAGCACATCGCGTCCTAATAAATTTACAGGACTACAATCACACACCACAAAACGGTGCATATCTTTGAATGGACCAATTTCCACTTCTATTGGTTTTGTAAGAGGGGTTTTAATTTGCCTGTTTGAAACACCTACAACTTGGATTGATTCTCCTGAGAGAGGAAGGTTTGGAATTTCCACTGACCTGACAATAGAACGGGTAGCGCCAGTGTCCACAAGGAAAGTAACATTTACATCATTCACCTTTCCATCCACAAATGGACCTGACTGATCTACCTCTAGAGTTGCGCCAAGCACGCACTCTTCTTTCTCTCCTAGGCACCGTCATAACCTTTCATCCGACTCATCTCCATCCTGCCGTAACCAATACTGCGAAATTGCAGCTGCGCGCGGCTATTTTGTTACCTGCTCTTCTCCGTAGAATCCTGCCTCTGTACTGTATCTTTGAGGATTTCCACTCTTTGGAAGAGGTGGTTGCGGCACCTGACACTGTTGAGTAACTACCTGCGGCTGTTGCGGTTGTTGGTAACTCACCTCATTCTGCACCTGTGGGTTCAATGATTGATTTTCGGCATTAACTTTCGGAGGAAATTTACACTCGTTTCTCCAGTGCCCTAATTTTCCGCAATTATGACATGGCCATTTCTTTTTAGCTTCTTCTATACTCATCTGACCCTTTCTCTTACCAATATTCGGTTTGGACTTGGTCTGTCCTTGAGTTTACGCTGTCTACACTCAATATCATCACTGCAATATTTTGCATACTGTAGTACCTCATCTACTGTGCTATTCTGCCAACATAACATATGCTGCTTAATCATTTCACTTATTTCAGGTCTCAAGCCATACACAAATCTATACACAAAATGACTCAGTCTTTTTCACTCAAATTCTCGTATCCACTATACTGTTTAAAAACCAACAATAATCTCTCGTAATAGGCATGTACAGATCCCTTACTCTCCTGAGTTGTTCTATCAATCTTTGCCCAGTCTGTTTCTTTTGGTGGGATTTTTATTTTTCAAAAACGTGATTGCCTGTTCATATTTTCTCATTACTTCTGAACCTGGGGCTCCTGTTTTTGCATCTCTAGGATATTCTTCCTTCGGCCAGTCAATTGTAATTTTACATTCTGTCCATAAATCTGCAGGAACAACAATCTCAAACAATTCATCCAGATCTTCCCACAACACTTTTGAAACTTTTACAAACCTTTCTACCTGTCTATACCATTCTACAGGTTTTTCTCTCAATCTTGGAAAGTCATTTGTAAATGACAATATATCTTGTCTGGACCATGGGACATGTACATAACTTTCTCCTGGAGTTTCTCTCATTGGACATTCCATTACCGTTGGTTCTTTCTCTTTTACTGGAAAAGCCAATGAGGCTTTATCAGTTGTTCCCTCCTTATCCACCTACTTCTCCACTTGTCCACATCTCCCCATTTTCTCAATAATACAATCAGTTCTTTTATCTGTGTTAGTCGTCCTGAAGTGTTCAGATTTTCTATGTCCTTTTCACTAAAATCTACCCTGTACGGTTTCTGTAATCCTCTAATCTTTCCAAAATCTACTCTTAGTTCGTTCGCTGTTTCTTCCAGTTTTTCATGCAAGTTTCTAGCTCTCCAAGTGACACTTTTAGACATAAACATTAATTCATCATCTTGATAGGACTTCAATCGATCTGTACCAATAGTTCCTAGAATTAATTCCTCCATGTCTATCTTTAATCTGACCACATCCAAAAGTTGTGGTTCGGCATCTTTTTTCTGCAGGCTCCTCACCCAATCATTTAATTCTTCTGCAGTCGGACCCACAGGGGTTATATTTACTTCTTCCCAACTTGCACTTCTCTCTGGGGTTTCAGTTGCTGACTCGGCTCCCATAGGAATCCTATTTATCTGATTCTCATTAATTGTCAAATTTACAGGTGGACTTGACCTAAATGGACCAACAGAATCTTCTTTCTCTCTATTTTCTGGAATCATCCCTTCTCTTACTCTTTGCATACTGGAATTTAATGGAATTGTTAAGGAGTGTTCATCTATCTTTTGATTTTCAAATACTGGGATTACTGGCCCTATAGTTACTGGCACAGTCACAGCTTCCATATTCTTTGTCAGTTCTCTTATCTTTTCAGTCAACTCTCTTGTGGTTCTGGCTAATTCAGCTTATTCTAGCTTATTAAATGGACTATTTATTTCAGACATTTGTTCAGGGCTTTGATTTATTACAGTTCTCATTGGTGGTGCATTTGGTGTCACCACCACAGAATCCTGTTGATATGGAGGGGGTCTTTTATTTAAAATGTCCTCCAGCAACTCATCCTCTGTGTCGCTAACTCCATACCCATATCTCTCTCTTACTGCATGCTTCTTTTTCTCCGTACACTTTTTCCCTGTAAATTCTTCAACTGTTCTGACAGGAAACATGTCATCCGTCATGTTAGCATACTGCCATCGTCTCATCCTGTCTTCATGATTCAAACCCCATACTCTTCCATGAACTAAACTATCATTCTTTGCACCTCTGTGTCTTTCCCTTTCATACATCTCATCTTCCCATTCACCTAAGGCTTCGAACTGTGTCGGCCTAGGTCTCGGTTCAAGTTTCATCATCTTTTCTCTCAAATTTCGAAGTACCGCTGTGCTAAACGAACCATTTTCTGGAAACGCCAATACTCCATCATCTTTGGTGTACTTCGCCCAATTTTCCAACCAAATGCAAGTATGATAGCCATATTTCAACATCATATGAGATGCTGGCGTTTTCGGCGGAGAAAGTACTTCTCCTTCCCTAGTCACAACCTTCTTATCTTTCTAAAAAAAGTTTTTAAGCTTCGCAAACCATGACGGTTTCTCTCTCTCATATTCATTATAATAAGGCATTTTCACTGTTGTTTTGCCGAAGCAATTTACACAAACCTTTCCCAATCGGTTCTTTATGCTGCTCAGCTATTCGGACCCAGCGCGTCTCACACCAACGCACCAATCAGAAAGCTTTACGTCACTCTCACACTAACCTATCCCAGCGCGTCTCACACCAACACACCAATCAGGAAACTCTTCGTTCTTCCACAACTGGCCAATCCCAGCGCGGTTCTTGTTGACGTCAGTTCTACTCCTGCTTCTACTGACCCCTCCTTTACAAAAATTATCGGCAGTTTTCTTAGCTTTTCTTTTCAACTAAAATCGATTAGTTACAACGTAAAACACATTTCCATTGTCTGTTTCTCTAAACAAAAGAGATAGTTTATTCCCACTTACAAGAATACTGTTTTGTTCGATAAGCGTAGCACTTCTCTCTACCTTACCCTTCTCTCAAGCAAGAGGTAAACCCGTTTCTCTGGGGATAAAACACATGTGGAGACTACACTGCTCCTGAGAATTAAGGCCAGAGTTTCACAAGAAAACCTGTTGCTATTTCACTCAAATGCAATTCATACGTGAAATTTCCCTAATATAACACAGTCCTGTGTTATCACCAAATTTGAAATCAGACAGTGCACAATTCCGTGTGACTTCTCTTGCCACACGTGTCCACTTCCTACTTCCCGGAAACTTCAAAATTTCGACTTACACATAACATAATACAAACTCAACATAGAGTGTTATACACGAAAAAAAATCAATAATCAATAATCACCAAACTAATCTATAGTAACCATAACTCTGCTACCAAGAAATCTGATCCAGCGTGGCTAATATAAATTTTCCTTATGACACTAATCCAGAAAAACACCTACACAACTTTGATCAATTGAAACTTATGTCGGTGGGGCCCATAACACCGCATACATACATTCATTCAATTCTCTGGATCAAGCGCTAAGGAAAAATGTGTTGCTGGACAAGCGGGATACCTTATTAAAATGACAGAATTATAACCTATACATTATATACATTAACTTCGGATCCTGTCGGTTCTAAACATCAAGGTACTCCGCTATTCGGTCGATGGACCAACTAGTAGAATCAGTTGATGGTGATTAAGACCAGCTCAATCATGATTGAAACCTTTAGCATTTATAAATCACAGTTTCATTTAGAGAAACCACAGACTCATTTAGTGTTAGCATATAATTTTATCTAAATTTCTTTAAGCAAAGGTAAAGTTCAATTTATTAGCAAATACATTTATTATATCAGTAAACATTTTAAGTAAAAGTTAAAATAAAGATGGGAAATATTCATTACCCATGGCCATTGGGCGATGACAAGAATTGTTCATCAGGAAAGAGAGATGAACCGCAGATCACAAGATGGACTCCCAAAACTGACTGACTGTCCCACTAAACTCCTCGGACGCAAACTCCTCCCGGGCAACTCCCGCAACGGTCTCGTTCCTTCCCCAGTCAAAGTTCGTAGTTCAAAATGACAGAGTCTATCGCAGCATCAGGATAGAATAAAAGAAGCAGTTTTTTCACAACGTAAGAGCAGACCCTCTTATACCCTACTTTCTGGCTCTCTACACTTAAAATTTGCAATCTTTAGGGGCAAGTATCACGCTAATTGGTCCATTGGAGGGGTGGTGATGGTCACCTCATCGCCCTCCTTGTTTGAACCGGTTTGGGGACAATAAAGCACACAATAAGTCTCATGATCACGGTATCCAAAAGTAGTCCAATTTGTTAATCCATTTTGTAACAATCTTTGATGGTCACACATTAGTTCATCCCCTGTCGCTCGATTTTCCCATCCTTTCCCAGGCAGATATGCTGAACACTTGGCACGCTCCTCGTTGCAGGTCAGATTGGCCTTGACATCTCTCACTCCGAGCACAGGCCTTATACACGTATTACCTAGTAGAAGCGACATTTAAAGCCATTTTACTTACCACCTGCATTCTTTACCACGGTGCAATTTTACTACGCAAGACAAATCATGCAATTTACTCTATTTACTACGCAAATCACAATACTCAGGTTATTTGCTTCGCATTTGTAAATAAATTAAATTTTGCAACATTTAGCAAGTTGCCCACGTGTAATGTCTACTAAAAAGATGCACTTGTTGATTAGTTCTTACGTTTTCAAAACAGTTAGTATCATTAATCGTTATGAGGTCATTATTTTGCAAGGGGTACAAAATTATTTAGTTTCCTCTGCTCCATCACAGCACACATAGAAACAGCAACCATTTCTCCTCGTTACGCTTGTTTAAGACCAGGTTTTCCCTGTAAATAGGGGGCAGCATCAAAATAAATGGGTGTTGCTGTGGAACGCCCACCGCAACACCCATTGCTCTCCTCTTTCACGCTAAGTACAGTGTGAAAGGGTCCCTTATTTACAAGGCAGCGTTAAGCCACGCCTTGTAAAAAAGGCCAAGCCCCTATCGCCACCACAACTTTACTAAAAGTGACGTTGTGGTGGCGATAAGGCTTGTAAATATACCCCATATTTTAACTGCTCATAACAGTATCCTTCCTGATCCATAAAGATGCCTTACTACCCCTTGAACGCTATCCTTTCCTGAAACCTAAAACCCTTTAATACCACTTTACACTACCCTTCCCTGAAACCTAAAAATTACTTACTACCCTTTAGCACTACCCTTCCTTGAACACTTAAAGCCAGTACTACCCCTTAAAACTACCCTTTCCTTAAAGTTATAAACCCTTTACAATGCCTTAGCGCCATCTCTAAACACTGAATATGCCTTACAACCCCTTAACACTGCCCTTCCTGAAACAAAAAACCCTTACTATCTCTTGACCCTACCCTTCCCTGCACCCTAAAAACCCCTTATTACCCCTTAAGACTACCCATCCTTAAACCATAAAAATTTCTGACTACCCTTAGCACTGCCCTTCCCTGAACCCTAAAAAAACCCTTGCTACCCCTTAAATCCTAAAAGCCCATTCCCTTAAACCCGTATACAGTGTGTTGTAACTGTAACACATTATAACTTACCACGTTGTAATTGTAGACGCATTGTAGTTTCATGCGTGGTACTGAATACACTTTGAAGGTGTATTACTTTATTATGTCCTTTTTTAGCCAACCTGTTAGTGAAACTGAGATGCTGTGCTATCTTAGTATTCACATGCCTTCCTCTGGCACAGATACGGTCCATTTTTAAGGATGCCACCGGCCACATTTTTTCAACATATGTGTGGGTCAGGCAGCTAGGCGCTGTACATGGGCAAAATGCGCAGGTTCCTGGCTGCCTGAGCTGAAATTTGCCAAGACGAAGCTTCCAGAACCCTGTGGGTGTGACCTCCTCAACCCGGCAAACCACTAGAGGTCCTTCCACTATTGACAAGTGGGCGCGTCACATATAGACTCGGACCTGGGTGCTTCAGTTTTAAGTCCTGAAGTGCCCAGGGCCTACTGCCCATCAGTGAAGCCTCGTCACAGAGTGAGGTGGAGCTAGCAGTCTTACTGCCATCTCCTCTCCTTGCCAATCCCATAATAAGGTTAGCAAATAAAAGGAGGTGGCAGTCCTAATCCTCCCGTAACCACAAGGCCTCCCTCCTGCAACCCTATATTGTCGCCACAGCCTTGTAAGTTTTTTTTTAATGTTGGGTGCCTGTGAGTATGTATGAATGTATGTCTATTTTTACGTGCTGTGAATGGGTGTGTGTGTTTGTATGTGCTCATGATTGGTGGGTATATGTGTGGGTGCTTGTGAGTATATGGGTGTTTGTGTGTATGTAGATGGGTGAGTGTGAATATGTGAGTGTGTGTGTGTGGCCCGCCTGTTTCCCCCTTGCTCAAATTACCAACCACCCATGCTCTGGCACTTACTAAACTAAGGGCTGTGCAGTGTGGACACATAACAGAGACTCCAGAAAATGTCTTATAAAATGAGCTCAATTTTCTGACAAATGAAAAAAAGCAGCCAAAAACTAACCCAAACTGAGGGATTTTTTAAGTTTTGTGTGGGACGAAGCTGAGTTGACTCATCCAAAGCCCAGAGATAGAGACAAGCTGTCAAACTGGTTGACTCTCAGTCATATCAGGGACATTCTTGTTGTCCATTCAGTCAGTGTTAAGTGCATTATTTGGCTTTACAAGTGTGTGCTCTGTGTTGCGCTCTTGTCTGCAGTTCGATTGTTTATTGCATCACTGTGAGCAACCATGAGTGAGCCTTTGTCCAACTGGCTGACCACAGCACACTTTACTGAGCCCTGCCTTTGTGCTTGTATCCTGAGGGGCAACCCATGTTAGCTCCTGTTGGAGTCAGGAGTGGCACTGGCTAAGGGTTCCTGAAACTTTTCCTTAACACAGGTATTTCAAGGTGCTCTCATATATGTAAATGACCTCGCAAGCATATATGAAGTGCCTTGAAATACTTCAGCTCAACATATGTGCTGTACAATGGAGATTCATGAGCCAACAAATTATCATGGAGGGCATGGTGGATTCTGGTACAAAGAATTTATGCACAAGCCGAGCCTTCGGAATAACTGCTAGGTAAATCATGCCACAAGCATTTTAGAATATAAGGTTTTGAAAATTAGAAAAAGTCGATTTCTTTAACACTCTGAAGCTTCATACCTTAGTACATCACATAGAAGTAGTAAAAATAAGAGTTTTTAAACATACACTGAGAGCCATTCCTGGCCTCGCCCTCATGACAACACTATCAGTGAACTCAGAGGTAAGTCAGTTACAGATACCCTATATAAAGGGCCACTGGAATGATGCGATTCACTGGTCACAGCTTTTATGGGATTTGTCATATTTGCCACATAATCCAACATCTGCTGCGTAATCTGCAGATTTTAACAGAACATTTTGTTTTTAGCTCAAAAGTATGAGAAATTACTAAAACCTGGTGACGTGGGTTTGCACGCAGTGGAAGGCTCTTTGCAAAGTTTAACTGGTCATCTTTTGGTTGCTTGTTTTTGTATTTGGTTGTGAAACTGCTACCTCTGAGGTAATATTTTTGCCCAGACAGTATTGCCATGTGTAAAAATTACAAAACAATGAAGTAATAGTTTAAAAAAAGATGCCATATTATGCTGCCTTATTTGCTTTTTCTCGCTGCATAATTTAGTCATCCCTGATGTATAATGTGGTGCTATTCTCACGCATAATTCCAGTGGCCCTGTCTATATAGTATAGGATATAGTTATGTGGACTAGAATCTAATTATGGCTGAAGCAACATTATAGGTTATTCAGTCGAACATGGAGTGGGCGGATCCCACATGCTCCTACTGCTAAGGCTTGGTCGACCCCTCCCCTCCCTCCTTGTTGCAACTGTTTCCAGTTCCGGGTTGCAAACGGCATTCTAAATGACCAATGGTCCCCACGGTAGTGAGAAGTGCGGCTGCATGGTGGCATAATCCTGAATCCGTCAAGATTAACAGTGGTGGGCAGTAATGAAGTCGGCATCCTAAAAATCTTGTAAGAAGCGTCCCAAATGGATGCACTGACTGCTGGCGGCAAGCACGACTAAAACAGACGAGCTCCCCTGTTCATTTTTTGTCCTTCTTTGGCATCAAGATAATAACGCCAAACCAGTGGTCGCCTCAGGAAGGGCCCAGCAGGTGGTGATACCGCCAGGTTTCTTACCGGGGGTAAGTGCTTTGGCAAAACTGAATGGACATTGGCGTTTTTCCACAGGTTGAGGGTTGCTGGGTAGGTTTACCTCAAGTACTACCCCCAAGCCGCTTTAAGCTAAATGCTAGCATGTATGTGGGGCCTGGGGGCTTGTAATTGATCAATTTTGACTAGTATTCCACATATGTGATCGAAGACAGTGCCTCAACTGTGGGGGAATAAATTATGGGAAAACATCTCAGAGCTGGAAATATTGTTGGAAGTTTTGCCCCGCTGCAGCGCTTGCATTCAGAGTTAACAAAACGTGCGGCTCAAGCAAAATCAAAGGCCGCAATGGCAAATCACAGTTTACATGCTAGTCGAGGAACAATGATGGTAACAAGCCCACTATGTTCCCGAGAAGACCTACCTACCATCCCTAAGGATATCGCGCTGGGTCCAGTTCCTGTCGCTCAGGAGCTGTGGAGAGAAGGTGCAGTGGCTGCAATGAACTTTCATGCAGGGTAAGCCGGTCTATTTAATAAATATAATACAAAGATCATGGAGAAGATGAATACACCTATTAACAACACGGCAGATGCAGGCATGAAGCTAGCAAAAACAACCCCTTGTTTATAAAAGGGACAACAGCATCAGCAGGTGAGCTCTCCGACTCTCCAGCTCCAACCAAATTTCAGGCCTCTGTATCACGGAAGACTCCTGAGTCATCTCAGCTTGGGCCTAATGATTATCAAGTCTCCCAGCCTGCTAGCTCTGACGCTAACCTAGAAGCAAACCTGCAACAGAATGTCCAGGAGGACATAGTGGTCTCTGCACAATGCAACAGTAAAACAATGCTAAACATTATTCTGAATGAAATCAGAGATCTTCAGGGCTCTCAAGCAATTGAAATTGCAGCTTTTAATCAGAGGCTATCCAAAATTGAAGAGACCGTGACACATTTCCCTGAAAGGTTACAGGAAGCTGTATCTAGAAGATTGCAATTAGAGGACCAAATCACCCTGATGAAGGAAGAAGTTAGCCAGTTCAGGAAGTATAAATCCTCAAAGGAGGACAAAATCAGGGGTCCCTCTGAAGTAGTTAACCTCGTTTAATGCCGAGGTGATCTTCCTCCAGGAAACGCAGCTCAAAAACAACACACTCAGACGATACATTCCTGGGAGATACTCTTTGGCATGTTATGCCTCTGCAGACGTGGCAATGCGTGGGGTGGCCATACTGCTTTCCAATTTAATAGCCTGACAAATTAAGGCATCTTAAGGGATCACAGGGGCAGGTGGATTCAGGTCAACGCAAGAGTTGTGGCGAGGTGTTGAATTGTTTCAATAATTATGGCCGGTATTGGATGACACTGAGGTTCTCAAACAAATTTACAACTTGTCATTACAGACAGAGGGATCATTAGTAATGGGGGAGTTTACCGTTATACGAGACTTAAGATATGAGACATAAACTAGGAATAGTGTGGTGTAGTTCCTACCAATACGTAGGATTGGCGCATTGTTTGAACAACATAAGCTAGGGGCTTGTGTCTAGACTGATTCCAGACACCCCCTCAGGAAATGTTGGCCTATAGACCAGCTAGCTCACAGTGCCACTGTAAGCCCCCTAACCTACCAGGGAGCAAATGGTTACTGGCAACCACTGAACATGACAACGCTGACCCCTCAGGGATAGTGGAAACAGTACAGAACCTTTCGCTCAGTCACTCGTGCTCACTTATTCTCAGAGAAATATACAGAGAATACACAGTGGGACGTTTTCATTAATTTTATTGAACCAACGTTATTCTTGCATAAAATACGTGTGCTGCAATGATTAGAAGACAGAAGCAGATAAACGTGATTACAAGCACCAAAAGTGTAAATAGTAGATATAGTTCTACCATGGTGCTGAAACAATGTATATATACAGGCATATAAAACAAGGCAGTCATCTAGTGTACTACTACGATGCGAACCCTACTCTAAGTGTACCTAGAGTGTTTGTAGGTGTAAAGCCAAGAATCCTCCCAAGGGACGAACCAACCACATTACCTGATGGGAAAGAGTGAAGGACCCCATCTTGGTGGTGATTTCTCAGCATGCAAGGACCTCAATGTCAGCGGAAGTGCATCCTCTGCTAATCTATCGGGATGCTCATCTATTATAATAGAAAGCAGCCTTGCGATGTGAATATGGATTAGTGATGTTATGGATATGTAGATAGCCCTGTCGCCCTGTGGATGAAGATAGTGGTGACATTTGTACATAGTGCGAAACAAGACCTCGTACATGATGTTCAGGGCGTTGTGATAATGTTGTGTGAAGCCAGATGGGAAAACAAGTTTATTTTCAGAGAAACTAATTCAACATTGTCGTGCATGCAAATATGTGCGAAAGGTCACAGCTGAAAATGTTATTGATGGAGCAGAGAAAATAAAAAAATGTAACCCCTAACAAATTTTATAAATAATTAATAAAAATGTTTGTTTAAATGTATTAATCAACAATGTACGTGAGGGAAGGGTAACACGCAAGTAGATGGGCCGAATAATCTATTTACAAATGTCTGTGTGTCTAATTATAACATAAAATAATTGCGTACTAAATAAATAATAAATGCATGATTTGTGCTTCATAGAATATAAACGTGACGTTGCAAAAACAATAGTGATGGTAAGTAAGGAACAGCTTAAATGTTGCTTTCTGCTAGGTAATAACTAATTGGGAGTACGTAGATGACGGGAGGAAACGAAAAGGCTATGTTTCTCTATTTTAATTATGTTTTATTTATTTCTAAATAGTGCTTCTAAGTCTAATCGAGTGGCGATATAAAATGGCTGCCGTTTATTAGAGTACGCATGCGCTGAGAAAACGCATGACAAGGGAGAAAAAGTTGGAGAAAGACTGACCACGTGATGGTGCTGAGAGGCTAGGATGCAAGAATGGTCAAGGCTGATGTGACCTAATTGAACTGATAGTGTGCCGTGGTGATCAGCAGAGAATCGTGGGAAACAGTTTTAAGAGAAAGGACAATGCCTGCGGAGTTCTCGAATGTATCGAAAGAAGTTACAAATGTACTGATCGAAGCGGATGGAAACATGTCTTGAACTGTGAGAAAGGAAATGAACATATGCATTCCAAAAGAACAAGCTGAATCCGGGAGAACTTGATTAAAAAATGAATAGATGAAATGAGTGGACCAATGAAAGAAAAGCGCGTTATTAATGTTGCAACAATTTAGTTAGCAAAGTTAGAATTAGGGTTTAAGAAGGCCTACTCTTAGTGGGAGGGGTAGTTGGTGTTGGAGTTGGTGGCTTCCAGTGCTTGGTGTTCCAGATCGATCCATTTTACTGAGCGGGAGATGCTGAAAGACTGTTAGATGAGACGGGTGGCGGTAGCTGATGCTGACGAGCTGAAATTTCTGTTGCTGTCTTATTTTTCAAGTTGAGTATGAGAATCAGGTTATTTTTAAATCTTAAACTTAGGTTAGAAATCATTAGGCTAAATTAGGAAGATAGGCAGGTAATTAGGGTTTTGCTTCATGACAAAATTTCCTTTCTGCAATAAAATAGATTTTGCTTAATAAATATTTGAATTAATAATGAATGAATAATTGAGTAAAAAGTCTAAATTCTTTTCCATGCCTTTAAAATTATATAAAATTTGAGATTCTTAAATCAAACGACTCAGTGGTTATTTACTAAATGATTGTGAAATTGGTAATTGGTTATTGTGATTTAGCTGGTCTTAATCACTATGAACTGATTTTTTACTAGATGATCCATCGACAAAACAATGAGCAGGATTATCTTAAGAAATAACTAAGAAAGCGATAGGTTAAGGTAATAAGGTATCCCGGCTCCTTCCAGCGGTACATCATGATGATTTTCATTTAGTTTTTTCTTTTCTCCTAGGAGTATAGATTTTCGTAAAGGTGTAGAGGAAATCCAGGTGTGTGTGTGTGTTTGTTAGGCGATGTTATGGGCCCCATCGTCATGTGGATGTGAGAAAATATAAGTCGCCCCTGGATGACCGATAAGTGACCTAGGAGGAAAATAGTTTTCATTGTATCCGCTGCATCATTATTCATGAGGACAATGTAAGAAATAAACTGCTTCGCTGCATGGGCCTAACTTGGGAATATAACAATAGGGGGCAGATGAAACCAAAAACTGCTAAGCTTCTTGGTAGAATCAAACAAAATCTAGCCGTGGTTGATTCCTGGCAGTTAGCCGATCCCCATTTTACCGATGCACTTATTATTCCCTGATATTCCAGTCTGCTTCTCTCCTATACTTTTTTTTCGTGACACATTCATTGAAAAAGGACACTGTCGAGATAAGAGCTAATTCCATTTCAGACCATTTAATAGTCTCCATGGACAAAATTTTAGAAATGAAACAGAGGAAAAGGCCAAGATGGTAATTTGACAAGGGTCTGTTTTCTGATCAAACCTGGGTTAGTGATGCTAAACAATTTATTCTTGACTTTTTTGAAAAATAAACATTAATTTGGCTCCTCTCTATATGGTTTGGGAAGCCTTTTAAGCCGGCTTTAGGGGGCAGGTGATTTTGTATAAGCTAAATCAAATCGGGCCCAGGTAGGTAGGAATGTCCAAGGCTCCAACAATTGTGGGATGGTGATTTTCATACAATTAGTCAATCCTTGCACATTACAGTATCCCCATCTTCTATGTCGGTACATTTTGGATCATCTCAAGAGCTATACCATCTACATAAATACCAAAAATATTTTTTATCGATAGCAATTGCTGTGGCTCGCTCATTGGTGCTCCAAAACTAGAAAATAGATGTGGCTCTATATTATTCTCATTGGTATAATAAAATGATTAGGATCCGATACTTTGAAGAGGCTTCTGCTAAATAGGTAGGGGCCCTGCAGAGATTTAATGCAACATGGAATGCCTTTACACTGTTGTAGTACATCTCAAAGGGCGGATAGCTATATTAGGTTTATTAATACTGTTTTCATGAATTGTGTTTCTATTAGTTAATATTTATTTTTAATTTATTTTGTTTACCTCATCGTCGCGATCTATAACATGGTGTGAGTGATATAATGAACTGTATACTAATTCACTGATTCGGGTTGTATTTAGGGAAATTATTTCTACGATGTATTTTGCTCCTACACACCTTTGAACTTTAATATCTGCTGCGGTATACATCGAACTAGGATCTGGATTAGCTTAATTTGCACAATACTGGTTCGCATGAGGCACTTTTCTACTATACATTGATGCACTTTAATGTTTGCTGCTATGTACATTTAAATAGGGCTTTATCTTCCAGAACTCATAATGCACTATAGCACCTGTATTGTTGATATATTGCTGCTATGTTACGTTACTTTGAGGCGAAGATGTCAAACATAATATATGTATTGTATGAAGTTTGTCTTTTTTTGCATCCTGCTCAATAAAAAAAAAGAAATCAAACATGAGAGGTGTTGCAAAGAAACTACCTTTAAAGCCCTAGTATATAATAGGGCATGGATGTTTAGAGGCCAGCAGCCCTTTTTGCACTTGCATGTGTGCACTGGTGAAGCCTGAGGTCAGTTTAAAAGCAGCCCTGCGTTGCAGGACTGCTTTTAAATGTCAAATTGAGCCCAAACTCGACTTTGGTATTTGGGACACTTAGAAATTGATAATCTACAATGTTTGGGCATATTAGGTACCCCTAGGGTCTCCCCTAGGTGTCCCAGGGGTGGGGGGGGGGAGGTATTTATAAGGAGGACCCTTATAAAATGAGTTTTATATGCCCTGGGTTTAGTGAAATTGTACATTTCACTCCCCACATTGTTGTAAAGTGCTTCCCAAAATCAACTTTTGTACTAGGAGCGCTATGGAGTGAGGATCTGCAATATGTTTACCTATTCAGAACCCCTAAAGCCTCCCCTAGGTGTTCCAGGGGTGGGGGTCCTGTAGATATAGGCAGAGTCCTTATAAAATATGTTTTTATAAACCCTGGTGATGGAAAAATGGCCCAAGTCACTTTTCACATTGCCACATAAGTTAACACGGCAGGAAGTTATTAACTAATAATTCCAGCTAGGAGAATCATAAAAATGCCATTCAAAGACTTCCTAGAATGGTATTGATAAATTCAACAATATGGTATTGTTGAATTTCTCCTAAAGTGTACAGACAAGAAGTTGTAAGACTTAGTGGTCTGTAAGCCAAAATTCAGCCTTCCAGTGATCTGTCCTGATTGGTCAGAGTTAAGTGGATTAGTCAGGCTCCTTTGATGAGGTGATAAATAGCCCCTGGGGTTAGACAGCCCTTCTGGGAGGGCAGGGTTCTGCTACATAGGAATGCCAGAGCAGGGGGAGGGGTCGTAAACCATATTCTGCAATGGAAGGAGGAGATAGGCAGAAGAAGTCAGTTTCAATTTACACCTCTCCTCTTTGAAACCAGCCAGATGGTGGGATTAAGGAAGGAACGAGCAGAGGCAAGGGGAGAGACTATAGATATTAATCATCCTTGGGGTGTGTTTAGCCAGCTCTTCTCTCCCTGATGAAAAATCAGCCATTATGAATTTTGGAGAAATGGTGCTCTCTGTGAGAAAATAGTGCCACACTTTGGAGGATGCGGTCATACCCTGGGGTTTTGCCCTGCAGCTTATTGGACAGGCGTGCCCTCCTGCTTGACCCAGAGAATGTGGAATAAGTGTCTGAGAGGGGAAGAGCCTCTCAGATCTGCTGCTTAAGGCTTAAGAGAGAAGAAGGGTCCATGTTGAAGAGCTGGCACCAACCAGGCCCTGCACTGTGAAGGTTGCACCAGCTGCACGACCTGAACTACAGCCCTGTGGACTCCCTGCAAGCTACAGGTTAAAAGAGCTTACCTGGAACATCTCCACCAAGAATCCTCAGCCTGGAGTACTACCAGTGGATTTGTAAGGGTCTTGTCCAAGTGGATTGTGGGAACTGAAGTCCCAAACTTTCAAGGTCCATCTTGGAGCTTCCAGACCCTTCGAGTACGTTTTGGACACTTTGGAACCCTTCGGGGAACTTCAGGAAGAAGTTCCAGGTGTTTGAAGAAGTTTGGAGCCACTTTGGAAAACAAGCTCCATAAGTTGACCGATTCATCTTGGCCAGCCAAGCGGGCGACCCTCAACCACGAGCCAGCCTGTCGTCCAGGTTCGTCCCGCTGAAAAGCTCCGGAGATCCGACTTCCATAGTTTGACCGGGAGTAAGCCAAAACCTAAGCCGGCAAACCCTCACCAAAGCCAGCCTGGTGAAGAGCATCGAGGGACCCCGCAAGAAAAAGCTCTGTAAAAGTTTCTAAGTCTGAACAGAGAAAAGGTGACCGGGACCAACCGCGAAAGCCAAGCCGCCCACCTTTAACCGCGAGCCGGCCTGGATCCCTAGTTCGTCCTGCTGAAAAGCTCTGGAGTCAGACTTCCATACGTTTGAACAGGACCTCGTCGCAAGGCAAGCCGGCAAACCCTCACCAAATCTGGACTGGCTGAGAGCTTCGAGGGACCCAGGGAAGAAAAGCGCCAGAAAAGTTTCTAAGTCAGAAGGTAAAAACCGAGACCTACCGCGAAGGGTAGCTGCACAGGGCTCCATCGTGGTCGGCCTAAAACTTTGACTTTGACCCAGTCTAGCCTGATCAGATGTCCCAATAAGCGCCATAGGTTTCTATGTGCTATATAGTGCTAAGGGCCAGGTGTACGACCACTTGCTTTTGCGACTCGCAAATTGCGAAAAATTGCGACTCGCAATTTGCGAGTCACAGAAGCAAATGTACAACAGTGTCAGAGACACTGTTAGCGATTCCCAATGGGGTCGCCGCAAAATGTGATGCTCATGAATATTAATGCGCCACTCGCAATTTGCGACCCCATTGGGAATGGCTGGCCCTCCCAGGGATGGTGGCCTGATGGGCGCAGCAGACCTCCATGTCTGGGACTGCTTTTCAATAAAGCAGTTTTTCTTTTTTAAATGCAGCCCGGTTTCCTTAAAGGAAAACAGGATGCATTTAAAAAAGAAAAAATGAAACGTTTTCCCAGGGACAACTACCTGCCCTTAAAAAATATTTTTGGAGCCAGTCCCCAGGGGACCCCTTCCCATTTGCGACTCCATTACCACCCTCTTGAAGAGGGCGGTAATTTGCGAGTGTTTTGCGACCGCAATTGCGGTCACAAAACATTCTTACATAGGGTAGAGACGCGCTATTAGGAAGGGACGCCCTTGGCACGCCACTTCCTAATAGCGACTCGCAATTCCGAATTAGCGAGTCGCAAATAAATTGCAACTCGCTAATTAGGAATTGTACATGGTCCTGTAACATTTTGCATGCGCAAACGGGTCGCTAACTCATTTGCGCATGCAATTTAGGGTCGTACGTCTGACCCAAAATCTTTAAAAATGTGTAACTCCGGTTCCCTACATTGGATTCTTTTCGTTTTGGTACAATTTTAAAGGTAAAGATATTTCCTATTTTTATATATTGGTGTTGGATTTTTATTGTGAGTTGTTTCTTAATTATTTACTGAATTGGTGTTTTTAAATGCTTTACATACCTGTCTTTGAAGTTAAGCCTGCCTGCTCGCAGCCAAGCTACTAAGGGTTGAGCATGGGAATAATATTCTAAGACCTGTACTGAGCCCTATATTGTGTTAGTGGCCTTATTGCCACATTGGACTGAAGCAACTCGTCTCCAACCCCACCAACACGGCAGGACACACTCTTGACCCCATCTTCACCGGAGGAAACAACATTCGCTTCAGTCACACCACTGAACCACTCTGGACGGACCACCACTGCATCCATTTCTCCTTCTCGAAACCCACCGCACACAAGCTCACGCCATGCCTCCCATGCAGAAACTGGAGCAAAATCACAGAAGAACACCTCACCTCCGCCCTCAGCTGCACTCCTCCCCCTACCACGACAGACGTTAACACAGCAGCAAACGACCTTCACCAATAGATCGCCAACTGCGCCAGCACTCTCGCTCCCCCTCCAGAACTCTTCCAGATGGCAAAACGCAAAAGCCACCTGGTTCACCACGGACCTTTGAGAATCCAAGCGCTCTTGCTGACGACTGGAGAAAACACTGAGGAACAGCAAAACCGCAGAAGCACGCTCCGCCTACAAGGCCGCTACCATGGCACACCACCAACTCATCAAATCAACTAAGAGAAACTTCATTCAAGACAGAATCTTCTCCAACTCCTACAACTCCAAGGAACTCTTCGCCATCATACAAGAATTCACCAGACCCAACAGCGAAACTACCCACGTCCCTCCCTTCCAAGACCACTGCAACAATCTCAGCTCCTTCTTGCACCACAAGATCAGGACGTTCTACGACAACTTCGACGACCAAGACCACATCACCGACCCAATAACCCCCACTAGCGACGCCACCCAGCCTACCCTCCTCACCTGGACCCCTGTCACCACAGAAGACACCGCAAAGACTATGAAAAGCATCCACTTCGGAGCAACCACTGACCCCTGCCAACCACACATCTTATACAGGGCCGCCACCGCCTTTGCACCCAAACTACAACAAACAATCAACTGCACCCTCACAACAGCCAAGTTCCCCGATGACTGGAAATGTGCAGAAGTTAAACCCCTCCTCAATAAGCCCCCCGCAGACCCAACAGACAGCAAGAACTACAGGCCCATCTCTCGTCTCCCCTTCGCCGCCAAAGTCATCGAGAAAGTCATCAACACCCAGCGTATGCACTTCATAGAAACCAACAACATCCTCGACTCTTCTCAATCCGGATTCTGCAGCAACCACAGCACCGGGACCGCCCTCATAGCTGCCACTGACGACATCTGCACTCTCCTCAATCAAGGCCACAATGCAGCCCTCATCCTCCTAGACCTCTCAGCAGCCTTTGTCACCGTCTCCCACTGCACACTAACCACCAGACTCAACGACGCCAGCATCCAGGGGACTGCCTTAGACTGTATTCGATCTTTTCTCTCAGGCAGAACTCAAAGAAAAAGACTCCTGCCCTTCCTCTCCGAACCCACAGAGATCAGATGCGGAGTACCCCAAGGATCATCCCTCAGCCCCACGTTCTTCAACATCTACATGGCCCCCCTCGCAACCATCGTCAGAAAACACGGACTCAACAAAGTCTCATACGCCGACGACACCCAGCTCATCCTCTCCCTCACCAAGGAACCCAACATCACCAGGCACAGTTTCCAAGAAGGGATGAAGGACATTGCATCCTGGATGAGCAGCAGCTGCCTGAAGCTCAACTCGGAGAAAACGGAGGTCCTCATCCTCAGCTCTACCCCCTCCACATGGGACAACACCTGGTGGCTGCCACCCTCAGAAACCCTCCCACCCCTATGGACCACACCTGCAACCTCGGCATCATACTCGACTCCTCACTCACCATGAACGGCCAGATCAATGATGTGTCCTCCACATGCTTCAACACCCTCCGCATACTCCTCAAGACCTTCAAATGGATCCCCCCTGACTCCACACACTCATCAACAGAAGACTGGACTACGGAAACGCGCTCAATGCCGGAATCAACAAATCACAACTTCGCAAACTCCAGACCGTCCAGAATGCCGCAGCCAGAATTGTCCTCAGCATCCCACGACATGACCACAACACCTCCGTGACCTCCACTGGCTCCCAGTCGAAAAAAGAATAACCTTGAAACTACTCACACACGCCTACAAGGCCCTCCATAAAACCAGACCCCAATGCCTCAACAAAAGAATCTCCTTCCACTCACCCAAGAGAAACCTCTGCTCCGCTGACCTAGCTCTAGCCATGGTCCCCCGTATCCACAGGGCCAGAACGGGTAGCAGATCCTTCTTCTACATCGCGGCCAAGACCTGGAACGAACTCCCCCTCTGCATCAGACAAAGCCCGACACTGCACCTTTTCAGAAAAGATCTCAAGACCTGGCTCTTCGGATGACCACGGAGCTGCCCGCACCCCCGCAGCGCCTTGAGACCCTCACGGGTGAGTAGTGAGCGCTATAAATCCCTGATTCATTGATTGCCAGTGGTAGATCTACATTTACCACTTCTAATCACCCACTTTCCAACAAGAGTTTTATTTACAAGAGGTGGGCAAACCACTAAAACCTTAAGCCAGGCTCAAGCCAGATGGTGGCTCTGGCTCAGCTCAAGGTCCTCTTGGACCCTGGAGCCCAAAACGGGCTGAGCTTTCATGTGGCTGATTGCTGCCTGCCAAGCAGGCCGTCATCTCATGCACCAAGAAATGAAGGCAAAACTTTGATGACAAACCTCTGATGTAAAACCTTTGATGTAAAACAGACAAGAGAAAAGCACATACCCAGCTAGTGGCCAAATTGTACAGTGCAGAACAAGAAAGCCCAGCCTGCCCGTTGACAAAACTGTGTGATTCTGTGCAAATATAGTTCACCAAGACTCCTTTTTCTTCATTTTCACATTTGAGAGAGCCTTCAAATATGGGTGATCAGGATGTACGGTATTCCATAACCTCTTGTTTTTTGTTTAATAGGCTGTAACGTTGCTCCATCTTCAATACAAATCTATACCACAAACATTTGGGTATAAAGGGAACTATCACTCAGGAGGGAATCCTGGCACTGAGCAGATTAATGTGCCTAACCATGCCTAGGACAAGGTAGGATAATGAGTAGAAAAGTCGGGTTTTCAGCTTCTTGCTGGATTCAGGAAGACAGGAGGAGGCTCTGGGCATGTTTGGTTGAGTGACTATGCATGAAAGGGTAGGTTGCTCTGTGGGTGATGATTGGTTAGTGTGCATGTGGGGTTCTGGGTACGGGAGCGGTGAGTGTGGATGGGCGCATGAGGACTTGAGGGAGGTGCAAGTGAAGACTCCCTTTGTGGTGTGTGGAGCAGTGCGGCGAGTGTCGATAGGGGTTGATAGCACAGAGGAATGCAGGCGGTAAGGGGAAGATCAGGGTTCCCTGCACTGGGAACAGTCCAGGCGCAGGCAGGCTTGCCCTGGCACGCTTGCAGTGCACCTGCTGCACGTCTGCACTGCGGTAGACATTAGGAGGGCTTGTGCCGCGATTGTGTCACTTTTTTGTGATGCTGCGGTGGCATAAACAATTCGCCACACTGCTCACTATTTACAAAGTGATACATCTAGGCAGATACTTCACTTTGTAAAGCCCTGCGCTACATTATACCTGCATCAGGTATAATTTATGCAGGGTGGGCGTTCCCACATAGAAAGGCTTGTAGAAGTGGCGCAGTGAAATCTATGAGATTTCACTGTGCCACTCCTACGACTTGACAGCGTCACAACCCTTACGCCTGCTTCAAGCAGGCGTAAGGAGTGACGCAGGGCCTTTCACATGGGACTCGCCCATGTGAAATGACACATTGCTGGAGTTGCGCCAGTTTTCCGACAAGCTCTAGCAATGCGTCATTACTGCACCACCAGATACATCAGGATTCTAGATGTATCTGTTCAGTCCTTGCGACATGGAGCGCTGTATTGTAAATACGGCATATCCATGGTGTCACAAGGATGGCGCAATGAAAAGTGTTGCATCACTGTTTTTCTCCGGCGATGCACCACTTTTCATAAATGAGGCCCTAAGTAGGTGCTGGGAGGGTGGGAACTGCAGGGGGTAGAGTTAAGGATGTGCAGGATGTAGGAGAGCTAAAACAAGTTAAGGAGCACTGGGGTGACTAAAGGGTGTCAAAATTGGAAAAAACAGGGGCAAAACCAGCAGGAAACGGGACATGGAGAGGCACATAAAACCAGAGGAAAACAAGCTGAAAATGGGGCACAGACAAGGGTAAAACCACAGCAATAAAGATCCACAAACAAGAGCAGAAAATGGGGCACAGACATGGGCAAAAACGAAGCATACAGAGACACAAACGAGGACTAAAACGAAGCACACAGAGATACACAGACAAGGGTTGAAAGAGAAGAAAATGAGCACAGAGAGGCACAAACCAAGGGCAAAATGAGCAGAAAACGGGACACAGAAGAGTCACATAACAAGCAGGAAACAATACACAGACGAGCATACCAAAGCATGAAGAGGCTCTATAGGCAGACACGAGCAGAAAATGGGACACACAAGGACAATAACGAAGCACAAAGGGGAGCAAAGGTAGAAACAAGCCGAAAACGAGCACAGACAAGGACAAAAACGAAGCACAAACAAGAACAAACAAGCCAGAAACTAGCAAAAAAGAAAACGGGGCACAAGAGAGTCAGAAAGGAGGGAAAATGGGGTATAGACAAAAGGCAAAAACAAAACACACAGATGCACAAACAAGAACTAAAATTAAACGCTTAGAGGCATAAATAAAGGTTGAAACGAGAAGAAAACCTGCACAGAGAGCCACAAAATAAGGGAAAACAGGACACAGACAAGGGCAAAAACTAAGCACAAACAAAAAAGAACTAAAACCCGTCATGCAATGTCATCTCACAATGTTCACTGTACAAAAAAAAGGATTTAGGCACTCTTGTGTGTTTATAATGCACTCACTAATACATATGAGAGCGCCTTTAAACACTTGAGCTCAGAATGTGTGCGTTACAAATTTTTTGTTTAAATGTACAGGGGGATATTCTCAAGAATGTGCGATAATCATCGCCAACCTAGGTTAACGCAATTTCACATAACGCCGTCTATTGCGGGAAACTAACGCTGTCTTAACGGCGTATTCTCAACACGCCGGCAACAGGCGATAGTTCCCCGATACCGCGTCAAATGTCTGCGTTAAAATTACCGGGACGCCGATAAAAAAGGAAACCCGAACGTGAAAAAAGTGGCGATGGGCCCAACAGCGATAAAAATATCAGCGATAATCAGCGCCAGGCTTGCTATTCCCACGTCATGCGGGAAAAATCACCATAAAAGCTGCCCAAAAAAATATATATATATTCAACTGAGAAGCACCATGGAGGAAGCTGGAGCAACTACAGAGGCCAACCCGCACCCCACAAACTCCGTGTACACATGTGATCTGTACATGGCACATATGTCCAGAGGACACCTTGGTGTGTTCCACGCAAGGTTTCCTGCTGGCTTCTTGGCTGGTGTGCATCTCCCATCTTGCTGAGGTGTTCACTGTGCCCCATCCCCCTTAAATCCATGTTGCTCATGTTGTGGGACTTGAGTCACAGGGTTCATCTCTGCATCAGGGTGGTTCATATTTGACCCCAAATGACACCTGCAATTTCATATTTGACCCCAAATGACACCCGCAATTTCATATTTGCCCCAAATGACACCCTGTTGTCATTTTATGAACACCAATGACAGCCTTCATGCCATGTTTTTGTACACATGTGATACGCTGATGAGTGGGGTTACGTACTACATTTGACACCCTGAAATGGCATTTCGAATACGTGACACCCTAAACAGCCTCTCTGTACAGAGGTGACATACCCATCATCTATTTGCTATTTGTGAGATTGTTAGCACTTAATGTTGCACTTACACTTGTCAGAGTGATGTGCTAATGCAGAGGACTGACATGCACACAGGGAATGTGTGTTGCAATGAATTTATTTGCACATGCTGTTCATGTGGTCATTTTGTACTGTTCCATGATTGCTAAGGGCAGTCACAATGTGACGTGCTCATGCGAAGAAACTGTTAATGATTGTGTTCCTTCGGGCTATTCCTGCTGCAGCTGCAGTGGGGTGTGGTCCACCTGCCTCATCTTCCTCATCATCGTCCGGTGCATCTGGCACTTGGATCCATGTGGCATTGGTGCGTACACATATGTTGTGCAATACACAACATGCAATGATCATCTTGCACACTATTTCTGGGCTGTACAGGAGTCTTCCACCTGTGATGTCCAGGCACCTGAAACGTGACTTTAACACGCCAAATGTGCGCTCAACAATGCCCCTGGTGCGTTTGTGGGCCACATTGTACTGCCTCTGGGCCGGGGTGTTAGGGGCTCGGAGGGGTGTCATCATCCACGGGCAGAGTGCATATCCTTGATCACCTGTGAGAGGTAAGTGAGATTAGTGTAAATTGGTGGTTCTGCATGCTGTGTTGGCAGACTTACAAGTTTTGTGGTGTGTGATTTGTGCGACTATGGGATACATGTTTGCCATGTATTGCTTCTGGCAAATGTGCGGGATCAATGTGTATTACGTAGCCTCACAGCTGCTCCTCCCTCCCCCGAGCCTATTTACTTGTGTGCGCTGCGCGGTTGCATCACTTGCACTCCTACGGCACACCATTGGCATGCCTGTCTGCGCATGTCCGCAAGCCTGACAACAACACTGTAATGTTGGCCGTTGAAGGTGGGCGGCCACGTGTGTGCAGGCCTATGGTAAGGTTAGGGCGGACACAGATGTAGAGTACAGGCCTGGCTGAACTCGCGCTGCGATTGAGGCTAGGCCTTTGGCTTATGCTGCGGCAATGAAGATACACACACAACAGTTGGCATGTATGAGCCAAGACCCCGAGCGGTCTTGCGCTCCTTTATTTATCCATTCGGGAGAACCCGCCCTCCGGGTGCATGCTACATTGCAATCACCGCTGGGCGCCGGACGGGTCTGGGGACCAGCGGGCTGGGGTGCAGCAGGTGCACAGGATCGCGCAGGCCCCACCGGTCACGGCCTCGTGGCAGGGTGAGGAGCACCGCCCTGGCAGACACGCCCCTGCAGGCGAGGATGAGATGTGCGCCGGGTGGCGTGTGACGTAGCCACCTCGTCGCCGGTGTAGAGTTGTCCATTGAAGGTCGTCGGCCACATGTGTGTAGGCCTATGGTCAGGATATGGCGGACACAGAGACACATGCAGTAGTTACTTTGGTGGCCATCCCGGAAGTGAACCACGCCCAGAGCCCCGGGCTATTTATTCACACTCCTACGCTGGACTGGCGTACGCCGGCCCAGCCCACTACGCTTACGCTTACAGGGGGGGGGGCGACATAGCTACATGTCCACAGTCTTCCCCACTGCCTGAGGTAACATGGTTGCGTCTACTGTCCACAACACTACAAACACCAGCAGTATATGTCCACATGGACATGTCTGTGCTCTGCATACTCAAGATTGTCCAGCACATCACCACCACACTTGGCATTGTGTACATTCTTATTCATGGGTCACTTGCCTCCTTCGCACATTCTTGGTTCCCACCTCTCACCACATTCTGCAATTGTGTGGCAGAGGGGCTATGCCTTTGTGGATGGTTTGTCTACATGTCTGGCCCCTATTACCACAGTTACTTGTGTTGTCGTGTCTGGTAGGTGGGCATGTTGGTTGGCATATTGTATGTGATTTTGTTACGTTTGCATTCCCACAGTTGTGAGTTGTATGATTGTGGAGTTGAGGTATGTGGTGTGTTTCGTTGGTACTTACCAACGAGCAGTCCATTTCCATAGGTGCCATCCTGAAAGCGCTGGTTGATGATGGACTGTCGGAAGATGTAGGAATTATGCACACTGCCGGGGAAGTTGGCGACGACATTGGTGAACAGTCCCCGGTGGTCCACTATTGCCTGCAAATTGATGGAATGCATGTTCTTTCTGTTGCGGTAATTGTGTGCAGTGTCGGCAGGGGGCACAAGTAGGACATGTGTGCAGTCAATTGCCCCCAACATGTGCGGGAAGCCAGCTATGGCGTAGAAGCCTTGCTTGGTCTCCAGCTGTTCCTGCGCAGTGTGGGGGAAGTGAAGGTGCTGGGGTATCAAGCTGATGATGGCATCCATGACAGGTGTGAGGAACTTTGATAAGGCTGGCTGTGAGACTCCTCCGACTCTGGCAGTTGTTGGTTGAAAGGTACCAGAGGCCAACAAGTGCAGCACAGCCAGCAGCTTTGTCTGCGGAGGGATGTTGGTTGTCCGCTTTGTTGGTACCGTCAGCCTGTGGGCAATGTGGGCCAGGGTGCGGAGGATGGTTGTCCTTTTGAGCCTGTTGTGGGCAATGACATCCTCTGGCGTTAAGTCTCAGAGGTTGGTGCGTTTTCGGAAGGTCCGCTGTCTTGTTCTGCGCTGCCTCGGTGGTAGTCCGGGGGGGGTGGTCCTGGGGGTGGGGGTGGTCCTGGGGGTGGTGGCGGTGGGTGTTGTGGCCCTCTTGGGTCTCCAAGCTGCATGATTAGTAGCTCCATGGCATCTCTTGGTCTTCAGATGTGGCTCTGGGCTGGGCTCACTTTCTACTGCAGGTTTTCGTCCTACTGTTGTATTCCGCTTTAGGTGTCCGTATATAGGTTTTCCTGAATCATGTCCTTATATAGGCACAATTCGCATTGCCCTTATATAGGCATAGAATCCCTGTCCTTATTTAGGCATTAACCGTGCACTCCAAATACAGGCATGGTCACCGACATCCGTCCAGCCTAATGTCACAACGAGTTCTTCAAAACCAGACCCTTAAGCTTCGGGAGTTCCCCTATCACAGGACTATTGATTTCTCCAAGAACTCATCTATTATGTATGAACCGTTATACCTTAAGGGTTCATTCCTGACGTCTTCCTCTGTCCGACTTCACGTCAATGCTAACATTCCGAGGCACCTATTAGGTATAAATATACCTTCCCTCGCCCAAGCAAGTTAGAGGAGACCTCGACTTCAGAGGAGCCCGTATCCCGGCCTGACGCACTGAGAAGACGCTGTCATTCCTGCACGCAGAAGAATCCAGCTTCCAGTGTTCTGACTCCCTTCGCGGGGTGTTAGAGTTCCAGATCCGGCAAGAGATTCCCACCTCTCTCATTCTCAAGGTATGGAGCTGACTAGAACCTAGAGGGACTCTTGGCATACTAGACCTAACATACTCTTAGTATACCATACTAGAGAATACTCCACCTACTTCTTACCTTTCCCTACACCTAGACCAGGTTAGGTACATTGGGGTAGAACTAGCTTAGAGACGCATCGTATGAGTACTCGCATTTTTTAGCTCATGTTATTTATGTACGTGAATATATGCTAAAAGATAATGCTAGTGCAGTATTATTTATTTCTACTGCTTACGCTGTACATTATTTATCTTGCATACTGTCTTGTGATCATAACAGCACATATCTCTTACACGAGAAACAAGACTGTTCAATAAAACCCTTTTATTGAAACGCCCGTCTTTCCTTTCTGTGTAACTCTGTAGAAACTAAGCATGCACGATTGACTGAGTGAAACTGTTATCTATTGCTTCCACGATTCTGAGACGTGTTCCGATTCTAAAGGGAAACAAAGTGGTCATGTTTATGCGGTTGCCAGAAACTACTCCCTTCTTGTTCTCAAGGAGTTTCTAGTGGCCTCTGAGCTAGCTGGCACAAGTAATTAAGTTTAATATACTCGATAGGGACATACCGACCTTAGTCCTATGTCAAGCCTATAGGTTATATTATTCCAATGCGCAGAGCCTATTAGGGAAATAGGAACTACACTACATGGCGCCCAAACGTTTGGTAAGGCAGTAATTTAACGCTAGATACTGAGTAACTCAGTTGTGCTTTTCTCAGAGACCCCTACTCACATACTTCATAAGACGTCTGGAGTGGGTAGGGTTAAATATCCGCCATAACTAAATAGGACAAAAAAAACCTATATGTTAGTTTTTTGGTTTGTTCAACGTTGAAGGATACAGTGTTCCAAAATATTGTGCACCTTATCTTTTGTTTCCTTGAAACTTGTTCTACATTTTTCAAAAAACAAATGTCCATAAATGGGGATAATAACACCGGGAACGGTGGAGCTGCGGCTGACCCAGTCGTAACAGCTTTTAACATTACAGGTTTAAATGAAACCGAGGAGGGTGTTATAGACATCCATCCAAACTTAGGAAGAGCCATCACTCTAAAACTTATAAAACATGGCCTACCACCAAGAGGCGGTAGAGCCGTTTTCGTGATAGAGGCACACAAATCTTTTCAGACAGAGGTATTCTATTCATGGATAATATTCCCTGAATCAAATTCAGTAACAAAACTGTTTTACTTCTACAAAGAAGATGAACCACCAGAGGAATATATTCCTTTCGAGGATATTGAAATTCCACTAACATACCAGGAGCATCAGCTCTGGTTTAAAGGCGCCCTAAAACATCACAAAAACATTACCAGGTTCGGTCCACTAGGTAGACCAGGAGCAACATGGCCGATTCTAGCCGGCTACACACCTCATCCTGACATCGATATAATGTCAGACGAGGAATTACTTACTCAACTTACAGAGTTAATAAAAATTTACAGACAATTAGTCCAATATGTCATGCGGACTTTCACAGTCCAACCACCATTGACAATTCCAAATCAAACCCCTCAACAGGGGAATACACTAAAAATTACACCACAGACTCTATACGTAGTCATGGGTAAAATGCCCACAAAACGTGAGCAAATTCCATTCTGGATAGCTCAAAAAATTACTCAAATAGAAACAGTATTTCCAAATACTAGCCCTTATGAGAAACACAGAATCCTAACAATCTGTTTACCAATGGGGTTCACACCACAACTGGAAGACTGCACCACTTGGGGCTCAGTCTTTGCTGCCATCTATACTAAAACACATGGTGTTCCGTCAATCGCAGTAATACCAGATGTCCTGAAACAAATTCAAAACGAATACGGGGCAGAGCCTGCTCTGAATTTAGGTATGAAATAACTGAAAAACTTCGACCAGGTCTCAACAATAATATTATCTAATATTAAAGGGGAGGCAGCAGCAGTAGCGATCCGCCAACGATTAAGGGAATTCGATGTTACAGAACATCAAACCGAACTACCCAGAATAATAGAACAATCTTATGCAGAATTAGGCAGAGATAGTTTGGGTGGAAGACCATTGAAGCCAAAACTATCTGAAAGTCCTGAGAAGGACTCAATTAAACAAACTCCTGCATCTTCTAGAAAGAAGTGGGAAACTAATAAAGAAAATTCACAAGAGAAACGTTCTCAATCCCGAGGTAGGTCTCCTCAAAAGGAGCCCTCTGAAAGGAGGTATAACCTCAGGAATAGGGATAATTTAAAAAAGCCTGACAGGTATCAAGATACTGATACACGTTCCTCTCGTACCTTTCAGATATCGTCACAGACATCGGAAAGAAGAGGACGGTCAGAACATAGAGAAGAACGCGTGAAATCGAAAGACGACAAACACGTTCCGAAAAATAAATCAAAACCTCAATTCTCAAAAAGAAGGTAGCAGGTCTGAAGATCAGACATGCCGAGGATACTGAGAACACAACTCAAGAACGGAGAATGGGCTCAGACAATGCTGGACAGTGCGGCAGAAGTCACAATAGCTCGCCAGAACCTGAAGGAACTTCTGGAGATAGTGGACTTGAATGAGTACATTACAGTTGAGACTGTAGACACCAGGGTTAGTACTCCACAAAGGTTATATGAAATAACACTCCGAATGGAGGGAGACATACCAAGAAAGGTGAAAACACTCTTTTGGGAAAAACTTTCAAGGGGTTATGATATACTTCTAGCAGAAAAAGACTGGCCACCACAATTTGTCAGGGAGTGCCCACATGGTGAGGACATTATTATGCCTGCCTTCTCCAACCATATTCCAATTCACCTAAAATATACTTATGCCAGGAAATGGGCAGTTGCCCAGGCCCCAGCATTATATAAAAATCATGTAGGATGGGATGAGGACTCACCTCACCATAAAATACATCTAAAAAATGAACCTACTGCACAAAGGCAGTACCCAATAAAGCAAGAAGCTAAAAAACAGGTCAGGGAGATCTTAGATCAACTTGAATACCAAGGGGTGATTGAAACATGCACCTCTTCAATGAACAATCCTTTGTTTCCTGTCTCCAAACCAGACAATACATATCGTCTAGTTTTGGATTACAGACACTTAAACACTTGTTCTAAAACATTTGCAGTGCAAAATGCACATAGTACAGCATTAATGAATAACATTGTGCGTAAAAAATATAAAACCACATTGGACATCTCAAATGGTTTCTTTTGTCAAAACATAGCACCTGAAAGCAGGTACTTAACAGCTTTCTCAATAATGGGGACCCAGCGTCAATTTTGTCGACTCCCACAAGGGTTCAAGAACAGCCTGGGGTTATTCTCAGCGAGAGTAACGGAGTTACTACAAATTTATGATAATGAGGCATTGTCATATGTCGATGACATCTATCCGACAGACGATGACCTGGATAGGCACTTGAACGGGGTGAGAACCATCATATTGGACTTCGCCTCTGAGGGCTATAAGTTCAACTTTAAAAAGTCCAGAATTGCCCATCTCAATGTCCTTTTCCTAGGATATGAGCTTTCAAGTGAAGGCAAGAGCTTGGCAGACAACTTTTTAGAAAGGTGTGCGCTGCTCCAACCTCCAAAGTCGCTGAAAAACTTACAATCCATCTTGGGTTTCCTAAATTTTGGAAGAACTTACATTCTAAACTACGCAGAAAGGGTTAAACCTCTCTACGCATTAATCAAACCTGATTTTTCAATCAAAAATTGGACATAGGAACACACAGAAATCTTGCGTTCACTCCAAGCTAACATGTTAGCAACAAATCACTTACAAACACGCGTAAGTCAACGCAACTTAGTGATCCGAATAATTTCGGGTCAATGCGGATTCACCTACTTAACATTTAATGAGGGTGAAAAAGTACCAATAGCATACAAATCACATTTGTATACACAAGCAGAAATGCGCTTCACTTCAACTGAAAAAATACTGACAGCAGTTCAAACTGCAGTAGCAAAAGAAAGAGCTCTAGCCCAAGGGAAACGCATTATTGTCGTAACTCCAGTACCGGCCTTAGAGGCGGTGACTAAAGCGAGCATTCCAAATGCTAAAGCATTACATCCTAGATGGATACAATGGGTTAATTCTCTTGCTGCAACAGATGTTGAATATGTTTTTGATCCTGATCTAAAAACACAAGCGTTCCTGCAATATGAACATGAATGTCCTCTGCCTACTGAAATTCTGCCTCTCGATCAGTACGAATTCATAATTTACACTGACGGATCCGCACAACCCGCTACAGGAGTAAGCAAGCTTACAGTGCAGCGTGCGCAATCGTTAAAGGTCGCATGCGCGATGGTAGCTTCAGACCAATGGTCACTAAAACTCAATCTCTAGGAGATTGCACAGCTCAGCGAGCTGAACTACAAGCATTCAAACTGGCACTTGAAAGTACAGATCGCAAATTCCCCACACTAATAGTGTGCGATTCTTTCTACTGTGTGCAGTCGTATAATGAATATATACAAACTTGGCTTGAAAATGGGTTCAAAGATGCAAAAGGTGGCACAATAAAGCATAAAACGCTTTGGGAACAAGTAGTTCAGTTAAAAAACGAACTACCGAAGGCTCACGTGATACACACGCTGAGTCATCAACGTGATGGCGTTCACGATGCAGGGAATTCATTGGCTAACGAAGCCGCAAAGGGGGCTGTTCAGACGGCTTCCGTAGCTGCGATCACTCGTTCAAAAACGAGAATAGACAGTGAGATAATGTTGGCTGTCAATGCTACGAGCAAAGGCAGTGGTGCAGCGTTAACAAAAAAGTTTCCACTCAAGTACTCTTATGTAATTGATGCGAACAACGTTCCTTTTGCTCGAATCCCTGGAGTGGGGGATAGGGTAATTCCAAACATGGAACGTAGAGCAGCTTTGATTTATGAAGCACATCTGGGGGAGGGTCTGTCACATCAAGGGATCTCTAAAACAATATTGACATTAAAAGAGATGTACTGGTGGCCTGGAATGAATACACAGATTCACATCTTCATCAATGACTGCATAGACTGTTAGGTACAGCGTGATGCAGAACGCCACCAGACACCGTGCTACGAAGTAGCCTGCCCAGTACAGACACCATTGTTAGACAGCATTAGACTATCTACGTGCAGGCGTCCTTGTGGACAAATGCAATCCCACAAATACTAAGTCAAGGTTCCTATGGATATGGCCTCAGCGCTCGGCTGACGCTCGAACTGTTAGAAAAGATTTGCGAGTCTTTATCGGCACATACGCAATAGGCACGCTACATTCTGACCAGGGCCCTGCCTTTAGCTCTCAGGCTTACAAAGAAGCCATGGCCAGTCTGGGCGTTGCATTGCGGTACTCCTCTCCGTTTCATCCTGAGGGAAATTCTGTTGAGGAAAGGAAAAACCGGGACATAAAGCAGCCTATAACAGCTAGGGTATTAGGTTCGGGTGATGGGTGGGTCAAACATCTTTATGGGGTCCAACGCTCATTAAATAATTTGCCAAGAAGTTCTCTAGGGGGGGTCACTCCATATGAGGTCCTATTTGGGACAAGAATGTGGGTGCCTGATCTCGAATGTAAAGGCACAGTGGTGGAAAATAAACCCTTTGATATCAAAGATCGTTTGGCTGTTTTACAGGATCTAAATGAACTAAGATCGAAACAAAGCAACGTGTTCCTGCAGCCAACCACCACTGGGGAAAAACCAGCAGTCCCAGCAAGGCCTGTCTGGATTCCAAAAGTTGGGGATCTAGTCAGAGAGCGAAGATTGCGGACAAGAAGGAATTTGGACCTTCTTACAGACAACCAGTACCTGTCCTAGCCGTCCACGGAACAAGAACAGTACTTCTGCCGCCCCTTGCTGGAAAAAAGGAGAAAAGATTTGTGTCCATCGACCTCATCAAACCACAGTATGTGGCCAATACTAAATAGTAGGCCTCGTGGACTCCAACCTAGTAGCAGACGCACTCCTCTCGCTACTATCCAAGAGGTTCAGACTGAAAGACTGATAACCATCGAGAATTCAGCAGTAACAAATGAAGGACTAAGCAACAATGCTATGGAACTCATCCCTCTTGAAACTCAAGTAACAGTTCGTCCAAATACACCTGTCTACACCAATGTAACAAGTGATCAACTGGTTCCAGCGATTTCTACAAATCCTGATGCAATTCCAACAATTGACAGAACTGCTTCTGGCTATTTCATTAACTTTGATACGTTTTCTGAGGATCTGAGTGAGCCTGAGACGTCGCCAGCATCAAAAACTTTTATACAGCAAGTACAAGCCTTTTTTCATTTTTTCAGAAAGACTTATCTGGTTTCACCATGGATTGAACTATGGATTATTTCTGGTATATTTTTCTTTCTGCTTTGGCTAGCTTTGGTTATGACTATGAGCGTGCTTATAAATGGCAGATACATCCATTTGGACATTGAAAGTAAAGAAGTGAACTTACTTTTAAAACCACACAAGTCATCCCATCGTGAAACAAGAGACTTTTCTGCAGTGAACATCACAGCCGTTCCTATACAGGATGGTATAGTGTGGGACAAACAGATTTCGATATTTTCGGCCCTACGGAACATTTGAACATTCCACATTTATTTAAGATTTCATTAAGTGATTTTGTTTCATCCAGTACCTATTCTGATGATTGGGACTTTGAAACTGCAAATGACATGATGTTTGACCTAGAAAGGTCTGCTGCATTTTCTAATAATAAATATTTAGAGGGGTCATCAGACTATGAACAGCTGTATTGCTATAACCACTATGGTCATAATTTTTTGCATAAATCTGCAACACCTAGAAATGTGTTTATGTTTAACCAATGGGAGCATTGTCCTACACCGCCAAAAGGTAGTTCAAAAACATTTGCTAAAAAGTTTCCATATTTTTCAGGATACAATACATCTGATCCAGAAACATTTTACTATAAAAATGTAAACAAAACAGGACTGAAAATTATGTTAACTAATACAAAACAGATTTATTCTGCAGCATTTATTGCCCAACTATCTAGACATGGTTTCGACTTGTGGAAAGACAAAATAGATACAAAATCTGTCTGGGGTACTAAAGATTGGCAAGTGCAGGGGATAGAAGCTTTGTTTAGAGCCTGTATCATCCCTCAGCAAATAATGTTTTTGAATGACACTGTGCAACAAACGTCTTGCCTTGGTTTAGCCAAGATCAAAGACATGAAAACACCTTCTGTACCAACACCTGCCGGTAATAACAATACACAGGCAGCGGTTACAGTTGACACAATACTACAAATCAACAGAACAAATCCTGATTGGAGAAAATGGTTGATCTGGCCCACAGACACAAACATCTGTCAAGAAAGATTCCTGAATAAAAGACAGGGGTTTACTATTCATAGGCCAGACCCACGATACGTCCAAAAACAACATCCGGGGGTAGTAACAACATACAGTGTAGGAAAATTATGCCTCGATTGGCTGCAGAAATCTACACTTAAGGATGTGAAACAACACTTATCTTTACTTAAAGAAGACGCAGACCGTAGGGAATTCTTGCTTGGACCAAGAAAACCGCGTCAAAAACGTTTCATATATGCCGGCATCTATGCTGCTTATAATGAATAATGGAAGGTGTCACAGGCAGAGGCCGCAGAACGAATACGTGAAATTGATCGTATTAACTTAGAGAAAACTCTCACTGTGGTCGACAATGGGTTAACAACTTTGTCATCCAGAATTTATTCATTGGACAACATTGTATCCTCTGCTATTGACATACTGGAACAAGATTTAGCCATGTTACAACAAGGCCAATCTCAGTTACATTCTATTATGTTATTAAGCTGGACGCTGCAATCTTTGCGTGCGGGCTATGTGCCTTGGCGTTTTATCAACACGTCGGCTCTGTTTGCAGAATACAATCTAACTGATAAACAGATCGAACTGGCACAAAGAGGAGCAAAGTATACAGTGCTGAGCATTAAAAAACTGGGCAAATTACCATTCACAGTGGCAGAAAAACCAGCTACAGAATGGCTTATTCATGGCAAAATCACTCTGCCTGTAACTACTTTTCAGTTTCAGTATTGCCTCAAACAAATGCAAGCAGGCAAATATGAAAGGTTGGGTAAAGAATACATTAAGACATCCTGGAATTTACCTTACACATATAGATGTTGGAGTGGGGATCGTGAAGTGTTTCTGAGCGGTACACACTGTGAAAGTGCACTAAGCGGTTCACTGATTTGTCAGGACATTTCTTTACACAGGGCTTGTAATGGTTCTGTGGCAAATTTGTCCTGCCACCAGCAGGGTACACCGGCTACTGTGATTAATCCAACGTTTGGCCAACTTTCTAATGGGAGTTACCTCATGTTGAATGATCAGAGTTGCTGTGGCATGTTGCCAGGCATCCCATATCTAGTAACGGTCGACTCCAGGGTCACTTGCTGTATGCAAGTATTGTTTGCCCCAATAGACACAGTCAGGGAGTCGCCTTTATGGCCTTCGTTGAATGTCTCTTTTATACGATTTGATACTTTAAGCAGAATGAAAGCCATGCTTATACAACAAACAGTGCCTCTGACCTCGGCCAAAGAAATCTATGATTTACAAGTTGCAAGGACTTCGGCTGAGATACAGGCTTTAATTCGTACAAACTGCCCTATACATTTCGTAGAAATGATGGGACGTATCTTAAACATGTCTGATACGAGCGGAATTGTAATGTATTTAAGACCATCTGTTCCGGACTATTAGCACCTTGCCATGCAGTCCTCGGAATCATCCCAAACTTCGCACATTTGGTGTTTGGTGGTGTGCCGTTAATTCTAGCACTTGTTGCAGGAATTCTGTTTCTATTCCTCCTTCTACGCTATGGCAAGCCTATTCGCCAACATCACTCCGAGCGATGTGGAGAAAGCTCTCCTTGAACGGAAATGCCGTGAGCGAATAGTAAGTATTGGACATGCCTCGTCTACGGGAACTTAATACAACATGGTTCCTGTCATTCAGACCAATCTGGCAAGATTGCATCTTACCTGTTCTACGCTGCCTGTTTTGCGGTGAAGAATGCATGCTAGACACCTGTCTAACACTCCCATCAGTCATGCCAACGGATATCGATACTCTGCTGTACCCGATAACAGCCCATGCTGTGTGTTGTCCCCAGAGGCTTCCAATCCTGATGACGGCATTCATTGAGATCTCACAGACGCTTCTGGCAGCTGCTGAGGTACGAGGTGGATCAACAGGCACACAGGTAACAACGGACGCGAACATTGCATCTTCTGCTGAAGGCGATGTTTCTCATCTCTGTGCAATTAACCTTCTGAACGAGGTGTTCCAAATGTCACCAACTTCGGTAGACGATATTTTGGCTATGGAAATAGATGATCTCATGTTTACGCCAGACCCATACACTGACTTTGATTCGGCTCACAGTGTACCAGGGCAACAATGAAATTTGGCCTTCATATTTTCAAAACTTGGAACTATTCCCAGAAATTGAACTTTTTTCTTTTTAAATTTTTTGAAATGACATGGCAAAAAACAATCTGCTTACAGTAGAACTAGTCTTATGAAACGGACTTCTTTGAATACTTCCAGGGACACATTGTCACCTTACTTGTCTAACATTTCATTTAATACCATGATATGCAATGGCTTTGATTTTTTGACAACTTATCAACCATTTCATCATATGCATATATTTCTGTTTATTTCATTCATGTTGCATTTACTTCCATCATATGCTTAGAATGATAACGATGCTTTAAAAGTACAGTACCTATTGCATTCAACAGTTTATTTTTAAACTTCTTTTAATATGCTTTTAGAAATGTTTTTAGCAACATGTGGTACTCAATTTTATGTTTAGCATTTAAATGTTTAGCATTTAGTATTATCGTTCATTCGAAAGTGGAGTGGGTGTTGTATTTCGCTTTAGGTGTCCGTATATAGGTTTTCCTGAATCGTGTCCTTATATAGGCACAATTCGCATTGCCCTTATATAGGCATAGAATCCCTGTCCTTATTTAGGCATTAACCGTGCACTCCAAATACAGGCATGGTCACCGACATCCGTCCACCCTAATGTCACAACGAGTTCTTAGAAACCAGACCCTTAAGCTTCGGGAGTTCCCCGAGCACAGGACTATTGATTTTTCCAAGAACTCATCTATTATGTATGAACCGTTATACCTTAAGGGTTCATTCCTGACGTCTTCCTCTGTCAGTCTTCACGTCAATGCTAACATTCCGAGGCACCTATTAGGTATAAATATACCTTCCCTCGCCCAAGCAAGTTAGAGGAGACCTCGACTTCAGAGGAGCCCGTATCCCGGCCTGATGCACTGAGAAGACGCTGTCATTCCTGCACGCAGAAGAATCCAGCTTCCAGTGTTCTGACTCCCTTCGCGGGGTGTTAGAGTTCCAGATACGGCAAGAGATTCCCACCTCTCTCATTCTCAAGGTATGGAGCTGACTAGAACCTAGAGGGACTCTTGGCATACTAGACTTAACATACTCTTAGTATACCATACTAGAGAATACTCCACCTACTTCTTACCTTTCCCTACACCTAGACCAGGTTAGGTACATTGGGGTAGAACTAGCTTAGAGACGCATCGTATCAGTACTCGCATTTTTTAGCTCATGTTATTTATGTACATGAATATATGCTAAAAGATAATGCTAGCGCAGTATTATTTATTTCTACTGCTTACGCTGTACATTATTTATCTTGCATACTGTCTTGTGATCATAACAGCACATATCTCTTACACGAGAAACAAGACTGTTCAATAAAACCCTTTTATTGAAACGCCCGTCTTTCCTTTCTGTGTAACTCTGTAGAAACTAAGCATGCACGATTGACTGAGTGAAACTGTTATCTATTGCATGATTCTGAGACGTGTTCCGATTCTAAAGGGAAACAAAGTGGTTATGTTTATGCGGTTGCCAGAAACTACTCCCTTCTTGTTCTCAAGGAGTTTCTAGTGGCCTCTGAGCTAGCTGGCACAAGTAATTAAGTTTAATATACTCGATAGGGACATACCGACCTTAGTCCTATGTCAAGCCTATAGGTTATATTATTCCAATGCGCAGAGCCTATTAGGGAAATAGGAACTACACTGCACTACTTAAGACCAGAAAAAAGCAGGTCTTAAGTCCCTGCTGCTAACGTGCCTTATTGCCTGTTTTTGGACCGCATCGCCGATCTGGCTGGTCGTTGAGAATATCGCAAAGTGGTGTTATCGTGAGTTTTTTGACGGGAACGCCTACTCTGCATATGATTAGCTTTAGTTGTCGCTGTCAGCCTTGGCGATGGTTTTAGCGGCAGCTATCGCAGGTAAACTGACGATGTCGGCTGTTAGCGCAGGCTTGAGAATGTGGCGATAAATCTATTGCCACTTTCATGGCGGAAAAGTGCAGCAAAATCGGCGATGTGTCCTTGAGAATATGCCCCACAGTGTTTTATTATCCCCAGCTCAACCTGCACTCTGTTATCTGGTGGTTCAATGCAGTCTTGCCTGATGCGAAAGGGAACTCCAAGGGATCATTTCCACATACACCAGCGCGTCTGTACAGAGGGAGCCCTGGAGCTGCTGAGAATGAGAGACTGGGATGGCTTGCTGTGGGGTTACTGTGGAGGCCCTGTGACCCAAACCCCAAGGCAGCAAATTTTACATAACTGGACTGTCTGTGGCCTGCTTCTGCACATGTTATCAATGTGCTGCTGTCCACAACTCCTCCTCTTGCTGAGCCACCGGAGGCCCCACTGTTTACTTTCCAAAGTGGGCTCTGCAACTTGTATTGAACTTCACTGTGATTGGCTGTCAGTGTCATGTGCCTTTCAGTGTGTGTAATACATACAATTCAGCATATCCATTTCATTCATATCCTTATCCAGTTCAGTCAATATTTTGTGAACCTCAATGTGATTCATATCCAATTTCAGTGATGCACATATTCATTTCGAGTACTGTGTTACTTACCTCACTATTATTTCTAGTCATCTCAATAGTTGTTATATTTAAATCATTCTCTAATGTTCATTTTTTTAAATGAGCTTTTATGTTATATTGGCTCAATACAAAACAGTACCCTTTCCAGCGCTAGAACACAGTACAGTACACACATGGAACAACATATAGTATAATCAGGGCTACTGGAATCATGTGATTCTGCAGCCGCGGCCTTTTTCGCATGATTATTAATCTGCTGCATCTGCCACATAATCCACAATCTACCACATAATCTGCAGATTTGAACAAAAACAACTGATGTTTTTAGAGCAAACGGATTATAACTTGTGAAAAACATGCAAACGCATGGTCCTGCGCTCTGGAAGGTCCTTCAAAAATGTTCTTTGGCCATCTTTCATGTGCTTGTTGCTGCATTTGGTATTCAGTTGGAAATAATAAGATGTAATCTTTTCACAGACAATCAATCAATAAGTAGATTTGTAGAGCGCTATTTGTCACCCGTGAGGGTATCCAGTTTCTGACAGGGTCCAGTTGAGTAGCCGAATAGCTAGGTCTTCAGAGACTTTTGGAGCTCTGGAAGTAATGGGGAGGTCCGTAGATAAAAGGGTAACTTGTTCATGACTTCGCCGTTAGGTAGGAAAAGGAGTGACCTCCACATCTGCTACATGGGATGCAGGGGATGAGGGTTAGAGAAAGAAACAAGGAGCGGAGGTGTCTGGTAGGCTGATGTAAGTTCAGGAGGTGGTTCAAGTAGGCGGGTCTGCAGTTGTGTAGGGCCTTGTATGCATGGGCCAGGAGGTTGAACTGGTACATTTTCTGTACAGTGAGCCAGTGGAGTTCCTTGGTGTGATGTGGGTTCCTCTAGGGAGATCCAGGACTAGTATGGCTGCAGCATTCGGTATGGTCTGTAGTCATCGGAGGTGAGCTGTGATCCCTGCATAGAGAGCATTACTGTAGTCCAATCGGCTCGAGATGTGGGCCTGGGTAATGGTGAGCCTTGAGTGTTGGGGTAGCGATTTGAATATGTTATGTAGCATGAGGATGAAGAAGTAGAAGGAGACAGAGTTAACCTGAGTCATCATGGTTAGCTTGGTATCACGAATGATGCCTAGGTTCCTAGAATGGTCAGTGGTGGTAGGAGTAGGTCCGAGTTCTGAGGGCCACCAGAATATATTCCATGGGGAGTTTTTTTTCGAAAATCAGTACCTCTGTCTTGTCTGTGTTGAGCTTCATGCAGTTGTCCTTCATCCAGTTGGCGAAGCCTGCCATGGAGTTGTGGAAATTGGTCTTGGTGTCTTTGGAGAGGGAGAGGGAGAGGATGAGTTGTGTGTCGTCGGCGTAGGATATGATGTTGAGTCCGTGGATTTTGGTGATGCTGGCCAGAGGTGTCATATAAGTGTTGAGGGGTGGGTCTGAGTGAAGATCCTTGGGGTACTTCACAGATACTTTCCTTGGGTTCAAAGGTGAAGAGAGGAAGGCAGACTTTTTACGTTCTTCCAGTGAAGAAAGAGGCGATCCATCTGAGAGTGGCTCCTAGGATGCCTGTGTTTGGAAGCTTTGTGATCAATGTTTAGTGGGAGACTGTATCGTATCGAAGGCTGCTGAGAGGTCTGGAGGATCAGAGCCACAGTCCCTCGTCTGTCGAGTACGGCTAGATTGTCATTGGTAGCTAGGATGAGGGCTGTTCTGGTGCTGTGGTTGAAGCGGAATCCGGATTGGGAGGAGTCGAGTAGGAGGTTTTGTTCCAGATGTGAGGAGAGTTGTTGCTTGATGTTTTTTTCTAATGTATGGTCGGGAATGGGAGCAGGGAGATCGGTCGATAGTTGTTGAGTTTGCTGGGATTCCTGTAGCCCTCCTGAGAATACTGAGGGTTTTGCACCTTGAAACATACGCACAAGTCAGCTGGAACATGGGTGGGCACCTCATACTAAGGATACTGGTAAACCGTGGAGTAAGGCAAAGTTGTTTCATTTTCGCCACGTTGTTTAGCCTGTATATTAATGGAGTCATCCATTGGTTGAATGACTGTAGGCATGATGCACCCAAATCTGCAAACAAAAGCACCCCGATCCTGATGCTTGCAGATGCTCCTTTCCAGAACCCCTATGGGATTTCAGTCACTCCTGGATTGCTTTGTCTCTTTTTGCAAGATGCGGGGGCTAGATATAAACCCAACTAAATAAGTTTATGGCATTGAAGCCTCACCACTCTTTTAGAGGTAGAATGGAGGTGGAGGGGGTGCCACTGGAGCAAGTGGGCCATTTTGCTTATTTGGTCATCAGAATTGCTGACAATTTGTCCTGGGCCCCCAAATAGCAAAAAGCAGAGCTGTATTACATCAGAGGGGATCTTCAATAGTAAGGAAGGATAGGGCTGCTCACAGTGGTGCTGTTACCTGGGCCCTGGAAGTTTATAGGGCTAATGCAATGGTGAGGGCCATATATGGAAAAGAGATTTGGGGTTGTGCCGAACTTACCCCTTTAGTCCTTACTCAAAATAAGTACATTTGATCACTGCTCTGCCTGTCTCCAAGCACCCATTTGCTACAATTACGCATTGATCTGACAATGAACAAGGTGAACTCGCCGTCTCTCCTGAAATCACACTTATACTGGGTACGACTCTGGACTGCATTGGAGTTGGTACCCTATAGGGATGGGTTAACTGAATTAATTAAACTGGATAAAAACCTACGGACTCCGTGGCTTAAACAGCTCAGTCGTGTGCAACCGTCGAAATGGAGGGAGTATGACACTCCCCAACCGGAATGAGCAAGGCTACATCTAACAAGATAAAGGAATTTCTCTCGGAAACTTTATTAGTTAGCTCTTGAAATAACGCAAAAGAGGGAAGCATATCGGACAAATGTCTGCAATTTAAATGCTCACCTAAGGTTGAGGCCTATTGGACAGGATCAAACCCTGGCAGGCCAAGAGTTTATATATTAAATTCAGGATAGGTGGCCTGCCTCTAAGGTCATTAACAGGCAGATGGGATAAAAGCATCCCGTCAACTCATAACTGCCCCTTCTGTCTGATGTCTTCTGAGTCGGCAGAGCACTTTCTGTTCTTCTGTTCAGGCTACACTCTGCCACGGAAAAGGTGGATCTAGCGAGTGTGTAGAAATATGAATATAGCACATTACTGGGAGGCTTTCAGGCTGCTAAGATGTGACATGAATGAGAATATTGTATTTGCCACCTCTAGGTTCCTTCTCTGGGCTTGGAGACTCAGAGCAAATAGGATAGCCCTGGAGGGCTGAAAGCCCGGTGAGGTTGAATTGTCTCAAACCAAAGCACCGCCTCCCATGTACCCTTATGTCCCTTAGTCCCTTTATAGTTCCTGCTGCTATTCTTCCTGTTACTATAAAGAGTAGTGTATTTAATGATGTTTTTAAAATTGTAAATGCTTTTACATTGATAAGCTCTAATTAATTAGAGTCTAATTAATTAAGTGGTGGGTAGGAGAAATTGTAAAGGCATAGCCTTGTGTTGCTGATAAATTAATCGAGCCAAAGAATTAAGATGATTAGCCTAGATCTTCTGAGGCAGCTCCGTTGGTTCTTTTTACTATACTATGGCTCGCTGAACAAAATATGCTCAAACTTGGCCTTTGCATTGCATTCAATTGTATTCTATTGTTACACTGCAGCAATCTATTTTCCTTTGTATGACCATAGCAGCATCATTCACTGGAAGCCACGTCTACTTATTTTAAATTGCTACTGGTGGTGACATAATGTGATTTCTTAAAAATGGAATTGTTGCTGTCTACCAATCAATCACTGCAAACTATGGTCTGAAGAATTCACATAGATTTTATCCAAGGTCATGGCGGACCGAGACAGGTTTTTGACTATGGTCTTCTCTTGCTTTTCGATACTGACTCATATGACGTTAGATAATTATTGTTTAAAATTCCTCCTGAAAAAATACACCTGTTTAATATACTGTACATTTATAACGACAACAAAATCTTTTATTTTATGTCTGTTTTATCTGTAACTTTTATGGCCTTATGACTGAAATAAAGTTTATATACATAACTTGTGCCTTGAGACCCTACACGGGTGAGTAGCTAGCTTCACAATTCCCTGATTGAACTTCTCTATATACACAGTCTCATCATTCACCCATCCTTCCCCCATTCCGCATGTTTGGCCCAAGCTTTAACTTTAGCTTTTTGATGCTGTTGATATCATGAATTAACAGATATTCTTACAATGGGCCCCAGATGTTCTTGGGATACAGAGCATGGGGAATGGAGGAATAGTAGAGCTCCAGTTGGTCGTTGCAGTATATCACATCATACAACCAGGTCTTCACTGTGGGTATGCGATCCCCACTCCACACACAACACACGTCTCTCTACATCCTTTACTCCTCATGTGTCACCTCTCACTCCTTAACCCTCACTCACCAGTCCTTATCCATTACTCCTCCTACCTTACTCCAGACTTTCTTTTTATCCTTCAACCCTTCCCTTCTTCTTCACTAATCATTCTTTACTTCTCTTCTATCATGCTTACAGCCCGGTTAAAATTTATGGTGGAGCGGGAACAGTGGTACCTGTAAATGCTTGAAATGTCCGTCATGCTAATGGACATTTCAAAATTAGGAGGTCGGCACCTACATCAGGGTGACGTGGCACTTTACTGCATCGCCCTGTCAGAGGATGGGCTGACTGACAAAACATAAAGGAAGCCCTAAATACCCTATTTCCTCCTCTACCCTCACTCCTCATACCTTACCATCCTTCAGCCTTCCTCTATTCCGCATACATAAGTCCTCACTTCTGATGTTTCATCCCTCACCCCTCAGTTGTCCCTCCACATCCCTCATCCCATATTTCATCTCTTTATCTCCCACTCTTTTCTACCCACTCTTCATCACTTATCTTTCAATGAATGTCATATTAATTTCAACTGATGTCATATTCACCTTAACACCTTTCATAATAATTTTAACATGGGCCATATCCATTTCAACATAGGTCATATTCATTTCAATGCATGCAATATTCATTTTGATGTGTATCATATTAATTTAAAAACATAACATATTGACATTTTGACAAGATTTATTCAAATTTCAGCATTGGTCATATTCATTTAAACGCATGTTTACTTAATTTCATATTAATTTGAATATGTATCATATCATTTCAATGCATGCCATATTCATTTTGCCAAAAGTCATGAGAATTTCAGCTTTGGCCATACTCATTTTAAGGCATGTCAAATTCAATTCAATGGGGCTTATATTGATTTCAACACAAGCCATAATCATTTTAAATGATCTCCCATTCATTTCTGTATATCTCATATTCAGTGCAATCTGGGTAATATTCATTTCAACGCAATTCATATTCATTGAAGCATGTGTAATGTTCATTTCTGTATACCTTATATTACTTTCAAAGTGCATTTTATATTCTTTTCCGAATATAAAATATTAATTTCAGTAACATATTAATTTCAATCTGTCACATTCATTTCAATGTATATCATATTTTTCTTGGCATATGTCAGCCATTTCAAGAAATGTTCCATTCTTTTTGATGCATATTGTATTAGTTTCAGTGATTGCTATATTGTTTACAATGAGGGCCATATTCATTTCAGTATGATTGATGTATATTTCAGTATATCTCTTATTCAATTTGGAGTATGTGTTATTCATGTTAATAACTAAGTAGCATATTCACTCTGCCAGGTTTCATATTAGTTTTGGTTCAAGTCAGATTCACTCTGCCAGGTATCATATTTATTTTAAAAAAGAGAGGGTATGCCGTTCTGTAAATGTGTATAGAGAGGAGTAACAGAATATGATATATGATGTTGTCACTAAAGGGCATCCATTGATTCGTAGGAGAGGAATTGCTCATGTTGGAACTAGGACCCTCACACACCTAACCCGTTAGGTGTCATACTTCATCATATGGGTCTGCTCCTCATCGGGTCGGCGCTGCAATACCCGACGGGCACCCATAGAGGGGCTCTTTAACGGAGATCTTTTGTTCCTTGATACACGATATCATTACTACAGATAGTCGCCACTCTTGTATTTTAATCCAGGTGGAGAGCCATCTTGAATAAAGTCACTTCTTGGACTCCCCAACCTGTTTTAACCCACTTTTCACTACATCACATCTACACTTCCTTAGGCCCCTCACTCACACTTCACCTAACGGCACGGAACAAAAGATCTCCGTTAAAGAGCCCCTCTATGGGTGCCCGTCGGGTATTGCAGCGCCGACCCGACGAGGAGCAGACCCATATGATGAAACATGACACCTAATGTCTTCTCGCGCCCCTCCCCCTATTGCATTGCCAATGCTTGTTTTATTTGTCTCTCCCCACCCCTATCTGAGATCTTCATTTATTTATTATTAATAGAGCCCACGCCGAGGCCCGCACCCTGCTCTCCAGCTCCAAAGTCGGCAGCTTTATATGTTAAGCCACCTCCTCGCTTCAAGACAAGTCCCTCAAAGGGGTTTATCTTTGTTTACCTCACCGAGTCACCCTCCCACCATGCACCCACCCTTAACCCCTTCCTCCCTCTCGCTTTCCCTGTGCTCTGCACTGATTTTGGAACAGGGAAATGCCTTCCTGCTTGGATTTAACTTTAAAGGCGGCGCTGCTCCTGCAAGCACATAAACGCTCCCGTCCAAGGTGCACGCACGCACGCACGATTCAGCTGCCTGGTTGCTTTTCCGGACCTCAAGCAAGCAAGCTCTGGCTCTCTTTAGCCTGCCCCTCCCTCCCCCAAGTCAGCCCCCACCCTCTCCTATGAGGCAGCAGCAGGCTCGCACACAATTGATACAAGTAGTTACTTTAAGGCGCGAAAGGAAAGCGCCTTAGGGTAACTACTTGTGTCATTATTGACCGAGCCCCGGGCCCACAGTGGTATTTGTCTGCAGGGCGTCAATATATTAGAGCGCGAGAAAGTGCTTGCAATGACGGCCCTGTTTTTAAAAGGCGAGAGGACAGCTGCTGATCGGCTGAAGCTCCGACTCCTGTGCTCGAAGTTGTGCTAAGCGAGAAGGGGTCGGGCCTGCCTGCTCCCCCAGCTTGAAGTAGGTGATAACCTCTGCTAGTCTGTCAGTTCGCTCCAATATGTTATTTCCAGTTATGGCTTGTCACATTCGTGATGCTTTTAAATCACAAACCCGCTGTAAAAATGGAACGTGGTGTTTTGTTATAGTTCTCACATATAGTGGGTTAATTTATTAAGGGATTTCAACATAAATGTTTTCTTTTTTTTATTTGCACAATTTTTCACTACAGTTTTCAGCTATTTCGTTGCTAACGGTAACACACACACAACCGTGGCCAGCATAAAGGTTCCGTAAATGTCTCTGCAGCTGTATTTGGCAATTGCTTTTCCCTTCATTATGAACACATTGAAAATGAGTTGGTGCTTTTTTATATGGTCGCATTAAAGTCTCACAACGGTTTCGCCATCCAATAATTTGATTTTATGTAGCGCACGCTGATGCATTTTTCTGTTTTGTACCGCTGTAGATAACAGATTTCTATTGCCCCAGACGTAATGGTATTTCATCACCTCAATAGGACAAATGCCTGAGTCAGTTCTGCCAGTATTTGAATATTTGATGTGCAGGTTATGCAGTGAGCTTCCTAATTATTTCGATTTGCATAGATCGATATCTGTCTATCTCTCTGCCTGTCTCTCTGCCTGTCTGTCTCTCTGCCTGTCTGTCTCTCTATCTATCTGTCTCTCTGTCTCTATCTATCTGTCTCTCTCTATCTGTCTCTCTATCTGTCTCTCTATCTCTTTATCTATCTGTCTCTCTATCTCTCTATTATAGGTGTGTATATTTATATATATCTCTATCTTTTAAGGAACCCCAGAAATCTATGCAAGCCTTAGACTTTCAGTCATATTCTACTCACCTACTCTTACCCCTTGCCCCTGTGGATTGTCTACTTTATTATGCTTTAAAGTATGTGTGTTTGCAAATTTACCATATTTCAATGTTTTCCCCGCAGCAAAACAGTTTAACCACGTGGAGAAAAGCCTCTATCTACAGAATATGAAAATAAAGGGGTGTTTGTGGCTCTGTCTACCCAGTTTGCCCACTTAGGTTCTGCCCTTTTTTATAGAGCAGAGTTACCTTTGCAAAATGGGTAGAAAATTCCCTGGTTAATGTTTGTGAATGAATATCCAATGACCAACTTCTTACCCCTAAGATGGAAACGCGCATGATTCTTATACTTTGACTCTGGAAAATCCACAGTTTATTTTGTCTTTCTGGTATTGGGTGGCTTTTAAGTGGAACTGGTGGCAGTTGCATGCTGTTTTCTTAAGGACTAAGGGTTTCATGAGCCTTGGAGTGTCACGGGGCACAGATCAGGCAACAGAGCGGCTGGTGATGCACATTTGGCAGTGGATAGTTTAACTCTTTGTGTTTGCAGATGGAGGGAGCTTGTGAACAGAATTTCTATATTTGAATTCATCAGGAATGCAGTACCAGCGTGGGTATTGTCCATTAAGGTAAATAGTGTAACAATGAAGAGAGCATATGGGATGAAAATTGTGTTTTATTGTTCCCTAACTTGCTTACTTAGCTATCTCTTGTTTTCCTTCCTTTCCTTGCTTTTTTGCCCCCTTGCATGGTTTCTCGTTCCTCTTTTGCATGCCCTCTTCGGCTTCTCTCTCCTGGCATTCCTGACACTTTTCAGATTTTCCTGACCACTCTTTCTGGCTTTCTCACACACCTCAGCTTTCATGACTCGCCCCCATTGGCTTCCTCAATGCCCCTGTTGCTTTTGCAACGCTCCTCCCCTTATTACTTTCTGGAAGCACTTCTTACTTTCTCGACTTTACTCTTACTTTTCCTCTTCCTCCTTTTACTTCCCCTGTGACTCCTTTTGCGTTCCCTGTGACTTTTTTTTCCTTTTCTGGTCCCCACTTTGTTTTTCACGTGCCCCAAATGTTTTTTTGTATGCCTTAGATTGGCTTTTTGTCTTGCTTCCCATTTGGAATTTGTCTTGCACCCGATTTTGCTTTCTTTCTTCCTAGCGCCCCCTTTCAGTTCTCTCTTTGCCACTTTCTTTTCTGCCTCTGTGTTTGCATTATCTCTGCCCTTTTTGATTATTCACTATTATCTTGATCTGCTCAAGCTTTGAAGAAAGCTATTCAAATTCTAGATTGCTGCTCATATTGTTCGTTCACTCATCTTTTTTACACTTGTCCTCTATTGCTCTTTTTTTTTTTTTTTGCAGCCAGTGCATTTTGGTTCATACACTTCTTTTTTTGTGAAGCCTGCTGGACAGCGCATGTGCTGTTTGTTGCAAGGCATATTGTCGATTACCAAAAACACGGGGGGAGGGGCACCCATTGCTTATCCTTGGTTGACTTTCCTTGTCATTCTCATTTACCTGCTTAGTATTGCCTCTTCACCATCACTGTGAATGGCTGACATCTTAGCTTCCATTCCTTGCACTTCAAGCACTACTTTTTTCTTTTGTGTTGAGCGATCCATGGGAGTGCATGTGTTTTCCGGCTGTCTCCTTCAAGTACTACTTCCCCCTGCTTTGCTCTCCGTCACCTGCCCTTCCCTGTGGAGTTCACCCACATGTTTCTCCTTATTGCCTCCTCCCACCCGCACCCTCTGTCTTTCTTACCCGTCCCTCCTGCCCCCCCCATGTTGCTTAACTTGACCCTCCCTCTCTGTATTGTTTTCGTTTCAGTTTCCCTTTCTTCCCTCATTTTGCCTTCGCATTTGTCCCTCCCACCCTTACCTGTCTTGCTTTCACAATTTTTACCGGTACCCTTCGCCTTGTTTCTTTTGCCCCCCAATTACTTCTGTCTACTCCCTTGCTTCAGTTTCTCCTTGTAGCCAGTGGATCACTTTGAACACCTCAAAAAAAAAAATGCATTTTTTTCTTTTATGTTACAGATCAAACTCAGATCGGTAACCAAAAAAGCAACAAAAAAGCACCAGTGTCCTTTTGTAGGTGTGTGCACATACAAATTAACGTGGGCAGCCACTTAAAGGGCTTTTTATTTTTCCACTGTAGCCACGCTGCAGAGCATTGGGTTAAAAACATTAGCAAAGCCAATTGGTCACAATGGTGAGACCTATTAGCTCTGTCACTGCTTGATCTTTTCACCTCTTCTAACGTCGTTACTTTTGACATTCTACATGTAGTGTTCCTTTGTCACCCGCTTAGGCATTTTTATTTGGATTTTTGTTCACTGTTTTCTTACCCCCATTTGTGTTCTCCCTGTCTGCATTGTTTCGTGCCTCCTTTTGTACTCAAAATGGGACATGCTTTTTTTTTACCTCTATTGCGCTCCTTTCCGTTGTGCTCCATTTTGTATGTTGTTCCCTTTTGTTAGTGCCTTTTCACCCTCTCTGATGTTATTTAAGCTCATTTCGATCCATTTAGTCATTTATTGTGCTCTTTCTTTCTCCCCCACCTGTATTCCTTGGTATTTGTCCTAATTTTACTCTTTCTTATACTCTCTGTTGCCTTTTCTTTTATTCGTCCATCCCGGGCCCTGTTTTTTTCTCTTTGCTTTTATTGTTCTGCATGATTTCTCTTGTTTTGTTCCCTGACTTTCTTCTACTCTGTGTTTCCCAACCCTCTCCCTTCTGTATTTGAGGGCCCCTTTGCTGCTTCCACTGACGGGACATTTAAAATAGGCCTTGTAGTGATAAAGGAAATCAGATGGCTCATTGGTGTGTTTGGTTGGGGCTGACTTGCAGAGCTGATCAGATTTAGATTGAATTCCTGCGTTTCAAGTATCGTCAGCTGATGCATTTGCAAGATTGTATTAGATTTGCTTTCCATGGCAGCTTCCACGGCCCACCGAGCCAATGATAGCAAAACCCGGTCCTCAAATATGCAGCGGTTATAGGATGTTTATGATTGCAATTGTATTTGCATTTTTCATATGCATGGAAAAGCTTGCTTCAAATAGGGAATACGAGGAAACGGAAATTGGCCTAAAGAGATATAAAAAAGCAGTACACATAAAGGTTATTCTACTAAACAGAGATACAGGAATATAAAGCCCATCAGCTCCTGCAGTATAATCAGACAATCTAGCCGGCATAAAAACGACCGTCCATGTCGGCCATTGTGTAAAGTGTTGCAATGCAGAACACACTGTAGGAGTGCTTGTACCTGTGCTGTAGAGTGAGGCTTTAGAACAAGTGGGTGTGTCAAGAACACAAATAGGTAACATTTTGACATGCGTGAAAAGTAGACACGAAAAGTGGGTTTGTAATCTGTATGCCGTATATGTGGAATTTGTGGAAGCCGATTTTCCTTCTTTGGCCTCTGGTATGAGACTCAACATTGTGACCCAGTTTTGTTATCTGAAATGTATTCTTCATATTTGTTTTCATCTAGGAGTAAAGTCCAATTGAGAGGATATCAGTGGAGTCGTTCAACATCTGTTTACATCATTAGTAATATTTAGGGTTTATTGTCCTTTGTCCACAGTACCAAATGGTTTCTGATAGAGCAGTACCCTCGTGGCATGTGTTAATGTGAGCGTATGAGTAACGGTAAGTGTGTAACATGTTTTACTACACAAAGATTGTGTGAGTGATTGGATGAATAAATGTATAAAAGGTGTGTTGCTGAACGCTATGTGTGTGAACTATATACAACAGCGCGGCGCCCATTTCACAAGTGCCGCACTTTATCTTTAACTTGTAGCTCCGAAGCTGCATCTCCCTGTGAGGTGACCTCCCTTCCACCACCATATACAGTCTGCCTATTCTACGCTCCTCCCACACCTGCTGCCGGGTTAGGGAGACTGTGCCTAAAAAATATGCAATATGCCTGCACACAAAAAGCATTATTTGTCTCTGTTTCTGCAGAAGAATTACAGTTTATGGCGGTAACGTCAGGGTTCTTTTTTGGACTCTGGCACTTGGAAAAGAAAGAAAAAAGCAGCATATTAGACGCAAAATAAAAAGCGGTATCGATTAGGACGATGTATGCCTCCTCTGCTATATTCCTTAAATGCATGGAAATCGGGCTTACGCCACGGAAACTAAGAACACACTGTGATGAACAGAGGAGCCTTTAGATAATTAGCGTAAGCAGAGTACGCAGATGTTGCTCTTTGTTACTGTCATATTAATGCGCATTTGCGTCTTTATTTCCTAATTATGTCATAATAGAAACATGACAATCGGTAACAATTTCCCAAGGCACAAATGCTCAAATTTTTCAGAGGCAATTAAAAGCCAGAGCTCTACAGATGTGCAACTTTTAATGCCTCTGATACAGATTGCCTAAAAGAGGCAAAAAAACAAAAACTTTCAGCAAATTAAGTTTTTCTCATTGAAACTCAAACACTGGCAAATGTTGCAAAACAAGTGGAGTGTTAACCCCTTCGGCGCTGTGCGGGAGAATTAATGAGTGGGCGTGTTTCGGACGGCCCCCGGCCGTCCTCCGCACACGCCCACTGTGACGTCGGACGGCCCCTGGCCGTCCTGAGCACCGAAGGGGTTAAGAGAATAGCATTTCCCTTAAGTAATTTATGGGCACTTTCTCCTGCCCATCGATCAAATTTTCAAAAGTAAACTGCATTAACATTTAAGACAATAATGGCTGTAGGAAATGGGTGGGTTCGGGCAGAGGGAAGGGCATCCTGTGGCTGCGACAATTTGTCTCCACAGGATACTCTTCATTTTGTAATGTTTTGCCCTTACATCAGCTGGCCTAGGAAGCGTTTTGTAATCTCCTTGCTCAAATCATTGAATTTTAAACAAGTTAGGCCTGCCCTGATGTATCTACAGATGCTTCCCTCCGAACGGTGATTCTTTCGGTTTTATCTTTTTGACAAGCTGTCTGGGTGTCCAAGAAGTCGAGACCAGATTAATTGTATTAATTGTTGCAACATTACTCCAATTTCACGTTACCGTGTCATCTCCTCAAAGATGCACGGAGCTCACTGACCAATCACGACGCTTAAAATCCTTTGTGAACCAATCAAATATCTACATCCCGAGTCTCAAACCAGCGAAATAAGGATTGACGGCATTCCCTTTCTTACTCAGCGCATGCAACTAATCGTCCTGTCAAAAAGCTTTTACTTGCCCTAGAGCCAATGGAAACGTACACATCAATCAACACAGCATACTAAAAAGGAGAAATCAATGTTATATTTAAAGATATCATGTTCGCCTTCCTATTGTAGTTCTAAAAAGACTTACCGCCACCACCCAAAAATAACCCTATCTGCTAGTGAAGTACGAATTAGTTTTGCATTTGGTTACACTACATAATTCTGTATGGAGGGAATCAAGTGACACTGCATATTTATGAGAGTGTGTTAAAGCTGTGTCTCTGACAAGGCTTTAAATACATGCCTTAACAGCCCCTTTAACAAATGCTGCAGAGTTTGCTCTAAATTACTCCTTGATTTCCAGTATGCTCACATTGGTGTCACCAGTAGTTCTTTTTACAAGTAGAAGATCTAGTGTTGTTCCTGCTTGATCTGTAGTGTGTTGAAAGCATGCAATGTTTCATTGGTGTTCCTATTAGCGTTAAAGCTTCTATGTTGCAGCACCCAGGATAATGTGCTGCATGGCAAAATACTTATAAGGTCCCAAAGGCGAGACCGAGTGCATTGCAAATGCTTGTTTTAATCACTGCGAATGCAAGAGGAGAAAGAAGGGTGATTCCGTTTGTGGATTTGGACGCTGGGCACAGAAGGATGTTTTACTGGGGAATTTGTTTTTCTTCTCAGTATTGCTTATGCACCATGCAAAGGTGTACAGTTAACAGCATTGTTATTTCTATTAATCGACAGTGGCAGAAGCGTGCATGGGAGGGGTGTATTTCTATAATCTATCTGCACATAATCAATAATTTACCTACTTCTCCACGGTACGCATGGCAAAAGTGCAAGCATGTAGGAGAAGGCACTATTTGCAAAACACCGGATTTTTATCAGTCTATCATGGGTCCTCTGAATATCAACTGTATGGCAAAGCTTATATAGTGCGAGCATGGCCTTAAAAATTGGTTCTTTAAAATACGTCCTTAACCTGCACCTCTTTTTGCACAAAAACAGCCCTATTAAAACACCCCCATCCTATAAACTACTGCTGCAAGCCTCTTTGTCTTATGGGAGCCCACTATGGAGATCTGATAGTCCTCCCGCCAGCCTCGCATACACATTTCAATCTATTACAAATACTCATATTTTTCAATGAGAATGCATCGCATCACATAACAACATAAGTATCAAAAATCTAATTATTTGGAACACATGTACTCACTGCCTGTCCTGGACTGAGCACAGGCCGCAGAGAAGCAAGAAAGGGGTGAAACATATCCACAACTCGGCTTGCTTAAGAGGCATCCTTCAGCAGACAATGGTGTCAAAGAAACTGATAAGTATCAGCAAAGTTTCTGGTCCTGAAACCCACATGCAGCTTTGCCAATCCACATCATAACTGCCCTGTCTTGTTCTGCTACTGAGAACCAGTCTCAGCTCGGAAAAGGATTTTAAATATTGAAGTCCTCAATTAATGTACATTCCAGCAGGACATCAAGGAGGGCAGTTATATATGCACTTTATTTCCTGCATACTAAAGTTCAGTTTCAAATGGACACAATCCGGTATGCTGTGCATATAGGCGTCAGATAAACAAAGGCCATCTGGTGCTCATGAAAGCACTGGTGTTGATGATTAAGTGCCGGTGCTGAGCACCGGAAACCACCGGCTCAAATTAAGCACTGTACATATTTAGTGTGCCCTTCCAGCTTCACTTTGCCCGTCTTCATGCTTTGGATATGCCACAAAATTTTGAATCCCTTAATCCAGGTTAAACATATTCTCCCAGCCCAACATCAGCCAGCTTCTCCTAAACCAACCTCAAGTCTTTTTCATCATTCCCATTGAAGAACCAAACCAAATCAGAAAGGGCCTAGCAAAGATCCAAAATATGTTCCTCATCATCTAGCACTATCGTGGAAAAGGAGCTGATGTCACTTACTATCACGCTGAATTCCAGATTGTGAGTCAAATGCTTTTCTCTGAAAGTAATTTTAGGAGACTCCAGCATCAAGGCAAATTACAAAAGAAAACATTTGTATGACCTATATGATAATTTTATCCAATTTTATCTTCTTCGGTCATATTTTCCCTCTGCATAAAGCAGACAAAAGTGTAGACCCAATCATGTTTTGCCCAAACTACATTTCCTGCATAAACCACACACAACTTGACCAGTCTGATTATCTAGATTCATTCACCTAAACTGCTTTGTCCAGCGCTGCTCTCCTGAGATTTGGAAAAGATATCTAACAAAACAAACTCCTTGAGTGAACTATGTCCCTTCCACCTTCCTTTTGCAAATATCAATCACATCTCTGTAATCAATTCCTAACTAAAAATGACAACAAGAAAATCAAAACAATACCACAGAAACTCATCCGTCTGACTACAGTACAAATTAATGAGATAGAATTTCAATTTTTAAAATGTGAATCATTTTTAATGTGTCTAGAAATGACATTTTTAATACGTGTTGGAAATGACCATCTTTTGTGAGGTTTTCCCTCAGATCTTTGCCTTCTTTTGCTGAACCCATTATTGTTGGCAATCTGCACACTTTGCTGCCGCTAAACAGTGGTAAAGTGCTTGTGCTCTTCCTGTTAAGCATGGTAAAATTGTTATAGACCTGATTAGCACATTACATTTGCTTGTAAGTCCCTAGTATGTGGTACCACCTGTACCCATGGTAACCAAATTAAATGCTACTAGTGGGCTGGAGCAATCATTGTGCCACGCACCAAAATAGCACTTTAAACATGTCTCCAGGCCTGCCCCTGCAGCCTAGGTGTGCAGTTTAAAGCTAACATTTCGACCTGGCATAATAAACCTTTTGTCACGCCTAAACCTTCCTTTTTATTAGTTATAAGTCACTCTTGAGGTTGGTCTTAAAAGCCCATATGGCAGGGTGCATGGCATTTAGAAAGTAGGGCATATATATTTAGTGTTTTACATGTGCTGACAGTGTAAAACCTCCAGAGTCATTTTTCACTGTGGCAAGGCTGGCTCTCCTATAGGTTAACATTGATTTACACTAGTACATTTAATAAGTGCTAAACTCGAGTTAAGAGCAGCTAGGAAAACACTTCAAAGACTCATTTTAATTGTAATTTTAAATCCAATTAAGTGGTCAAGTAAGATTTTAATTTACTATTTTGGACATTACGCATTTATAAACTTTTCTTTTTTCTGCCTAAAACTAAAAGGCTTACCTGTCAGTGTTCAAGTGTCACCTGACCCGTAATTGCTCCCATGTGGTGAGATATGTATTGCTTCTAGACAGCATACAAAGGGCTCTGGGTGCGGGAAGGGAGGCTCCCCCATTGACAGGATGAGGAAACTCATCAAGCACATTGAAGAAGACGACTTTCCAGCTGCTACCAATCAAGCTTTCACATGCGCTAAAGCATGGACAACCACCACCTTTAAGATAATTAGGGATGCCTTACACATACTGGAAGATGGGGGTAGCTGTCTCTTCAACTTTCTAGATGCTGCAGCAGCTTTTCATATGATTGATCATAGGAGAAAAGTACAATTACTGATCCTCCACGTGGCTTTAGTGGCAGGGTTCTCACATGGGTGTAAGGATTGCAAAGCCTGATGGAAATCTCCCAGAATAGCATGGAGCATTTCCTATTGTAGTTCATAGTCTCTTCAGTACATAGCGCTGCTGAGCCTCCAGTCTGCAGGAAAAGGAGTCTCTTTCTACCTGTACATTGATTATACCACAGCACAGCAGGAAACGTCTAACATCAACTATATGCACTCATAAACACTAGTTTCATAAGGATTTAGTTCTGGATGCCACTAAACCTCCTCTCAAGACAGAGGACCTCATTCACTATATTTTGACGCATGGCAGCGCAACAAGCTTTCCTAAAAATGCTGCCGTGCGTCAAAATAAATGGGCTGGAATGCGCAGTATCTACAAGATACGGAGCATTTCTGTCCTTCTCCCCTGCGTTGGAGCACAAACAGCAGCCGTGTGCCAATGCAGACACCCTTTTGCCATGGTGCAAGGGTGCTTGCATTGCAGGGAAAACAATCATTAATAGCGTTTTGCTTCTACACGTGCTGCAGAATGCAGCACACATAGAAAGAGCAAAAAACAAGAAGAATTAAAAATATTTTTCCTCATTTCGCAACTCCTACACCTCACCTGGGGAGGTGTAGGATTCTGATGCGTTCCCATTTTTACGACACTTTGTAAATCTGTGAATGTCGAGTTCCATGGCTGTTGCATGGAAACACCCACAGCAATACCCATGGGACGCCCCTTTCATTTAGAGTAATGTGTGAAAGGGGCCCATATTTAGAAGGCCATGAAATGTCATGCAGGGTGACTTTACGTGGCCTTGTAAATATGGGTAGGCACACTCTGCCGCCAGTGCGTCTAAAACAGCGATGCACCAGCGGTGCAATGGGCAAATAAATGAGGCCCGTAGCGCCTTCTTGTAAATCCCAAGCACTCTAACAAATTTCCCCATTCATGAGTATCAGAGCCAAAAGTCAGCAACTTCTCTTCCACCACTTCAACTCAAGCAAATACATACAAAGAAGGGACTTGTCAAGCAAATTGAAAAATCGGCGAAGTACAAAATTAACCTTATGTGGAAAACGCAGCTTGTTTTGTCTCTAAATAACTTTGGCAATGCCATGCAAGCTCTGGGTGCATCTCTGACCATCTTAGGAAATTAAATCCTTCCTGGCCTTCACAAAAATACCCTTGCTCCATAATAGCAGCTGGTTATTCAGCAGCTGGAGTCACCATAGATTACAAACTTGATCAAGTTACCTTGATCTAGAAAGATCATCATTGACTCCATCTGGAAGCCAGAATCAATCTCACATTAGCCCACTTCACAAGATTCTAAGGCTCTAAAATCTCATAAACCCATTTATGGTCAGCAAGCACTAAATCTTCAGGAGTTATATGGGCTTCAGAAGTGAAATACATTTAAGTGTTAACCCCAAAATTCCATACAAAATAAACTCTATACCAAACTGTTCTATGTGTTACTGGCAACATTTGGAAATCTTTGCCTTGAAACCTGAAAACTCAACCCTCATTAATGTTCTTTTGGAACACCTTAAGCATCTTCAAGCTCTATAAGTGAAAATAGAGCAAGTTCCTCTCAGGTACACGTTCACCATGGACAAATAGGCAGTTCTTTGGAGAAATAATGAAAATGCACCATTCTGGAATTTCCATGAGTTTTGCAACATCTGACTATGAACATTGAAGACCAACAAAACGTGTCAGGTGCACTCCCTATAGATGGCATTCTGAGGATTGTCTAAAAGTTGCTACCCAGCACACTTAAAATTGAAAGCTGTGGCATTAGTGATTCCTTTATATGGTCACTTGGGGCGAGTTGCGGTCAAGTGGCTAAGCTTCACACACAAACACACACACACGCAACAGTGCAATAATCTCTATGTTATAGAACATGTACAGCAGAGGCAACATCAACAACACAACTTTTCCTCACACAAAGAGAACATGCACAATGCAAGCTGCAGCAATTAAAACGTTTCTCATACTCAGAGCAGATCAAACAGCGCACACTTCCAAACTTCCCCAATAAACGAAGCAGAGGATTGTAATAAGTGTCGGCAGTCCACACTTGTATTACACATTAAAATCAATGTAGTGGGTTCCTAAAGTATCACACCAACTGACTGCAAATCTCTGCTCCTAACAGTCATAGCCCAGTCCCTAGCAGGTTCCACAGCACAATGTTTTCTATTTCAAGCACTGGGAACGATTGTTTCCTATAATGCTGGAAAGAAAGTAATTTGCTGATCTCTGATGTCCAGTGGCTGTTAATATTAGTTCATGAAAGTCTAGAGTTGTGTGGCGGTAGGTAACATGTTTATTTGTGTCTTTAATTGTAGTAGTAATATTAGCAGTAGTAGTTGTATCAGCTGGGTAAGGGATCCTTACTTGCACTGTAAATAGTGTTTTGCGGGGGGGATCAGTGATTAATTCTTACATACCCTTTTTATTTTATACGTGGGAATAGTTAACATTGCAACATGTGTGGGAAGAGAGACATTGACATTTCCTTTGTGCTTTTCTTTATAGTCAATAAAGGCTGGTTTAATATAGGCTGGTTTCACATACAAAATATGGTTGCAAAGAAAGCACTTCTAGACTTGCTGTTTACAAAAGGAACACCAGAACCCATCTGGGCACCATTGATTTGGTGTCTCATTTTCTACTTTTTTAGATTTTAAATGCCTGAAGGACATTTTATAGAAGCTAAGAGAAGATTAAGTGAGTAAGCTCCTCCTGGAATGTAAAGGAGTTAAATACACGTATTAACCCACTGACTCCCGAACTGTTTGCATTTTTCAATTTTAGTTCACTGTTAGAATGTTGAGGTGATTGATACCCCACCCAGGGCCGCAATGAAGCACTGCAAATTATATATTGTTTGGGGTTCTGACCGTGCGTTGCCCTAATATTCCTATGATGGATGGATGTACGTAGTGGTATATTTATAGAGTGACCCTAGCTGGGAAGAAAAGAGGCACTCAAAAGTACAACATAATCGTCTGACAGCTGTGACCTCATAACTGGAGGAAAATATAGCAGCACCATATAGTTTCTGATTTTGCCTGCCCTGAGGAACCTATTGGTTGATGGTGGACCTTGATCCCCTGACTGAGTGCCCAGGAAACCACACTGAAAATCCAGGGACTCATTTACAAGCCCATTGCGCCGCTGGTGCTTCACTTTTTTTGACGCACCGGCAGTGCAATGGGCTTGCACATATATACAAGGCCACCAAAAGTCACCCTGCGTGACTTTTCATGGCCTTGTAAATATGCGCCACTTTCACACATTACTCTGCATGAAAAGGGTGTTCTATGGGTGTTGCTGTGGGTGTTCCCACACAACATCCATGGAACCTGGCACATTTCCAGAGTTACAACTTTTTGTAAAGATGGGAATGTGTCAGAATCCTACGCTTCCCCAAGGGAGGCATAGAAGTGGTGCATTCTGCAGCACGCATAGAAAGAGGAAAATGCCATCAATTATTGTTTTTGTTAAGGAAAGTGTCCCTTCATGCACAAAAACAATCATCCCCGCAAAGCAGGCTACCTTGCAACATGGCACAAGGGTGTCTGCATTAGCACATGGCTGCTGTTTGTGCACTGGCGCAGAGGAGAAGGACAGAAATGTGCTGTATCTTGTAGATACGGCGCATTCCTGCCATTTTATTTTGACGCACGGCAGCACAGCAGGAAGGCTTGCTGCGCTGCTGTGCATCAAAATATAGTAAATGAGGGCCCCAGTCCCTTTGATTTTGCGCACTGTTTCAATAGACATCGGAATTCTATGAGAACTCCCTCCAGCACGAAAACAGTAGAGGGATAAAATATTATGTAGGACCCATACCTCTGTTTCTTTGCAAAAAAAATCACAGAACTGGACAAAAAGTAGCAAAACCATACAGTTTTTGTTTCTGAAGGGATCTGCATTGGGAATGGAATACGGAAGAGCATTGGGTTGTCTGGCCAGGAGACTTAGAAGTAGAAGTTGTTTAAAGATTTCATGTTGAGAGGCAGCTAGAAATATCGGATAACGTGGAAATCTCAGGGTAATCTCTCTTTGGGAAATTTAGCAAATGTGGCGCTGTTACCTTTAATTACCATTACCCTTGTTTCCACTCAAAGTGACGGATATTGGTCACTGTATGTTGACCAAAAGAGCTCTTTCACAAACATGGGCAAATAATCAAATGCAAATAAACATTTTAGTCAATAATGAGAGTTGTGAGTAGTTTTAAAGGGATTTATTTTCCAATCAAAATGTAAGATTCTCTGACTCTTCATTCATTAGTCAGATATCAATCAGGTTACAGAATTGATAATAGAAATATAAAGTTAGTACAGAGCATATAAAAAAATTGCACACAGTGTGTTCCTTAAAGGAAAGAATCCATATTGTAAGAAAATGGGGTAAAAATGATGTCAGCCAGAACTCATGAAGAGTTAAAAAAATAGAAGCAAGAGTGAGATTAGCATGAAGCTAAATCAATAATTAATATTGGCAGAATCTCCCATAAAGAGAAATAAAGCATAGGGCAAATAAGCCTTGGCAAAGCCAGTTAGTCAAAGCATAAAGCTTGGGGATTTTAATGTCAGTATGGAACAAAACCTGCATCTAATCTGCTTTTGTCGGCCTCAGTCCTGCTCTCCATAAAAGCCTGCCCTCTCCTTCTCTGCATCTGAAAATCACATCTGCTCTGCTCCCTTCAGTTCTGAATCGAAGTCTGAAACTCCTCTGCAGCCTCCCATCTCTAAATTTGAGTTTGTCTCTCACAAAGGTCTCTACAAGGGTTCTGCAAGGATTCTGAAACTCCTAAACTAGGAACATGTTTATATAAAAAATAATGTTACAAAGCAGGTTGCATGAGCTCCGTCTTCATCCAATTGCATTCTCCAAAGGACACCTCCACCCCTCTGCTGCCTGCGCACATCATTAATCAGGCAGGCGAAAATTCTTCTCACAACACATTCTGACTTCATCTAACCTTCTTTTAAAGAAACATTTTATTTTTAACTAAACACATAATATTAGCTGCGAAAGAACTTTGTTATTTAAGCAAGAAACATTAAACATAACATTGTAATGCACTTTGCTTGTCTAGAAGGTCAACTGGAACTTACAGAGCAAGAGCTAAATCATGAGCTGTTTCTGTGTTTCTACATTATACAATGTTGTGTTAATTCTAATACAATTTTTATTCTACTAATACACACATTTAACATTTTCACAAATAAAATCACATTCTATAGTGAGAACAAAATCTAAATAGGCATATTAAAATCAAGCTATGAATTAATTGTGCAATGTTTTACATGGGTTGCTAAGTGGAAAGCGTCTGACTAAAGCCTGTAAATATCAAAGCTCATGTTTTCATTTTGCAGCACCAAATGTCTGCGTGTCACTTTTTAAATGCAGTTTCATTTCTGAAGCTCATGGCAGGTTTGCCATTAGTAATGCTAAATTCTGAAGGAAATGTTTACGCTCTTTCATAACTGTGACAAAGATCACAGCAGGAATCTGATGACACATTGGCAGTGCTTTTAGAATATTTTATGAGTGCTTTCAGAATTTCCCAGTGTACACTCCTATAATTCCTCCAAAATCAATGTTATCTCTCAGTGAACCAACCTGGACAGCGAAACTGAGATCACTACCTGTCTGGGTGTCGTGAAGGAATATATACAGTATGAAATGCAATATACAAACAGCCCCTATGCCTCGTCGGAGGCTTCTGTGGGAACATAATAAAGAGTGCACCTGGATGGATCCTGCAAGCAGCAGAGCACTATGTCTACAAGATAAGTGCTAGGATGCCTGTAGGTTTTTGTGCAATTTATAAATTCAACCCTATGCTGCTCTATCCTACAAGGTCATCTGGTGCTACTTGTGGAACTTAGAAAAACAATATTTCCAAAAAAGTGTTCCTCAGGGGCTTTTGATTATTATTAATGGATGCAGGGGCCAAATTCCCACTGTATGTGGATGAGGGATACATTGTTCCAACAGAACATAATTCCCATAACAATTGATTAATCAAAGAACATTCACATCTCATGAGTAGCACTTTTAGTTTTTGTCTGTAAAGGATGACTGCAATTTATCAGGTGTTTGCCAAAGTTGTGAGTCTCCTTCAAGGTTTTACTCAGTGCTGCACAATTTTCTAGGGTCAATAGAAGTTTTGTTTCACAAGTAGTTGAGAGCTGCAGACGTGTAACAAAATCAACAAACATGGAAGAAGCATGTGCATAAATCCTACGCATTATAGCAGACCGTTCCGGAATCCTTCGCATTATAGCAGACCATTACTGAACTAGTATTACTGCCCTCTCTCGCACTCATAGACATTAGACCCTTGTTTCTTGTTTCGTGTCCTGCTGCTGTCTTTGATGGGATTTTTTCTGTAGGTTCCACTCCTTGCCTTTCACAGACCTCTCAGCAGCAAAACTGAGGCTATTAAAGAGGAAAGGGCGGGACAATGAGTTAACACTGATGTTAAAGAAGATTAAAGGGTGAAAGATGTCACATTCACTTCCTACTGTTACTCTGCGGTGCCCTTCTAATGTCAGCTTGATCCGTGGGAGTTTAAATGTTGTGTTAGTACTACATTTTCACTGTTTGGTACAAATGCTCAAATGCGGAGGAATTCAATAGAAATATTGACGATACTGATGTTTATTCCTTAAATGCTGAGTTTCCTGGCATAACCCCGTAAAAGTGCTTAGGTAAAGCTAGTAGCTCAGAATGCTTCATCTCAGAATTGTAAGTCAAACGCTCAGCATTTTTGGCTCTTACTTTGCTAGAATTATGAGACTTCACTCTCTAAAATCCACTTTCCTAACTCATCAAGAAGGCCAGGAGAGTCCAGTGAGCCGAGTAAACAGCGACCAATCTCTCTCAAACAGACTACAAACCCAGGCAATTAAATTTACTTTATAAAAAATAAATAAATAAAGTTGAAAAGTTAATTTGTCACACTCAGGATTTTTCCACAGACTTGGTCACTTTAATAGCCCTATTTGGTTTAATTGACTTACATAAAATACTCCCAAAGAAGGTGCACACGTGGATGGTAAGTAAGCCTTTTGAAGAGTTAACTAGCTATTCCTCCAATATTCTCTCTGAAAATGTAGTTATTCATCCTACTTCCTGCCTCTTATTACAATTATTTCTAAGGAGAGGACGTATGAAGAAAGGAAAGGAAGAGATAAGGTGTTGAAGGAAGGTGGGATGAAGGAAAAGAAGAAATCGATGAAGTAATTTTTGTAGAAAGCGATGAAGGAGTGATTAATGAGGGTTGGCTGTTGAAACTAATAGCAGTTAAAGCTAAAGATAAGACAGTCCTCTGCATTAAGGCATGAAACCAATCTCATTAATGAAGATATCTCCTCAAGACCTGGGACAAGATGTACAAAGCATTTTTTCAGTCACAAACGGTCCAATTCACAGAATCGTACTGTTTGCGACTGGAAAAATGCTTTTCAAATGTACAGAATGCAAAATACAATTCGGTAACATGTTAGCGAATTGCGTTTTGCATTTGCGATGTGGCATCTGGAAGAGGCGTTTTTAAGGTGTCGCTTTCAAATACTAAATTGGTATGGTATGTATTACTGTTTGGCAACCGAATTCTGGTCAGAAAACAGTAATACTTTACCACCGGTTTAAAACTGATGGTAACTCATTCACCAAGAGGACCACTGCCTACTCTTAAAACTTGAAAGTTCACGGTTTCATTTATTTCTTTTTAAATGCATCTTGTTTTCCTTTAAGGAAAACGGGCTGCTTTAAGAAAACAAAACAAAGAGTGCTTTATTAAAAAGCAATCACAGACTTTGTGGTCTGCAGACCTCAGCAGGCCACTATGCCTGTGATGGCTGTGATTCCTAATGGGTTGCAAACTGTGATATACTGCATTAATATATATGAGGCAGGTCGATTTGCGACCCACAAGGAATCCCTAAATGAAGCCCAATGAGTTTCATACATTAGGAATACCAATTTCCTAATTGCGATTCGGTGAGAATCTCAATTAGGAAATCAGTGTTTCTAATGTTTGTACATCTGGCCCCTGAGCTTTTACACGCTTGGCAAGTCAGACCTTGCACTCTCAATTAGCACCCGGCCACCATGGAGTAGCGGCAAACTGAAGTTGAACAGGCTGAATCTATAATAGACATTCCAACAGTCACAGAAAGAGGAGCAAGCAGTCCTTTAGTAGAGGAGACTAAAAATATTGGCACTTCAGCTGAAAATAAAGAACAAAGCATGACCTCAGTACATGTAGTGCATAGAGGAAGAAAGACTGGAAGACAGGCTGGAAGGAATGTGATGCAAAATAATCATGGCTCGTCACCTACCCCTGTAAAACTTCATGCATTGGAGCAATTCATGCTACAAATGCAACACAAGCAGCACAGAGCAACATTGAATTAAGTGGAAGGGTAGGAAGATTAGAGAGAGAGGCAGTTATGAAGGCATTGAGGTTATGAAAACAGACTTTGAGGGCTTAAATATGACTATTAAAGATCTGGCAACACAAATGGCTCAAGATTCTGCATCACACATGCACCAACAAAGACACAAGCAGACTCACCTGCTAAATTTAGAATGTTCTCTGGAAAGGTTAGCTACAGTGACATCAACAATGTGTAGAAGAACAGGAAACATGCAGGTTGAATAAGTACACTGTGGTGATGTGGTAAAATCCTTTTACAAATTGCAAATATGCTTGAGAAAATGCAAACTGCTAATGATGTAAATAGGCTACAAAGGTCTGTTGGCGAAACTGAGAAGGGCTCAATTATGAGCAGTGTGGCCATTGGTGAGCTTTCTACATATAAGAGAACCAAGTACTGAACGTCAAAGGTGTATACAGTAAATAAATCTATGACAATGTGTATTAGAACATGAATATGATATGGTTTATTCTCTTGGTTTAAATGGAAACAATATATTGTCTGATAAAGAAATTCTGTTCTTGCCCACCAGAAAACGTAATCTGTGAATAAACAGAAAAATAATAATTTCTACTTTGAACATTTGCAGTAATGTTTTTCTCTATATTGACCAAATCTATTGTAAGTACCGTAAAAATAGTGGTTTGCCACATCATCTCGGCATGCACGTCCTTCTGCAGCTCTTGCAGCATCAGGTCCTGGATGTGGTACATGAGGGGGAATTTCATACTTCTCGCCTTCAGAATCATCACTTGCTACTTCAATTGGCAGACTCCTACACACAACTAGGTTGCATAGCATAGCACCCATGGCTATAATCCTGCAACACCTTGTAGGGTTTCATTCCAGGTCACCCCTGCTGTCATCGAGACATCTAAATTGGCCTTTATGAAGTCCAAATGTTCTTTCTATCATGCTTCTTGTTTGCTTGTGTTTAAAGAACAAGGGGCAACCCGGCAACCCTTGGACCTGGGGGAAGTGTAAACCTCAACTTCCTCGGAAAGTAGTAAATTACCATCAACTAATTGGTATTACTGAAAACAGCACAGTTTTATTCAGTTGTTTCTGTAATGTACTAGCTGACATCCATCATATGATTGTCCTTCATTGGGTGCTTCCCAATCTACGTCCCGATGATGACCTTGCATGATTAATCCTATAGAGTTGAAACATTGACACAGTAAGAGTTACTGTTTTTATGTGATTTTGGAGCCTTTCACCCTGTATCAGAGTGTGTATTAAAAACCACTGCATCCTTAATCAGTCACTATTTATGTACATATACTGTATAGCACAAGGGCACTTTATACTCACTTTCCTCACTTTCACTGCGCTGTTGCGTCATTTGGGAGCACCACTCTATCCCTATATGCTTTAAATTAAAAAGCTCAATGAGTTTTTCTTTTGTGATCCTAATGTTGAACAATTGAATAAAACTGTGTTGTTTTCAGTAAGACCAATCAGTTGATAGTAAACATCTACTTTCTGAGGAAGTTGAGGTTTACACTTCCCCCATAAGGAACCATTGTTTTCTTTATTCTTGTTTGCTTCTTGGCAGCATTATATATCCATTATTTAGGGGTTATACGATGTAAGTATGGAGTCATAATCTGTTGCAGGGATTCTGGTTGTAAACAGAACTATGCCTGGGACCACAGAACATCAGTATGTATGTAGGGAGTCACCGTGCCACATCAGTACCTATGAGCCCTAATCCTGACTAGCCCATAGTGCTTTACCTGCCCTCCTAAACTTCCCAGAGTGACAAGTAAGTTGGCACCCCAGAACACAACACTCTAGTCCCCTCACGGAACCGTGGAAACAGATCGTCAGCCTTTTGTTTTTGCACTCATGCATTTTCATAATAAACAAAAAAGACACAAGAACAGTTTACAATATTTGTTGAAACTTATTGTGCTCTATTATAAAACATCTGTGCTGCAACTAGAAAACATATGCATCCCAACAGCGTGAGGAGCATTACAAGAAAACTATAAACCATAAGAAGTCCTACCATGGTGAATTATTTATTTGCGTCAGCCCACCCTCACTATGAAAACACAGTGTTATATTATTGATCTCAGGGATGAGTAGGGGACTTCATACCTGCCATGCATAAATAGTTGTTCTCCATGTCAGCCGGCCAAGTCCTCTTGTCCGTGCTAGAATGTCTACTCTCTGTTGTCGAAATGACCCATCTCTGTGTATATGTTACGAGGTGTCTTTTTGAAAACAGCAGATGTGAATGTATGTTGTGTCTAAGTGTTAAGCTACGTTTGCTAACCTGATCACAGCAGAGACCGGGCACAGTGTTGTTTGACCTTGTACAATATGTTCAGACAGTCTGAAGCAATAACAAAAACATGGGGACTGCTTTTCTGAAATAATGCCGTGGCACAAAAATAAACATGCTAAGAGTAACGTGTGCAAGGCCAAGCAGCCTAAATGTGCAAGCAAATTAAAATACGAGCAAACTAAGTGGGCCCTTAAGGAAACACACAACACCCCCCTTTGGTCGGGCTAGTAACTGAGCTACTAAATAGACACGATAAAGCACAAGCTAAGCAAATTTAATGCTTCGCTAATAAGCAGGTTATTCATCAAAAGATTATAATGATAAAACTAAAAAAATAACAAGTCAGTTTTGAATGGTATCCAGAATAAGGTGCTTTGGAGGGTCCATGATGTCTCCCATGAATATAATAGGAAGTGAGTCCAGGATGGACTCAATCTCCACAGACAATGACTCCATCATAGCCCAGTTCAAATCTTCCAGAGAACAGACGTGCTCCTCATTGCCAACCGATGTTGGAGGTATCCGGTCAACCTGCATCTGTGCCATTACGGCCAAAGTTGAATGAGTCTTGTGCCGAAGCACTCATCTCCTCAGAAGAGAGGGGCTCATATCTAGCATTGTGCAGCAGACGTAAGCCCATGGGACAACTCTGAAAATAGGTCATTAGAGGACTCATCACCGGGGTCATGTCCAAAGGAACCGGCGTTTGCAGAGCCTGGCAAATATCTAGTACCCATTCGAAGGGGCACCATAGGCAATGAAACATGGGCTGGACGCAGGCAAACCAGACAGGTCAGAATGTCAATGACCAGTCAAAATCTAGTACTTGGAGCAGTAAAATCCCGAAGAACCTTACCATACGTTCACGACATAGCTGAACTGGTGGTAGTTCCAGAGGGCGAGGAGACAGAACATCCATTGCGGAGAAGCAAAATTAGAACTAAATTGCAGCAAATGAGGAATAACACCAATGGGATGTCCCCGAACACACTGGTAAAAAGGGAATGAATAAAAGCTGGTACCACTCCAAAGATTTTTTGGGAAGGAACTGACAATGCCAGAACCGAGGATTTTAAAAAAGTGAGCAACGCCGGCAGTATTAGATGCATTAAAGATGTGATGTACCAAATGTATTGGGAGGTTGGTGTTTAGCAAGGACTGTATTCCACTGGATGTCCTTGCCACCTACAATTCAAAAGTTTCTCAAGCAGAAGTCAGTGCTACTTCTTTTTGAAACAATAGTGCTTTGAGTCTGCTTAACTTGTTAAAATCGGTCTTCAACATTGGAATGGAAGGCCACAATGATCTATCGTATCCTACTTGCGGAGGGGGAAAGAGCACATTATTGCAGCAGGTGACTATCTGGGAAATTAATAAAATATATGGAATCCCGGCCTTAATTCCACAACATGTGTCCTCATTTAACGTTAAATAGCTTCTGTTTGAAAGAACTTGAAAAAGAGGGAAACGATTGAAGGGACTGGTATTCCTTTTAGAAAACAGACTAAATTCGGTACAGATGCGTTTACAAGTTATGTTATGTTAGTCAGATTTATAAAGCGCTCTATCACCCCACGGGCATCCTGGCGCTAAGAGTACTAGTTTAACCATGCACCAATTTGCAGTAAAAAGCAGTTGCTGGCCAAAAAGACGGGCATATGCAACCCCATTAGGAAAAAGCCAGGTCTTTAATTTTTTCCTAAATTGCAAAAGATCTTCTATTTGTCTGAGGCTATTCGGTAATGCATTCCACAGCTTAGCGGCTGCAACACTGAAGGCTCTTCCTCCTAGTTTAGTTCTTTTAAATTTGGGTACTTTTATTAGTTTGGCTGAGGATGAGCGCAAACGTCTGGTAGGAATATACCAGCTAAACTTGTGCTGCAATGGTTTAGGCCCCGTCCCATGGAGGGCCTAAAAGACTACACATAGTGACTTAAACTGAATCCTCTGTGTCACAGGAAGCCAATGAAGTTCCTTGAGGGCTAGGGAGGCTGATGATCTACGTGATTTCCTAAGGGCTAGCTTGGCAGCCATCGTCTGACTTCTCTGGAGTCTCTCTATTAAATACTTCGGGGCCTCCAGCAACAAGGCGTTGCAGTAGTCCAACCGGCTCAGAACCACGCTTCTGACTATTTGTGCCCTAGTTGTATCTGGTAGCATTGGGAGGATCTTCCTTAACACCCTTATTAGGGAGAGACTGGTACCAGCCGTTTTGTTAACTTCGGATTCTAAACTCAGTCTATCATCAATTACTACTCCCAAATTGCGTACTGCCTTAACCGGTGTTAGTGGCTTGTCTACTGGCAACGGCCAAAAATTTGTCGGAAGTGGGCATGAGATTTTCATGGTTGCACAGCATACAATCTCAGTTTTCTCCCCGTTGAATTGCAGAGAGTTATCTTTGAGCCAGCGTGCAATTTCCTGTATACATGCATGGAAATTTTCCAGAGATGTTGATTGGTCTCCCTCCAGCGCCAGGATGAGCTGAGTGTCATCCGCGTAATTCACTAGGCTGACATTGTGGGATTTGATAATAGCGATTAGGGGACTCATGTAGATATTAAACAGGATCTGACTTATTGCTGAGCCCTGCGGAACATCGTGCTGGATGTTGATGAAATCTGATTGATATGGGGGTAGTGCTACCGCCTGTTGCCTATTCGCCAGATACGATTGAAACCACTGTAATGCCATGCCCTCCACCCCGGCCTCGTTCAGTCTCGTCAGGAGGATTTTATGGTTTACCGTGTCGAAAGCGGCAGACAGGTCTCAAAGGATCAGTATAACTGATTGTTCCTTGTCTGCCCGCATTCGGAGTTCATCCAATACGGTCACCAGGGCAGTCTCAGTTCCATGTCCCGGCCAGAACCCAAATTGTACATCCTCCAACTTATTGTTACTTTCCAGAAACTGCGAAAGTGACCTGCTGACCAGGCGCTCTATGATCTTCACAGGGTAGGGTAAGAGTGAAATTGGTCTATAGTTGTTAGGGCTCAAGGGGTCGAGCGTAGCTTTCTTCAAAAGCGATGTTATGATCGCTTGTTTCCAACAGGCTTGTACTGACCCGCTACTTAATGATTGTCCACAGATCTGTCTGAGCAGGGGAAAAAGTTCAGTTTTTAGTTCTTTCCAGATTCTATGGGGTAGCGGTTCCATTGGGGAGCCTGAGGAAACACTTAAGGCTAGCCTACTGAATTCCTCTACTGAAGGTATATCAAAATGATCCAGAGTTGCCATGAACGGTAACGTGTTGACAAATAAGTGAATATCTGCATTCATTTCCAGTAAGGAAGACCTTCTTATTAGCGCGTTCACAACAATAAGAGAATGGGAGGGACCAAAATTCAGGAATTAAGCTGCCTTCGAGGGGCATATATCTACCGACAGGGAAATGTTTCATGCAAGCTGAAAATTTAAATGTTGAAATTGGCAGAGATATTATGCCATGTATTAACTATGCGCCATATCTATGAGATATAGCACATTCCTGTCCTTTTCCCCATTAATAGCGCACAATGGGCTGCCATACGCCAACATAGGCACCCTAGTGCAATGGTGCTTACGTTGTAGTGGGTCATTGTGTTTGTGCATGAAAGGACACCTTGCTGCACAAGAGCATTCACAAGAGGCGTTTTCCTCTCTCTATTTGTGCTGCAGAATGAAGCACACATAGAAAGAGGAAATAACGAGGAGAAATAAGCATATTTCTCCTCATTGCGCTTCCGTAACTCCTTCCCTGGGGTGGCATTTTTTTTGTTTTTTTAGAGTTTTATATAGCGTGAACTAGACCCGAGAAATCGGGTATCAGCGCGCTTTACATGAGCACCAGTTTCGTTACAGAAGGACACATTCATTTTTGTTAGGCACAGGGAGATTAAGTGATTTGCCCAGAATTACAGGATGTTGAGCGTCGTTGCTGAGACTCGAACCCGGTTCCCCAACTTCGAGGGTGACCGCTCTAGCCATAAGTCTACATCCTCTCCCCAAGGAGAGGATGTAGATTCTGGCACATTCCCAGGTTTACAATTCCTCATAAATCTGGAAATGCTTCAGATTCAATGAGTGTTTCATGGGAACACCCACAGCAACACCCATGGATTGCCCCTTTCACACAGTATTCTGCATGAAAGGGGCACATATTTACAAGGCCATGAAAAGCCACGCAAAGTGGTTTTGCGTGTCCTTGTAAATATGCTACGGCACATTGCGCCACCGGAGTGTCAACATAGTGATGCTCCGGTGGCTCAAAAGTGCAACTAGGGGCCTTGTAAATGAGGCCCTATGCGAGCAGCAAATAATCCTGGACTGTTTTTATAGCCCATAGCCAAGCGGGCAAAGTGACGCTAAAAGCCAAGTGCAGAAAATGTTGTCCAATCTCTGCTCCCAGGCGCTAGATTGTGACTGTTGGAAATATCCAATGTTGTTTCTTATTTTTTACAGACTATATTGTTAATTAGTGCTGTACTGTGTGTATTTTGTATTGCAAATGTGCATGTATAACTGTTTAAATGTCTGTAGTCTGAGACTATTCGATATGAATGATCCTGCACCTGCAGACGACTTGAGAAGAACTGGAGAAACAGCAAAACGCCAGACGATTGCACCACCTACAAAAACCCCATGACGGAATACCACCAACGCATCAGATCCACCAAAAGGACCTTCATCCAAAACAAGATCCTCGCCAACGCCGGCAACTCCAAGCAACTCTTCAGCGTCATCCAGGAATTCACCAAGCCCCCCAGTGAAACCACGGACATCACCCATTCCCAGGACCTCTGTGACAAGCTCGGATCCTACTCCCATCTAAAAATCAAGGCACTCTACGACAGCTTCAATGACCAGACACCCAACTCCGAAACCACTTCCTGCTCCAGCAACGCCATCCAGCCCACCATCTCCTCCTGGATCTCAGTCACCACCGAAGACACCACTTCGACCATGGCATCCACTCAGGGGCCCCCACGGACCCCTGCCCCCCGCACATTTTCCACAGAGCCGCCAGCGCTCCCAAACTACGACACACCATCAACACCACCTTCAAGACCGGCATCTTTCTCGAAGACTGGAAATGCGCAGAAGTCAGACCCCTGTTCAAGAAGCCCTCAGCAGACCCCACCGACCTCAAGAACTACCGGCCAATCTCCCTCCTCCACTTCGCGGCCAAAGTCACCGAGAAGACCGTCAATGCACAACTAACAAAATTCATCGAAGAAAACTCCATCCTGATTCCGCAGCAACCACAGCAAAGAAGCCGCTCTACTCGCCGCCACAGACGACATCCGCACCCTCCTCGACCAAGGACACACCGCGGCCCTGATCCTACTCGACCTCTCTGCAGCGTTCAAAACCGTCTCCCACCGCACACTCACCGCCAGACTCCACGACGCCGGCATACAAGGAACCGCCCTCGACTGGATCCGCTCATTCCTCACCGGCAGAACCCAAAGAATCAGACTACCACATTTCCTCTCCGAACCCATGGAAATCAACTGCGGAGTGCCCCAAGGATCATCGCTCAGCTCCACGCTCTTCAACATCTACATGGCCCCCCTCGCCCCCATCGTCAGACAGCACGGACTTAGCATAGTATCCTACGCCGACGACACCCAGCTCATCCTCTCCCTCACCAAGGACCCAATCACCACAAGACTCAACTTCCAGGAAGGAATGAAGGACGTCGTATCCTGGATGAGCAGAAACTGCCTGAAGCTCAACTCGGAGAAGACAGAAGTCCTCGTCCTCGGACCCTCTCCCTCGGCATGGGACAACACCTGGTGGCCTACTGCCATAGGCCGCCCCCCCACACCCACGAACCATGCCCGAAACCTCTGCATCGTACTCGACTCCTCCCTCTCCATGATCCGACAGGTCAATGCCGTCGCCTCCAGCTGTTTCAACACCCTCCGAATCCTCCGAAAGACCTTCAAGTGGATCCACCCCGAATCAAAGAAGGCCGTCACCCACGCACTCTAACCAGCAGACTGGACTACGGAAACGCCCTCTACGCCGGGATCAACAAGTCTCTGCTCCGCAAGCTCCAGACCATACAGAACACCACAACCAGACACGTCCTCGACATTCCTCGACACGAGCACACCACCCAACACCTACGGAACCTCCATTGGCTCCCCGTAGAGAAGAGAGTCACTTTCGAAATACTCACCCACGCCTAAAAATGCATCCACAACACCGGACCCCAATACCTCAACGAGAGAATCTTCTTCCACGTACCCAAGAGAAACCTCCGATCCGCCGACCTCGCCCACGCCGAAATCCCGCGCATCCGCAGAGCCAGAACAGGTGGAAGAACCTTCTCCTACATCGCAGCCAAGACCTGGAACGAGCTCCCGCTCAACATCAGATGCGCCCCCTCCCTGAACAACTTCTGGAAGACGATCAAGACCTGGCTCTTCGACTGAACGGAGCTGCTTACCCCCTCCCCAGCACCTTGAGACCCTCACGGGTGAGTAGCGCACTTACAATTCCCCTGATTGATTGATAATCCAGTTTCAAAACAGGAAAAAGAGGATTATTCAACTGAGAGACACAGAGTTTAATTACTCTCTGGCACTCCAATTGCAAGAGTATTTCTCTAACAGGTGCCTTAGCATCCCGTTTAATGGGATATTGTGGTTGTACTTGCGGCTGGACCATATTGGTATGATATGATAAGGAGAATCCTTATCCCAGCCAACATGTTAACATGATTACAATACAGCGCAGTGGCTAGTGCAAGAGCCCATTCTGCTGCATAAGCTTTATTTGACTTGTTCAAAGACAAGAGCAGAGAAGGAAGGAAGTATGACATCATCACCCTGTGGGAATTTTTGTATGAACTATGGGGGCAAATTGACCTCTGCTAGACTAACATTTTTCCAGAATATTGCTTTAATGGTGCGCTGTATGTCACCCTCAATTTGAATGTCTAGATCATATAATCTATCAGGAGTGCCTAAACGCCTGTCTGGGGTTTCAACTGTAATAAAAGTATCAGTTGCTTTTGCTACCGATTCCGGTGCACTATGGTGACTTCTGCCGTGCTGATAAGGAGAGTCATCCTCCAAGCTCCTATTCAGGAGGAGGGCTCTCAGTGTCTGTGGCATATTTTGCGGTGATAGCCACAACTTTCTTTTTCTGGAATTAGGATTTAAATGGAGATTTCTCCTCCTTCTTTATCTTCACATCAGAACAGTGTTGTGAGTCCCTTTTCAGCATCACGTACTCTTCTTGCCTCCTTTTTTGTTTTGTTCTCTCTCGTACTGCTTGTCAGATTAGTCCTGCAAGGAACGAGGAGATCGTGTATCAGAACTCTGATACCTGTCTGGAGCCTTGATTTTAGTGTAAATGCGAAAATCGTAGCATCTCTCAGTGGGGTCATGGGGTAGAGAACCTCCGCAAGGTTTACCTTTTCTGTTTTTGTTTAACTTTACCCCATGGTTTTTTAACAAACTCATGGTTTTGCTTGGATCCCTTGTCAGTACTAGGTTTGCCAAGAGGTGGTTTAGTAGGTCTGATTCCCAAATTATTGTGTCCTAAGGATGTGCACACATCAGCAATAATTATAGGTAGCTCTAATTCATGGTCGGCTAGTGTGACTGCTGTGAGCCTCTTGTGGATAGCCACAGATGCCGCTTCGCCTTTAATGTTAGACAGAATCATTGAGGAGACCACAGAAATATTTCCCATCAGTTTCATCCCCAAATCCAGAGCAGCAACTGCCCCATGCTTGTTCTGAATTTGTTTTAACACACCGTCAAGACTGACGTGGATGGAGCGCCATGACTGATGGAATATACAGCGGCAAAGACAGTCCCGCAAGTTTGACAGTAACTAATCCGAGAATCATTCCATGTGGTCAGCACATAGTTAATATTCTGTTCTTGTCTTGTGATCCCATAAGGGAAAATACAGCTTCAAGTTGATCTATGTTTTTGGCAATCCAAAATGGAATGTCCTCACGATTAGTGAGCATCTTGCCCATAACTGAATGAACAATTACAGGACTTATAGTAGGCACTGCAGGCAAATGGGCTTGTCCTAACAGGCCAGGCCGTGGTGGGACAGCCAGCAAAGTGTGTAAAACATATTGAGTCAGGTGTCTTTATAATGTAACTAAAGCCTCCTATAATACTCTTGCTTGCAAAAGCTTAAGAGCTCCCATATCAGGGTATGGTGTATATCCAGCTAATGCTGGCCAAGTCGCTCCATCATTAATGAGGGGACCCATGTATTTACATGGGGTAGGGCGCAAACGATCCAAGTATTGTCTTTCCAGTAGCACAGTGGTGTTTCCATGAGTGCATATGCTCTGTATTGTGCTGGCGGTGCAGGAGTAGTATATGTATGAAATGTGTTTGATTTAGTATCCACAGCTAAAAAATTGACCCAAGAATAAAAATCTTCAAAACGATAATCATCATTTGCTTCTACCACAAAAATAAAAGCACCACCTGCTTTATTAAGTCCATTATGCGTTACATGTGCATGGACAGCAGGCCTGCAATTAACTGGAATGACAACAGCTGGTGCAGCCATTAGTAAAACAGAAATGAAAATAAAGTGCAGCACAAAACTTGATTTTCCTTTGAAACTTTCAAGCTTGAAAAACCACATAATCTGGTGCTTCCTAAATACTGTGGAGGATTAATCCCCAACACCATGGAGGTGTCCAGTGGTAGTTGTTAGGGGTATTATGGACACACACAAGCACTACTCAGGAGCAGTGGCGGCTGGTATTTTTGAAAGTGGCGGCGAGTAAAAGCTAGATATAAATGTTACGTCGCAAGAGCGTGAAGCGAACCAACTGGACCATCAGAAAGGGGTTTGAGGGTTCTTCCCCAGAGAACATTTTTAAATTAACAGTGGCAAATGGTACATTTTAATGCAAATTAAAGAAAGGAAGATTTATAAAGTGATTGTGAATGTGTAGTGTTGAAATATTTAAACACATCAAAAATGGCCCCCTTTTTTACTGCATTAAATACGTTCAACAGTTACTGTAGTGAGCCACTTCTACAAGTACTCTGAAACTATGGAAATGCACAACATAATTAATATGAAGACTGTGCTGTTGCCGCTGTTGTGGGGACTACATCGCCCACAAGCCTCCGTTTCCTGTGCACTCCCAGGAGGGAGGTGCTTTCCTGATTCAAGCGCTCAAAAAGCGCCTGGCTCCATCGCGGCGCGGGACGCTCTGCTGTTGCCGCTGTTGTGGGGACTACATCGCCCACAAGCCTCCGTTTCCTGTGCACTCCCAGGAGGGAGGTGCTTTCCTGATTCAAGCGCTCAAAAAGCGCCTGGCTCCATCGCGGCGCGGGACGCTCTGCTGTTGCCGCTGTTGTGGGGACTACATCGCCCACAAGCCTCCATTCCTGTGCACTCCCAGGAGGCAGGTGCTTTCCTGATTCAAGCGCTCATAAAGCGCCTGGCTCCATCGCGGCGCGGGACGCTCTGCTGTTGCCGCTGTTGTGGGGACTACATCGCCCACAAGCCTCCGTTTCCTGTGCACTCCCAGGAGGGAGGTGCTTTCCTGATTCAAGCGCTCAAAAAGCGCCTGGCTCCATCGCGGCGCGGGACGCTCTGCTGTTGCCGCTGTTGTGGGGACTACATCGCCCACAAGCCTCCGTTTCCTGTGCACTCCCAGGAGGGAGGTGCTTTCCTGATTCAAGTGCTCAAAAGCGCCTGGCTCCATCGCGGCGCGGGACGCTCTGCTGTTGCCGCTGTTGTGGGGACTACATCGCCCACAAGCCTCCGTTTCCTGTGCACTCCCAGGAGGGAGGTGCTTTCCTGATTCAAGCGCTCAAAAGCGCCTGGCTCCATCGCGGCGCGGGACGCTCTGCTGTTGCCGCTGTTGTGGGGACTACATCGTCCACAAGCCTCCGTTTCCTGTGCACTCCCAGGAGGGAGGTGCTTTCCTGATTCAAGCGCTCAAAAAGCGCCTGGCTCCATCGCGGCGCGGGACGCTCTGCTGTTGCCGCTGTTGTGGGGACTACATCGCCCACAAGCCTCCGTTTCCTGTGCACTCCCAGGAGGGAGGTGCTTTCTTGATTCAAGCTCTCAAAAAGCGCCTGGCTCCATCGCGGCGCGGGACGCGCGCGGGCGGAGCCCGGGCGAAGCCCGGGCCAAGGGCGGGCCCGTTCTTGCCCGTCATTGCCAGGAAGAGGCAGGGCAGGGCCACCCCTCTGACGCCGTCTCTAAATCTTCACGGTGAACAAGGTATTGACCATTCTTGTTGGCTGTCTGTGTAAGCCACTGGCGCACGCTTTCAGAGGGCATTTGTGCGTTATTGATTCCAAAGTTTAGTGACCGACCAAGCCCTGCCGAGCATTTCCTTGCAGGAGACGTTTTGTATTACGTAGGATTGTGGTCCTTGTCGGGCCCATTCTCTAACCTTCACGACCACATAAGGTAATTTGTTGCTTAAATATTGGGCGCACTAAGACAACTGCTACATTAACACGGGTCTGTTGTTATAAACATCATTAACGTAATTATACCTTGTTGCGGGCCTGGCTGACATTATGAGTACTCGTGGAAGTACAAGTACCCAAGTGGCGGGAAGAATTGCTGGGACATTAGACTCTTTTCTCACAAGGGCTACAACTGTCTTGGAACATGAGATTGCATTGACGGAACGCCGTCTATCGTCTGAGTTCTTTACTCAGAAGAGATCTTCATTGGGGGTAATGTCGTCTAACAATCTCATAGAAGCCCCCTTGCTAAGTGAACTAGTCATAGACACGGAAAGAGTCACAACTCCCTGCCCGATATTGCAAGAGTTAGGAATGAAAGCCTCGATAGAAAAACCACAAAGGGCCACTAGGGCAGCAGTCAAGAAGAAAACTTTGGAAAATAGAACTGACATACCAGCAAAAAGGAAACGGGGTGGGGGCCCCCAAAGACCAAAGTCAGCAAAAACATTGAGATCAAATACAATTGAGGATGAGGCACTAACAGAGGCAATACAAAGTGATACAAGTGGTCCACAAACTGTAAAAACTGTACCAGGGCCATTGATGGACGAAGCGGCATGGTTGAGATTGGAAACACTGGTTTCTTCTATGTTTAATCCAATCTCAGAAAGGCTAATGCAGATGGAGAAGAAAATTATTAGCTTGGAATCCCAGGCAAGGGAAAATTACTATGGTCTAGAATTGTTATTAAAGGATATTTCGAACTTGTATATTCATAAGGTCCCCCCTACAGTAGCTCCAATGGTACCAAATCTAAATACGAGCACCTCCATTTTTAACATCCCTAATAAGCCTAACATGCTTAGTGACACCTTTAACATTTTACCCGGCAATGTTAGGAATCTCGTTGGAAGTAATCAAAGGCAATCCTCCATAATTAATACATATGAATTCGGTGGATCCTTAAATCAAGCAACAGGTGAAACTAACACTAACACACCAACTGGAGTACATAGGAAATCATCAAGAGCCCGAGAGGGAGGAGATGACCCGTCGAGGGAATTGGGCCCGATCCAGGAGCACCAATCGAACGGACCCCAAACATTATATCTCCCCCCTGCAGCTGCACCTTTGGTCTTGGTCTTGGGAAATGTACCCTTATTAGGGGAGGGTAAAGGCGAATCAACCTCCCAGCTGATGTCGAAAGCTCTTCATTGGCTAACTCAAAATTTGGACAAGAAGGGGGTCTCAGGTGGGAATATATTAAATGAATTAATTATGGCAAGAAGGATACCTTGGGTGGGTCCAGCGAGAAAACAACTGTCAGGTGATTGTGTGGTTTTAAATTTTAAAAATAAATATGTTGTGGGCCGCCTCCTAGCAAAATTAGGCAATACGCCTATTAGAGGCTCTAACATTATTGTCCTCCCGCTGGGTTTCTTTTACAGACCACCAACACAACCAAGAATATCTGGCAACTCAGAACAAATGATAGTTGGGGTGGAGGGCTTGCGGGAGGGTTCATCTGGGGAATCAGGCTGGAGGGCTCAGAATAGGTTTGCTCCTCTGTCGGACCTAGAAGCTTGTGACTGACTATACCCAGACCCAACAAGCGTTCAAAACAGCCTGGAAGGGCAGGGTATTTCAAAGATGGTTATAGACGAGAGGGCTCAGTCACCGCTAGCTGACCATACGCAAAATAGAAAGGTATTGAAAATTGCCTCATGGAATGTGGCTGGTATTGCCTCTAAAGTTAGTGAAAATGAATGGCTAAAGTCGTGGCAGGACCAGGAGATAGTCTGCTTTCAAGAAACATGGGCCATGGAGCCTGTATTTGTGAACGGGTATAGATCTTTCCAGACCCAGGCAGATCCATCACCCTCAGGCAGGGCAAAGGGGGGTATCTTGACCCTAATCCGGAATGATTTACCTGCTAAAGTGAAGATGGTCTCCCAACCAAATCCAAATTTCCATATCCTGACCTTAGAGTTACCACAGGAAGGGAACTGGTTATTAATACATTTTTATAATAATAGATTTGGACCCAACATGCACCAAATTGTGGGGGAGGTGGAGAAAGATATTGCAACCATAGTCCACAATAAAATGAAGGTAAACATCAACGTCATATGGGTAGGTGATTTTAACATTCATCCTTGTAAATATAATACACTACCCATATGTGGCTTGGAGGATGGGGGGGGGGGTAACCCAATATACAATTTTTCTCATACCGAGTACGGAAATAGTTTAAATAAATTACTAGCAGTTTTAAATATGGAAATGGCTTGTGATAAAGATCCTGAAACTGATGCTATATTGAAAACCTTCCACCGGAATGGAGCGGAGACAACTCTTGATTATATCCTTTTGACCTTTCCGCTTGGTGCAAGGGTGGTTAAGGTATGCAATATATTTAATACTTTTAGCGATCACGCCATTGTTTCAATTGAAATGAAATTAACATCTCAAAAGAGTTATAATAGAAGCAATGTCGGTAGACCGATTGTTGCTAGAAAAAACGGTGTCCAGTTAAAATGGGGACATATAGATAAAACTGTGTTGATCCCGGAAATTGTTCTTAAAACACAAGACAAACTACAATTGTGTCTGGATCCTGAAGCCAATCGAGGTGAAGTTGTTTTAGCTTTTTGTGAAATTTTAGGAATTATTAAAGCGGCCCTCACAAGGGGAAAAAGTGCCCCGAAACAAGCAACAAAGAAGGGCTGGTTCGATACTCGGTGCACAAAGTCAAGGGCAGCTTTGCTGAGTGCATTAAAGGAGAACCCTAGAAACAAGGAAAATATAAAACTCTTGCGTGCCTCATATATAGAGGCACGGAAAAATCGTGAAAAAAAGATTAGGGAGGACCTTTGGGCTGAATTAGACGAGGCCGCGAATTCAGGAAATTGCTGTCAATTTTGGAAACTGGTAAATGCCCCATATTTTAAAAATCCTACTGATCCATCATTAGATATAAATGTTGATGAGGAGGCATGGGTCACCCACTTCGAGAACATTTTTGCATCTGATTCAGTGACCCAACTCCACCGAGTGGCTGAAAATGAAACCCAATATCAGACTCTTTCGTTTTCTCATACTGAAGTCAAGATTGGGCTGAATGCATGTAGTCAGGGAAAAGCGCCAGGACCTGACGGCGTTCCTATAGACTTTTTTCAAGATAACTTAGATCTATGGACACCATTCTTGACGAATGTTTTGAATAGCATAGCTCTGGCAGGCCCCCCTCCTTCCTGGTCTTCAGGGGTGATCGTACCTATTTATAAAAAAGGAGACAGGGCTGACCCGAAGAATTATAGACCCATTTCCCTGCTGGATACAACATCAAAGCTCATGGGCCGCCTCCTTCTATCAAGGTTAGAGGCATGGGCTAGGGATAATAACATCTTGATCCAAGCCCAATATGGTTTCCAGCAGGGAAAGGGCACGGTGGACCAAGCCCTGAATCTAGCAATGACCATAGAAAAGTATACACGAATATAGGAAGGGAAATTATATATGGCATTCATGGACCTGAGCGCAGCTTTTGACTGCGTGGTCCATGAAAAACTCTGGAATATAATGCAGATGATGGGAGTTGACCTTGCCATACTCAACTTTATAAGGCAGCTATATGCCAACGCAACGGCATCAGAACGATTTACCAAAAATGGAGACTGTACGCGCCCCTTTAAAATTTCTAGGGAGTAAGGCAGGGCTGCGTATTGGCTCCATTTCTTTTCTCCTTATATACAAACGGAGTAGAGAAAGTACTCTCAGTTGTTACAAATGATGTTCCCCTTTTTGAAGATCAGAAAATACCAATATTGGCTTATGCTGACGACGCTGTGTTAATCGCCAGGACAGGGTTGGGGCTACAAAGGTTGATTACGGCATATGTTTCCTTTATGGATTCATTGCAAATGAAAGTGAACCATAACAAGTCCTTTGTAATAGTCGCCGGGGCAACAAAAAGAGAAAAAAGGATGTATTTTCATGCCGAGGCGAAAAGAATTGAAGTAGTAGACTCTTTTCCCTATCTGGGGATTCTTTTCGATAAAGACCTATCATGGGTCAAATTGGTGGAAGGTAGAAAGATGGTGATGGAGAGGGGCATCATAGCTTTGAAATCTTTTACAAAAAAACTGGGGGCGAAACCTTTAATGCCGATTAAAAACATTTACCAAGCTAGAGTAAAAGCTGCAGTGAACTATGGGGCCGGCGTTTGGGGGGTGGCTGAATCCTCATCTTTACAGACTGTTGAGAATAAATTTTTTAAATCAGTAGTAGGCCTCCCACCCTCATTCACAAATTATATTTTACATACGGAACTGGGTGTCCCTTTTATATCAGACCAGATCCAAATAGCCCCAATATTATTATGGCATTCAATTTGGAGAAGAGAATCTGTCCCACTTACGCAATCAATAATAAAGAGCTGCCTAGCCATGGATAAGTGGAGGAGGTCTAGGTGGCTGAGCTATGTTGAGTCTGTATTGAGAGAAATTGGTCTCCCAGAACTTTTTAATGATCCTTTGGCATGCAAGAACATCTCTAAGCAGAAGGTTACTAACATGTTTTTGCTGATGACCGAGTATAAACGCAATGAATATTATAAGGAGAAATATGCTGTCCGGTCATATCGCAGTAACCCCCACCGATAGAGGGGAGTTTTCTTACCTTGCATCTGTAAATAGATTACAACATAGATTTATCCTGCTAAGGTTTCGAACAAATTTAATTCCCTGCATGCTAGGATACCCGGAAAATTCTTTTAATTATGCTGATTTAAGCCCGTGCCCCTGTGATTATTCATCAGCGCAAACCGAACTGCATATAGTTCTATTCTGCAGCCTATATGAGAAGGAAAGGAAGGATTATCTGAAACCAATTTTAAAGAAAGGAAATTTTAAGCAGTGTCGGGTGGTACTATATTTTTAAAATCATTACCAGATCCTCTGGTATGTTTTTCTGTGGCGTCCTTCCTATGGGCTTGTATGAGGAAGAGAAAGGGGAGGGCACTCAGAGCACTGAGATGACTTTTATAGACGAACTGTTTTTCTTATAATTGATTGTGTAAATAATAATATAATTGCTAAAAATAGTATGTGAAGGGATTTTAATGATTTTAAAATTAAGAATTATTTCAGAAAGGTATGTAATTTGAGTGAAAATTTTATAAATGTTTATTAATTATGATGAATGTATTTGTTCTTTTATGATCATTTTTATTGTGGTCGAATAAAGAATATGACTATGACTATTATGAAGACTAGGCAGCTATAAATAAACAGTTTGACTGTCAGATCATAGTGCCAAACCTGACATTGTGAGCAGATGTGCCCCTGCAAAGAATGATTAACAATTAGTTATTATGACCAGCGTCCTAATATTGTTGAGTCAAATGTGGAGCTGGAATGTAGTCCTGCTGGGTGTGTAGAGCGATAGCAAACATGCATAATGCTACACAGTCCTGAAAAATCAAAATCTTGTCTTGAATATTAGATGGTGACATTCATATTTGAAACAATTGAATTTGCTTTCTTTAGGTTTATAATTGTTAATTACCAATTAAAAGCTCACAAAAAGCTTATTCAATTGCTTCAAATGTGAATGTTATCATCTAAAATTCAGACCAGCTTTCCCTTCCTCTTTTTTTTTTCGCTCTACACACTCCAGGGAGGAACACGTTCTAGCTCACAATTTATAACATTCCAAAAATAAAACCAGTTATTTATGGAGCTTATAGTTGCGACAATCAAGGGTTCCCCAGTTTGGACAAATACCAGGCACCTTCCCAAGCATTCATACAAATGAAATCTCCTAGATTGCTAAGATTCTATAGTATGTAATATTTATGCTGCCTGCGTGCCATATGCAGAGCAGGGCTCTTTTATCCTGCACTCAAGACAGCGCAGCCATGTCAGATAAACACAATCCTGGCGCTGAAGAAATATCTCTGCACAAAACCCTGATTAGTTCAAAGGAAGCGGCGTTGACACCAGGAGCGGGTAGCAGCCTCTGACCAGTGCTCAGGGTGCAGGCTTTTGAAGTGTCATCATACCTGAGTGGACATGACACAACAGCCTCTTGTGTAAAGCTCTCTGTAGTTAGAACCTAAAATGTGCTTCCCACCGCTCATGACCCTCTGGTATAAACCACCAATCTGGTCCTCCATGTAGTAATTGCTAGTTGAGGGCTTGGTGGCTTGCTATGTGACAGGGAGATATGCTATGCATGAAGGAAACAGAAGGCCCGAGACACATATTTTGTGGACCCACAAGAACGAGTTTCTAAGCTGCATTTAGCTTCCTACGAAGTCAGGAGCAGCTGCATTCCTCATACCTCCCCCTCACGGTGCACAATGCCTACTGTTATTTTCAAATCATAAATCTTCTTGTTTCTAGTAAGATTCCAGTTGATCGTATCCCGTTGGCAAAGAAACGCACACTGACAGCATTAAACTGGAAAAAACACAGGAATTCAATAGTAATCACGAAGCTCGAATGATAGAAAGCTCTGTTCATGTTTAAGAGGTTCCTTGCTAAGAAATCAAGCACTTTAACAAAGACTGCAAATTTTACAGAAATATTAGAGGGTGTGCAGGCCCAAGAAAGTCTTGTGCCTGTGTTCCTATTCATTAAGACAATAATTAGAAGTCTTACAGACAAAATGTGCTTGTGCTGGCAACTTTTTTACTTCACGTTTCATATTTTTCATAATAAGTGGAAAGAGTGTGGAGGTAAAGACTCTCGGTGAAATTATGTACATGTAGCACACAAGGCGAACCGGAGGTGAAAAAAACAAGCATTTGCAATGCAATCGGTCTCGCCTTTGGGACCTTGTAAGTATTTAGCCATGCAGCACATTATACTGGGCACTGCAACATCTACAGTTCTTTAACATGGAATTCTTCTGAAAGTTAGGGGTTGCTTAAAGCAACATATTTAAGGGGAGAATGAACAATGAAAAAGGTATTCTTTTCTTTCACCTGTTCAAAATGTCGAGGGTCACCGTTGATGGAATGTATCAGATAGGGCAAGCTGAGAGTGAGCGTGAAAGAGCTTTAGTGAGAGAGTGTGTGAGGGTGAAACAGTGTGTGAGAGAAGGGAGAGGTGTCTGAAAGCATGTGCAAGAGAAATGTGTGTGTGAGTATAAATTGGGTGTATGCATTTGAGAGAAAATGTGTGCATGAGAATGTGTTTGATAAACAACTCAAGAAGCATTTCTTATAAAGGTCTGTTTGGGAAAGTCTGGTGTCTGAGAAAGAGAAAGACTGTGTGAGAGTGAGAGAGAGAGGGGGGGTGCAAGAGAGGTGAAATTGATAGTAGTGCAGCGAAAAATGAGGCAAAAGCAGGAGAGAGCAATACAGCAACATGGGAGAGCTGGGCAATCCGAAACTTGACAGCGAGTGCAGATTCTGCAACGTTGGAGAGAGCACTAAATAACCCTGTGTGGTGCGCAGCAGCTTAGCTCCTTCTTGGCTTTTCAGCCAATTGCACTTTTCATGTCCTGTTTTTAAGCTTTCGTTTACAATAGTAAAAGGAAACCAATTAAATATATGGGCGGAGAATGGGCAGAGCTTCAAGTCCATACTCTAATACTACATGCCTCACAGAGCAGCGCATGCGCACTGACTCTAGGCTCGACCTAAAAATAATGGTAAAACCAATTTCAACACTCAAAGTGCCTTCAATTGACAAAACATGATGGAAACCGGGGGTGTGGCTAACCAACCGTACACCGCATACACATTCTGAAAGGGCTCCAACACGGTCCCCAATATATACAGTGACATCGGCTTGGGGAGCCCAGCAGCTACCCTCTACCTGCATCCATCTAACCGGTACATTGTAATGAATCCTTTGCTTGGTGTCTGAAGCTTCAGACTGCGATGCTGACTGTGTGATGCAGGTGGTCTGTGAAGGCTGCAGCGCGAGCTGCAGCCTAGCAGTGTTTGTTGTGCAGACAGCATAGCCTAGCAGCCTTACTCATGTATCTGCTAGCGACGGGAGGAGAAAAGTGGGCTATGGCCCCTGGGACCAACACTGACATCTGTGCTGCAGTGGGGGCCCACCAGGGAGGCATAACGTGACAGAATTGCCTCAGCAGAGCTGTGCACGATACGCCGATACTCTCCAATAGGCAACATAAATAGGCCCTAACTCTCTCGATGTCCAGACCTACATGTTCCCAGGTGCACATCTGCTCGATGTGTTGCAGAGCTAGTGGGCAATAGCTCTAATCTCTGAAGCAGTGCACACATGCAAGAAGGAGGCTACGGACTGTTCTTTTAATGGCGCCAAGTGGGTACTCAGCTGCAGCCTACTCCTGATTACCTCTACAGTGCTGACTAAGGTCTGCTTGCTGCCTGACTGACGTGGCTTGCACTCAGATTTCGAAGATGGCACATTAGCGACAGCTCTAGAGAGGATTCTTAGTTATACGAAGCAACCCCAGTGTAGCACCTGGCATAGGACCTTGAACCACTGGACATTTGTGCATAAACTGCGGCTGACATAGATTCAACATGAAGCAGCACTACACATGAGGTCGGAGATTGACAGAGGGGTAAAGGCGCCTGCCTCGACATTGGAGGTGTGAATTCAAAAGTGCTTCTAGCTAGGTCAGCCATCTGAGCAGTGCAGACAATGAAAAGGCTGAGAGCCGTGCCCTCTTATTCCTGCTACATTCCCTTTCATCAGAGCACTAATGGACAAGCTTAACAGACACAGTAAAGCGTGTCCCAACGTGATAAGTTCGAACCTTACCTCGGGGACCCCCAATTAATGCCTCCATTACAGTTACGCCCAATGTCATCACTATATTACCACATGTAAAGCGGGCCTCACGGGTTGACCGGAGACTGCCTCGGAACCCGCACTTGCCTACGTGTTCATAGCGATACCAAAGGGGATGATGGACGGAGCGCTTGAGCAAATCAAACACTCACCCCCAGTCAACTGATCTGGGTTTAATCCATCATCATTCTTTAGCTCACTCCACCACCCCAGTTCAGACATGGCCATATGCAAATCAGTCTGACCCTGTGCCTCATGGGAACAGTCCAGCCCGAACTGCCAAGCCATGTCTTCCCTGGACCGGAAACAAGCATCCTGGGACCGGTTTCTGGCTATTCAGCCGTCATCAGCCAGGCTAGCTTGAATCCAGTGGCAAAGTGAGCAAGGGACCCACGTCTGGGCATACCCTGCCAACTAAGGGCGAACAAAGCGATACCAAAGGGGATGATGGACGGAGCGCTTGAGCAAATCAAACACTCACCCCCAGTCAACTGATCTGGGTTTAATCCATCATCATTCTTTAGCTCACTCCACCACCCCAGTTCAGACATGGCCATATGCAAATCAGTCTGACCCTGTGCCTCATGGGAACAGTCCAGCCCGAACTGCCAAGCCATGTCTTCCCTGGACCGGAAACAAGCATCCTGGGACCGGTTTCTGGCTATTCAGCCGTCATCAGCCAGGCTAGCTTGAATCCAGTGGCAAAGTGAGCAAGGGACCCACGTCTGGGCATACCCTGCCAACTAAGGGCGAACAAAGCGATACCAAAGGAGATGATGGACGGAGCGCTTGAGCAAATCAAACACTCACCCCCAGTCAACTGATCTGGGTTTAATCCATCATCATTCTTTAGCTCACTCCACCACCCCAGTTCAGACATGGCCATATGCAAATCAGTCTGACCCTGTGCCTCATGGGAACAGTCCAGCCCGAACTGCCAAGCCATGTCTTCCCTGGACCGGAAACAATCATCCTGGGACCGGTTTCTGGCTATTCAGCCGTCATCAGCCAGGCTAGCTTGAATCCAGTGGCAAAGTGAGCAAGGGACCCACATCTGGGCATACCCTGCCAACTAAGGGCGAACAAAGCGATACCAAAGGGGATGATGGACGGAGCGCTTGAGCAAATCAAACACTAACCCCCAGTCAACTGATCTGGGTTTAATCCATCATCATTCTTTAGCTCACTCCACCACCCCAGTTCAGACATGGCCATATGCAAATCAGTCTGACCCTGTGCCTCATGGGAGCAGTCCAGCCCGAACTGCCAAGCCATGTCTTCCTTGGACCGGAAACAAGCATCCTGGGACCGGTTTCTGGCTATTCAGCCGTCATCAGCCAGGCTAGCTTGAATCCAGTGGCAAAGTGAGCAAGGGACCCACGTCTGGGCACACCCTGCCAACTAAGGGCGAACAAAGCGATACCAAAGGGGATGATGGACGGAGCGCTTGAGCAAATCAAACACTCACCCCCAGTCAACTGATCTGGGTTTAATCCATCATCATTCTTTAGCTCACTCCACCACCCCAGTTCAGACATGGCCATATGCAAATCAGTCTGACCCTGTGCCTCATGGGAACAGTCCAGCCCGAACTGCCAAGCCATGTCTTCCCTGGACCGGAAACAAGCATCCTGGGACCGGTTTCTGGCTATTCAGCCGTCATCAGCCAGGCTAGCTTGAATCCAGTGGCAAAGTGAGCAAGGGACCCACGTCTGGGCATACCCTGCCAACTAAGGGCGAACAAAGCGATACCAAAGGGGATGATGGACGGAGCGCTTGAGCAAATCAAACACTCACCCCCAGTCAACTGATCTGGGTTTAATCCATCATCATTCTTTAGCTCACTCCACCACCCCAGTTCAGACATGGCCATATGCAAATCAGTCTGACCCTGTGCCTCATGGGAACAGTCCAGCCCGAACTGCCAAGCCATGTCTTCCCTGGACCGGAAACAAGCATCCTGGGACCGGTTTCTGGCTATTCAGCCGTCATCAGCCAGGCTAGCTTGAATCCAGTGGCAATATGTTCATAGCATCATCTGGAAAGTTATAAAAATAATAAAAACAGCAACGGGCGGCAACCAATTATTAAAAAACATTGATGGGGGAAACCAATTATTAAAAACCAATTAATAAAAACAGCAGCGGGGAAAAGCAACTAATAAAGGCACAGGTAACACGCCTAACATTAATTAAAGAACAGCATCCCACAAGTGGTGTGTGCGCACTGTAAGGAAAAGTAACCCAGGTTTGCAGCACTGCTGGAGGCTTCTAGGCTTGAGTCCCACTTCGGAAGAGTTTGAGCGGGGTGGAAGTCAAGGCGAGCTGGGTCGGGTGGATAAAGGATCCGGCGCTGAAGTCTGTCGTGTAATGGCGGTGCACGCCTGACTCCACGCCGAGCTTGATGCCCGAAGGTCTTTATTTAGAAGCACATGAGATGACAGACATATGTTACAAATGCAGCTGAGGAAATGGGCGTCCCCTTCGCAGCGCGTGGTGCCTCGTTCATGGCTTTCTACACAGCTACTCGATGCGTGGGGCTGAACTCGCAACAGCAGGGCGCCCTTTAAAAGAGCCTGCGCAATGCTCGTGGCCTACACCGTGTAACACACTGGGCCGACTGCCGCCCACCCACGCAGCATCCTCGGCTGCTTCGTCACAATTAGAGCAGCTTCTGGATCCCCCTCTCCGGCGTCGGAGCAATCGGGGAAGCTCCGTCTTCCTCTGGCTGGTGTGCGGGGCTCTCCTCGGTGCACTGGAGCCCCGCACACACTCAGGCGCGAGACGCCTCACTTCCGGTGTTTGCGCTTCGTGGGCGTGCTTGTGACTGCGCACTATTTTCAAACAAGCATTTGCAATGCAATACGACTCGCATTTACGCGAGACATATTGCATTACAAATGGCAGCTTCCACGTTTAAAAAGGCACGAACAGGAGTGGGGGGCGAAAAATCTGCGTACTGCGGGAGGGGCGGGGGGACACAGGGCAGCAAATAGTGTTCGAGTAAAGGGGCTGATAGCCTCGGAAGGAGCAAAATGACGACATAGGCGTCAGGAGGCGGGACTAACAAGCCAAACACCAATCACAATGCAGAATTTATGATTAAAGCCAATCAAAAAGATGGGCGGAAAGTGGGTGGAGCTTCCCCCCACTATAGTGTATACTGCATGGCTCGCAAAGCGAGCAGTGCGTTGCGCTGCAACGCTATATGCAAGACCTAAAACGGAAAAACGCACTAAGCACTGCTCGAGTCTCAGCGCTGGCTCTAGTGTATCCTGTGATTCCAGCAAATCGCTTAACCTCCTGGTACCTAACAATATCTGACCTCATGTAATGCGCACCAATACCTTTGGCTATTGAAACAAGCATTTGCAATGCAATAGGTCTCGCATTTACGCGAGTTTAAGCTATTGGCATTGTAAAAATGCCAATGCGTTTTATTTATGTTTTAAAAACCAAAACATAAATAAAAGTAATTGTCATTTACAATGCCAATAGCTCAAACTTGCGTAAATGCGAGACCTATTGCATTGCAAATCCTTGTTATAAGTGGTTAGGTTTTTTGGGCGATGACAGAGCTGTGCCACAGTAGATACGTATTCCATCGGTTAGTACTTGGGCTCTTTTCCCAGTAAATATACGATGTAGTTAAGTACACTGCTGGTTGCCTTAACAGCGTATTATTGCATTTTCAGGCTGTGTGGGTTTGCGTTCCGATTTCGGTCTTAATGTGTACTGTTGTAATGCAAGGTAGTTTAGAAAAAAACCAGCATAATTATACCGCCGTCTTTCAATAACTTTAGATCCGCCTAGTACAATTTAAATTACAGAATGTTTGCTGCCTCGGATCACGAGAATAAAATGGACACACTTTTAAAGGAGGTAAACTTCCAAACTACACTCGTCAAACATGGCAGCAAAGATTTACTGTTGTGGAAAGTAGAAAATAAAGTTGTGAATCACTTCTCATCAGCATCACACAAGCTGAGTGGCACAGTATGTTAATACCGACGTAGCCAAAAAAGTAAGTATTCCCTTCTCGCAGCAGAGAGCCATCGGCAACACTGTTCTGAAAACGCTTCTACAGACCTGGTTGGTGCCCAGCAGACATTCCTGCATGGACATGCACGAGAAGGGGAGGGGAGGTAGGGCAATCCCTTCCTTAAACATACCAACTTTTCCCCCTCTTCAAAGGTGCCAATGCCAACAAACAAAGAACACAATTGCCTGAACACAGCAGTGATTTCTGAACAACACGTTTCACAGACACAACAGACCCCGGCTCCAAAGGCCAGCCTTTTGTTCAGTTAAGCGCTGTGCACCCCCTCCAACCCCCAACAGCCCTCCGGCAGGATCCATCTTGGCGTAAAGGATGTGGTGTTTGTGTAAACTCTCCAGAGCACAGATGTTTCCAGTGAGCAAATGTACTCTGGACATGCACACGCCACTCTGGCTTTCTACAGCCCGTTGGAGTGGAAAAGAGTAAACTCTTCCTCGTTTCGTCATGGCTGTTATTTTATAGAAGGGGAAATAAAATCGGGTGCAAATTTATTTTACAAAAAGCACCTGGTGCTTTCAGACAGGTAACATTTACGGGGCGTTAACAAACACAATTGTGCTGGCATCTTATATGACGATGTTCAAACAGGAAAACACGTTTCCACAACCAGGGACACTGCTCAAACGTACCGCATTTAAAAGGCAGTATTGTAAAAGTACCGGAAGCCGAGCCAATGAAGTACAGGTACAAAGAAATGCAGGCAATGAAAAACAAGAACAAAAAAAGTGTGCACACGAGTCCTAGTTAAAAAGAACCAAAGCAATCATTCCCAAATGACGGGCTGGGCAGAAAGCAACTAAAATTTACCCCATCTAATGCGTGGTGTGTGGATGTTGTGAAGGCTGGCAGGGAGGGGCTCTGGAAGAGAGACTCGACGTGAGGCTCTTTAAATTTAAATTGAACGCGCTTGTTGTATACGTTTGTGTAATGAAGGGAGCACACTTCCCATGCGCTCCTGGGGGAGCTCAGGAAAGCAAAAGGGAGGAAGGGGTTAAGGGTGGGTGCATGATGGGAGGGTGACTCGGTGAGGGAAACTAAGATAAACTCCCTAAAAAAAGCATAATGCCTTTAACCGAAGAGGTGGCTTACCATCTAAGGCTGCTGACTTTGGAGCTGGAGAACAGGGTTCGATCCTCTGTGTGGGCGGTAAATATTATCTCCTGCCTGGATCTCTTTATTAAAAATGAATAAACAGCATCTCGGAGAAATGCAAGCAGCTACCAGGGTTCGCTGCTTGTACTGTCACTGCCTCCCGCCATGATTTGGGAAAACGCTACTGTTGATGTATAGCGGCTGCTGGACGACGCATGCGTAACACAGCCGTCTGGACAGGTCAGGCAAAATAAAGTGCGAGACTCAGCCAGCCAATCCCAGGAGAAAACAACCATTTATAAATGCAATAGGACTCGTATTACGAGAGACCTATTGCATTATAAACAAACCTGCGGGCGTCCAAGAAGGCATGATCGGGAGTGGGGGGAGGGGGTGTTGAGCAGAGAAGTTACGGACTGCGGGACAGAAGGGGGGGCAGAGGAACAAAAGAGTTTGTAAAGTAAAGGGGCCGATAGCAATGGAAGGAGAAAAATGACGACATGGCCGTGAGGAGGAGGGACAAAGAAACCGAAAACAAATCAGAATGCAGCATTTCCGATTTAAGCCAATGAAAAACATGGACGGAAAGTGGGCGGAGCTTCCCCCCACTATACTGTATACTGCATGCCTCGCAAAGCGAACAGTGCGTTGCACTGCAACGCTATGCGAGACTTAAAAACGTACATGTGCGCAGAGACTGTGAAGCAATCCTTCAAAAGTGAAAGCATACGGCACGAGAGGAGCGGAGAGAGCAGCCAGCTGCACCCCTCCTACAGCCCGCCCCTTCTTGTGATGACTATTTAATTGTTGCCACCCACTATCTCGTTCTCCCTCTCTGCCTGCCCCACCCCCTACCATTGAAATGAATGGAGTTCAGTGAACTCATCCTAGGGCCATTGTGTAAGCGCCCGAAAAACAACCTTATCTATGGTATTGTAAACTCGGTACACCCTCTTCCATGATGTCACTACTGTAGCTTGTGCCTGCAGGTCGAAGAATAACTCACTCAGCAGGCACATGCACAGCAGTAGCAGGACATCTGCAAACTTTATCGCAGCTGCCCCATTAAAAATAAGAGATCAGCCAGCAAGTAGTGTACTCTTTTCAGCTGCTTGGTGTTTTTTAAATTCCCCTCTTTCCTCTCTCCTTGGGGTGAAAGGGCAACACCCATTTTACCCATTAACACCAGCCACCCCTGCTCAGGAGACCTGTGCAAGAAGTACCAGACCAGGCATTGGTCACACCATGTTGCGGGATTCTGTTAGTAAACAGAACTATGCCTGGGACCACAGAACGTACCTATGAGCCCCAATCCTAATTAGCTCATAGTGCTTTACCTGCCCTCCTAACCTTCCCAGAGTGACAGGTAAGTTAGCACCCCAGAACACAACACTCTAGTACCCCCAGGGAGCCGCGGAAACAGATTGTCTGTTTTCTCACTCATGTATTGCCATAATAAACAAAAAAGACACAAGATCAGTTTACAATATTTATTAAAACTTATTGTGCTCTATTATAAAACATCTGCGCTGCAACTAGAAAACAAATGCATCCCAACAGCGTGAGGAGCATTACAAGAAAACTATAAACAATAAGAAGTCCTACCCTGGTGAATTATTTATTCACCCCAGCCTATCCTCACTATGAAAACACTGTGTTATATTAGAGATTTCTGGGATGAGTGGGGGACCCCATACCTGTCATGCATGAATAGTTGTTTTACATGTCAGCCGGTGCAGGCCTCTCGTCTTTGGAACATTCCTCTGTTTGAATGTCTTCTCACTGCTTTCAAAATAGCCTGTCTCTGTGTATATGTTACAAGGTCTGTCTTTTTGAAAACAGCAGATGTGAATGTAAGTTGTGTCTAAGTGTTAAGTTAATTTGCTAACCTGATCACAGCAAAGACCGCGCACAGTGTTGTTTGACCTTGTACAATATGTTCAGACAGGCTCAGGCAAAAGCAAAAACATGTGGACTGCTTTTCTGAAATAATGGTGTGGCACAAAAATGAACGTGCCAAGAGTAACGTGTGCAAGGCCAAGCAGCCTAAATGTGCAAGCACACTAAAATACGAGCAAACTAAGTGGACCCCAAAGGAAACACACGACAAATCCAAGGCTTCAAGAAATATGCACTTTCACTAGAAATATAACATAGCTGGTTTAGTGTTTACAACATATTAAATTTAAGAAAATAAGTAGATGTGCATGATAATGACCTAACAACCAGCCATCTCAAAACTCTTCTCTGGATAGCCACTCATACACTCCACAGTGTCTAAATATGTAGGAGTAATGAATTCTCCAAGAGCATCTAACCTGTGAATTTCATAATATTTGCAAGTTTAAAGAATGCTGCCTCCCCCATTTACAGCAAACATACTCTGTGTCAGAGTGTAGGCAAATTAAAATATGTGTCCCGTCTTCACAACCAGGTACTTGTGGCAAATATGCTAATGCATAGAACTGGATTTTGATACTTTTCAACTTTCCAGGGGTGCTATGTAAAAAGACCCAATATTGCCTCTATAAAATTATGGAAAACCCACCATAATGCACCTTGTGAAATTCTCCCTGCTACAGCCAAAGTACCTTGATAGCTACCAGAATCTAGCAGGTGTAAACTGCACAAAACCTGCATATTGCTACACTGTGTTGGGTAGTCCTGCTTAACACAGGGTCCAGTCCATTAATTATTCTCAAAATAACCTGTTTGGTAAACCTGTTTTTGGCATAAACCTCCTCTTCAGTTTTACCTTTCAGTTTGGAGATTCTTGTGAAAACTTAAAGAAATGCAAAGAATGCACATATGTGGCCCTGCTATGACTCAAACCACTCTTGGCTATGTTTTCCTAAGGAAGCACTACCCGATTTCACACCTTATTGTGACTGTAACACCCCAAAGGGGGATCACTTTTAAAGGGGAGTCAAATGACCATTTCATAACATTTTAACATTTTTAAAACACATTTTTTATTACAAAATATAAATCTATTTGTTACACAATATTACTTCAAGAATAAGTGAAGTTATACTAATTTTTTTAAAACAAATGATGATACAAGAAGAATCTTTATTTTTAAATAGCGTACAACCAACAGCCAGAATCTGTTTGCAGAGTTTATCTCTTCTGCTTTTTCAGGGCTGTGAAGAAAGATTCAAATTGATCCCATAACAATCAATAGTGAAAAAGAGAGAAAAAAGAAAAATAGTCAGAACATGCCACAATCTTTTTTTTAAAAAGATTGAAAAAATTGTAGACTATTAAAACACATATTATAATATTTTAACACCAGTTCCTTTCACTATAGAATTGATTACATCCACAAATCATTCACATATTCCGATTTTATCAGTTTGTTCAAATAAAGTCACCCTCTGACTGACTATCCTTTCTCTCCTCTTCATCTGTTAAGCTCCAGGAATTTGTATCCTCCTCACTACAGCAGAGTGCGGCTATTGTGAAAGATTGCAAGGAATTTTAGGACACCTTTTAAACTTTGCACCTGGTTACCACCTGTTTCCAATCCATAGTATTTTGCATGTGCAAAACACTTTTTCTACTAAATTTCTTAATTGTGAATGCTTTGCACACATTAAATAGCGACTCACAAATTGGAAATCGCATTTAGCGATTGGATATTTCAAATCACAAAAATAAGAAATCGTAATTTATTCGGTGCAGTGTGCGCCTATAAGAAATACAAATTTAGAGAGTCCTTGTACACAGCAATAGCCTATTTAGAAGTCACTAACCAGTTTGAGAATGGTTACCAACTCACGAAACGCTCGTACAACAGACCCCATGAAGGAAAAAACGAAGGAAAGAAGGTAGGAAGGCAACCTAAGTGAGGGAGACAACAGAAGGAAGGAGGAGGAGGAGAAAGAAGAAACAATAGGTTAAGGAAGAATGATGGCTCACAGTGTAAGCTTCTGATTTTAGAACTAGAAAATCAGTTTCAATCCCACCTGCACCATTTAATCAAAATTACGTTATCCTCAGCTAATAACTTAATGGTGCCTTAGTTTTGCCAAGTTCATGAGCATGTAGAAACATGTTGAATGCCAGTCTTCGTTGCCATCTTAAACAAACCCTGACAAAGTCTGTAGTTCTGGCTTTAATGTATGAAAGTAAACAAACAGAATGTATACATATCTGTGTAGGCGTTTAAAGGTTGACTTCTTGGCTTTGTCATTGGAAGTGAGCATGTTTTTGTTAATCCGTAGAAAAATGTTTTCAGATCCGCCTGATCTGGATTGATACATAGGCAGATTGCAGGTGGAATGCCCTGCAGCACAGATATTCCTTGTTCTTTGCAGTGAAGAATGCACAGAATGAGGAACACTTGCACAGTACCTAGCACTATCTGGAACAGAGCAATGTAATTACCTTAATGGTAATTACATTTAAATAATTACACTGCCAGACCCTGAAAGGGAAGAAAGGAAAGTTCTCTAGTTGGAGAACCTGTGTGTGGTGCCTGCCTGCTACAGCCTTGCACTGTGCACATGCTTACCTGCCGGGGAAGTTGTTTTCAAGAACCCTGTCAGGTTAATGGGCAAAATTATTTACCTTGGTGCAATTATCATTAAGGTAATTACAATGCCTGGCCTCTTGCAGTGCTCCTTTTGTTCGAGCTTAGTTGTTTTCTGCTTTTTGAAGCAATCTTAATTTTGCACTGCAGGCAGGAAAAAGCTATTATGCAAATCACCCGCGAATTTTGCCCACGCCTATTTGCCACTGCTTGTTTATCACGTTATATGAAGGGTTCAAGCCAGCAAAAAGTAAGTAATGACTAAAACACTATCTAAACGCCTGCATCATTGAAACAAACATTGGCAATGCCAATAGGGCTGGCAATTCCTGTTTTGTTTGGTCATGGTTTTTGCACACCATTGTTTGGGAATATGCCAAGCCCTCATCAGTCTAAAAAAAATAATTTGTACTGGCGAAAAGTTTATATGGTCTCAGTAAACCACACATTTCCATAGTACTCCCTAGCACCACAGGGAACTACTTTGTGTGTGGATGTGTTTCTTGTAAAAGAGAGGCATGCCGTAACTCATAGTGAAGTCAACCAGTGGCTGAAGGGGGCTGCTACATTGCCCCATAATGTATGTTGGAGTGGGTAGAAGAAAAATATGAATGACACAAACCACAAACTAATGGATGAAGGTTGGCTAAAACCCATGTAAGTAACTGTGTTATACACTTAATTTTAGTAAATCAAAAATCAAAAGGTCTTGGCTAAAATATGTCAATCAGTATGGCATTGGAAGAAAGGAAGAAAGGAAGAAAGAGAGAAAGAAAGAAAGAGTGAAGGAGAGAAAGAGAGAAAGAAAGAAAGAAAGAAAAGAGTAAAAAGAGGATAACTCAATATTGAACAGTTTCCAATAGACACAATATGGCAAGCTGTAAAATAGCAGCACTCAGAAAATTAAAACACTCCAAAAGGAATTTACAACAGCATTGGCAAGAGATGGGATCTGATAAAGATAGAATGTGCATCATAAACGTCCTGCAATCAGGCACTAAACACAAAGGCAACAATAAAGTAATTATAGGGTAAAAGCAAAAACACTGGCAGTGAAGGGAACTAGCTTGTGAGTGGATATGTTCCTTGTGAGAGAGCAAAATGCACTCGCTCAAAGCGAAGTTAACCAGTAGCTTAAGTAGGCTGACCCACTGCCCCCTGCTCTATGCTTTATTGGGCAGAAGAAAAATGTGAATGACACAACAACAGACCAATGGCTGAAAAGAGGAGGCTGAAAGCCCCTATGTGTAAGTATAACATACATAGTTTAGTAAAATCAAATGGTCTTGGCTAATAACAGACCTAAAAACAAAGCAAAAGGGCGTTTGTTTCTGTAGATGATGCATGCATGGCATAAAAACATTAATGTGTGATGATTCAGTCTACTTTTGCAATGTGAAAAAGTTCCTCAACCATTGCAATTAACTACTCCATGGGAGGGGGAATAATACACCAAACAAACAATAACATGGGATGAGAGGAAACTATTCCCCTAGGCAGAGCTAAAGCCCATGCTTTGCACATGTTAAAGAATTGATAACAAACACTATGTAGAATAGATCTCTGAAATCTGTGCTGCCTGTCTCATTAACGGAAGGTGTGATATCAAATCACCTGCTTTAGTCTGGGGAGGCAAGTAGCATGCACTTCACAGTGATTTGGCAGCATCTGGTCTATGTGGCTGTGTTAAAGTCAGACCAGGAATCATTGACAGACATGGCTACTGCAGAACTTTATATGGTAGAGCCTATACAATGGCTTTCCATGAGTTTGCTGTTCTTCAATGCTGAAATTATGTGAGCAAATACAGTGTTATGTATGTTATTTATATTGAGGTGTGTTTTGCTGTCATAAATATAGTGTGTTTGACTATTTATAAATCTTTATCTTTTGTCATTTCAACATTGAAACTCCCCTAGAAGCAGCTGAAAACACATGATGACTGCAAACAGTTGTAAATTATGCTGGATAAAGTGTGTTTGACAATTAGACAAGATTAAGTATCTAACAAGAGAGTTTGGACAGCTGCAAGCATGTGTGACTATTTTTAGGTTTTGTCTGCACAGCGCCTGAGAAATCTCTTGTATTAAAAAAACAATATTAAAAGAGGCTTAGAGCCTTACCATTACTTACCAATACTTACCATTCGTTGGAATCAATATCGCCTTAATTTCCATGTTTCTAATTGGTCAATACGTCGTCTGCTTTCACTTTTCACAATTTCCTGTTTTGCTTGTCCATTCCGTGGAGCATAGCCCACGTACAACTTACGGTCACTGGCTGGTGGCTAGTGGCCAGTATCCTTCCACCAGCTCTGCACTTAGGAAACTACTTTTTTTTAAATTTACTATCTAGCTCTCCATACTAGTGCATCTGCAGGCCATCTCCTCTCCTTCCCAGCGCTCTGCCCACATCATTCCTAGCACCCTTCTACACTCGCTACAGCATCCTCATTATTGTTTCCTCCCTCCCTCCTGCCTTGCTGCCTAATCCGTCCCCCCCACTCATTTCTAAATTTTAGGCGTGCAAAGGCAGGGAATATTTGCCGGCACAATGGTACCTGTAAGAAGGATATATAAACAAAAAAGCAAATTTTACAGTGCCAATGTGGGTTTTTGTGACACGCACAAACACAGCATTGTGTGTCTACCACCTCTCATATTCAAGATAAATTGGTACGGCAACACAATTTTGGTACAGGTATCACACATACGATGCATTCCTGTTTGGCCCATGCAATGTTTCATACATTAGTATCTCAGTATTGAGACCATACCAAAACACATACACACTCAAATGTCGATGGTAGTTGTCTAGAAAATAATCCTGCAAACGTGTAGATTAAGTGAGCCGTTAGGTGTGGTTAGCATACATTGATTGTGACATGCGTTTGGCTTGAAGACTTACCCTGGCAGTGGGTATTTTCAGACTCCTCAGGGGGCGGAGGGAAGTTGGCCATGTAGTCAAACACTAATGACCCCAGTGGTAAATAAACTGAGGACGAAGAAAGTGCAGAAATTGCAATGCAGAAAAAACACACACAAATACGTTAAAGTGATTGTTCTTACAACCGTGAAAACGGCAAACATAGGTCAGAAGAACAGGGCTACTCAATGAGCGCCAACCAAGACAACCAAGTCCCAGGATTACTCACATCTTCAAGGGTCCCTACCGTCCGTGTACCTACTTTGGTCTGCTCACACTCGAACTGTGATACAAATGAGTGCCCGTCGAGGGAGGGTTTTTATTCCCAAAGGAGAGCTCAGCTGGACCGGGTTAGCATCGGTGATCAGCAAGTGGCACACCTGTAGTTTTTAGATGTTGTTTCTATTGTCTAACTAATATAACAAAAGATACCTCGCTCACCACAAATCAAACAATATTCTTAAGACCATCAGAAGTCATATTTATGGTTGTATGACGTTACAACGCATTCCGTTGCAATGCATGCCTTTACCACACATGCGTTACAACGCGAATGCCATTGCCACGCATAACCTTTACCACGAAAATGCCTTTACCACGCATACCTTTACAACGATTTTCGTTGTAAAACCATGCATGCTAATGGCATTTTCATAGTAAAGGTTATCTCCGATCCCTGCCCCAATTCCTTTCACTGCTCCCCTGCGCCCTCCCCCTCCAGCTCTCTCTTTTTTTTTTATAATACCCTTTCCCTGTACCCTTGTGCGACCCTCCGCCCCCATTCCTTCTAAGAAATACCCCTGCCCAAAACACTTAAAATCTTGCCCTTCGCGATTCCCCCACCCACAAACCCTTCTATCAAATACCCCTCCCCTGAACCCTAAAAATTTACCCCTGCGCGACACCACCCCCTCATTCCTTTATTTATTTATTTTTTAAATTTTAAATCCCCCTTACCTCTCCACGTCCTCTTGTCTTCAAGCTCTTCCTTGGTGCGTTGCACGTCGTAAAGAGGAAGCGGAAGTGTCTTTTCGTTTCCTCTAACGACGCCGAAAACAAACAAACAGAAAATGACGGAAACAGGTGCGGTTTTTGTTGTTGTTGGGGGGAGACCCCCCAAGCCCCCTTTTTGAATCACACGCGTTTTTTTTGGGGGGGGGAGACCCCCCCAAGCCCCCTTTTTTAATTGTGTTCTCTGTGAGGCCAAGAGTAACCACAAAAGAAAAGGAACGCACAGAAAAGTGCAATGTCTGAACTTGAGTGAACAAGCACAGACGTTAGAGTCTCCGACTATTACTCTGACCCCTGTAGGACCTCTAAAATCACTAGGTATCGAGGATCTAGATAGAACAGGTCCCGTCAAACGTACAAAATAACTGTAGGACAAAGGATTTCTTCCCCTATTTTTTCCCCCCTAATTCTGTCAATTATGGTTTTTGTGTAATATTACATTAAATGTATATGTTTTGTCATGTATTAATTTCGTCTTGAGAACATTAGGATGTACTATATCTGTGACTTGTAAATATTGTAATGTGTGTCTACACTGTTTGTAAAAAACGATAATGAGGTGCATGTTCTAAATGTGCAATCAGGAAAAAACTCAATGAAAAGAAGAAAGAGTTATATAAAAAAATAAAATAAAAGCTCAGAGTTAATAAATATGACTTCTGATGGTCTTAAGAATATTGTTTGATTTGTGGTGAGAGAGGTATCTTTTGTTATATTAGTTTGCATGTGATTCCAGCCTCTCTTTTTTCCAGAATTTGAATCACTCCCCCCCCCTTTTGTTGCTCTCCGTTTCTATTGTCTAAGACACCCATGAGGCAAGTGGTGTGTCATGACATATCCCATGGATCATGGGAAATGTAGTTTATGAAGAAATTTCACGAAATGTGCCTGGGAGCAGATTCTGAGGGCTGTGGATTCAGGCTTCAAACTTGGGAGATTACAGTTTCTTGTGATCTTGGGAAGACCCATCTCCCCGTATTTCAGATTACTTGACCTCTCCCAATTGCCACCTGAAACAGGAGTTTGGGGAACCGGCAGAGCTAACTGTGTATTTTTAAATGGTGGACAAGGGAGACACTCCTACTCGATTTTTCCCTAAATTTAAACAATTTCCCTTTCATTTATATTTGTATTCAGTCGGGGAAGAGCATGTTACCTCACCTGCATGGGAACATGTGTTAGGAATCTGTTCACTTGCAGATTAGCTTTGATTTAAGAAATGTATTCTCTAGGCTGATGCTGTCTAATACAGTTTTTCCTTGGCTAGTTGTGTACAAAAATGTAAATTTTATTAAAGACATGGAGTAATAGATTTTGCACATTCTTGCTTTTCTTTGTCAGCAGCAAATATATTAACATGCAGAATAATGAAAGAAAAATATGTGAACCACATTTTGCATTACTCAGTTGCTCGTTAATTTAACTTAGACATCTTATAAATAGAGCTCCTGAGCAGAGTCCTTCTTCACAGCACAGGGCATGTAAACATTGTAACAAAACTTTAACAAAGCCAATAGATTTTGCATAGGGGAAACCTTTTGGCTTTGCCAATGCATGTTGGATGTTGTCAGGAATTGGTCTGTACCCAACCAAGTTTAGATAATGTATTTCAGTTGCTTGCAGTGCTCATGGGGAGCAGGTGGCTTGGGTCCCTCAACAGGGACACATATTGACTTACATCAATGCATGCTGACACAAAGAGCCTGATTTAGATCTTGGCGGATCTGGTCCTGCTGCTGCTTTTCTGACGGTATTACCACCCGCCGGCTTGGCGGTCCATCCGCTGTATTTAGATGTTGGTGGGTCTGTAAAGGGAAGACCGTCGGAGTCCTGCTGTCTCTGCTAGAATCTTCCTTCTGCATCAACGGCGTAATAGCCAGAAGTGGTTGTTGGCGGGAGTCCTGCCAAGTATACCTCCAAGCTGATTATGATGTGCCTTTACGAGGAGGCAACTGTGGCGGGGACACCGCCAAATTCGGGTTGGAGCAAACTAAGAAAAAGATGCGAAAACTCACCTTCTCTCGGGTTGCCACTTCCGTTTCCATCTTAAACCCCATTGCCCAGGTCCTTTCTGTCCTGCTGCTACTGACCAAGATGCTCAGCAAACTTGTTGTTGCCGGCATCTAAAGTAGGCTTCTGTGTCACTTGTCTCACTACGAATCGTATTAACATTAGCTTTCGCCTCATGTATTTTTACATTGTACTTACATGCAATTTTTGTATGTGTTATGCATAAGTGTTCATCTTACGACTTATCATGGTAAAATTAACGCACCTGTAGTGACACATAAAAAATATTTATTTGGTGGTGGTCATTGTGGGTGTTGTGCTTGGGGTGACTATGGGTGTACATACAATAGTGTGTGCGTGTTGTTGGTGTGCAATGCTATATGTAAAATGAATGCAATTAAACAGCAACCTACATATACATATTTACCGATGCACAACATATATGTGTAGTGAGATAATGATAAGTAGCACTTACCTGTCTCAACACCACCATTGCCTCACTCTGTCAGGACTCCGCAAGCACAACTGGGACATCTAAATCGGCTCTGCTCCACCCCGCCAGCCTGGCGGTGACGATGCTGTTAGCCAGCAGAGAAGACCGCTGCGGTGGCGGTCTACTGTCTGTTGCCGCAACATTTAAAATATGGCAGGCAGACCACCCGTCAGCTTGACGGAGTACTTGGGACTGCCGCTGTGATTGGATAACAGTAGTCCCACCAAGATCTAAATCAGGCCCAAAGTGTAGTGCCTTACCAACATCTTATTTTCGCATTTTTCAAAGCCCCCGCCCCATTTTATTTGATCTCTTCATCGAGATTTGGCAGCAGCTATTAGCAGTGTTCAGCATGTACGAATATTGATTATATCTTCCTCTTTGCCCTTTGACTAAATAGTTGATTTAACCAATACATGGTTGAATCATAAAAGGAGTTAATGTTATAAATTAATGTGGTGTTAAAATGATACAAAATACCTAAAATTGCTCAGAATAGTTGTACAGAGTTTTTGATTGAAATTATGGGTGAGCTTAGCAATGGGGTGGGCAGAACTCGCAGAGTTTCACTCCGTGGAATTCCGTGGGATTACATGAACACTCCACAAGATTCCACGTAGTTCCGCCAACGGGCGGAAAATATGAATGTCGTGCTGCAATTTAGCTCCAGTGGTGCGAGAAGTGGTGAAAAATTAGTGTGAATGGCACAATGCGGTGCGCAGGAGTGTGTGACCATTTGAGTTGATTTTGCTGCCACTCGAGTAGGAAATCTACTCAAGAGGCATAAAATCTACTCAAGAAGCAGCCCTCTGACCGCTTGTGACCACCTACACCAGTCCGTGTTAGAAAATGGTGCTAAGGGACACCACATTTCGCTCGCCTTAACATTTCTGGAGCCTCTTGGGAAAAAATTCCATCCCCCGGGGATTGACGGAATTCGGCCGGAACTCTGAGTTACAAGAGTAATGCGGAGTCACAAAATTCCGTCAATTCCGCCGGCAGAATGAAACATTCTGCCCACCCATACTTAGCAATGTCTTGTGGGGCGAAATTTATATTCTCAAAATGTGTGCTCTTACCTAAATGTTATACTTATTTATGAATTTACTAGCAAAAGTGGCCCTATTTTCAATTTAAAATGAGAATGTTTTATGTAATTCACAATGTACCTAAGCTCCTATTGCCTCTTTTGAAGTTAGAGAATGTTTTTGTTTCATTGACTTCAACTTTCTTCAGAATACTGTTTCTGTGGCCACCTCTCACAATCGTTAAGTTCTCCCAAAATGTAATACCCAGTCTGCATCTTTTATTTAATAGGTTATTGCAGACTTTTCTCACATACGGTTCAACGAAAGGTCTCTTCAAGGCATCGGGTACAATTCATAGCATTGTGAGACAGCTAACCACAAGCTTTCCTAAACAAAACCATCTTAAGTGATTTCTTGAATTGGATAGTTTGAGGCAACGTGTTCGAAGCATATCTCCCTAGAACACTGCTGCCTGTCCTTCCAGTATTGCTCTTAAATTCCCATGAGGAATCAGCCAGATGTTATACTTAGAATTAATCAATATTCTGGGCTGGAGTCTCTTAAAAAGCATGATTCAAATATTGTGGACCTTTGTCCCAGAATGCTCTACGACGCCAGCAGAATATCATAGCACACTATCTGACTGGAAGTGACTAAAGGCACAGTCCGTGTGGCACAACCTAAGCATATTTCCGCACCGTTTAGATTGCCCTGACAAACCTAATTTGCACTTTGTGTAGTCTTTGGAATTAATAGACAGCGAGATTAATGACTAATACATCGACTTAAGCCAGTTGGAAAAAATGTTTATCTCTATTAAGTATGTCCCTTGACCATTAATGGTGGAATTGTTCTGTCCAATTTAATATTAAAGGTACAGCTGTTCAGCAGTTCAGTTATCCCCAGTGGCTGCAGATAGTCATTGGTCAAAATTATTATTTACAATTTCAACAGTTAGAGAAAAAATCCCAGCATTCTAGGCCGGCCAAAGACAATTTCGTAGAGGACAGCGATGAGCAATATGACCACCTCAGTTTTCTACCATTTAAAGCAAATTTGCTCTTTCTCATCCACCTACTGATCTCACACAGATGGTGTAAATTAACACACTGCTACCTCTTCCCTCTTTTAAGTGAAATACCAGTTGCATGTTATTGGCTTACATCTGGATAATCATTTCTGGCTCATCCACTCTCAGGCAGTCAATAGACATAGCCTAAAATGCTCAACTGTCTCACCCAGAGCATATTTCATCCTCAACATGATGAAGGTGTATTGAAAGTAATGAAGCAAGGAGGCTCCTTCTGGTAATAAAGTTTATTGAAGCCAACACATCTCCAGCTTGCCATAAGACGCTCCACCTGGCACTGCCGTTAGCTCTTCACACACATAACATTCCATCACAAACTCCCTGTCAACATTCTACATTCTAAACAGGATGAACCAAAGGTTAGAAGCACAGGGATGTGCAAGGGTGAGGAAGCAGGGAAAGAAAGGAAGGGGAGAGGAGAGGAGAGGGTGAGCAAAGTGAAAGAGATTACAACAAGAGGGCATTGGAAAAAATGTGTATAAAGCAAATCAGTTTCTAAACAATAAGGTGCAATGGGCTGCTTGTAAATGTTTCAAACGAATGGCGATAAAGAGGAGCTCGGAAGAACGTCACATGGAAATTTTTGGGAGGTGTTGTATGAGGAGGAAGGAAATTGTGTAGGAGTGAGGGAGATAAGTTTCAGGATCTGATTAGTTTCAAATGCTAACCCACAATTCCAGAGCCAAAAAACACTAGAGCCAAATGGTCTAAGATGGGAAGAATAATTTGAATGTAGATACTGGTAAGGTTCAAAAGTGCCTTAGGACCACATTTTTAATAAAAAATGAGTCAAGTGTCTCCAAGTATACTTATAGCCCGAAGGATGGATAAACCAGGGGGTCTATGATTGCATTATGGGTAGCCTGGGAGGGGGCTGGTGTGCTTTGATCTCGTGCAAGTTTGTCATCACCATCATAATCATGTATTTATAATGTGTCAAATACCTGTAGGCAGCTAAGCACAACGAGGAAAGAGATTAGGTATCAAATCACATAAAAATATTGGCCTTCAGTGCGTTCCAAATGTTCCACTGTCTCTGCTATTCCAACAGCCCATTCCAGAGGTCGCTTGCACGCACCATGAAGGATTTACCATCCACATTTTTAAATACGTTTGAGAGGCATTAGCAATTTTTTACCGTCTGATCCCAGTAACCTGCGAGGAGGGTCTGTGGTAAAACATCTTTAATAATCTGCAACACTGCCATGAAGTGACGTATATGTTAAAGTTACAGATATAAAATGGAGTATGGCCACAATAGGCAGACCGTGCCGTTTTTGATTGTAGGCACTTGGCTAAATGAGGCCTCGGGCCTGCACTCGACATTCTAGTTCCCCCTAATTATGATATCATCAGACTAGATAGATTGATCAAAGTGGGGGCCGGCATCGCTTGCATTCACTGTAACAGCCTTTCAGTTAATCAGTTACCGTCTCGTGCCCTCTCTTCATGTGAATATCTCTGTATCGAAATTGCTGAGAATAATAATCCCCTTTGTAAACTAAACACGTTCTATCATCCACTCATAGACAATCTCACCTTCTTAGAGCAATTCATGGACACTATCTCAATAAGCATGGCTCAAATTGGCACTCAAATCTTCCTGGGGGACATTAATCTCCACTGGAGTGACTTGAATGACCTGATAGTCAATAGTCTCAAATCCTTTCTTACGGATCTTAACTTGGTACAAATTTGTGATAGACCCACTCACACCAAAGGGGAGATCTTGGATCTTATCATCGCTAAAGATAATGCTACCCAACTGGAATCTATCGTCCCTTGTGATTGGACGGATCACCACCAGGTCATCTTCCACATCACCACTCCCTTGCGAACCACCACCTCAGAGGCGCCTAAACCAAAAATCCTGAAAAGAAACTTGAGAAACATCGATCTCACGGAATTTACATCACTCAGTGATAACTTCCTAGCCCCGCCGGAGGATCTGGTTGAGGTACAAGTATTCATGGACCACTACAACAGCTCCATGAAAAACATTCTTGATGCAACGGCACCCTTTCAAATAAAAAGAATACCCACAAAAATCTCGCAACCATGGTACAATGACAACCTCAATTCTGAATTCAGAAAAACACAATCTCAGAGTAGTGGAGCGCAAGTGGAGAGCCTCCCCAACGCTGGAACACTTCATACAACTAAGAGCTCTAAGGAACACTTATCACAAAAGCATCACACGCGCCAAATCTCAATTCTTCAGGAATCCACTTGATCAAGCCAAAAAATCGCCCCAAAAAACTGATTGAGCTGGTCAAACATCAATCTAAAGGCCTACCCAACCCTGCCCAAAAAAAGCCCAACCTACTGCCCAATAGTGAAGATTTTGCGTGTTTCTTCCTGGAAAAGACCAATAAATTGATAGCAGAGCTACAGACTCCACCACTGCAAACTCACCAAACACCAATCTCCATAATCGCCTCCACTGACAAAGCTGGTCTCTCGCATCAACGAGCTTACGTCCTTAAAAACAATGCCTCCTGGTCTTCGTTCAAAACAATTTACCAAAACATAATTCTTAGCATGCTCTCAGACTCAAAACCCTCAAACCACTTTAGTGATCCCCTTCCCTCCAGCCTCCTCAGGGATATCAAAAAGTCGATTCTTCCACTCTGGACTAGAATTGTAAATGCCTCACTAAGCCAGGGTAAAATACCGGACTGCCTAAAAGCTGGACAGGTCACCCCTATTTTGAAAAAACCACTGGCTGATCCAACCAACCTTGACAATTTTCGCCCCATTGCCAACATCCCGACACTGGCCAAAGTTCTTGAAAAATGTGCCCATGTCCAACTGTGCAACCACATTGATAATTTCAACCTCTTTGACCGGCACCAGTCAGGCTTCCGCTCAGGCCACAGCACTGAATCGGCACTGACTCATATAGTGGACGATGCCCTAAAAATGTTAGACCGTAATGAATCTTGCCTACTAATCCTCTTGGACCTCTCCTCTGCCTTTGACTCGGTAAAGCACGAATACCTTCTTGACCTATTAGAACATAGGATGGGATTATCGGGGTCTGTTTTAAATTGGTTCACCTCTTTTCTGCAAAAGAGAACGCAAAAACATAATGTAAATCAATCCCTTTCCAACACCACACCAGTCACACTCGGGGTCCCACAAGGCTCCTCTCTTTCCCCCACTATCTTCAGCCTATTCATGGAACCACTAACTGAAATGCTAAGGGCCGCCAACATTCACTATCATCTTTATGCAGATGACATCCAATTGTAGTTGAAAATTTCATCTCCTGAAGACATCCGATCTCTAAATCCCATCCTTCAAAACACTCAAAATTGGTTAGCATGCAACCATCTCAAACTCAACACGCAAAAAACTGAATTCCTCCTAATCGCCCCACCTAACCAGATACACTCAAGAAAGGATTGGATGGAGCATTTAACAGTTTTCAATTGCAAACCACAAATCATTGAATCGGCCAAGTCAGTAGGTATAACCCTGGACAAAACTCTTAATATGCAGGAACACATCAGTGCCACCACCAAAGGAGTAAACTTACAACTGAGTATACTACGCAAACTAAAACCTTTCCTACCGGAAACAGACTTCAAACTGGCAGTGCAAGCACTCGTAATCCCCAGATTGTATTATGGAAACACTACTCTCATTGGCCTACCTAGGGCCACAACAGCCCCCTTAAGGGCGTCACTCAACTCGGCGGCAAGGCTCATCACGGGGTCAAAACGGTTCAATCATATCTCCCCTGACCTTAAATCCCTCACCTGGCTCCCCTACGAAGCAAGAATCCAACAAAAAATTGCATGCATGACACACAAAGCTCTACATTTCAACACCCCAACCTATCTCGCTAGCAAACTTGAGCTATCTGGAGGCGCTAGATCCACCAGAAGTGCTTCCACCCCACTGCTAAAGCCTCAACGTTTCAACAAGAAAAAAACCTACAACAGATCTTTCTCGGGCCTTGCTCCCAGAATTTGGAACGCTCTTCCCCCTGAGATTAGACTGACTCCCTCCAGTATCTCCTTCAAGAAAAAAGTCAAACTCTTATTAATGAACAGATTCCTGGTTTAGATCCTCAATCTCTCTCCTCTGTATTGTTAGTTGTTTTTTACACCTTATGTACCTTTACCATGTTTTAAATGTTTTATTGATCATTGTTCTCCTCATAGTGTAAAGCGCTCTGATACTCGCATGGGTCTTGTTCGCGCTATTTAAAACTTTTCAAATAAATAAATAAATAAAATGTGTGTGCTGTCATAGGACGGTTAAAGACAGAATGTTTTCATCTTTTCTGCTCAATTAGTCTCTACGTTAGAAATAGACCGAGCGTTTATCATCTAATGCTCATGATGGAATGAAGGAGATGGGGCATTTACCTGAGGAGAGTTCTTAACTCACTTTGAAGATTTCTTTCCGTTTGTTATATGATGCAAAAACTTGGGAGGCATAAAACATATTTCTGGCTATAGTCATGGGTGTCTTGTGTTCATTGTAGGTGTATTTATAAGTATTCTTGGAATCGTAATCATTGTGGTGGCCACGTCCATTCAGGTTTACAAGCTTGGGTTGCAAAGTGGCGGTGTCATTTGAAAAACACGTCACTGGTTTAGCTCTGTTATATTTATTATTTTTTAATTAATTAGCAATAATGAGCCAAGTCCTCCCACAACCATGAAGAAAGCTGATTATAATCTTTGTTGACATTGGAAGCTGAAATGCAGGTGGTATTAGCATGACGTTTACTTTTAAGGGTTTCTGGTCAAGAATTGCTAAATCTATGCAAACTAACGTAATCAGGTGCGCATTGTAGTGAGATGTCAAGGGATACTTGAAACAGAAATAGACACTTAGGTGGCCGCATCTTGTGAAAGGAATACACAGGCGACAGAAATAAAGTTGAGCCTGGAAAGTACCAGGCAAAGCTTGTATCTGGCTGAACGTGTAGGGCCAGTGTAAAGCTGTTCTCGGCCATAAATATACACGTTAAGTGCACCTTTATGGTAGGGGAGGGATGGGTCCTCAATCCAAAGGTTGTATATGGCTGCACTGAAGCACTTTAAACGAGTCTTGGATGAGTGTGGCACCAACGCCACAAGATCTGAAAGAAATGATACATCATGACCAGATGGTGAGGCAATGACTGGAAGTAATTCAAAGGGATTCATTTGTGGTGAAACGTGTATTTAAGTTGGGAGAGAGCGAATCAATGGCAGTCTGTACTGTGACTCAGCCACAGATGCCATTCATCCAATTTTCAGAGTGCATGATCAATTAATAGATAAAGGAGTTGATGTGACTATTTGCCTAAGTGCCTTGTGATAACTGCCATAGCAATACCAGTAGGGACAGGGGTTAATGTGAGCCTCCTTTATGAGGTGGTCCTACAGGCATGCAATTAGTCTTGGTCAGAAGCAAGACCTTGATTAAATAAGTTTGATTGCTTAAATTACAAATCTTTGCGAGCAGGGGCTGCTCTTTGAAACCATTTGGGCTTTAAGACATAGCAAAGCTTACTTCAGTAGTAGATTGGTCTCATTGGATCAGTGTCTATACATGGGGCACCATACTATGACATTTGCCTTTGGAAAAATGAGGAGAAATAGAGCTATTTCTCCTTGTTACACCTCACCTCGGGATGCATAAGATTTTGACACCCTCCCAGGTTTACAAGTCCTTGTGAGTCTGGAAATGCATCAAAAACCATGGGAGTTGCATTGGAACACCCCCGCAGAGCCCATGCACAGAGTAAGCCGATGCAGCGATTTGCGCTGTGTTGCCTTATTTAAGATTTGTGGCCACTCAAAGCCACGCAAGTTGGCTTTACATGGCTTCATAAATCTGACCCAGAGCTTTGCATCATGCTTGCATCACTTTTTGTGGTGCAAACGCGGTGCAAGGCCCATGCCCCTTAGTGAATTGTGGCCATGCCATAGGGGGGGAAGGCTAGTGACTCGTTCAGCATCGGCACACCTGCCAAGGGCGATACAAAAAGCCGCTCCTTAGAAAAGTTGAATCCAAGTAAAAAGTATATCTTAATACTAAAACCAATCAAGCCATTATAAAGAAGTTCCTTTTTTTCTCATGCAGTAAATTAAACCACCGACACTTTAAAGGGGGGTGAAATCAAGGAGTAGAATCAAGTGTCTGCAGAGGGGATAACGAGGCAGAGGCAAAAACCGAGGTAACGTTGAACAGCAGGTTGACCCACAGGTGAGGCAACAGATATGCTAAAAAGGGGTTCAATTAGGACCATGGGATCAGAAAACCCAGTCAGATGGATCAACAGACACAAGGCAGCCTAAACGGACTGTGATAAACCAAAAGACCAGCAGCAGCCGGTGACCCGCTTTGCATATGTCTACTTTGCAATATAAAACTGTCATTGAGGACAATATGTCCTTGTAAAGCAGAGCCCCAAGACAAATGCATGTGTTATTCCCACAACCAATAAAGTGTGCACAAAGGATTTCCTTTTTTCTTCTACAGTGAAATAAAAAAGACCCACATTTAAAAATGAAGACACATTTTCATGTGTAGAACAATATATGGGATAAGGAAGGAGGCCACAGGCAATGAAAATGGATTCGATGACTGAAATGTAAATACTTGAAACTCTCTTCTTTCCAGGGATAATGCCGGTTTATCGTTTCCACATAGGGTCTTAGCCAGTGCTGTAAGTGGGCTGGGATCCACCGGGGCCCAAACCATGCAAGAACTGAAAATGAGTCCTGATACTGGACTCAGCCAGGGCCTCTATTCCTGGCCTTCATCTTCTGTTATCTCAAAGGAAAAAACATTAGTCAGCATCTTGCACTGACATGGTTTACAGGAGATGGGTGCTTTAACTTCAACTTAGAGGTACTGTGTCATCGGTCATCATCTGAGCCAGTCCATGTACCAGCTGGCTTTTGAAAGGGAGAGATAGACTTGGCAGTGTATATCTGATTGTTTGTCTCTCCAAAACATGTCCAAGATACCATGACTGGAATATGTAAAAACATGCTTTGATCATTTAGGCCTCCAGGAAATGTTTACTGAACCATCTTTAATTAATGGCCATGCAAAAGACACTGTGAAGTCACGCTTTCAGGACTTTTGAGTCAACAAAAGATTATGTAAGATGTCGAATATGAAGACTGGAAGCTCATATCCCCATTGTGACGGTTAAACGCCTTGAGCCATACTTGTGCTGGATTGAAAACCTTTCTAATCATTTGCTTTGAACCCTTTTTAGAGTTAATCTTTTACATTTTTATTGGACTTGGCCCTTTTGGCAGGTTCACCCCTGAACTTTTTGCCTTAAGCTCTGACATGGTGGTAGTGATTTTTGGCCTCTGCGCACTTTAGCACTGTGGCCCAGTGTAAAGTGCGTGCGCTCTCTGAGTGCGTGTGGTGAGATTGGCCTGCCCTCCCATAGGAATGCATGGGGGATATGTGTGTCCATGGTAATTAGTGGTATGAGAGGAGTGCAGGGGCGAGTTTAGTATGTATGAACTCGTGAGAATAAATGCTGCGCAATGGTGTGCGCAGATTTATGCTGACTGGTGGAGAAATGCCACTTTTAGAAGTTGGCATTTCTGTGTACTGTGTGTCTGCCTGCCTGATGTGAATTGCCTGTCTGGCTTGTGATTGACAGGAGCTGAGAGGTGTGGGTGGCTCCAGGAGCCAGGGGGAGTCAGCCCAGTGGTGAATAGAGAGATCTGCATGCATTTGGGAGGGAGGAGTTGCACCTGAGACCTGAATAGGACTGTGCCTTCCCTCCACAATGCCGGCTCCGCCCCCTGTGGTGCGTCTGATCCCTGAGCCCCGACCTGACAAAGGAGAGAGGAGCTGAGCAAAACAAAGTGCTCCAAAGCTCCCCTGAACCAGTTCTCACTGGTATCCCCAAGCCCTGTGCTGTGACTAACCCTGGGCGAAGTGCTACGCTACGCTCGCGTAGTTTGCGAAGTTTGGGCTACTTCGCACAACGCGTTTTGCACGTAGCACAGTGCGAACTAGCGTAGCGTAGTGCCGCGGTCATTTTTTGCTTGCTCGCGGTCCTCAACGTCAAGTTGGCGACCGCGAGCAAGCAAAATGACATCCCGGCGAGACTTTTTCCTCGTTCGCGATCAGCAACATCAAGTTGCCGATCGCGAGCGTGGAAAATAAACCTCCCGGCGAGATTCTCAACGCGGGGAGGTCAGGTTTCTCATTGCGAGTAGTCGCGTATGCTCGCGACCGCTCGCGATGAGAAACTACCAGTCCGCGTTGAGAAAGCTGCCGCTCGAGTAAAAATCTACTCGAGCGGCAGTAAAAGACAGCTCGCACTGTGCAAGTTGCCGTTTTCAATGATTGCACAGTGCGGACAAGCATCCGGCACTGTGCAATCATTGCGAACAGTGCGCTACGCAGTTCGCGTAGCGCTACGCGAAGCTTGCGTAGCGCGAACTGCACTTTGCGTAGCTTCGCGAAGCATTACTTCGCGAACTACGCCCACCCCTAGCTGTGACACAAAGGAAAAGGGCATATAAATGTAGGGGCTGTGACCCCATGTGTGTGTGGTTCACTTGACTGGAGGGGGGGGGGCTTGCTGCTGCTGGTGCCCAGGAGGGACCGCCATGGGGGCTGCCTCCCTGCTGGAGGGCCCTGTGTGCTGGCCCCTGGGCCCAGCTCTGCCCCTGAACCCCTTCCTTGGACTCTGCCTGCTTCCTTATTATCCTCCAGGATCTTCAAGACTTGATGCAGCCTTTCTGCGCACTGGGCGCGCTTTTTGATTTACTTTCCCCCAGGAGAGGGAGAGCCTGGGGGCTGCGCAGCACTGAGCTGCAGCCCCTTTAGGAGGGAATCCCCACCATAGAGATTCCCCCGTGATGTCTACAGCGGCGGGTGCCCACCCCGCATTTATCGTTATTTCGCGGGTGCCCACCCCGCTTTTATGCCGCTTCTACTTTCATTTAAATAGCGGGTGCCCACCCCGCGCTATATTCTAAATTAGGAGGGAGCCTCCCCCTCATTGTCCGCTCTATCTTTATTTTGAAATAGCGGGTGCCCACCCCGCTTTGTATCTTTAATTCAGAGGGAGCCTACCCCTCATTGCGCCAGGAGAAACGGAAACTGCCGGGCCGCGTCTCAGCGCGACCCGGAAGACAGGCGCCATTGCCTGATTGTGGGCGGGGCCGCAGGCGTCACTTCCGCCTTCCCCCCCGGGGGAAGGGGCGACCCGGAAGACTGGCCATTGCCCCTACGGGGCTCCCGTGGTGAAGAGGGAGCCCCGCGTACCGCACCAGGATGCAGGATTCCAGGCGGGGCTCTCCTAAGCGGAGAGAGAGCCCCGCGTGTGCAGCCCGGGTGAAGAAGAGAAGAGGCTGCCTAGAGCAGCGCGGGGCTCCCGTGAGCGAGGGAAGCCCCGCGCCGGTGCCGGCCATGCAGAGTCATCAGTCCAGAGAAGAGTCTGGAGCGGCCCAGGAGGAGACCAGCGAGTCCACAGAGCCCGGTGAGTAAGGGCTCGATGTGGTCCATTTTGTCTCTCCTGAGCGGCCCCCGCCTGATAGGGGGCTGCTCCAATGATGGGGCATGATTGTTTTAGAGCCCCGTGTGGCTCCAACGCTTTGGGGCAGTTTCTGCAATAGCCAAGGGAGCCCCAGAGGGCCACAGTTCATTGGGGGCAAGTTCTTTTTGGCGCATAGTTGTGAAGGAGAGCCTGTGTGCTCCAACGGGGGCCATCTTTGTTTAACGGCCCCAGGGGGGGTCCTGAGGGCCAGTGGGGCCCGTACTTGTGCTTAGTTGTGGCCATGATTGTTTTTAGAGCCCCGTGTGGCTCCAATGTTGGCACATTGCATTAAAGGGGCACAGTGGTGCCAGGCCTCATTTTGAGATTCACAGCTGCCCAGCAAGTAGTGGGCAGCTGCACCGTTTAGGTTATTCTTTCTTTGGGGGCATGTTTGAAGTTAGGAGTGTGATGCCCTCCTGCGCCCCATACTTTCCCAGCTGCACAGCACTTAGTGCCAGCTGCAACGTTTAGGTCTGCGCAAATTGCGCACCCTTGACTTCTGCTGCATTGGCAGGGCGCCCTGACTCTTGGACATAGGGCATTTGAGCCCCTTTGAGAAGGCCAGTTGGCCAGGGGGACTGTTAGGTTTATAGGGCGCCAGGCCCTAATGTGATTATGGGGTGCTAGGAAATGTGATGCATATAGTGTGATTCACGCACCCTGATTTACGCCTCTACTATGGTTTTTACTGTGAGGTTATGTGCTAGTGTGATTTTGGGTGCTAGGAAATGTAATTCATGTAGTATGATTTACGCACCCTGTATTAAACCTCTAATGTGATTCATGATTATGAGGTTGTGCCTACTGTGGTTAGGTTTGAGATATTCTCTACTGTGTTTTATGCCCCTAATGTGAGTTATGCTTAGGAGGTTATTGTCTAATGCGCTTAGACTTGTGAGATGATTATATAATGTGTTTATGCTGATGAGGTTATGACATAATGTGATTTATGTTCCTCAGGATTAATTGCATACTGTGGTTTATGCTAGGAAGTTATTACCTCATGCGTTTAGGTCAGGAGGTTGGCGCAGAATAGATTTCACGCCTTATGTGATACTGTGCATAATATGATTTATGTTACAGGATAATGCTGAGTACAGTGGTTACCAGTCATTACTGGTTGTACGTTTATGATATGTCTTACTATTACTAAGTCCACTTTGTGCTGGTTCTGACAGTGGTCCAGTGGGCCCTGCCAGGTGTAAATAATCCCTTGTAAATATGACCTAGTGCCAGGTGGCACGATGTATATTATGTGAGTACTATTCTAATGTGTTTTATGATAATACAAAGGCTATTTTTATATGTAACCTTGTGTGGAGTTCCTTTTGTGGTGTGCCTAGTATGTTGTTGCTGTGTGTGTGTTGCGCAAACGCTTTACACATTGCCTCCGGGATAAGCCTGACTGCTCTTGCCAAGCTACCAAGGGGGTGAGCAGGGGTTATCTTTGGCGTGTAACTCCCTCGCCCTGACTAGAGTGGTGGTCTCTGCCTGGCTTTGGCGCAAGCCATAGCCAACCAGAGATCCCGGGGCTTTTTTATGAAAAGTGACGCAGCGCTGCGTGAAAACAGCGATGCGTCACTTTTCACTGCGCTCTCCCTGCGACACCAATGATGCGTCATATTTACAGTATGACGCATCATGTCGCAAGGAGTTACAGATACGTCAGTAATTCTGACGTATCTGTAGGCGCAAAAATGACGCATTGCTGGAGTGTGTCACAAAAGTGATGCAACTCCAGCAATGTGTCCTTTCACATGGGGCAAGCCCCATGTGAAAGGGCCTGCGTCAGTCTTACGCCTGCCCTGAGGCAGGCGTAAGATATTGACGCATTAGGCTCAAAGAAATGGCGCAGTGAAATCTTATAGATTTCACTGCGTCACCTCTACGACCCTTTCTTGCGTCGGAACGCCCCCCTGCATACATTATACCTGGCGCAGGTATAATGTGGCACAGGGGTTTACAAAGTGACGCATCTACCTAGATGCGTCACTTTGTAAATATGACGCACCATGGCGCATTTTTTACACTGCTGGTGCGTCACAAAAAGTGATGCACCGGCAGCGTAAAAGTGACGCAAGGGCTCATAAATAAGCCCCCCCATTTCTAACAATTTTAAAGTGACCTTTCACATTCAATGTGCCTGGAACCACGATTTGCCACCATGTCATTACAATCGTGTATCTAAACAATGCACATTTCAATATATCCTGTTTTGTCCCCTGTATGTAAGCTGTAGATCTATTTTCCTAAAACCTTCACTGTGCCAAGCTGGTTTTAAAAATTATTTGCCCGCTATGGTTTACAATGGTTATCCTCTTTCGAAATATGCACTGGAATATAGAAATTTATTAAGGGCGCCTTGACGATAAGAAACCGTTATGAGCTGCTAACCTTTTAAAACAGATCCTTTTAGCTTTATGCGCCGGATTCTATTGCTCTGTTTTTGAAGATCCTAATGAGATGTAGTTTTAAATTATTTTGACATTTTAGTGGATTTGTCCTATGTATGCATGCATTTTATCAATGTACTCTTTTATGGCATTTTTAAGTGTCGAATAATGATTTGAATTGGAATTGGACTTGGCAGTACTGCTTTTTATAGGAGGTAACATGGGCACTCTAATAACAATGGCGCTATACAGAGAGGGTGATGAGAAAATTAACGTAGAATGTGTTATTTTCATACAGGGCAATGTGAAAATATGCAGGGCACTAGTGAATATGTACCTGAGAGTGATGGTTTACCTACAAAGCAATGTGGAAATGTGCGTAGGACAGACAGGGCAAAGTGGAAATGTCATATCAATAAGTATTTACATGGAAAATAATATGGAAATGCACCTGATAATAGTGCTTTAAAGACAGGGCTCAATGTATGATAACAGTGCATTTCATGCATGTCAATGTGGAAATGTCAATGCAATGTTGTTTTACATACAGGGAGATGTTGAAATGAACATGGCAAGCGGTGCTTTATATAATGAGTAATGTGGGATCTACCACTGGCATTGTGTGCTTTACGTACTAGGGACGTATGAAATTCAGCATTGCACTGTTTGCTTTACCTACTGGCTCTGGGGCAGTGTGGTGGCTGGAATGGCAATGTGTGCATTAAATACTGTGGTAATGTAGAAAATAGCATCAAGGGGATTTCTCACCCGATGGAGAGCTTTGACGATAGGTCCTATGTAATTCTAATTGTAAATTGTATTTATACAGTGCTTAATACCTCTGATGGGGAGTAACCTGTGGCAACTCTGGTATGCTGAGGAGTCGTACCAGGCTGGCATATTAGGTATAATGCTGTTTGCAGTCTTCGGGGATATTTTAGCAGAATCCTTAAAGATAATATGCTGGTCACTGGACTGCTTCAGGAACAACATTTTGAATGTTCTCGACTGAACATGGCAGTACCATTTAATTGCACAAATTCTGGTGGTATTTTATTTTCTGGCACAACAATGTTTATAGGTCAGCATATCTCTCGCTCATACTTCTAATGGGACAGTTCTAGCACTTCTCAGCAGGGTTGTAGTGCTTACACTGCGATTACTTGACAAAGGCATTTTCACACTGATGTAACACTTTGGTGTGCAATTCCCTAGCCATGATACTGCTCAAGATGTACTTCTACTAAGAGTGAGTCTGAATCCAGGGTAGAAATGGATAGGTAACACTGGCTGGGGTGCAATAGAAGAGTTTCCTCAAAAGGGAAAATTATTTTCCTTGTGATTAAACAAAAAAAAGTTTACAAGCGCAAATGTATTTTAGCGTGCCATTTCCACATGAGGAAATTTAGGGCCAGGTTTACCAATTTTGCACGCAGTGCAGCATCCACAAATACTGCACTGCGCTGCTTGAGGAGGAGCGCAGGAGAGTGTCCAATTTACAGAAATATGGCATTCTCCTCCCTTCTCCCTAGCGCCAGCGTTGAAATTAGCTGCCATGCGCCACGGAGACACCTTTGTGCCATAGTGCAAGGGTATCTCCATCAGTCTAGCATAGGTTTTGTACTGGAAGGATACCCTTCCAGTACAAAATACTATGCTTAGACTAGTTTAAAAAAATGTCCCACTTATTATGTGTGCTGTACAGTGCAGCACACATGCAAAGTCGGAAAATAAAGGAGAAAAAAAGCATTTCTTCTTCATAGCACCTGGTTGAAGGTGCGCTATTTTCTGACCCTAAACCCTGCCTACTTTATTTAGTAAATTGGGTTTAGCGTCAGAAACCATGGGTGGTTGCATGGGAATGCCCATGCACCACACCATGGTATGCCCCCTTAACGCTAAGTAATGCAAAGCAGTGCTGCTTCGCATTAGTTTCACTTTATTTCCAATGTCTAAACAAGTTTACCGCTGGAAAGAAAATCGGACAATAAGATTTTGCACCAATTTGCGTAACTTTTGTGACTGCGTAAAATCTTAGTAAATCTGCCCCCAAGACTTCTAACAATCTAAGACAGTAAAAAGCTCCCAGAGTACTTCTGGAACGCCGTGTGAATTCCATGGAAGTCGGAAATTCATGTGAATCCCAAAAATAAGCCTATAAGTGTACATTTTTAACTTTGTATTTGGGACATATCCCAAATGAGCCACCATACTTTTTTAAGGGAAAATGCCACCCCTTCTCAGAATGGTAGCTAACTTTAAAGTCTTGGCTACTGACAGCTTGAACTTCAGCTTTAGCTGTCTGTTGGCAAGACCTAGGGGTATATTTACAAGTGAAGTGGCAGAGCGCGGCGTTAGCCTTGTTGGCTTAACGCCGCGCTCCACCACTTCTGAAACTCAGGGCTGCACCGTATTTACAAGTATACGGTGCAGCCCTGCATTTCCCCCTGCTCTGGCGCTATTTACAGCTGCCTAGCGCCAACGCAGCACCTCCTGCTTTTAGGGGAAGGATTGTTAATGTGCAGGAAGGTGTCCCTTCCTGCACATAAGCAATCTGAAATGGCGATTTCTAACTTTTATGTGTGCTGCTTTGTGCAGCACACATAGAAGTTGCAACTCGTAATTATTTAAAAAATGATTGTTTATTTGCAGGAAGGGACACCTTCCTGCACATAAACAATCAATGCCGTTTGCAGTTTTTGTGTGCTTCACAATGCATCACACAGAGAAATAGCAAAAACAAGGAGAAATAAAGCATTTCTCCTTGTTTTACCAGGGTAAGCCCAGGTTTTCCTTGGTCTTAATTTTGGCGCTGCCCCATATTTACGCCACCCTTGTAAATATGGGACAGCATCAAAATCAATGGGTGCTGCAGTGAAATGCCCACCACAACACCCATTGCCTGCCCCTTTCAAGTTAAGTATAGCATGAAAGGGTGCCTTATTTACAAGGCGGCATTAAGCCACTTTAAGTGGCTTAATGCCGCCTTGTGAATAATGTGAAGCCCCTATTGCCACATATGCCCCCTAAGGTATCCAATGCATTACTTATTTAGAGTGGGCTTTGGGTTAGCTCCTTGGTCATGATTGGATACCTTTATTGACTGTCTCAGTTTCCTGCCTCTGCTTTAATGGCATTCCTCCCTATTCTTGTATTTCTCCCGTTCAGGAGCATTGAGGTCTCACAATGTTCTGAATGGATGAGTTGCATCCTTCCACTGCCTACTTGAGGAGACTTTTTTGAAATTTTGCTTTAAGCAATCCATGGGAGTACATGCTTTTCCTTGCCCTCTCCCTGTTTCCTTCTCCTCACAAGCTCACTCTTCACTCCCTCCTCCTCTGTCACCCTCTCTAACCCCACCTTTCTCGTTTACCATCCCGCTCCCTATGTATTTTTGTTTATTGTTTTATTTTCATTTTTTACAATGGACAAATGCAAAGTGCTGCTGGGCCACTTACTTGCACTTTCATCGCTACCTCGCCCACACTATCATGCTGCCCCCTGTGCTCCCTATCCAACATAATGTTCGTTATTATTATTATCATTATTATTTTGCTGAGGCCCGACAGCTGGAAAGTCATGCCAGGCCGATCGCTAGCTATTCCACTTTTCAGCAACTGGCTTTATTTTTCTTTTTTTATGTACCTGTAAAAAATTGATGACAAATGAGAAAAACAATGAGTTGCGCAGTATGAGAGACACCAAGGGAGAGGTAGAAGAAGAAGGGTCTGGAATATACATAGGAGGAGAAAGGAAGGAAAAGACCAATGCAGATGAAAAGAGCAGTCTAGAAGGCAAATGCCATTAATGGCGGCATGAAGAGAGAGTGTGAGAGAGAGAGAGAGAGAGAGAGAGAGTGTTAAGTGGATACAGGCACAGAGAAACAAAAGGGGTCTTCAACTAGTTTTTAAAGCATATTGGGCTACATGTATCATAATTTCAAATAGCGATTATCTAATTGCGATTCGCAGTTAGGTAATCGATATTTGAATGTATGAGCATTTCCTAATGGGTCGCAAATCGACCCACCTCCTTAATATTAATGAGGCAGGTCACAACTTGCGACCCATTGGGAATCGCAAAAATATCAGGGATGGTTGCCTGCTGGGGTCAGCAGACCACCATGTCTGTGATTGGTTTTAAATAAAGCAATATTTTTTTTTTCTAAATGCAGCCCGTTTTCCTTAAATGAAAACGGGTTGCGTTTAAAAAAGAAAATTGAAAAGTTTTATTTTTATTTTTTAAGAGCAGGCAGTGGTTGGTGGGACCACTGCCTGCTCTTAAAAACATGTTCATGAACATTCACAAAGAGGAAGTGGTCCCTTGGGGACTCCTTCCCATTTGCGAATGGGTTACCACCTACTTCAATAATGTGGTAAACTGTGAATGTTTTGCAACCGCATTTCGGTCGCAAAACATTCCTACATATTGCTGCGATTCGGTATTAGGAAGGGACGCCCTAAACACACCCCTTCATAATACCAAATTGGTATGTATTCGCAATTCCAAATTGCGGTTCAGTAACTTGTCACTGGATCACAAATTGGAATCATACATACCAAAAAGAATTTTGCCGGTCAGAAACGGCCCAATTCTGTGAATCGGGCCATTTGCGACCAGTAAAATGCATGATACATGTGGCCCATAAAGTGGTTACTAACAAAATGTGCATTCTGTCCTCATTATCTAAACAAGTTATGGGGAAAAACAATCAATCACGCATTAACCAATGCTGACCACTGGTAGTGGCCCGACGTGCATTCAGCGTGAAATGTCTCAAACATTCACGGCAGATGTGTACCTGCCCCCCCCTTTACAGTCTCCAAAGCTTTGTACATACCAATACAACACAATACAGTGCAATATTTTCGTCAATTGTCTTATTGCCCTTCAATTTCAATTGAGTACTATTAAATTCCGTAATAATAGTAATATTTATATGTAGCACTTAGAAATAGCAGAGTTGGAGCATGATGGACTATTAAAGATAATTTATTGTATAATATCCTTGAGAATGCTTGGTCAATTTACTGGTCACACGTGGCTTGCTGTGAAATCTCCTAATAGTGTCACTCTGCCCCCAGAAGAGCACACGAATATTGGTGAGATCAGTCAGCCCTGCAATGTGTCGGTACTGACAGTGTAAAGTACAACATGGCCGCTGAGAAGTGCTAGCTCTATTATGTTGAGGATATTACTATTTCCAAACGTACAATTCAGCTTGGCAGTCTATTAACTGCTTCATACCACGAAGCTGCAGCTCCATTTTTGCTCCTCATAATCCCTTCCCTTCTCTTTACGAGTAAATCTTGTAGATTTGCATTACTTGTGGCAGGCTCTCATGCTTCCTACCGTCACCGTGGCGAAAAGGAAGCTTCAGTCAAGCACTGCAGGGCATATTTACAATAAAGTGGCTGAGAGCGGGTTAGCTACAAAATAGCTAATGCCGCGCTCCATCACTTTAGAAACACAGGGGCAGATTTACAAGGACTGGCGCATCTCTGCGAATCAGCAGGGATGCGCCAGTAAACATGCGACACGCAAAACTACCCTTGCGCCACCACGGATGCACCGCATTTACAATGCGGCTGCCGTGGCGCAATGATAGGCAGATGCGTGTCGTATCTGCCGGCGTAAGGTTGGCGCAGTGCTGGAGTCGTGTCGCGGGCGCGACGCAACTCCAGCACTGTTCCTAACCGGCCTATCTTTAACATTCTACGTCACGCCTTACGCCTGCTTCAAGCAGGCGCAAGGTTTTGACGCAGCGGCGTCGGAAAAGTGACTGAGTGAAATCTTGTAGATTTCACTCAGGCACGAGGCTTTCCTGCGACGGAACGCCCACACTGCGACGGTACGCCCACATTACACCTGACGCAGGTATAATATGGCGTAGGGGTTTACGGCATGACGCATCTCCCTAGATGCGTCACGTTGCAAATCCGTTGAAGCGTGGCGCTTGCTTTACGCTGCAGCTGCGTCACATAAGTGACTCCGCGGCGGAGCAAATGTGTCGCAAGGGGCTTGTAAATCTGTCCCACAGGGAGGCACGGTATTTACAATAATACGGTGCACCCCTGCGTTTCTCCCTGAACTGGTGCTAAATTAAGCTGCCTAGCGCCAATGCAGGCTCCCTTGCACTATACTGTAAAGGTGCCTGCGTTGAGGGAATGACTGTTTATGTGCAGTCACCTTCCTGCACAAAAACAATCCAGAACAGCTCTTTGAAACTTAAACATTAATTCATGGCAATTTGCTGTTTCTATGTGTGCTGAACAATGCAGCACCCAAAGAAACAGCAAAAACTAGGAGAAATAAAGCATTTCTCCTCTTTTCACCATGTTAGGACCAGGTTTTCCTGGTCTTAATTTTGGTGCTGCCTCGTATTTACCCCACCCTTGTAAATAGGGGCTGCATGAAAATCACCGCAACACCCATTGCCCACCCCTTTCATGCTAAGCATAGCATGAAAGGATGTCTTATTTGCAAGGCGGCATTAAGCCATGTTAGGCGGCTTAATGCCGCCTTGTAAATAAGGCAAAGCCCCTATCGCCACAGGAACGTCATAGAAAGTGATGTTACTGTGGAGATAGGAGCTGATAAATATGCCCCTGCATGTCCATATTCGTCCACGTAAAATATTCTTTCTAGTGGACGTTACATGTACCCTGAATGCCTGTAAGAGCAGGGCATGCACCCTGCATCTGCATATCTGTCTAGGCAAGAAATGCTTTTAAGGGGATGTTACTGGTGACCTGCACATGTATGTTTACCCAGGAAAGGAATGCTTTCAAGTGGGTGCTGCATAAGCCCTTCATGTGCACGTCTGTCCAAGCAATGTATGTTTTCTAGAGCATGTCTGTCCAAGCAAGGAATGCTTTCTAGAAGATACTGCAATTGGGGAAAAGTGCCGTATGAGCCCTGCATGGGCACGTCTGTCCATGCAAGGTATGCTTTCTAGAGCACGTCTGTCCAAGCAAGGTATGCTTTCTAGAGTTTGCTGCACTTGGAAAAGAGTGTTGCGTGTGCTCTGCATGTGCATGTCTGTTCAAGCAAGATATGGCTTCTAGAGGATTCTGCACTTGTGGAAAAGTATTGCATGAGCCCTGCATATGCACATCTGTCCATGCAAGGTATGCTTTGTAGAGCACATCTGTCCATGCAAGGTATGCTTTGTAGAGCACGTCTGTCCAAGCAAGGTATGCTTTCTAGAGTTTGCTGCACTTGGGGGACAGTGTTGCATGTGCTCTATATGTGCACCTCTGTCCAAGCAAGGTATGCTTTTAAGAGGATACTGCACTTGGGGAGAATGTTGCATGAGCTCTGCATGTGCATGTCTGTCCAAGCAAAGTACGCTTTCTAGAGCACATCTGTCCAAGCAAGGTATGCTTTCTAGAGCTTGCTGCACTTGGGAGACAGTGTCGCATGTGTCCTATATGTGCACCTCTGTCCAAGGTAGGTATGCTTTTAAGAGGATGCTGCACTTGGGGAAAACGTCGCATGAGCCCTGCATGTGCATGTCTGTCCAAGCAAAGTACGCTTTCTAGAGCACGTCTGTCCAAGTAAGGTATGCTTTCTAGAGGATGCTGCACTTGCGGGACAGTATTGTGTGTGCCCTGCATGTGCACGTCTGTCCAAGCAAGGTATGCTTTCTAGAGGATGCTGCACTTGCGGGACAGTGTTGCATGTGCCCTGCATGTGCATGTCTGTCCAAGCAAGGTATGCTTTCTAGAGGATGCTGCACTTGAGGGACACTGCCGTGTGTGCCCTGCATGGGTGCATCTGTCTAAGCAAGATATACTTTCTAGAGGATGCTGCACTTGGAAGAGTGTCGCTTGTCCCCTGGTTGTGCATGTTTGTCCAAATAAAGTAGGCTTTCGCAGGAGGATGCATTTGAGAGAGAAGAATATCTTTGTTTTTCTTAGACAGTTGTATCCTCTTCAGCAGCGAGTTTACATAAAGCATGTGCACAGCAACAAGGACAGTGGGAAGCCAAGATAGAATAGAATGTGAATCTGGATGAAATGTGTGAACCTAAGGCTCCCTGTCAGAGCCTTTGGGGCAAGTCTTGACAAATGCTGTTATCAGATATTTATTGTGGCTCATCCCCCAATCTCCCCTATCTCCCCTTCACCCTATCAGTGTGCATGTTAAATGGTTAATTGTCAGCGTCTGATTTGTTGAGCAAAAGGCGTGTGATTTGGAGTTGGAGTGGCGTGACTGGAGAGCTTAGCCAGTTGCTTACATATCTATTAGTTTGGCACTAAGCCCATTGCCTGATGGTTAGACATAGTCTTTTCTGTAATAAGATCTACTTATGTTCAATTAAATATCATCCCAAACTACTGATATTATTAGAGTTTTAATAGCGATCGCATTAGATAAGATTACAATAATGGCCGCCCCATGCAAGATTATCATCAGCGATCACCTCAGCGCATCAGGCACAGTTGCCAGCAGTAATATAAAAAGACTTTATCAATTTGAAATACCTATAAAGGGGTATTACATAACAACTAGAGCTGCAATGTACCAAGGTAATAATAAGCTCCCCAGTGCCTGATGACTTTATATAACAGACCATGATGTGTATTTCTAAATTGCATGTTCACCCTGAAGGCTCTTTTGACGCTGAAATAATATCTGTTTATTGTTACTCGGCTCACTGGTTGGAATGGCTGAATTGGAAGTTCAAATGCAAATGTAATCATATTCCTCCAATCATCAGCTTATGAGTTCTGACAATACAGACAATAACATCTCGAATACAGACTTTTCAGTTTTGGGTTACATATTTTAATTCAACTAAGCAAAAACTTCTCATTTATTAGGCTGGGCTGCACACAGGAGTGATACTTACAGGTAGCTGAAGAGCTTCCAGTAGGTCACAAGCCTACTTGTTGGATAAGCCTGGTCAGAGCAATGCTTTTTCTGGCTGTGCAACTAGCCAAAGTTTGGTTTAACATGTGTATGATGTTCTGAGTGTTTTTGTGTCTGTGAAGAGAATGTCTTGATTATCATAGTTGGTACATATGTGGTGGGTAGTTAAGCGTATGTATGATTTTTGGCTAATGTAGCTTACAGTTCTTGTCTTTGCTATGCAATAGCAGCTAGTACAGCAGTACATAATCCCATGATAGTCTTCTTGATGTAATATGTGTTTTTTATTGGCCATTCATGAAATGCTCTATTTGATGTGTCTACAGGTTTCTTAGAGAGATATATATTTTTTATTCTGTTGTGTGTCTCTGTGGGTTTCTATGTGATATTGTAAGTAAGAAATTGTGTTTCTTGTTGAGCTGGGTGTAGCCCTAATCAAGCAAAAAAACACAATCCATGTCAGGGTGACATCACAAGCAAACCCTAAATTAACCTGTGCTTAACCCTTGAACCCTCGGGTAGCTTGGCACAGAGCAGTAAGGCTTAATGCAGAGGCAATGTGTGAAGTATTCGTGCAACACTTCAAAGAGTAACACTGTCAAAACACACCACAAAAGGATCCCACACCTGATCAGAAAAATAGAGTACTTTTTAATAAATAAAACAAGACCAAAACAACAAAAACCAATCAGTAGAACCAGAGATACTCAATTTTAAAGATTTCAGTAAAAATATTGTGAAAAACCACAAAGTGCCAACTGTGGATATCTGTCACGCCGAACTGGTTCCAAGTCAAATGTTCAGGCTGACTGGGATGGAGCATGGGTCAGCTACAGGGACTCAGTTAGGCTCGCTGAAAAAAGTACCTTAAATCCTGGTTGTAGCATGTTGTATGGATCAGCGTTGAAGATGTGTAACGCAGCAGAATGGCTTCAAGTAGCAATGAGGCTGCAGTGAGAGTTCCTGATGGATTGATGTCAAGGATCCTGTCGACAGGGCTTGCTATGCGAAATTCGATGTTGAGGATGTGGGGCGCAGCCAAGGTGATGCGTCGATCCCAATGAGCAGTGAAGCAGCGATGAAGAGTTTTGGCATCATTGTCAAGCCTGCTGTCGATGAGGGATGCGATGAGCTTGAGCTAGGTAAAGCGTTGTGCTGCGGCAGTTCCAAAGGCGATGCGTTGGTCCCAAGATACATGAGGCGGCAGCAGTATGAGTCTTTTGCAACGGGTCCAATCCACACAGCAGAGGTGATGCATCGGTTCTGCTTGGGGATGTGCCACTTAGCCAAGGAGATGAGTCAGTTCTGCTCGGCGATGCGTCGCTCAGCAGAGAAGATGCATCAGTTCCGCTGGTAGGCACCTTTGGCCCACTTCCAAGGTTCCAGGTACTGGGGTTGCTCCACTAACTAGGGCAAAACTGGTCCTGGGTTGCTTGTGTTCAGCTTCAGGGAGGAAATGGCTTGGCAGGTCAGGCTGGACTGTTCAGACTGGAGCAGGTTCAACACTGATTTGCAGATAGCTGAGTCCAATCTAAGGTGACATGGTGTGCAAAATAACGATGGATTGGGATGCGGCGCGAGTAATTACCAGTGGGTGAGATTAAATCAAGCATTCCATCCGTCACTTTTTTGTTCACTTTTTTGTGTATTTTAGTGTGTTGCCCTAAGTGGGAAAGGTATGCCGACACATGGGCCCCGTGCACACTATGTCACTGGAACCAAGCCTAAATTGGCATTTCAGGCTGGACTGTTCTGATTGGAGCAGGGTCAAGACTGATTTGCATATTGCTGGGTCCAACATGAGATGAAATGGTGTGCAAAATAATGATGGATTGGAATGCGGCCGGAGTAGTTACCAGTGGCTAAGACTAATTCAAGCATTCCATCCATCACTTTTATATATCCTTTAAAGTGTCACCCTAAGTGCAACAGGTATACCCAGACATAGGTCCTGTGCACACTGTGTCACTGGAACCAAGTTGTACCCAACTGAAGGGCCCATAAGTAGGGCAAAACCAGTCCTGGGCTGCTTGTGTTCCGGATCAGGAAGGACCTGGCTTGGCAGTTCGGGCTGAACTGTTCCAATCGGAGCAAGGTCAAAGCTGGTTTGCCTCTAGCTGTGCCCAAACTGAGGTGACGTGATGTGCAAAAGGACTGTGGATTAAGATACGGCCCGAGTAATTTCCAGTCGCAGAGATTAATTCAAACATTCCATTGATTACTTTTTTGTGTACTTTACTTTGTGTGAGGCAGGATAGAGCATATTCAAGTGTAAGTAGGGCTGTGCCCAGCTCTGCCCTCCCATCCTGCCAGTGATGGCTGATCCAGGCACACTCTCGTTTTATTGTGTGTGGCTGTCTGGGAGGATTACACAAAGCCTAACGGTCAGCTACCCCAGCCATGTGACCCAGAGACAGGCTACAGACACTAAACGGCTAAGACAGGAAAATGCCAATATTCTAAAAGTGGCATTTTCAAAATTGTAATTTAATATCTGACTTTACCAAAAGAGAGGATTTTTCATTACAATTCCAAAGACACCAAACATGAACTGGTTACCTGTTCCTATTTGGTAATTACAGCTCATTAAATGTAATAATATAACTCCAATTTCATCCCAAGGGAGAGGTAAACCTTGCAGTAGTGAAAAGCAAATTTTAGAGCTTTTCACAACCAGGCCATGTAAAGCTTAAAAGTACATGTCCAACTTTTTAAATGTAATGCATCCTGACCTCTGGGCTATCCAGGGCCTGCCCTAGGGGTGACATGTGCATTAAAAAGGAAGGTTTAGACCTGGAAAAAGGTTTATTTTGCTAGGACAAAATGGCAGTTTAATCCTGCACACACAGGCTGCAATAGCAGGCCTGAGACATGTTTCAAGGTCTACTTTACTGTTGCAGGACCACTAGTAGCATTTAATTTACAGGGACTGGGTCCATGCAGTACCACTTTACTAGGGACCTATAAGTAAATTATATATGAAAATTGAGTGCAAGCTAATTCTACCATGTTTAAAGGAGAGAGTAAAAGCACTTTAGCATTGGTAAAGTGCACATAGTCCTAAGGCCAGCAAAAATGATTTAAGCAAAAAAGTGAAATATAAAGGCAAATTGGTTTGGTGGTGATCCTGCAGTGAAGGTCAGGTCCACACGACCTCCCTCAAGCTTAAAGCCAGGGAGAATAATCAATACCTTGATGGACTTCCCTGCATAGGTGATAGAAGTGGACATTGGCCCTCTACTGAAGAGGCACTTGTCAGTTCTACGGCCTTCAGAATTCAGTTGGATCCCTCAGGCTGCACGCTCCTGAGCCTCTTAACCAATCCAAGGGTAACCTTTCTCCTCACCTGTGGCCACCATCTGTGAAGCACCTAACCTTAACTTGCTCACAGATGTATCCAGGTGGGCATATAGTACCATCAAGGCCAACAAAGTGATGTGGCCCATTCCACCCCTTGGATCAGATTTTTGTCCCCAACCCAAGGAAAATTCTGATCATAAGGACAGCAATCAGCAGGAGCTACTGATAACTATCAGTTTCAAGATCTGGCCCCAAACCATCCACTACCAGGTGGAAGCTTCAAGCGTATGCATTGAGTAGACCTCTCTTCCAGCCTTGGGGCTGGCAAAGAGTTCCCTATGGGCTCCTGAGGGTTCTGTGACCTCTTAGGTTTCTCAGAGGGGGAGGGGGCAATGACCCCGGGTGCTAGGCACCCTACTTCCACTCTACCTTCCAGCAGTTCAGCTTTGGTAGCCTGAGACTGGCCACTCAGCCCAGGGTCTGTGCCTTGAGGCTGAACAGGGGACAGGGATGAGTCTTTACTCACCCTGCCCCTCCAACTGGGCTCCAGTACCTTCCACTTAGGAGTGGGACCCTGAAAACTGAACTATCATGGCACCCTGGGGAGGCCTCCCGTCTCAGTTCTCCTTCCACCAGGGCAACTCATTCCCCAGAATGGAGTCTATGTCATCTTAAAACTAATTATGACCCTCCTCTGGGTGGCCTTCCCACCTCACTCCAGGGAAACCGCCATAGGGCAGAAAAAGTCCTGCCCATTGGCCTTAGTTGCTCTACACACCTGGCCAGTGTACTGGTCTGGAGAAACTAGCCTTTCAACTATCATGGTCTGGCTATCCCCAGTATCTCTCAGAGCAGTGACAGGGATCCCATTCACTTTCACCTGACGGAAGTGACGACTCCCACCTTCAGGGATCACAAACTTGCCCTCCGATTCTATCAACCAGCTAATAGGGATAATGATATGGTCTAATACCTGCCTCTGGGGGCTACTTACCCCTAAGGCCACATTGCCCACCTCTGTGAAGGTCCCACAGTAGATGGTTTCTTTGGACAAACAGAGTCGCCTTGCTTGTGTCCAAACTGGCAGCACTTAAAGCAGCAAGGTTGGAAATGGTGCGCCCTGGGCCACCTTCCACCAGACCCTCCCCCTGTTTCTCAGAAGGGGCTTGGGAACCCTTTCTTTCTGCCTTACTCTGGGACATGTCTTGGTCATCTTTAACCTCCCCCTCACTCTACTAGGGGGAACCATAACCACCCTTCTTTGGGTCACTCCAAGGTACCCTCTTGGGCACTCTGGTACTGACCCAGAGGTCTGACTCCTCAGCAAACTTCCTGGTGTCAGTCACCTTGCTGTCAACTAGGTGCTGGTGCAGCTCTGTTAAACAAATTTTGAGCATGTGCTCTCTAAGAACAAGTTGTACAGCCCATTATAATCATTAATCTTGCTGCCCCTCCCCCAGCCATTCAGTGCCTTGTTGGAGTAGTCTAAGAAATTCACCCAAGACTGGTTTGGAAGCTTGTGGCTGTCCCTGAACCTCTAGTGGTACTTTTCAGGAGTCAGCCCAAATTTAGTGATAAGTATGGGTTTCATGAGGATGTACCTGGGTTTCATGAGGATGTGCCTGGTTTGGTCCTTTACTTCTAGAGTAAGAAGTGTGTCCCTCCCCACTGAAGGCATATGTTTCCACAAGCCACCGCCCCTAGTGCTCCTCTGGGATCTTGTGCACCCTCAGGGTCACCTCATAGGCAGAAACCCCTTTATCGATGTCATCTCCCAACATAATTAGGCTAGATCTTTAGAGATGCAGACCTTTTAGTCTCCTTCAGGCACTGAGTGTATGCTGCCACCTATGCTGCTGGAATCTGCTTGCTTTGCTTTAAGTTTCAGCTCCTAAGGCTCCTTTGATGGGCCAATTTCTGCTCCTCTGCCTTCACCTTGAGTTTGGTCATCTGTAGCCTGGACTCCCTTTCTGCCTTCCTGTCTGCCAGCTCCTCTGGGGACAGGCCGTGCGAGGATACACTGCTTCCTGCTCTGGAAGGGTGTTCCAACACAGGGGATGGGTCCACCCCTCCCCTTAAGGTTGCATTTCAGGGCTGATCTCCATGTCCTGATCATGCTCAATCATATCCCCCACATCATGTTGCTCCTCTCCTGCTGGTGAACCTCTGTCCAGGCCCTCCAGCTTTCTAAAGCTCCAAATTTGTGGTGCTCTTCATCATTTGCAGTCCCCGTACCTTACAGAACTGTTTGAGCTCAACCACAAAGTAATTTCCCAAGTTGGCCAGCTCAAGATCCATTGCTGCAGGTATGGTTTCAGACAGTCCAGTGGAAATGAGAGTAGATTTGGACAAACAAAAGAAGTCAATCAAGGAGAATTTAAAAAACTTGAAATAGTCTCAAAATATTTATAAGGGATGGCAGTGTCAAACAAAATTATTGTATAGCACTGCAAAAATAAAAGTCCAAATTCTCACCGCTGAACACCAGTGTAAGAAATTGGGTTACAGGTTGAGAGGGCTGAAGCCCTAATCGCATCGTACCGGGTCAAAGTTCTAAGTTCAGGCTGACCACAATGGAGCGCGTGTCAGCTACAGGGACCCAGTTAGGTCCACTGAACAAGAGTACCTCAAATTCTGCTTGCAGAGCATTGCAAGGTGCCACGCTGAGGATGTGTTGCATAGCTGAGGCAATGCATCAGTTACGAGGTGGTGCAAAGCTGCGATGCAAGGTCCTGCATCATAGTCGAGGATCCCATTGATGAGAATTTTTTGATGCAAGTGCCTGCCTAGGAAAAGCTTTGCACAGGCATTGGTTCCGATGCTGGCTGCACAGTCCACACAGAGCCCTTCCACTGAGGGAACCCACTCAGCAGAGGTGATACATTGCTTCTGGTTGGAATTGTGCCACACAGCAGAGGAGATGTGTTGGTTCGGCTGTGTCACGGGTGGGCTGGCATAGCACCTTCAGGCCCACTTCCAAGGGTAGGACTCACAAATGACAGAGTCCAGGTGCTCAGTTCAAGGTTGTTGGAGCCTTCTGTCTCTGAGGCTCAAGTCAGGAAGCCAACTAGCCCTTGAAGTCATCCAGGGAGTCCTGGGCTCAACAGTTGCAGGTCCAGTCCTTCTCACCCAGGCAAAAGGGCAGCAATTCAGCATAGCAGGGCAGCAGTCCATCAGAGCAGCAATCCAGTTGCATGGTAGTCTTTTCTGGCAGTACAGCAGACCTTCTTCCTGGCATCCTGGCAGAGTTTCCACAGGTCCAGAAGTATACTGAAGAGTTGATATCTGAGGTCCAATATTTATACCTGGGCCTTCCTTTGAAGTGGGAGAAGCTTCAAGATGTTTTCCTTTGAAGCCCACAGGCACCCTGCTTTCCCTGTCCTGGCTCCAGATTAACTACAGAGGATATGCTGCCCTTTGTGTGGAGGCAGGATACATCCTAATCATGTGTAAGTAGGGCTGTGCCCAGCTCTGCCCTCCCGTCCTGCCAGTGATGGCCCATCCAAGCACACCTAATCGCTCTATTGTGTGTGGCTGTCTAGGAGGAGTACACAAAGCCTAACTGTCAGCAACCCCCAGTCATGTGACCCAGAGACAGGCCACAGGCACTAAATGGCTAAGGCATGAAAATGCCAACTTTCTAAAAGTGGCATTTTCAAAACTGTAATTTAAAATCTGAGTTTACCATAAGAGAGTGTTTTTCATTACAATTCGAAAGACACCAAACATGAACTGTTTACTTGTATCCATATGGAAATTACAGCTTAATAAATGTTGTTGCGGGGATTCTGCACATATACAGAACTATGCGCAGGAAAACAGGACCTCGGTGTATAGTGGTGTAACAACCATCCACCTTAGTACCCAAAATCCCAATCCGACTAGCTATAGTGTCTCATTCGTTCTCCGCACTACAGCGAAGCTACCAATCCCAGAACACGGACTCTTTCAGGAATCGCGGGAGCAAGAACACTCTTTCATTACTCACTCATACTTGTCCACAACGTGCGTATTAAGAGACACAGTATAGTTTAAAATGTTTATTTCAACTATCGTGCTCTAAGACACAGTACACGTGCCAGTACTAGCAGCATAATGCATAAAGACAAAACAGTAAGCATTGTTACAATTCCATAGAATACAAACGGGGACAGCATTTTATAAAGACAGTGGATAAAGGACTAAAATGCCTTGCCACCCTCCCGTGCTAGTAACCAGTTTATTATAAAAATAGAAGACCTCTGGGCTTTGTCAGGGGACCCCATACCTCAAGAACTAGATGCAAGGGTTACATCATCGGACAAGCACAGCTCTTCTCCCTGGAAAGGCTTTTCTCCAAGTGCCACCAACAGGGAGATCACAATATTAAAAGCACACGAATTTCTCCAGTGCAGCTGTATTTCATGTTATGTCTAAGTGCGAGGGGCTGACCAGAACAGCAACAACAAGGAACGTTGTTTTTCGACCTTGTACATTGTGTGCAATGAAAACCACAGAGAACATGAGAAAAGGTGAAAGGCAGACAGTTCTAATGTGAACGGTCACAAGCAGAGTCTGGAAAAACAAAGTCACAGAGTAACGTGTGCAAAGGAGGCATCATGGCAGCTAGGCCTAAGCTAACTTAGCAATGTCGACAATGAGGCCACAATCCACACTACACCCTCCCCTGGTCAGTCCATAGGTCAAGACATAGGACGAAAACAGAGTTCGAATAGATGGAGCAGAATGTAAACATCTATAGGTGGGAAATGTCCTTTTGAAGGAAAGGGAGAGTAAAAAAAAAACGTTGGAAAAAGAAAAGTCCTAGATAGGGCCAGACAATAGGTCACTCAAAGACAATAAAAAAATCCAGCTATGCAGTTCATTGAGAGTCAATGCAACTAATCCATCAGAGTGTATGCGCAGAAAACTGCAACACTTTCCAAAAGACATCATTGTCATCGTCTGAAAAAAGAGATGCCATCCAATTCAACAAATCAAAACTGCATTCATGCTCCTCATAATAGGGAGCAGCGATCAGCATTGCGGGACAACTTGCGTGATACTCGATATAACTTTGTTGTAGGAGATTCTGAGCAGCCGCCCAGATATCCCATTGCGCCAAGACCCCAAGTGCAGCCGCAAGCGCCATTAATCCAGCACCGGAACATTCCCGTTCATGGGCCACTAAGGGGCCCATCAACTGGTCGAAATCCGGGTCCGAACAAGACGTATTGGAGAGGCAAATATCCAAGGACCAAGAGAACGGACATCGTAAGCAGGACATCACAGGTTGCACGCAAGTGAAATACGCAAAGCGATAGGAAAGTCCATAAGACACGCTGAGTGTCGCCAGCGGCAGGATGCCGAAGCTGTTAATCATGCGTTCACGGAGCATCCGCAGTCGCCCTGGGTTGTGTAGGCCCACAGGAGGTGCAGCCATTGCGCAACAGACAAAGTAAAAGCAATATTCCAGCAGCTAAGGCTAGGATCAATGGGAAGCCACCAAAGACGCTGGAAAAAATAGAATGAATAAAAGCCGGAATTACACCAAATATAGTCTGAAAAGAGGTCAAAAGGCCAGAGCCCACAACTTTAAAAAGTGTACAAGACCTTCGGTATTAGAAGCATTGAATATATGGTGAATCAGTTCACCGAAATGTTGGGGGAGGTTTGTGTTCAAAAGGGCCTGTATCTCACTGTGGGTGCTGGCCACCTGGAGGACGAAGGTCTCCCATGCGGAAGTGAGCATAACCTCCTGGTTTAATATTAGCGCCTTTATTCTGCTCAATTTATTGAAATCTGCCTTCAAAGTCGGTATGTAAGGCCAAATGGAACTATCTAACTTCCCACGCGGGGGTGGAAAAAGCACATTTTTGCAGCACACTACGCGTTGAGAAACTGTTACAATGTAGGGTATGCCTGCCTGCATCCCACAACAGTCTTGATTATTTAAAAGGAGATAACTACCATTAGCAAGCATAGTGAAAGTAGGTGTTATAACAGGAACAGGAATGCCCTTCAAAACACAAGCAAGATTCGGGGCAGAAACATTACAAGCCCCGTGCAATTTAATGTTTTTACAAACTAGGGAATGACCCACGGTAGAATCGCAAGTCTCCCCTGTGAGAAATACCTCCTTGTCATCCCTAAGGCATCTGTATGTGAAAGGTAGGGACCATAGTTCGTGCAAAAAGGCACTACCCAAAGGCTCAAAACGGCCAACCGGATAATGTTTCATGCATGAACTGAATTCAAATAAAGAAAAAGGCAAGGTGATAACAGAGACACAGAGAACGGTAAAGGATCTATTTTTTCGATATGTAGAAGAGTGTATGTTGCATCTTTCATGGACATGAACTGCTGTTTCTCAGTTAAATTAAACGGCAAGAAGAAGGCAGATGTGTTTAAAAAATGCCATGGAACCTTCTCCATTTTCAGTGTTTGCAAAGTCCATGCAAACTGCAATACTGAACGCAATTGATTCTGACCATGATATAACACAGACACGTCATCTTGTACAATATCAACAACAGATGAAACAATATTCTCTAATGTGTAAATGCGGGAAGACAGGGTGTTAGTACTATTGTCGACAACAGCAAGCACTTTTTCTAGATTAGCTCGATCTATTTCCCGTAAACAGGAAGCAGCTTCTATTTGTGAAAGCTTCCAGATTTCATTGTAAGTCGCATAAACAAATCTTTTAGGTCTTGGACCTCGAGGTCCTAGAACAAAATCGGCCAGATCGATGTTGTCTGATAGGAGGGATAAATGTTGTTTTACGGAATCCAATGTAGAGTGCTGCAACCACTGTTTACATAATTTACCAACTGAATATGTCGTAACCGTACGTGATTCAGAAAACCGTGGATCTGGTCTATCCTGTTTGTAACCCGGAGCAGAGTTATGAAAACGCAGTTGGCATGCATTAGATGCTATGGGCCACACCAACCAGGCCGACCGATCTAGTGCAGAGGCATTAAACGAATTATTTTGAAACAACGCTTGCAAAGTTTCAAGGGAAATATTTAAATGCAAGCTTCTGTTCGGCCAAGAAGACAACGCAGGAGTGGAAGGTGCATTCAATTGTTTGGAAGTTGCCAAACCCAAACAAGTTGTTTGATATATAGTACTGTTTAAAAATAACATTTGTGTGGGGATAAGGCAAGCACGGTGCAAAGCTTCTGTACCACGTACCTGCCAAGATTTAGTGCTCCAAATAGATTTCAAGTCAATGGTGTTCTTCCAGTGCTCATAGCCACCCACAGCTAATGCGTCCATAAAGGAACTGGAATATAGCAATTTGATGTGGGTCAACATTACCTTTGGATTTGAAGAAATGTTCAATTTAAAATAATAGGACCCTGGGTTAGATCTGTCAAAGTCTGTAAAGTAGGTACATTTATTTATCAGTGTTTGGGAGCTACCTTGCAGAGGGGTCGGGCAATGTTCCCATTGGGTGTAATTGAAACTACCTCGAATTGTACTGGGCTTATGCAGAAAATGGTTGCCGTAATGCTGGTAACAATACAAATTGGCATAATTAGCGGAATTTAAGTACAAATCCTCAGCGTTAAAAGCAGCATAATATTTCAAGTCAGAAAATAACGATTCAATGGCATGCACATCCCAATCATCTGAATGAATATTCCTCTTTACCACATCACCCATGGAAACACCAAGCACATTAGGAACATTAATAATTTCTGTTGGTCCATGAATTTGGAAATTCACTGCCTCCCATACGATGCCATCTGCAACTGGAAAGGCGGAAATGTTCACAAATGTGTGATCATGCTTCATGACGTGAGAAGAAGAATGCGGAGCCAAAGTTCCAGCCACAGAGTTCACCGCAGAGTGTTCTGGCAAGTAGTGACCATTGATGAGCAAGAAAAAAACTGTCACAAAGCCAATGGACATGAACAGGAAAATTAGGAATAGCACCAACCAGATGTATGTCCATGGAGGGACCAAAAAATTGTCTCTGAACCAGGATACAAAAATACTGAATTTGGTTGGGACAAATGATGAGGTGGAAGACGAATCAAAGGAAAAACGAGTCGGGTTCAGAGGTGTTGTAGGTAAATGAGCTACAGACTCACTTGCGGGATATGTATACTCGGTTTCCTCGTTGCAGGAGGAAGCCGGGAGGTTGAGCAGGCGATCTGGCAAAGCGACCATCTCAATGGCAACATCAGCGCCTGTGGAGACTGGAGAGCCATGAACAGGATTTCTTGAAATTGCTGGACATGATACCGCAGGTGTTACACTATTCCGGAACGGCCAGATGTTGTAGCTTGACATTGTCCACTGAGATGTATCTGAAGTCTTTGCGACCAGGAAGCGGTGGTAAGATGACTGTACGAGTACCCTTCAAGCCAAGAACTGGAACCAGTGCACGATAAGAGGGGCCAAATTCTTTTTTGTTCTCCACCTTCTCTCGGACCAGATCTCCAATCTTCGGAAGCCAGCCGGCAACCGGAACCTGCAACGCAGCGTCAGTGGCTGAAGGTAAGTGTTCGTTTGCAAGTCTGTCACGGGTCTCTTGTAAGTCCTGCAACATAGTAGAATGATTATCTACATCAAAGATTGCGGCATTCGCCGCCAAGTCTAGACCATCAACGTCTGGCACAAACATCTGTATGCCAAAGAGCATTTCGTATGGGGTCCGCACACCCAGAGATCTTCTAGGGAGATTATTAAGTGCACGCCGTACAAGTGGGCCAGCCAGTTCCTGCCAGTACCTAAGACTCTAGCTGTCAAGGATTGCTTTAAGTCACGGTTCATTCGCTCCACAATTGAGTTGCCCTCAGGCCTGTATGGAGACGAAAATTGCACCAGCACCCCCATTGACCTCATCGCGTCCTTGTACGCCTTAGAGGCGAACGCTGGACCTTGGTCGGAATGGAAGGTGCCACAGGCAAAAATTCCCACAAAGACACGCAAATCCCTGATGACATTTCGAGCGTCAGCACTGCGTTCTGGCCAAACCCAGATGAAACGTGTGCACGAATCAACTGCAACTAAGATAAATTTATATGCAGTATCAGAAGAAAATGGACCGCAGTGATCAAGGTATACACAACCAAAAGGTTTATTAGAAATGCAGAGCTGTGTTTGTGGCGGACGTGTAACCGTAGAGGGCTTAATTTGCTGACAAATGTCACAAGAAAGGACATAAGTATGGGTCTGTTTATACAAACCACGCCACCAGTAACGCTGCTGCAAGAGTGAAATAGTTGCAGACACGCCAGCATGGGCCAAAGCTAAGCCTTCGTGTGCGGCTGTTATCAAAGACTGTCTGCGGTCCGCGTTGGGAATCAGCCGATCACCAACGTCGGGAATTCTTACATAAGGAACATGGTCGGGACTTAAGTGATAAGAGTACTTGGAAGGGAAACCCTGTGGGTAATTAGAGCCTTCCTTGGTTGCAGCAATAGCTGCCAAAATCTAATTATCTATTCTTGTCATGGATCTTGTAACGGCTGCTACTGAGCACGTGGCTACTGCTGATTTAGCAGCTTCATCCACCAAACTGTTACCGACCGCGTGTGCGCCCACACGCTGGTGGCCAAGAGTGTGAATCACCTGTGTGAGAGGCAGACATTGTTTAAGATCTGCTACTCGAACCCAAAGCATTTTATGCTTAATTGCGCTGCCCTTAGAATCTCTATAGTCGTTTTGAGACCAAAAGAATAAGTTGTCATTAAAAGACTGGACACAGTAGTAAGAATCGCATACAATAAGTGTAGTCACATCCGGATCTGCAAACTCAAGTGCGAGCACCAAAGCACGCAGCTCGGCCATTTGTGCGGTACTGTCTCCCAGTGCCTGCGTGTGCACAACACTCGATTTGAACTCACCGTTCACCATGTGACCTGCCACAATAGCACATGCTGCTGAGTACGCATGCTTAGAACCCGTGGCCGGTTGTGCCGAACCATCGGTGTAAATGATACATTTGTACTCCTCAAGTGGCAGCAAAGACAGAGGAGGGGGATGAACAAATTCATACTGCAAGAACTCCTGTGTCTGAAGAGAGGAATCAAAGATAAAGGTGACATCCGGAGATGTCAAAGAAGTAGCCCATTGTATCCAACGGGGGTGCAAAGCCTTAGAGTTTGGTACACTTGCCTTTGTCACTGCCTCCAGGGCAGGATAGGGTGTGACAACCAAGATGCGTTTTCCCTGTGCCAGTGCACGTTCTTTAAGAATCGCCATCTGCACTGCAGTTAAAACTTTCTCCACAGTTGAAAAACGCAACTCGGCAGAAGTGTACAGATGCGACTTGTAGGCAATAGGTACTGTGTCACCTTCGTTAAAAGTCAAGTACGTGAAACCCACTGCCCCTGGCACAATTCTAATCACCAGGTTCGTGTGGTTATCACGAGTCAACAAGAACTTAGATTCAAGTAAATCAGACTGCAAAGATTGCAGTATAGTGGAGTGTTCCGGAAGCCAGCACGACTTCGAAAAGGTTGGTTGTATCAAGGCATAAAGAGGCTTGATACGCTGGGCATATTCGGAAATGTAAGAACGCCCGAAGTTCAAAAATCCCAGTAAAGACTGAAGTTTTTTCAGGGTCGTTGGAGGGCGCAGAAGTGCGCACTTCTCCAGGAAGTGGGGAGCTAAGCCCCTACCTTCATTGTTGAGCTCATAGCCCAAAAACAACACAGTATATTCTGCAATGTGAGATTTGGCAAAAAATACATTTGTATCCTAAGACCGCGAACTCAAGAATAATGCGGTCTACTCAGGAAAGATGCGGCTATAGTTCGTCATCGTCTGTCAGATATATATCATCCACATACGAATACGCATCTGGGTCTATGCTGTCCAACAAAGAGACAACACGGGCGGCGAAGACCCCTGGGCTGTTCTTGTAGCCCATTGGCAAATGCCGGAATTTTAATTGTTTTCCACCGGAAGTGAACGCGGTCCATTGACTGCAGTCCGGGGACAAATTGTGAGTGTAAAAACCATTGGAAAGGTCAAGTGTCGTTTTATATTTTTTACGAACAAGACTGTCTACGAGCGCAGAACTATGGGTATTCTGTACCGCAAAGGTTCGACAATGAGAGTTCAAATGCCGGTAGTCTAAAACCAAGCGGTAAGACCCATCGGGTTTAGAAACCGCGAAAAGGGGATTATTCATTGGTGATAGGCATGTTTCAATTACTCCTTGATATTCTAACTGTGTCAGAATGTCGGAAACGGGACCCTTAGCTTCCCGCCGGAGGGGATATTGGGGTTGAGGCTGTGGCAGAGATCGCAATGGTATATCATGGGGGGGAGAATCCTCATCCCAGCCCACATGATTACGGTACAGTGCCGGGGCCTGGGCCACAGCCCATTCAGCTGCTAACGCCTCCGCTCTGCCCTTGGGGACATGATGCGAAAAGCTCGGAAGGATGACTTCCTCCCCTCTCGGAGCAGCAAGTACAAATGGGGGTGGCCAATCTGCCTCCGCCAACAAAATGTCGTAAGAAGAGGTCAGATTTTCCCCAAAAATCCCTTTAATAACACGCTCAATGTCACCTTCAATTTGAAGGACAATATTAAATAGTCTGTCAGGGGGTGCCACTCGGGTGTCAGCTGTCTCGACAGTAATGAAAATGTCAGTTGCTGTCGCCTCCACATGAGGACATATTGCCTCCCGCACTATGGTAACTTCCGCGGCGCTGTCTAGCAGCGTCACTGCCCACGTCCAATTCAGGAGTCTCGTTCTCACCGTCTGTGGCATATCTCGCTGTTAAAGCTGCAACCTTTTTCTTCTGAAACTGTGGACGAGAACGGGGAAATTCCTCTTGTTTCCCTCTGCCTGGTTGTCGAGGTTGGTCTCGTCCCTGTGGGGCGTCATGACCCCTGCCTCTTTCCTGGCGATCTCCTCCACCAGCCTGTGAGGTCAACGGTGCCTGTGAAGAACGAGGAGAACGCTGGTCAGGGACCTGAAATCTATCAGGAGATTTAATTCTCGCTCGGTCGCGCAAATCATAAGTGCATTCAGAAGATACGGAAACAGGTGACGCAGCACGCGACCCTGGTTTTGGTTGTTGCTTTCCCTGTTTCTTCAACTTCCAGTTCTTTTTAGAAAAGAACGGTTTCTCGTCTTTATCAGAATGAGATTTTTGTTGTGGTTGTGTTTGAGCTTGCGTTTTAGCAAAAGGCTTAACCCCCAAACTATTGCGGCCAATGGTTTTATAAGCCTGTGCAATAATTTTTGGTAATTCGCGAGGCTTGTCCGGCTCTGGGACTAAAGCCAAAGCATTAGCGACTTGAAAGTTGACTGCATCACCCTTGACGTTCGCAAGGATTAGATCAGCCACTACATCGAACACTCCCACCAGTCTCATCCCCAATTCCACAGCCGCTTCAGGGCCATGTTCATCTTGTACACGCTTAATCACGGTGGGGAGGACTGTGAGAAGTTGGCCTGGTATATGCTGTCCACTAATTATAGTGGGCACCTTGCACCAGTCCAAACAACCCCTTATTGGAGATAGGTTAAAGACAACCTTTATTGAAAGCTATCCTAGTGGTAGCTATGGAGAGCAGCCTTCAGGCTAAGTCTTGAAGGAATGTAAAGCAGCTTGTTTTACCAGTCTATAATCTCTTGAGTGACCAAATAAAAGAGGACCACACCAGGTATATATTTAAAATATATGTATTTAGTCTTAAACACACCCCGCTAGTCTCTTTATGAGGCTAGAGTTCGAAGTACATAAGTTACAAGTCAGTTATCAACAGTAATAGCACAAATACACGTTTGAGCCCTAGGGGCGTACCAAACCATATACCAATAAAGTGGTATAAGAACCACGACTGAGCTAGACACAAGGCCTAGAGCCTGTAGAAGTGCTTGGCCCTCAAGGAACCACCCAAGGTAGTGACACAGGGGACCCACGGGGGACGCGTGCAGTGTGAGAACACAGCCGCGAGCCGCCGTTGACTTCTATGGGGAATGTCGCGGTTGGAGTTTTAAAGAAAAAGGACACTTAGAGGAGGACTTGGAGCAAACCCCTTTAGAACTAGGTCATTCTAGAGTCCATACCCACGGGAGCACCGGAGTACTCGAGTTACCTCACCCAGGGAAGCCGGGTGCATAGGTGTCTTTCGGGGTCGGGTTTCGTCGTTGTTTTCATTGGCGATCTGCTGCAAAGTGCTGCTGGCGACCAAGTCGAAAGTGTTCGGGTGGAATAGGGTGGATCGGAGATCTGAAGAACCTGAAAGCAGAGGGGACAGAGTCTGGGTCACTAGCCAGTGACCAGGAAGGCGATGAGCAGATGCCCACCGATGTCGGGTGCTTCAGGTAGGTTGTTGGTCATCTTGACTCTTCAGCCACGAGGTCCAGGAGGCGTCGACGACGACCAGGAGCTGGATTCGAGCTGTCCCATGACGTTTGCCGATTGCAGGGGTGTCGGCGACCGGATTAGACCCAACAAGCCTTGGCAACGGCAAGTCTCGTAGAAACAAAGAAAGGACGTTGATGCAGACCAGCAAGGTCTGGGGGACTCACCCAGCGAGGGTAAGTCAGGGCACGTCTGGAGCAACCAGGGAAGCCCAAGGAAAAGAAGAGTTGCCTTCGGAGGGGCCCACTAGCCAACGGACTAGCGACCGCAAAGGAGCCTCGAGTGGATGCACTTGGAGCTGGCTCACAGGACACTCGTGGAGTGGAGGCCAGTGATCTTCGGTGCAGTCAGTGCTGGAGACGGGGGCTACTCGGAGCCCAAAGCACAACTTCGTGGGAGACCAGGAAGAGGATGCACTGACAAAAGTACTCGGTGTCCAGGGGTCACGGTTCCACGTTACCCACGACAGCTACGGGCCTCAGCTTTGCTTGGGACTCAGGGCAGCCTCGAGGAAGTCTAGAAATCCACCTCTGGTGTTGCAAAGACTTCGGCGTCCGGCGGGAGCTTCAGCGATGCAGACCGGACAATTGCTTCTTAGGTGCCTGCCAAGCAGGGGAGTCACTCCTTGACCCCAAGGGAGATTCTTCAGTCCTCTAATCTTAAAGTAGAGCGTCGAAGGTCCAGGATTCTGTATCAGAGTTTCGTCCAGGTAAATCTAAAGTCCTAAGGACTGGGGTCCCATACTTATACTAAGTTAGGGGGTTGGACATACTCTGGGGACCCACCTATGGGAGGGTCAGGGCAGAGGGGTGGTTACACCCATTTCCCTTTGTCCAGTTTCGCGCCAGAGCAGGGGCTGGAAGCCCCTGAGCCGGTTTGAACTGGGGTATGCACAGGGACATCAAATGTGCCCCCAGTGCAGGACTTCAAAGCACCAGAGAGTGCTCCCGCCCAGCCCCAATATACATTATCCTGTCTGGGGAGGTGGTTACACCTCCCTTGGACAGGAAACCTATTGTCCAGGCCTCCCCTGCCGGAGTTTCAGTTAGCAGCAGGAGGCCAGACCCGTGTCTGTGGCAGTGGCATCCATTTTGTGATGACAGGGCTCTGTAAAGTAGTTACCGGGCAGGCCGGTGTGTACATGTCTCTCCCCCTAGAAGGGTGGAATGCTACCCCCGCTGCCAGAATTGGCGGGGGAGTAGTATTCCAAGATGTTTGACACCAAACACGACATGTTTCCGTGCAGCCATCCCAAAGTTAGCATTTAACGCGAGGTTATAATGCACTTAAGAGTATATGGTCAGGCTGCACTACAAACAGCATCAGAGAAGGGTCTCCGAACGCCGCAGAGGGGCTCTGCTCATGCAGGGGCACCCTCTCACATAAGAGCCAAGCACTCTGCCTTCAGGATTGGTAAGGCCTGCCATAGGAGTGACTTATAGGTTTATATGTGTGCATATATGTAGTGATATAGGTAACCTATATCACAGTAAGGGGTGCATGCACCACCTTACCCAGGCTGCAGTAGCAGACCTGTGGTGTCATTTTGGCTGGCCTTCCAGGGGTGGCATAATACATGCTTCAGCCCCTGGCAGGCCTCTGGGGTACCTATGCCCTGGGTACATAGTATACCATATACTAGGGACTTATAAGGGCACTCCAGATTCCAATCAGAGATGTACCTAAGGTACATGGAAACCATTTTAGAGAGGAAGCAGCTAGGCTGGGTTTCTGATTAGCAGGGCCCCAGCCAGACTAAAGTCGAAAAACAGTGAAGCATCAGCAAAAAGTGGGGGTACCCATGTGAAGCAGATCCTACTCTCCTACACAACACCCCCCCCCAAACGTAGGGACATTAAACTAACCTTGTCCAGTTGAGTCTTCATGTTCTAATTGGAAGTACCTAGAGAGTCCATCTGCATTGGCATGGTTACTCCCAGGTCTATGTTCCACTGTAAAGTCCATCCCCTGTAGGGAAATGGACCACCTAAGCAGTTTGGGGTTTTCACCCTTCATTTGTTTTAGCCATAAGAGGGGCTTGTGGTCTGTTTGAACAAGGAAGTGAGTACCAAACAAGTATGGCCTCAACTTCTTCAGGGCCCAAACCACAGCAAAGGCCTCCCTCTCTATGGCTGACCAACGTTTCTCTCTAGGGGTCAGCCTTCTGCTAATAAAAGCTACTGGCTGATCTTGACCTTCATCATTCAATTGTGACAGTACAGCCCCTACCCCCAATTCAGATGCATCTGTTTGGACAATGAAATTCTTGGAGTAATCAGGACTCTGGAGAATGGGAGCAGTGCACATGGCCTGCTTCAGGTCATCAAATGCCTTTTGACAGCTAGCTGTCCACTGAACCTTTTTGGGCATTTTCTTGGAAGTTAAGTCATTCAGGGGTGTCACTATTGATCCATACCCCTTGACAAATCTCCTATAGTACCCAGTCAGGCCTAAAAGGCTCTCACCTGAGTCTGGGTAGTTGGAGCAGTCCAGTCCATGATGGTCTGGATCTTGCGCTGCAAGGGTTGAACCTGGCCTCCACCCACAAGGTGGCCCAGGTACACAACCTGACTCTGCCCTATCTGGCACTTTGTGGCCTTGATAGTTAGGCCTGCTTTCTGCAGGGCCTGTAAAACATTTCTGAGGTGGACCAGGTGATCCTCCCAGGTGGAGCTAAAGACAGCAATATCATCTAGATATGCTGCACTATAGGCTTCCAGACCTGTAAGGACTGTATTCACCAACCTCTGAAAAGTGGCAGGTGCATTCTTCAGACCAAAGGGCATTACCACAAATTGATAATGTCCACTAGGGGTTGAGAATGCTGTCTTTGGCTTTGCATCATCAGCTAGTCTGATCTGCCAGTAGCCAGCTGTCAGGTCAAATGTGCTTAGATACTTGGCTGAGGCCAAAGTGTCTATTAGCTCATCTGCCCTAGGTATTGGATGGGCATCAGTCCTAGTGACTGCATTGAGACCCCTGTAGTCCACACAAAACCTCATCTCTCTTTTCCCACCACTGGTGTGAGGTTTTGGCACAAGGACCACTGGACTTGCCCAAGGGCTATCTGAGGGTTCAATAACTCCCAAATCCAACATTTTCTGGACTTCTGTCCTGATACAGTCCCTGACATGGTCAGGTTGCCTATAAATCTTATTTTTAATAGGCAGACTGTCCCCAGTGTCCACTTCATGAGTGCACCAAGTGGTCTGACTTGGAGTCAGAGAGAACATATGTCTGTACTGATTGAGCACTTGTCTGCAATCAGTTTGCTGCTGAGCAGTGAGGCTGCCTGCCAAGGCTACACCATCCACTGACCCATCATCAGGGTTCTGTGAGAGCAGGTCAGGGAGTGGGTCACTCTCTTCCTCCTGTCCCTCATCAGTAGCCATGAGCAAGCCCATGTCTGCCCTGTCCACATATGGTTTCAGTCTGTTGACATGGAGAACCCTGTGGGGACTCCTGGGTGTTCCTAGGTCTACTAAATAGGTAACCTCACCCTTCTGTTCAACAATGGTATGGGGTCCACTCCACTTGTCTTGGAGAGCTGCTGGGGCCACTGGCTCCAGCACCCACACCTTCTGTCCTGGCTGGTAAACAGTCAGTACAGCCTTTTGGTCATGCCAGGCTTTTTGCAGTTCCTGGCTAGCCTCGAGGTTTTTAGTTGCCTTTTTCATGTACTCAGCCATCCTGGAGCGGAGACCAAGTACATAGTCCACTATGTCTTGCTTTGGGGGCTTGAGAGGTAACTCCCATCCTTCCTTCACCAAGCACAATGGACCCCTGACAGGTTGACCAAACAAAAGTTCAAAAGGGCTGTAGCCAACCCCCTTTTGAGGCACCTCCCTGTATGCAAATAAAAGGCAGGGCAAGAGTATGTCCCATCTTCGCCTGAGCTTTTCTGGGAGCCCTTTAATCATGCCCTTTAAGGTTTTGTTGAATCTCTCAACTAAACCATTGCATTGTGGGTGATTTGGTGTGGTGAACTTGTAAGTCACTCCACACTCCTTCCACATTGCCTTCAAGTATCCAGACATAAAGTTTGCACCCCTGTCTGATACAACCTCCTTAGGGAAGCCCACTCTTGAGAAAATTCCCAGGAGGGCTCTTGCCACCACAGGTGCTGTAGTGGTCCTAAGGGGAATAGCCTCTGGGTACCTAGTGGCATGGTCCACCACCACCAGGATAAACCTGTGCCCAGATGCTGTTTGGGGATCCATGGGGCCAACAATATCAATCCCCACTCTCTCAAAGGGAACCCCCACCACAGGTAGTGGTATCAGGGGGCCTTTGTGGTGCCACCTGCCTTCCCACTGGCTTGGCAAGTTACACAGGAGCGACAAAACTCCTTGGTGTCTTCAGACATGTGGGGCCAGTGAAAGTGAGGGACAAGTCTGTCCCAAGTCTTGTTCTGGCCCAGGTGACCTGCTAGGGGAATATCATGGGCTAGGGTCAATAGGAAGCCCCTGAACTTCAGAGGTATAACCAACCTCCTGGTAGCACCAGGCTTGGGGTCTCTACACTCTGAGTACAAGAGTCCATCATCCCAATACACTTTATAGGGACCACTAGCATTCCCAGCAGCCTCAGCAGCAGCTTGCTGTCTGAGGGGTCAAGAGAGGGGCAGCTCTGCTGCTCCTGGCTCAGATCTGCCCTGGAAGGGCCCCCTGTCCCCAAGAACTCAACCTGGTCAGGTTCAAGCTCCTCTGGGACAGTTCCTTCCTCAGGACTGAGATCATCCCCCTCAAGAGACTGATCTTCCTTCTGAGCCAAGGGGAAGGCACTGCCTTAACCCTACTACTCCTCCTCTTGGATGGCACTTGGTCCCTGGTTCCAGGATCCAAGGCCTGTTCAGTGTTAGACATTTTGCTCTGTGACCTGGTCACATCTGCAGGGATCCCCAGCATTTCTGCATGGGTCCTGAGCTCCACTTCTGCCCAAGCTGAAGTTTCAAGATCATTGCCAAGCAAGCATTCAACTGGTAGGTTTGCACTCACCACAACCTTCTTAAGGCCAGTTACCCCTCCCCAGGAGAAGTTAACAACTGCCAGAGTATGGTCTGTTCTGACATTGCTAGCATTGGTCACTTGGTACATTTCACCAAGTATAATCTGCCCAGGATCCACAAGGTCTTGTGTCACCATAGTGACACTTGCCCCTGTGTCCCTAAATGCCAAAGCCTCTTTTCCATTGATTAAGGGCTGTTGCCTGTACTTGCCCAGATTACTGGGACTCACAGAGGAGGTCACATCCATGCCTCCATCACAGACTAGGACAGCCTGAGTGAGTTCTCTGACTAGGCCAGAGCTCATTTCATTACCCAGGGTCAACCCTACTAAACCCTTGGCCTGTGTACTCCCACCACCAATTGTAACTGCACTAGGGGGAACAGGTGCCTTAGGGGCATTGGTGGGGGCTGGAATAGAGTCTTTGGACTTGGTGCAATCACTGGTCCAGTGGGTCTTTTGCTTACAGACCTTGCACCATGGTTTCTTTTGGCCTTTTCCCTTGTTAGACTATGAATCCCCACCTGAAGAAGATTTTTGGGGGCCTTGTGAAGACTTCTGATCTTTACCCTTCTCCCCACCCTTATCAGAGTTTTTAGAATCTTGCTTCTTAGGGTCACCACCTTGGTTCTGTACCTTCTGCCTCACCCTGGTTCTGACCCATTTGTCTGCCTTCTTTCCCAATTCTTGGGGAGAGGTCAGATCAGAGTCCACCAGGTACTGATGCAACAGCTGATTTTGACAGTTATTAAGAATCTGCTCCCTCATGATAAGATTGTACAATCCTGTGAAGTCACATACCTTACTGCCCATCAACCAACCTTCCAGAGCCTTAGCAGAACAATCCACATAGTCCACCCAGTCTTGAGTCTGTGCTTTTTGGGTATCTCTGAACTTTAACCTGTATTGTTCAGTTGTTAGGCTAAACCCCTCAATCAGAGCATTCTTCAAGACTTTGTAATTGTCAGCATCCTCTTCTCTAACAGTGAGGAGTTTATCTCTACCTTTGTCTGCAAAGGAGAGCCACAAGATTGCTGCCCACTGCTCCTGAGGGACCCTCTGTACTTTACAGGCCCTCTCCAGTGCAGTTATCCATTTGTGGATGTCATCCCCACTCTGGTAGGGAGGGACAATCTTGCTCAGGTTTCTATGGTCATAAGACCTTTCCCTATCTCTGGGGAAATTGCTGCCACCATGGGACTCTAGTCCCATCTTTTTCTCTGTCTATAGAGATCTAGGGACTCCCTGTCTATAGCCAACTGCTGTTTTCTGAGCTCAAGCTGGGCTTGTTCATACTGAAGCAGTCTCTCCTCTCATGAGAGGATTCCCTCCCATGAGAGGAGACAGAGGTCCCTACTGAGGTGTCAGAGTGGTTAGACTCCTGAGAAGGAGATCTAGTCCTTCTGGGCACACTCACAACTCTTCCTGGGGGGACAAAGGGGAGGTCAGCCTGGGCCTCCTCCTCTTCCTCAGGAGTAGCTGCACTTTCCAGGTCAGGATCATTGTCATCCCCCTAGCCAGTTTCAGAGGTCAGGTCCTGGGCAGTTTCGTCCCTGGCCCCTCCCTCATCTTCTGCCCCACCCTCTCTGCCTACCCTTTCAGACCTTAGGGGTCTTCTAAGATCATCTAGCAGAAGCATCTCCAGGAGACGTTGGGTGTTGACACTTTTGCCTGTGTTCAACTTCCTAACTTTGCACAACTCTCTCAATTCCAAGAATGTGAGGTTGTCATATCTGGATGGCAGGAGCTCACTGGTTCCTGGCAGTGAAGACATTACTAGTGTGGTGTGGTGTATGCACTACCTTCTCTAGTGTGGCCTACTAAACTCTCTTGAGTTGTAGAAAGGGTGTGCTATCCCTTAACACACAACTCTAAGTTCAGTAGAACTTACTGTATCCTAAGCTTGATTTATATGTACCTAAGATACCCTTAGTGGTTTTCAGTTGATCAATTCAATTGAGATTATCTGGTAAAACAATAGCAAGCTGGAATCCCACACGCTGCACACCAATGTGAGAAGTTGGCCTGGTATATGCTGTCCACTAATTATAGTGGGCACCTTGCACCAGTCCAAACAACCCCTTATTGGAGATAGGTTAAAGACAACCTTTATTGAAAGCTATCCTAGTGGTAGCTATGGAGAGCAGCCTTCAGGCTAAGTCTTGAAGGAATGTAAAGCAGCTTGTTTTACCAGTCTATAATCTCTTGAGTGACCAAATGAAAGAGGACCACACCAGGTATATATTTAAAATATATGTATTTAGTCTTAAACACACCCCTCTAGTCTCTTTATGAGGCTAGAGTTCGAAGTACATAAGTTACAAGTCAGTTATCAACAGTAATAGCACAAATACACGTTTGAGCCCTAGGGGCGTACCAAACCATATACCAATAAAGTGGTATAAGAACCACGACTGAGCTAGACACAAGGCCTAGAGCCTGTAGAAGTGCTTGGCCCTCAAGGAACCACCCAAGGTAGTGACACAGGGGACCCACGGGGGACGCGTGCAGTGTGAGAACACAGCCGCGAGCCGCCGTTGACTTCTATGGGGAATGTCGCGGTTGGAGTTTTAAAGAAAAAGGACACTTAGAGGAGGACTTGGAGCAAACCCCTTTAGAACTAGGTCGTTCTAGAGTCTATACCCACGGGAGCACCGGAGTACTCGAGTTACCTCACCCAGGGAAGCCGGGTGCATAGGTGTCTTTCGGGGTCGGGTTTCGTCGTTGTTTTCAATGGCGATCTGCTGCAAAGTGCTGCTGGCGACCAAGTCGAAAGTGTTCGGGTGGATCCAAGGGTGGATCGGAGATCTGAAGAACATGAAAGCAGAGGGGACAGAGTCTGGGTCACTAGCCAGTGACCAGGAAGGCGATGAGCAGATGCCCACCGATGTCGGGTGCTTCAGGTAGGTTGACGGTCGTCTTGACTCTTCAGCCACGAGGTCCAGGAGGTGTCAACGACAACCAGGAGCTGGATTCGAGCTGTCCCACGACGTCTGTCGATTGCAGGGGTGTTGGAGACCGGATTGGACCCAACAAGCCTTGGCAACAGCAAGTCTTGTAGAAACAAAGAAAGGACGTTGATGCAGACCATCAAGGTCTGGGGGACTCACCCAGCAAGGGTAAGTCAGGGCATGTCTGGAGCAACCAGGTCAGCCCAAGGAAAAGAAAAGTTGCCTTCGGAGGGGCCCACTAGCCAACAGACTAGCGACCGCAAAGGAGCCTCGAGTGGATGCACTTGGAGCTGGCTCACAGGACACTCGTGGAGTGGAGGCCAGTGATCTTCAGTGCAGTCGCTGCTGGAGGCGGGAGCTACTCGGAGCCCAAAGCACAACTTCGTGGGAGACCAGGAAGAGGATGCACTTACAAAAGTACTCGGTGTCCAGGGGTCACGGTTCTACGTTACCCACGACAGCTATAGGCCTCAGCTTTGCTGGGGACTCAGGGCAGCCTTGAGGAAGTCTGGAAATCCACCTATGGTGTTGCAAAGACTTCGGCGTCCGGCGGGAGCTTCAGCGATGCATACCAGACAATTGCTTCTTAGGTGCCTGCCAAGCAGGGGAGTCACTCCTTGACCCCAAGGGAGATTCTTCAGTCCTCTAATCTTAAAGTAGAGCGTCGAAGGTCCAGGATTCTGTATCAGAGTTTCGTCCAGGTAAATCTAAAGTCCTAAGGACTGGGGTCCCATACTTATACTAAGTTAGGGGGTTGGACATACTCTGGGGACTCACCTATGGGAGGGTCAGGGCAGAGGGGTGGTTACACCCATTTCCCTTTGTCCAGTTTCGCGCCAGAGCAGGGGCTGGAAGCCCCTGAGCCGGTTTGAACTGGGGTATGCACAGGGACACCAAATGTGCCCCCAGTGCAGGACTTCAAAGCACCAGAGAGTGCTCCCGCCCAGCCCCAATACACATTATCCTGTCTGCGGAGGTGGTTACACCTCCCTTGGACAGGAAACCTATTGTCCAGGCCTCCCCTGCCGGAGTTTCAGTCAGCAGCAGGAGGCCAGACCCGTGTCTGTGGCAGTGGCATCCATTTTGTGATGCCAGGGCTCTGTAAAGTAGTTACCGGGCAGGCCGGTGTGTACATGTTTCTCCCCCTAGAAGGGTGGAATGCTACCCCCGCCGCCAGAACTGGCGGGGGGTAGTATTCCAAGATGTTTGACACCAAACACGACATGTTTCCGTGCAGCCATCCCAAAGTTAGCATTTAACGCGAGGTTATAATGCGCTTAAGAGTATATGGTCAGGCTGCACTACAAACAGCATCAGAGAAGGGTCTCCGAACGCTGCAGAGGGGCTCTGCTCATGCAGGGGCACCCTCTCACATAAGAACCAAGCACTCTGCCTTCAGGATTGATAAGGCCTGCCATAGGAGTGACTTATAGGTTTATATGTGTGCATATATGTAGTGATATAGGTAACCTATATCACAGTAAGGGGTGCATGCACCACCTTACCCAGGCTGCAGTAGCAGACCTGTGGTGTCATTTTGGCTGGCCTTCCAGGGGTGGCATAATACATGCTTCAGCCCCTGGCAGGCCTCTGGGGTACCTATGCCCTGGGTACATAGTATACCATATACTAGGGACTTATAAGGGCACTCCAGATTCCAATCAGAGATGTACCTAAGGTACATGGAAACCATTTTAGAGAGGAAGCAGCTAGGCTGGGGTTCTGATTAGCAGGGCCCCAGCCAGACTAAAGTCGAAAAACAGTGAAGCATCAGCAAAAAGTGGGGGTACCCATGTGAAGCAGATCCTACTCTCCTACAAGGACCGTCATGGATGGAGTGCCGAAACACTTCGCATACACTGCTGCGAATACCTTGCCCCAGTTGTTGCATTCTGTCAACTCGGGAATTAAGTCTTTTGGCAAGCTAATAGTCAAAATCCTGTGTTTTTCCACAGGAGAGGTATTTGGAAACCCCGCCTCCAGCTGATCAAATTTTTCTGCAAGCCAATAAGGCAAATCATCCTTATTTTGTGGGCGCTTGCCCATCACCGAATTAACCATGACGGGACTTATGGTCACACCGCCAAGCCCAGCTGGATGCGCCGCAACTCCAGGAAGGGCCATCTGGACGTTGCCTGTGACATATTGTACTAAAGCTCTATGCACACGGATCAAAGACGTATGCAGCACGCGCAGTTCATCTACTGGAACCGCTAAATGACGTGGATGTGGGGTATACCCGGCCAAAACAGGCCAAGTGGCCCCATCTATTGATAAGGGGCCTAAACGAATCGGGGTGACCGGATGTGGGAGGGCGCCATTAAACCAAACACGGTGTTGCCATGCCGTGAGCGGTACTTCAAGAGCCTGATAAGGCCGATAAACATTAGGAAGGGCGGTGGGAGCGTAAACGTGGAACAAATTGTCAGCTCCTTTCACCGCCGGAAAAGTGACCCATGAGTAAAACACCTCAAAGTGGTAAACCGGATCAGCTTCGACCACAAAGATGAGGGCGACACCCTCGTCAGGCACTCCATACGCTGTCAAATGAGCTCGGAGCGCAGCGCGGCTATGTGCCGGGATATTTATATTCACAGCCATTAAGACCAAGAATGAAAAACAACCTAGTGCGTGGCAGCGCAATATAGGGTTAACATTAAAGAGAACACCTTTTAATAACTTCAAGCTTGAAAGGACCTATAAAAACAACAATATAGGAGGTTACACCCTCACAAATGTTTCCGGAAACATAAGTGAAGGGATTTGTGGACAAGCACAAGTACTACTCGAGCGTCTCGCAGATAAGAAGCCCACCACGTTGGTGGCGCCATGTTGCGGGGATTCTGCACATATACAGAACTATGCACAGGAAAACAGGACCTCGGTGTATAGTGGTGTAGCAACCATCCACTTTAGTGCCCAAAATCCCAATCCGACTAGCTATAGTGTCTCATTCGTTCTCCGTACTACAGCGAAGCTACCAATGATTAGACATCCCAGAACACGGACTCTTTCAGGAATCGCGGGAGCAAGAACACTCTTTCATTACTCACTCATACTTGTCCACAACGTGCGTATTAAGAGACACAGTACAGTTTAAAATGTTTATTTCAACTATCGTGCTCTAAGACACAGTACACGTGCCAGTACTAGCAGCATAATGCATAAAGACAAAACAGTAAGCATTGTTACAATTCCATAGAATACAAACGGGGACAGCATTTTATAAAGACAGTGGATAAAGGACTAAAATGCCTTGCCACCCTCCCCGTGCTAGTAACTAGGTTATTATAAAAATAGAAGACCTCTGGGCTTTGTCAGGGGGACCCCCATACCTCAAGAACTAGATGCAAGGGTTACATCATCGGACAAGCACAGCTCTTCTCCCTGGAAAGGCTTTTCTCAAAGTGCCACAAACAGGGAGATCACAATATTAAAAGCACACGAATTTCTCCAGTGCAGCTGTATTTCATGTTATGTCTAAGTGTGAGGGGCTGACCAGAACAGCAACAACAAGGGACGTTGTTTTTCGACCTTGTACATTGTGTGTAGACGAAAACCACAGAGAACATGAGAAAAGGTGAAAGGCAGACAGTTCTAATGTGAACGGTCACAAGCAGAGTCTGGAAAAACAAAGTCACAGAGTAACGTGTGCAAAGGAGGCATCATGGCAGCTAGGCCTAAGCTAACTTAGCAATGTCGACAATGAGGCCACAATCCACACTACAATGTAATAAGGTAACTCCAATGTTATCCTATGGGATAGATAGGCCTTGCAATAGTAAAAAACTAATTTGAGAGTTTTTCACTACCAGGACATGTAAAGTTTAAAAGTACATGGCCATTTTTTTAAATACACTGCACCCTGCCCTCTGAGCTGTCCAGTGCCTACCCTAAGGGTGACTTATATCTACTAAAAAGGAAAGTTTGGGCCTGGCAAAAAACGTATTTTGCCAGGTCGAAATGGCAGTTTAAAACTGCACACACAGGCTGCAATGGCAGGCCTGAGGCATGTTTAAAGGGCTACTTAAGTGGGTGGACAATATGTGCAACATTTAATTTACTGGTCCTGGGTATATGGTATACTACTCTACAAAGGACTCATAACTAAATTAAATATGTCAATCAGGTGTAAGCCAATCAAACCATGTATAGAGGAGTGACCACAAGCACTTTTGCACTGGTGAACAGTGGCAAAGTGCGCAGTGTCCTAAGGCCAGAAAAAAACCATTCCTGCAAAAAGTGACGGGTACAAGCAAAATGTTTGGGGGTGACCCTGCAGAGAAGGCCAGGTCCAACATCATAAAATTGCAAACTCATACAATACCAATTCTGAGAAGCCATTTCCTTTGAACCATTAAATCTAAAGTTACCAGGTACATGGCATTTGCCATTTGGTAAAAACCAGTTCATAGAATGCATTATGTGTGTTTATAAAGTGGAAAAGCCACTGCTGTTAAAATGGGTTTTCTTTGTTGGTTTTTCTACAAGGTATGTATAGATCCTTTTTCCTTTAAACCCACTTCTCTTCTCACATTCTGTCACTGGGTGATGTTTCACTATTTCTTATTCATTGCTGTTCCAGGGTTCCCCCAAATCCCTTGGCCTCATTCCATTGTGTTTTTTTTCACCCACGTTCCTTCTCCCAACCTCCTTATCTTCCACCTAGCTTTTTCCCTTCTCCTACTCTCCTCATTTTTATTAGTATATTGATTCTTCCTACCCCATCCTTCTCCTTGTTTTCACTATTTGTTTGGGGCGAGCCCCCATCTGTACCCTCATTCCTTCTCTTAACCATTTCTATACTATGCCCCCTTTACCTTTGTCTCCTTAGTACTTTTTTCTGGCTTCAGTGCCAAAGCTATGACCCCCTAATCTGGATTTGCTGTGGGTCCATCCATTTATTTTTCTTTTAAAAAGAGTTTTTAGTTTGAAAATTAATATTTGTTTTTACTACACAATGTTTATTTCTATTTTTTCCCACAGGACTGTATTTCTATTAATTTGTTTGCCACTATGGTGTATCTAGGTTGTGCTTGGTAAACGTGAGGTGTTCTGTTCAACAAGTTCTATTTTATGTTTGTGTTTAAAGTGTTTATTATGAGCATGCTGCGGGAAGCTGACTGCATGACCATTTTTACTGTGCTGGTTGTATGTGCAGTGTTCTGTCTCAAGTATTGTGTTTCTAAAAGGTCAAACAGAATAGAACTGTAAGACCTTTTTAACCCTTTCGGTGCTCATGACGGAATGGTTCCGTCATGAGCACCGGTGCTCCTGTGCTCATGACGGAACCATTCCGTCATGAGGACAGGGGCAGGAAATCCCTCTGCTGTAAACAGCAGAGGGATTTCCATTTTTTTTTTGTGCCTTGGGAGGTGGGGAAGAGCTTCCCCAACCTCCCGAGGCCCTCCCCTGGTTTTCAAAGTAATGACGATCGCGCGTATGGCGCACTGTCGTCATTACATTGAAAACGAAACTGAAACTTAGTTTCAGTGTTTCAGTGCTCGTGGGGCTCTCAGCCCCCCGAGCACCGAAACACTTGGGAGAGGTATCGTTGGAAAGGGGAGAATCTCCCCTTTCCAATGGTACGCTTCTCTAGTGGATCCCTGCTTGGGGATCACCCCAGGAGGGCGATCCCCAAGCAGGGATCCACCCACTAGCACCAGGGAGGTGGGAGCGGCCCCTTGGGCAAGGGCTTATGCTCCCCCCATTGCCCCCACCCCCCCTCACCAAAATTACAGCCTTTCTGCCCCCCCCAGGGGGGCATAAAGCCCACTAGACGCCAGGGATTTCTTTTAGGCAAGTCTTGGAAGACTTTGGGGAATGCAGGCTTGGTGGAATTGTGTTGATCCACACAGATTTCAGAACTTTCCACCACAGAAATGTGAGGAAAATGTCGTTTTTTTTTTTTTACAAGTTTTTAGGTTTGCAAGGGATTCTGGGTAACAGAACCTGGTGAGAGCCAGTCAAGTCACCCCATCCTGTATTCCCCTGGGTGTCTAGCTTTCAAAAGTGTATAGGTTTGCTAGGTTTCCCTAGGTGCAGGCAGAGCTAGCGTTCAAAAGCTACAACTAGGCACTTTGCAAAAAAAGGGTAATTTTTCATTGTGAAAATGTGGTGTGTCCACGTTGCGTTTTGAGCCATTTCCTGTCGTGGGCACAAGGCCTACCCACACAAGTGAGGTACCATTTTTATCGGGAGACTTAGGGTAACACAGAATTGTAGAGCAACTGTTATTACCTATTGACTTTTGATGCATTTCTGCCTTCCAAATGAAAGACAATGTGTAAAAAAGAAGTCATTTTGAAAAATGACCTATAATTCTCATGCTAGTATGGGTACTCCCAATTTCGGAAATGTGCAAATATCTACTGTTTCTAAACTCTACATTTTGTTCCCATTTCAGAAATACATAGGTGTCTTTCATACCTATTTTTCCATGTAAACATTTTCCCAAAATAATTGCTATATACCCGGTACATAATAAAAAACCATTGCAAGACGCTGCTCAGTTATTGGCTCTGGGTTCGTCGGGTTCTTGGTGAACCTACAAGTCCTATACATCCCCACAACCAGAAAGGTCCAGCAAATGTAACGGTATATTGCTTTCAAACAGCTGTCATAATTAGAAGTTGTTACAGGTGAAAACATTGACACAAATGGCTGTTTTTTTCAACTAATTTTCAATTTTTCCTATATTTAACTGTTAGTTTCCATGAAAAAACCTTGAAGGATCTACACAAATGACCCCTTGCTGAATTCAGAATTTTGTATACTTTTCTAAAATGTATAGCTTTCCAGGATCCATTATTGCTTTCATACCCATTTCTACCATTAACTAGAAGGAGGTTGAAAGCACAAAAAATAGCAGAAATAGGCTATGTCCCAGAAAAATGCCAAAACTGTGTAAAAAATGTTGGTTTTCTGACAAAAGTCTGCTCGTCCCTGAAAGCTGGGAAGATGGTGATTTCAGCACCACAACCCCTTTTTTGATACCATTTGCAGGGAAAAAACCAGACGCTTTCATCTGGAGCCCTTTTTTCCCATTTTTCCAAAAAACAACAAAATTTCGCTGTATTTTGGCTAATTTCTGGGTCCCCTCCAGGGGAATCCACAAACCCTGGGTACCTTTAGAATCCCCATGATGTTGGAAAAAAAGGACGCAAAGTTGGCGTGGATACCTTATGTGGTCAAAAAGTTACAGGGGTCTAAGCACGAACTACCCCAAATAGCCCAAAAAAGGCTTAGCACGGGGGGGGGGGAACAGTGAAGGGGTTAAGAGAATTTCAGTATGCTGTGGGGAGTATACGCTAATAATGTGTACATAGAACTCATTTCTCACAGCCAGCAAGGGTTAGTTTACAAGTCAAAGACCGAAGCCTTAGGGAAAAATAGCAAGAACATCACAACCTCAAAATACTTTGTAAACTGCAAGTTTTAAATGCATATTATTTTCTATAGCGACTTTATGCAGAGTGCTTTTACAAACTGAAGCAAAATAATCAATTGCTTTGTAGTAAAAAGGAAAATATCATTTTTAAAGACTGATAAGTATCTATAGTTAGAAGTAAATAATTTGAATGTTTAAAAGCGAGATGAATAACAGAATCTAAATGAAGTAATGTCCAGTTTTCATGGAGTAGTTTAAAATGGGGTAAGGATGAACCCATGGCTGTGTTCTCATCACTCCCTGCACATCTATCCTTTCCTTAAAGAACTGTGATGGGGAATATGTGCGCATGTGTTTACATCGCAGTGGAGAGGTACCAGGTACAAGAACAAGCCCGCCTGCAAAGGTGGATGAGGCAGGCAGATATGAAAATGCGGTTAGGGTAGGTGTTGGACCCGGCACACATTGCAGCAGAGGCATACCTGCCAACTTGAGAACAATCTCACTGTGTGAGGAGGGGGCGGGGCCTTGAAGGGGGCAGGGCCTCGTGCCGAGAAGTACCTATGAGGCACTTTTGAACCCCACCTCACCCCGCCCCAAAGCCCCCTCAACCCCCTCCCCCCCCCCAAAAAAAAAAGCTTGCTGTGGCTGGTGCTGATGGAGCTGGAAAACGAGTATATACAGTGGTTTTCAGCTCGTTTTCCCTGCCACCGTGTGATATCTGCGGGACCCACTGACCGGAGCCGATATCCTGTGGCACCGTGTGAGATGGCAGGTATGCAGAAGTAGTGGTGTAACAAAAAATGATCACCCTCCGCAGAATGTGAAGAAGGGCTCCTGAGTGTCCCGCATCTCATTAAATATTCATTCGCCTTGGACTGAAAGGGGTTCCCTTGCAGGGTTCGGGGTCCAGAAGGATTAGGGCTCCCTGCACTGCAGCTGCTGCAGGCGCCTGTGTTACACCCCTGAGCAGAGGCACCACAAGCAACACTGTCTGGGGAGATAATGCATGCATTAAAGAGGTCCCTCTCGGCAGAAGCACTGAGTCCCAGAGCGGTTAGGAAGTTAGAGCTGTCCTTTGCTCAGATAGCCGCCAGGTCGAACCCAAATGTGGTGCCTCCACCGACACTTTTCTTTGGACCTAAGTTGTAGGGAGACTGCTGGAGGGAGCCCCAGCGCCCCTCCGGAGGTCAGCTCCTCGAGCGTGGGCCCAGCTCGCACATGCTAAAGGCCAGCCCTGCATGAACTGAAAACAGTGAGAGTGATCAGCAGTGTGGAAGCAGCTGCCCTACCCACGCTATCAGGCGTCTGAAGAATCAATGCAGGGCGCATCTCTAGGGACTTTCATGTTGTGTGACCTTCAGACGGCCAGGCTGTGCGATGAGACAGTTAGGAGGATGAGAAGACACTGCTGCACTGAGGCGGGTCCCCCTAGATGGACACACTGAAAGGCCCCAACGCCTGTCAATCTCTCTTCCAATGTCAGAGCAAATTACACAGCATCATTTCACTATTTGCGGGACTCTGCGATGCTCTTCATCATAATGCGGCGCCAGCATATTATTGGTAGATATAATGATCATATTGACATATTCCCTAACTCTAGCCCAAGGCAAATTTCGTGGTGTTCCCAATTTAAAATAGAAATGCTCACTTATTAGGGCGCTACACTGTGTAGTTGAGACAGTAACGTGAGGCTGGCCCTCACCACTTGAACATGGGCAGCAATGAACATTAATGGGAATTGTGCGCATAGATATTGTCACATTTCTTTTCTCAATGGGCATTGGTGGGGGGTGGTGAGGAGCCGGGGATAGCCAAGTTGGGATGAATCATATTGTTACTTCGCCCTATTTTTTTGTCTTCTCTCCTTCTTTCAACACTGTGATGTATTGCTATGCCATTGGCCTACAACAGGCCCTCGCTCATGGCTTTCTGGCTGATAGTCAAGTGTGCAAGGAAAAATGAACGGAGATTTGGTAACATATTTACTAGATACTGAATTGTGAGCCTTTTTCGGTACTTTGAATTATGTATCCCTCTCTTCTTACAACAAATGCCTGCCTCATTCATTGTACCCTTGTATATTGCATGCATTGTTATTCCCTTCTTTGGGGTATTCTGTTCAATCAATAAAAGAGATTTAAACAAAAAAAAAATAGGATGCTTCTCTCCCCTCACTCTATACAACTTGCAGGTTTCAGAGGGCTCTGCAGATTGAATAAAGTCAAATATATTTGTTTCGAAATATAAGCAAAACGAAACTTTAAATCGAAGTGTATTTTCTCCAGTCAGCCTGTGGTGTTTCCTTTATTATTTGAGCAAAAAACAACTTTATCAGCACACATGCTTTAAGGAATTGAGAATACCAATTATCGCCACCTTCTTCACTGTACCCCCGCCTTCAGAGCGATTGGGCGTGGTGGGCCCAGAACATTGCATCACCTAGAGATGGCCAGGGTTAGCGATTACTACTCATAACATTCTGTTGCAATGCTTGCTCGCCTCACTAATCTGACTAGTGATATGTCAAAAGTATATTTACTTTTAGCTTTTGCTACTTTTAGTAGGTGCGTGTTTGAGACAATTATTGGTTTTTGCCATCTAGCAGCATTGTGTTTTCATTATAAATAAAAGTAGCATGAGTCATTAGGATCAAAGGTCACGTGACTGGGTAAGGAGGTCAAAGTGCTCGTGGTGTCACTTCCGCTAGCCCTATGATTTTGATGAAGTGGCACCCCTCTCTGTCCTAGCCCCTGAATGTTATGGTCACCCAGTTCTCCAGGTTCTAGCTCACTGTACAGGAAAGAGGTTCCTGATGAAGGACTTAATCCAGATTCATTCTCTGTTTCAGACTTATTCTATGACCCTAGAGCGGTCTCTGAGGAAAATATGATGTCACCAGTTGAATTACTCTCTGAACTGCTTGACTTTCTTCTGACCAATCCGGCCAACTGTGGCCACCTTCCTGACAAAGATGAGGGTCTCGGCCTCCTCAAGCAAGAAGTATTATTTGCCACCCAAAAGCACCAACACCTGCTCCATGTAAGTGGTTCAAGGCGGGGTGTCCATAGCAATCAGGGGAAGCAGAGGAACAGATAAATCATGTATAAATTGTCATAGTACAGTGACTGCATACGGCATGGCAAAGTATTCATATGCATCATATAGAAGGGCTTTGTAAGGCTAAGAAATAGGCAATTTACAGCTGGGTGCAGCACTGCTTGGTACTCTTCAGAATAATAGGGTACATAGAAGGCTACACTGTGGACAGAGCTGCACTGTGCCATGCTCCATGGAAAAGCTCTGCAAAGCGGGCACTTCACAGCCTGGTACTCTATAGAAGGATATTACAGGGAACTACATCAGTAAGTTATCTACTGCCAAGAGCCACATTCTGGACACTGAATTACTTAGGCACAGAGATTTAGGTGTTGCAGAACATTTCGAAATGGAGGATCCCACTAAAGGGACCAGAATATTTGTGAAAATGTGTAGGTCTATTTTCAGCTAGACAGAAAGAGATGATGAAACACTGAGGGGCATATTCTCAAGCATTTATCGCCGCGTTAGCAGCACTTTTCTGCCGGTAATGCGCCGATAATTTTATTGCAGTATTATCAAGCTGTCGCTAACAGCCGTTAGCGACAGCTTTTAGGCGAAAACTACCATTTTAAAGATCGCGATTTATGTTAGCGATATTTATCGCTAATGACATGCAAGGGAGGCGTTCCCATGCAAAACCTGACGTTAACACAACATCTCCATATTCTCAAGGGGATTCCTTAAGTCCAGAGGACACCAAAAAATGGCTCTAACTGCAACTAGAGGCAGTTTTTTAAGACCAGAAAATACCTGGTCTTAAAATGGAGATAACCATTGGTGCCTCATTTCAGCATGTTTTGTTGCTGGACCGCGCTGCAAGCAATGTTGCTGCGCTGCCCTGCTACAAAAATACAGGGCAGGACTGCGCACTATCAATAAGATAGTGCGCATTCCTGGTCCTTACTCATGAAAAGTGTTGCAGCGCTTCAACAAGACAGCGTTGCAACACTTTTCACTACCCCCTTCTTGCAACACCACGGATGCGCTGTATCCACTGGACAGCGCTCCATGATGCAAGTAATGACAGATACGTCTGGAATCCTGACGTATCTGTCTGCACTAAAGTCATGCATTGCTGCAGTCGTGTCACAACCATGACGCAACACCAACAATGCATGGGGCCAGCCTATCCCTGTGGCACTGCGTCACCCTCACGCCTGCCATCAGGCAGGTGGAAGGTACTGACGCAGTGCCGTTCATGAGAGGTGCCCGAATGTCGGCGCTGTTGGAGAACCATCGGTGGCAGTTGCGCACAGCGGTGTCATCGGTTGGAAGCAGTGGCGGAGAGTTGCTGCAGAGAGGGTTGACGAGACGTCCTTCGGTGGCCTTGATCCAGCTGCGAAGGGTTGCGATGATGGCGGTGGCGTCCGGTGGGCAAGGTGAAGACGTGATGTATCCAATGATGGTCGGTCCAGGAGAGTCCGGTGTTGTGGCTGAAGTCGAAGCTCCCGCTGGCGGAGGTGACGTGCTTGACCGTGTGTCCTACTATGTGGCCTGTTGAGGTGAGTTGCTGCTTGCGTCTGATGTTGGGAACCTTCCCCAGAAGGCGGTGGTGTTCTGCTCACTGGGTTTGTCCAGGTGGAACTTGAGATAACCGAGTAGGATGTCATTGGTGGATGGGAGACCCTGGGGTGCAATGAGGTCAACAATGGTATTTGAGAATGGGGGGCCAAGGGCCGGGGGGCCTGCACATGAGGGTGCCGCAGTGGATGTGCTTGGGCTTGGTCCGGATCTGGGAGTTGAGGTGGTCCATGGTCACCCTTGGGTCATTAGAGTGCGTGGTCAGTCGGAGTGTGCCTCTGTAGGTGATGGCAATGCCTTGCCCTTGAAGGTCGGGCTGCTCCTTGCGGTTGATACTGCAGCCGTCAATGATGGCGATGGCGATGTCCGGTCCAGAGCAGAGGTTGGTCCTGGCAGGCGAGGTGGCGTCCAGGGTTTTTTTTTTTTTTTTAATTCTTTTTATTAACATTGCTCATGTTCAAGTGCATTACACAGCGGTAGTTCATAATATATTCACAGGGATCACAGTTCGTCACATTTTTACATGCATGGAAACGCCGAGAAGTGATTGCAACAGTCCTCTATCCCATCCCCTCTTGTACAGCACGAAACCTTTGCCAGGGACCCCACACCTTCCTCCATTTATTCACAGATCCCCGGGACCTGTAGACCGTTTCCTCCGCCCTCTGACACCAATCCAGGTCACAGAGCCACTGATCCCACGAGGGGGCGCCTGCGCACCCCAGTACCTGGCAATATTGCGTTTAGCCACCCCTGCTGCCAGCCCCAACCAAATCTCATTATGACGTGTCCAGTCCGTGGCACCTTTGATCATGAGCAAGAGCCACTTGGGCTCCAGTGGGACCGGGGCCCGCACTACCCCCTCCATCGTTTGCGTCACCCTGGTCCAAAACGGAATTATGAGTGGGCAATCCCATAGAATGTGGTAAAAGGAGCCCTCCCCTTGACAGCCCCTCACACACAGGGGTAACAGTGTCCTACCCCAGGAGAACAGGTGGGTGCGGGGATAGTAGACCCTGTGGAGTATTTTTAGCTGCACAAGGCGGAATCGTGGCCGGATCGCTACCTCGCGGGGGCTCTGCAGGGCGTCTTGCCAGTCGTCGTCATCTAGTGCTCCAACGTCTCCCTCCCATCTCGCCCGCAGGGGACCCAAGGGGTCCGGCATGTTATTAATAAGTTTTCGGTAAATCGTTGACGTGGGCTTCGTTAGAATGGGGTCGAGGAGGAGCCTGTCCTCCATAGGGGAGTATTCCGGGATGGAAGTGCCAGCACGGATGTGGGCCCGCAAGGCATGTATGAGGCGCAGGTAATGGTAGTGCTGGGAATCATGAAGTTGATACTCTTTTTCAGAGCCGCAAAGGGAACCGGGGCCCCCCTTCCACACATCCCCGAGATGCTCAATGCCGATCAGTTTCCACCCCTATAGCCGGATAGTCCCGTCACCTCCTTTAGCCGATCGCCCGTCCAAAGCGGGGTCTGTCCCGTTAGGGTGTTCGTCCAGCCCAAGAACTTGTTGGCCTCCCTCCAACAGTGGAATACCACCCCAGTATGCGCGGGTAGATCACGACCCCGCCCGCGGGAGTAGAGATACGGCTCACAGGTTCCTCCAACCATCGCGTGCCTATCCATTCTGTAAGCTGGCTCCGAGGTCGGCGCATAGACCCAGTCATTGACCACCTGCAACTGAGCTGCCCAATAATAGAGTTGCACGTCCGGGAGGGCCAGCCCCCCGTCGTACACCCCCCGCGTAAGCTTCTGCAACGCAATTCTCGGGTTGCCGCCGTCCCAAAGTAACGTCCGCAGCCCCCGGGAGATACGCTTAAATGTCGCCGTCGGGACCAGGTACGGTGTGTTTTGGAGGATATATAGAAGTCTTGGCAGCGCCAGCATTTTAAAGAGCGCCACGCGCCCCATCAAGGACAAGGGCAAGGACCTCCAGTGTCCAATGTCCACCCCCAGCCTCATCAGTTGAGGCTCTAAATTTCGGGCGAAGAACTCCCCCGCGTCTCTGGTGACGTACACTCCCAAATACCTGAATCCAGCAGTCTCCAGCGATGCCGGGCAATCCCGCGGAATGCGAGGAGGTGGACCCGACAGAGGATAAACCACCGATTTGGTCCAATTAATCGAGTAGCCAGAGTAACTACCAAAAAGGGCGAAAAGGTGGAGGGCCCGCGCCATGGACTGGTAGGGTCTGGCCATGTACAGGACAATATCGTCAGCGTATAGAGAAATACGCTCCTCCCATTCATCCGTGAGTGCCAGGCCCCAAAAGGCCCTATCTCTTCTGATCCAATGAGCGAGCGGCTCCAGGGCGAGGGCAAACAGGAGCGGTGACAGGGGGCAGCCCTGCCTAGTGCCCCTATACAGGGCAAAAGCTCGGGACGTCACCCCATTGACCCTCACCCTTGCCATCGGCTGCGTGTACAGGAGTCTCACCCAGCTACTGAACACGGGGCCCAATCCCAGTCTATTCAGTACCATAAATAGGTATGGCCATTCGATGCTATCGAAGGCCATTGAGGCGTCCAGCGCCATCAATGCCGTCTGCGTATGTCCCACGTCTTTAGTCATGTGCAGAATACCATAGAGCCTCCGCAGGTTGTGCCTAGTGCTCCTGTGGGGCATAAAACCCGACTGGTCTACATGCACGAGGTCGGGCAGTACAGATAGCAGTCTTGTCGCTAAGACCTTGGCCAACACCTTCGCCTCCACATTCAGGAGGGAGATAGGCCGATAGGATGAGCAGCAGTCCGCCGGTTTCCCGGCTTTATGAATAACCACAATTGTGGCCTCTCTCTGGTCGGGCGGAAGCACGCCTACCTCCCGTGCCTCAAGGAACATACGTCGCATGGGCTCCAGTACCACACTCGCCTGTTTCTTATAGATTTCGACCGGGAGTCCGTTGGGTCCCTGCGCCTTGCCGGCCTGGAGGGCATTAAGGGCTTCTCCCAGCTCTGCTCTTGTGAGGTCTGCATCCAGACACTCAGTTTGTTCCTGGGATAGCATAGGCAACGCAAAGTCTTGCAGGAATTCCTCACAGTCTCTCTCGGTTCTGGTACACACTGGGGTATACACTCCTTCATAGTAGGACGCAAAAGCCTCCGCTATGGCCGCACTCGTGGATGCCAGGGCCCCGGAACCATCCCGCACCTCCGTAACCCAGGAACGCTCCCTGTCCCGGCGCTCCAGCCACGCAAGAAGCTTCATACTCTTGTCACCTGCATCATATATCCGATGCTGCGTGGCAAGGGAGTAGGCACGTGCCTCACCCTCCGCCAGCGAGCGAAGTTCCCTGTGCTTCAGGGCCAAAGCATGATTGCGCTCCGGCGAGGGCGATGCACCTGCCTCTCGCTCCAGAGACTCGATTTCGCGCTCCAGCTGTTGAATCTGCAGCGATTCCTCTTTCTTCTGGGCACCGATCAAGGCCTGGGCCTGTCCCCTCAGGACCGCCTTGTATGCCTCCCACAACGTTAGCTGGGAGGTAACCGACCCCTGATTGTCGGAGAAATAATTCTCGGAGCCCTCCCGAAGCTTATCAGTGATCGAAGTGTCAGTTAACCGCCACGGATCTATTCGCGGGAATGCGGCCCTGTCCACCACCGTCCCCCGAAGGGTAACACCCACCGGAGAGTGGTCCGATATGCCGCGCGCCATAATACTCGGGTCTACAAAATCTCCCAACTGATCCCCCCGCGTGAAAATATAGTCCAACCTCGAAAAGGAGCCATGTCTGGCCGAATAAAAGGTGTAGAGTCTGCGGGCTGGGAACCGAGTTCGCCATATGTCGCATAGGTCCATTGCAGCCGTGAAGCCCTGCAGGCCCGCCTCCCCTCCACTGGCTCGTCTGTCGCCTGACCGGTCTAGTTCGACGTCCATTACCGCGTTGGTGTCGCCCCCCAGGATCAGAGTGCCGTTGGGGAAGTTCGCCAAATGTGTCCCCAGTTTCTTGTAGAGTGTAGCATGCAGGCCGGGCGGGATGTAACAGGAGCACAGGAGCACCGTACGCCCTTCCCATCTCACCGCCACCGCCACGAAGCACCCAGCGTCTTCCATCCAGGAATTTAAGACAGTTATTGGCAAACTCCTACGGACCAGTATCCCCACCCCCTCGAGCCGGACGTGAATCCGGAGTGGGCTACCATCTTATACCCGAATCTATCTAAGGCCCTGCAATTATTACCCCGGAGGTGGGTTTCCTGCAGGAGCACCACATCTGGAGAGTGTCGTTTCAGGTGCTGCAGTACTAGAGTTCTCTTGATCTTGTTGCCCATCCCATTGACATTCCATGTCCATATTTTAATCTTAGCCTGATCCCCCATCCCCACTGTGAATCCACATCCTCAACGGATTTCCACCCTGCCACTGCGCAGTGCCCCCACAGTACCACAGCATTAACATAGATATATTGACATGAGCTAAACTTAAACTTCCCATCAACCCCATCCCACCCCCCAGTCTGTCCCCCCCTCCCTGCCTCCCTGCTAAGTGGGCCCCCAACCCCCACCTTAAAAACTTGCAGAGTGCCTGTCGCCCAAATAATCCCATTTCAACTAACTGAGGGAACGTAAGCCCACAACTCGCAGAAACTGGCACAACTGACTGTCGGATTTCCACCCCTTTAAACAAGAAATTAGCCCCCACCCTCCCCCCTCTCCCAAACCCCAGCGGGCCAACGCCTAGAGCCCCATGGACGAGCAATCCACGTCAGCCAGCGCGGTCACTCACAGTCACGGAGATGTTCAAAATCCTTATGCAGCCTGACTAGTGGCCCCCAGCCCATCAGGGCCCAAGAGACGTGCGCCATTGCCCGCCTCCCCCATGTAGAGCCCTCAATGCGGCTTGTGACCCCATCAGTCCTCCGGTGGCGGACGTTCACGCTCCTGACTCCCTCGGGCTGGTGCTGTAGCCCTCTCAGCCTCACGAGAGTTGTCGTTGGATGTCCGGCGCCGTGCCGCACCCTGGCGGCCCACGGTCCGCCATCCCTCCATCCAGTCGCTCGCCTCCGCCGGAGAATCGAAAAAGTACACCTTTTCCCCATCCAGGATCTTGAGCCGTGCTGGAAAGAGCATCATGTACCGCACACCCTGGTCCCTAAGGGCTCGCTTGACGCCTTCAAGGACCTGCGCTGGCGCTGGACCTGCAGAGTGTAGTCCGGGAAAACCGGATCGTTGCGTTCTCCAGTCTTAGGTCCCCGGTGGTACGTGAGGCCTGCAGGATGGCGTCCCGGTAGTTCAGGAACCGGGCAATGATGGTGCGCGGAGGGGCCCCAGGCTTGGGCCTCCCCCATTGCGCGATGGGCCCTTTCGACAGAGAAAAATTTTGAGAGACGCTTGGGCTTAAGGTGTTGCAGTATCAGATCCTCAACAAAACAATCCATGGACGGCCCTTCCAGTCCCTCCGGCACCCCTACGATGCGGACGTTGTTGCGTCGCGCCCGGCCTTCCTGATCCTCCAGGCGGGCTACGACGTCACCCTGGGCCTTCACCAGCGTGGCGACCTGCTCCTCAAGCTTCTTCGTTCTGCCCTGTAAATTCCCAATGCCACTCTCCGTCTCGGCCACCCTGCCCGACATAGTCCGAAAGTCAGCCCGGAGGTGGTTAACCTCTTCTGCGACCGAGTCCAATTTGGGCTCCATTGTGCCACGCATGTCTTTGATGGCCTGCATTATGTCTCTGAGTGACGGGTCCGATCCTCCGTCCGCGTCGTCACCCTGTTGTCCCCCATCGCGGAGGCCCTCTCCCTTCCCCATAGCCACTGTATATTTGTCGATCTGGTTGGCTTGGTTCGGAAGGGGCGGCTTATGCCGACCCATTGCCGTAGATGAAGCCGTGGCGGGAGGGCTCACACGTCTGGCCCCTTGTCCCTGTCGCAGTCGTCCAACCGCAGGCCGGAGGGACCGTCCAGTCCACCCCCAGTCCTCCGCCACTTCAGCCGTGAGGGACACCAACTCTCACCCCCGCTCAGGTCGCACGCCGACCGGTTTAGCAGGCCGCCCCACCAGCGGTCACGCAGCAGGCTTCCAGGGGCAGGCAGACGAGTTTTCACCCCCAGTGCCTCTCAGGCCACTCAGTACTGGTCCAGGCCTCCCACTACCATGGATGAGCCTCAGAGCGCTCGGGCCCCAGACCCCGGAGTTATTCAGACGCGGCGCTCCGGTGGGAGACAGCAACGCTCAGCAGGCCCAGCTCGCTTCCGCGGGCCCCACCAGTGCGGTCAAGTCCCCCGATCTCGGGCTCACTGCGCCGCCTCCCTGGGCTCCGGGGCTCCGCGCTGTCAGTAGCGCACACCCAACGCAGCTATCCGCCGCGACAACGGTTCCGCTCGTGGCTTCTGCGTGCCTGCGCTGCAAGCTCACCTCCGGGCCCCCAGCCGGCCGAGCGACGCTCCCAGGGCACCTCCGCACCCACCTCTGTGTCGGCCGTCGGTCTCCTCAGGCCGCCTCGCAGCCGCTGTGTGCGCACCACTCCCGGGCTCCGCTGCAGCCCGAGCACCTCTCGCTCTCAGGTCCGGCTCCTGGACGTGTCTCGGGACTGTCCGCTCTAGGCCGAGCGCTCGCACTCCATCGGCGCCATTTTCGCCCGCACGGGCGCTGAGTTCTGCGTTTTCGCCCCACCGGGCTGGAAGCCTCCCTCGTCCCAGCTTCCGCCGCGATTGCACCCGCGAGCGGCTCGCCGCCGGTCAGCTCCGCTGTCCGCGTTCCCCAATGGCCGGATTGTGACGGATTTAGGGGTGGTTTTACCCTATCTGCTGTCGCAGCTCACCTAGTATGCGGCCATTTTCCTCGGCTGCAGGCCACGCCCCCCGTGGCGTCCAGGGTTGATGGCGAGGAGGGTGCTGGCGTTGTAGAGGTGGAGTGTCCAAGAGGAAATCTCCTTGGTGCTGAGCGCGGTCCAGGGGCAGACAGACACAGACGGGCTAGCCTATGGTTTGCCTTTGGCATGGGAAACGTCCAGTAAAACGCAGGAAGTACATCATTAACTACGCAACTCCGACATCGCATTTGAGTACAACACATTGTGAGGTCAGTAATGGTGTAATTTAAATGTTTTTCGTGTGGGTATGGGTTTAGGATGTTGGATCTGAAATTTGGGGTGTGAATTTGGGGCAAATTATGAAATTTGGGGTGTGCATTTGGGGTAAATTATGAAATTTGGGGTGTGCATTTGGGGTAAATAATGAAATTTGGGGTGTGCATTTGGGGTAAATTATGAAATTTGGGGTGTGCATTTGGGTCGATTTTGATTTTTGGGTGTGTATTGGGGCCTCAAAAAGGAATTCCTGGGTTCAAGGTTGGGATTGGGGTGCAAAGGTTAGTTTAGGGTTTCACTCACTGGAGTGGGAATAGTGATGTTTATGACTCCGCTATGCAACACCTACCCTACTGTTGCAATGTGCCTAGTATTAGTATGCATTGTAATGGAATGCAATGTCATGTAATGCATCGTAACTACGTATGTGCCTTTGGCAAATGAGTATTAGTCCCGCTGTGCATGTGCGCACAGCATCCGCCATTGAGAAGTGCTGGGAGGGGCTGGACAGCTGTGAGGTGGTAAATGCTGGAAAGAATACTGGATGGTGCCTGGACGCGGGGATGTGTGTGTGAGTAATAGGGATGCCATAGCAGAAAGTACAAATCCAATGTTGCTAACGTTTTTTGCTTCCCTTTTCATGCCAATATATGAAAATATCAAAAACACCATACCACAATGTTCTCACTTTTGGCTAACTACAGAGTTCATTCTTCTAGGGGAGACGCTGTCTTCATGCACACAAGCTTCACTGTGGCTGCCAACACATTTAAAATGCAATGGTGGTCCAAGTTGCAAGATGGTTAGAGCGCCAAGCTGTGAATCCGGGCCAGCATTGGTCCCACGTAAGGCTTAATATGGTGCCTTTGTGCTAGCAATGTCCTCAAAATAGCTTTGTTTCTAGGGAAATGGGAGCACTAAATGGCAACATGTCATTTTGCCTGAGACTCCCAGAATCTTCGCACCATGCTTGCCATCAGTGACTGCAATCCTCCCTCTGTTGGTTTGGCACAGTCACTGCGTGTTCTTAGAGTAGTGGTCAAGGCCATTGTTCCACAGCTCTGCACCTCCGGGAAAGTGAACCGGCGTCTATGTTAGTAGTGCGTGCCTGGTCCATGGGCGAGGGATGCACTGCATGGAATAATGTACTTAGAGCTTCTTTGCATAAGCTACAATACAGTTTATTCAGCATGAGCCTTGATATCAGGGCACGCTGGGACCCAGGGATCCGGGACAGTGCAAACACAAATGGGGGCTGGCACAGTTTATCCCGCCTTTGCAAGAGCTGAAAAAAACGGAAAAGGCATTTTTTTAAAAACAAATTTAGCATGCACAATTAGGACTTTAAAGACATTAGACTGTCAACAGGCGGGCACAGTGGAGCGGTGCAATTCTTCCGCAGTGAAGGTGTTTCCATTTCATTGTTGATTTACGGCAATATCCACATATGGCTGCATCTGCTGGATAATTGCATATTTGAGGAAAAAATGTTTCTATCTTAAATATATGAATAGTTAGTAACATGTATTTACGTTGTGTTACTTCACAGTTACTCTACCAAAGCAGCAGGGCAGAACTATCCCAAACAAGCGTTTTACTTTTGTTCTTAAGATCTGATATCTTGAATCTTCCAGCGCCGCTTCCTAGCAGGACTTATCTCCGGGAGGAAAGAAGGGACTTTTCTGACGATAATGGGCCGATAGCTAGTTAACGCCCTCTAACGCTGGTTTCCCTATCGCCATCGCACATATGTTATCGGCATTTTTCACCGCCTAACCCTGGTACTATCGCCATGGCGATAGATTTCAGGGTTGGGCGGCGATAACATAACTGCCGATAACTTGCGTTGGTGATAGTTATCGCCAGTCATTGAGAATATCCCCCTGAGAGTGCTATTTGTACTCTCGCACTGTGAGTCAGAGGCACCGCTGATGACGTGGATGAATTGGTAAATGGTGGTATGCATCCAGTAGTTCAGCTCATGTGTAGAAATCCAATGGTCTAACTAGAGGGGTGATCTGTTGCAGAGCGTCCATTCTAAAATATTTCACTGGAATCCATCTTTTCAAACTTTTGAAATCTAGGGATAGTTGGAACCTCCTTGAAACTTCCTGCACCATAACGATTTTCAAACTAATCCCCGATACATTGTCCCTCCATGGAAACAGTATTATGGCCTTATTCTATCAAGTAAATGTAAAAGGCATTTGGCATGTCACTGGCATGCAAAGACTTCTTTGCGTTTATTAAAAACCCTGTTCACTAAATGCTCTAGGTTAGGACTAAACAGCATCTCTCCCATGAAGGAACAGTTTAGTGCAATCGCTATTGCCCCTAATGCAGGCAAGTATAATGGGTCTTCTTAGTTGACAGCCCAGTCCCTTTACACCTGAACACTGCTGCCACCAGCTCGCCAAGCCACTACTATGCACATCCCCTTTTGAATCCCTGCATTGTATTTGTGTAAGTCAAAGCCATAAACCAGTGGTTCTGAACCCGGAGTCTTTGGACCCTTGGGGGTCTGCGACACCTAATCAGGGGGTCCGCGGCTGTTTAAAAGATTAAATGATATTAGCAGATTTATAAACTATGTATACATTAAAAAGATAAATGCAAAATTGAGAATTTTAAAACCTTCTGCAAACGTGAAGGAATTTGAAATTGGAAGTTAACAATTAATTTGGAATTCATAACTTGATTCATGGGAGCAACCCAACTGCAGCATACAGCAGTAGGGACAAATGGTGACCTCAATTAAAGCACTAGTAGGCACCATCAAAAAAGAGAGCATACACTTGGAGCAAAAAAGATAAAGCCATATGCTAGAGCCTATCAAATTACTTTGTCTTTTAGAAATAAATCAAAATTTTGCAACAATCCATCCTTTCCTTTAAAATTTAAATTTAGATTTTTGTATATCTTTTGTCTGCGAATTGAACAAAATACTTTATAATGTATGTGTTCGTTTTATTTGTACATTTTTCTGGAGTTCTGTGTATTGTTTTTAGGGTTCAAATTGTAGAAATTGCTTAGGTTGGGTCCCCAGTGTCCAGTAGACGTTTATTCTGGGTCCCCAGAAGTCAAAAGATTGAGAACCGCTTCCATAAACCTTAGGAGAGGGAGGTGGGTTGACCCAATTTAGCATTATTTTTGAGTGCATAAGTATATTGGAATAATACCTTAGTGCACTGACATTTCATTCCAACAAAATATTGACTACAGAATCATAAAATTAAGAATGAATAAAGGTGGAGAGTAAAAGTAAATTCCCTTACAAAAAGAGACAATATTTATGGAACTAAAAAACTGACAATTAATGCATCCAATATTTTTACAATACCTATCAAGCAAAACATATTTTCATATAGTCACTTTTGTGTGTACTTAACTTTTTTTTTTCATCTGTTGAGAATCAACGAGGCTGACTAGTAAGACACCTCAGTGGGCTAAAATGATTGCTCTAGGAACTCGCATACACAACCCAAAAGAGCTGACACAGCTTTCATTCCGTCGAAGGACATTAAAAGGAGTACCACTGGGCCGGTATAAAGTGATACCTGTCATATGCAGTGCAGTGAAGCTAGCTGACTCTAACAGCAGGCCCTTTCATAAAACACAACAATAAAATTGCCACACATCTGGGCATGAGCATACCACTGGGGAGCATGAGGTCATTTAATCAACCTGTGTATTATCTAGCAACAATCTTGAGGTGAGAGCACAATACCAAAGAATGTCTACGTGACACCAAGGCCTCTCTTATGAGTTAGGACTAGTGATAATGAATGCATCCCAGGGTAAATAGCGCAACAGCTTACCAACCTTTCAGATAACGAGTTAAAAACTGCATGCAAGATTCATATGCTAAATGCCACGTGTCTGTGGTCCATGTGCGCTGTTTACAGCGTGTGTTATCTACCACTTAATGCATGTGGTTAATCCAACCCAATTATAAGAGTCAGAGGTCGTTGAAAACCAGTTGAAAATGCAACCTTAAGATACATCTAATCAAAAGCTGGTGGTAAAAGCTCTTGAAAGTGTAAGGAATAAAAGAAAAGTTAGAAAACATTACAAAAACCTCAAAACAATCCAATTATTCAAAATACAGTACATGCACTGTTTGATTTAAAAATTCAAAACGACACGTACCTAAATAAACAGCCATGCACAAGTGAAACACTCACAGGATGATTGCAGTACCTCACACTTTGTCTCCGCAGTACAGCTAGGCCGCTATATCACAGTATGCCAGACCCATGTACTGCTACAATAAACCATGCAACATGAGGATGGAAACCAGGCCACCCAGTCATGACCTCAAAGGATACAGAATTGCAGGTTGAGAGCTAGATTTGACAGAGGAAGGCTGGAGCCTATAAAATTAGCCAGCTTGAGATCCAGAAGACGTACAGGCTCGATATAGGCACCATGCAAAATATATTTTCGTCTTTAAAACTCACTGGAGCCCAACACAGAGATCCATTGCTATTCCCCTTTCCTGGAAATGCTAGTAGAGCTTGAATCCCTTATCACTTGCTGTCCAAACACACAGGAGGATTGGTGCATGCCATTTCTCAGCCAATCTTTATCAAAATATTCAGGTAAGTACTGAGAATGAGCTACACGCTCATGCAATTCCCCATAGACTCCCACTCAGCCTGTCGTCCAAAGGTCAATTGACTAAATGCATGCATAGCTGGTATCCTGACTTTAAAGAGGAGCCAGTGTGCAACAACTGCAAAATGAAGGACACCATTAATGTACAAATACTGTGTTAGGCGAACTTGTGTATATTGAACTGCTGTTATAGGTGTCCTTTATTAAATCACAATTCCATGATCTTTTGGAAGAGCAACATAGTCATACTCGGGCGAAACATCACCCTCAATGAACATAGTTGCTTGATAAGTAGCAGACAAATCAATCGTTCATCATTAAGATTACAATGCATTATGGGCCAGATGTACAACGCTTTTAGCGTGCGCAAACGGGTCTTAGACCCATTTGTGCATGCTAAAAAGTATGGGCCCATGTACAAACAGTATTTTGTGACTCGCAAATAAATTGCGACTCGCAAAATACTGTTTTGCGACTCGCTATTAGGAAGGGGCGTTCTCTTCCTAATAGCGACCGCAAAGCAATGTACCAATGTTTTGTGACTGCATATGCGGTCCCAAAACACTCGCAAATTACCACCTACTTCAAGTAGGTGGTAATGCATTCGCAAATGGGAAGGGGTCCCCAGGGGACCCCTTCCCCTTTGCAAATGCATGCAATATTATTTTTTAAGGGCAGGCAGTGGTCCCAGGGACCACTGCCTGCCCTTAAGAAATGAAACGAAAACGTTTTATTTTTTTATTTTTTAATGCATCCCGTATTCCTTTAAGGAAAATGGGCTGCATTTAAGAAAAAAAAGCTGCTTTATTTAAAAGCAGTCCCAGACGTGGTGGTCTGCTGAGCCCAGCAGGCCACCATTCCTGGGAGGGCCTTTCATTCCCAATGGGCTCGCAAATTGCGAGAGGCTCATTAATATTCATGAGCCTCACAGTTTGCGACCCCATTGGGAATCGCAAACAGTGTTAAACACACTGTTGTACATGCCAAATAGCGCCTCGCAAATTGCGAGTCGCAAATGCGACGCAATTTGCGAGGCGCTATTTGGCAGGTTGTACATCTGGCCCCAAGACTGTTGTTTGGGTGGGATTTTAATCACGTAATTTTGGTAATTTCACGTTAAGCTTGTTACACGCCTCTACTCCATGCTGTATAATTACGCGCTAGTTGGGTTGAATTATGCCGTGAACATGCCATTTGTGGTACAAATTTACCGCAAAGGCATGCAAACAACAGGAGCAGCTGTTGTTCAGGGTGCGTTTGTTTTTGGTACTTTTTTAGCATCAAAATTGACACAAGGGTGCACTTTATGCTAAAATATAGTGCTAAATGATGAATTTGCATTTCTCAGAATAACACGTAATTTTGCGCAATTTTGATGAAATTCCACATAAATAAACGAAAGGAAATTACACAAATTTTGCACACCTCCAATGTTGCAGTCCAAACTACTCAATGCATATCAGCAGCACTATTAAAGCATTGCCAGCCATTATGACAAAAAATACATGGATCAGTATGAATATGTGTTACAAATTATATCGGTCACTCTTCACAAAGATGATGATTCTCAGCCAAGTCAACTTTTTAACAACCACATGTGCTTCCATTGCAACTCTTATGTCTCTTTCTTTGGATTCCCCTGACCTCAAGACATTCATTCAGGTCTTCCACCTTGGAGAAGTTGAGGATGGTCAAATTGTTTCTTCCCATAGCTTGAAGTAGAGCTTAGGTGGAGAACCATCACCAGTTGCCAGGCTTTCATGCTTGTGCTTCGCGACTCGCTTAAATACCTAGCATTTCAAGGTTTGGAACCTGTTTTTGGCATTCTCACTGTCATGTAGATATGTTGAAATGGCATTGATATGAATCATGCAAATGACCACGCCACACACGGAGCTCTGTAGTGCACGTCTTTTTTCTTCAGAATGCAACGATTAACAAACTGTACGCACTGCATCATGAACTTCATTAACCACACCCAGACACACTCAAATGATTACGTGATTCTTCTATGGAGTACCTCAGGGACCAGAAGGGTCCTGCTAAACATTTTTACAAGTCACTACATCTCCCCCTCTTCAAAATAAAAAGTACAAATATTGCACATATACATCATAGTTTCTCAATGAGTCATCGAGGAGCTTGAGCCAGTTTTTCAGACCTAGTCGTGTGAGGTTGACGAATCGGAGGAGCTGGGCCTTCCTTGGGCACTGGGGATGCAGAGGTAGGCATAGGATTTGGGCTCTCCGGAATTTAAGGTGGACAGGTCTCACTTCTTTCTACTGGAGCCGGTGAACATCGAGGTAGGTGCTTGAAGTGGGACACATTTTTTGCGATGGACTTTTTGGGATGTGGAGCGGTCACTATATGTCCTTTGCTCTTCACAACCCTCAGGGGTTCAGCATCAAATGGAGCGTCTCTGTATTTGCTTAACCAGGACCCGATACCATTCCTTGAAAGCCATGTCCCGAGTACATCAGCGTGTATCAGCAAAGTCTTCATTCTGGACTTGTGCAAGGAATCTGTTGTACGGATCTCATCCGCATCTGTCAACCTATGAGTGGCCCATTGCGACAATTTGTTTCCCATGGCTCTCCAAACATCAAGGTCGCAGGACTTTCACCTGTAGTAGAATGGGAAGTTGATCTGTAGGCACAAAGGGCTGAACATAGAGCCTATTTGCGATCACTTCCTTCTAGCGCAGCGAGCTGAACTACTCTCTTTAGGGTCCCATGAAGCCTGCAACATTGCCTGTGGCCAGACAGAAGTACTTTTCTCATGTTTGACATTCATGTTAGTGAGAAACACTTTAAACACTCGGCTGTTGAACAGTGGGCCATTGTCGGACTTAAGGATTGAGGCGACACCCCATGTTGCAAAAATGTATTTTAATGTCCCAATGGCTTTGTTATGAGTGGTTGACGACAGGTCTTCCACCAGGGGAAATTATGAATACACATCAACAACTACCATTAGATGATGTACAATGTTAAGGGGTCCTAAGAAATCAACTGGAATCCTCTACCACACCTGCTTAGGGAAATCAGACATAACTAATGGTGTTGTGTAGTTCCTATAGAATGTATATAGAATCTGTGCGTTTAGACAACATACACTGCAGGATTGGTGTAAGACTGACCCTTGACACCCCCACTGGGTATGTTGGTCTGTATACCAGCTAGCTCACAGTGCCACTAGAAACTCATCTTACCAAGGAGAGAATAGTTCTTGGCAACTATCAAACATGACAACCCTGATCCCTCAGGACCGTGGAAACAGTGTACTACTTTTCGCTCAGTCACTCATGCTCACTTAGTCTCAGAAGGATACACAGAATAAACGGTATGGACGTTTTTCAATAAGCATTTATTGAACAGTCGTTATTCTAATGTAAAATAGGTGTGCTGAAACAACCACTAGACAGAAACAGATATAAACGATTAGAAGCACTAAGAAAGTAAAAGTATGGTAGATTTCTACCACTTTGCTATAACCATGAATACAGGCAGGTATATGAAATACATGACAATAAAATGCGTACTCCTACGATGCTACCCTAACTAGATGTGCCTAAGTGTACCTAGCATGTATGTAGGTGTTAAGCCAAGAATCTCTCTAGGATAAAGTCAACCCCATTACCAGAAGTGAGAGACTGTGGGACCCCGTCTTGGTCTTGAGATGGACACCCCATAAGGGATGTTAGACCACTGCAAGCTGGAGTATCTGCATGCAGAAATCTCAGCGTCTCGTGTCAGTGTGTCGGCATGGAAGTCCTGATCTCCTCCGACTATCTCAACAAGATGTGATTTTTATATACCCAAAGATATCCCCAGGGGTTCTACCTTGCTGTGCCATTGTCGGACTTAGGATGACGTCAGGAATGAACCTTGTACATAGTTATTATGCAGGAGATGGTAGTCCTGCTGAGTTTCCAAGAATCCTCATGCATAATGTATGAGGCTATTGTTCAGGGAAAACCCCATGTTCTGTAAGCAGTACCGTAAGTAGGTAAAGGGTCAGTCCTAGCGGCCCGTCATGTATGTAATGAGGGGACGAATATAGGTGAAAGGTTGGGATGTTACCCAGGCCTATATTGGGGTACCTATATGGAATATAACAATGACTGCTACGTTGTTTTTGGAGACAAGCAGTTGCACAAATGACAGGCCTTTAATGCTCTTTCAACTCATGACGAGGAAACCACACTTTGTCTCAAAGAGCTGTTTTGGTGGTGACAAAGCCATGATGACCCTCATGGGCTAGTTTAGTGACTTGTTGTCACAGGATCTCTGGAATGACAATTCTAGAACCTCATAATATAATGCTTTCTTGTGTAACAGAGAGTTCCTTGTTCATATTTTTAAACTTTTGGTATTCAAAGTCATCCATAGGAGGTCGAGTGTATTTCTTCCAGGATTGCTGGGCAATAATGTCTTTGAGAATACATAGATCTAGATCTGTATTTGTAGCAGCAAGAATTTACTTCACTGAAAGAGATGCAGGTGTGCTTGACTTTACTATGAAGTTAACATAGGTCTCAGCCACTTTAGACGTGCACAATAGTGTAATCATACTCTTGCAATTACAACCCCCTCCTCTTGATGTGAGGGGGCATCTTGGCTTTCGGATTCCTTAAAATAGTAAGTAAAGCTTGGTGGTCAGAGACAAGGGTGAAGTGTTTTCCATATAGAAACACATGGAAGTGTACACAAGACCACACCACAGCTAGAATTTCTTTCTCATGTTGGGAATAAGCATATTCGGTCTGCAACAGACTCCGGCTTGCATATGTCACTATGTGCCTTTGAGAGTTGTCGAGCCCACTGTGCTGGGCAAGAATCGTACCCAACTGGGCTGGCATCTACTACAATCTCAGTATGAAGTTTTGGATCAACATAGGCTATTTCAGTATCTTTCTCAATTGCATGTTTGATTTTCTTAATGCTTTGGTCACATTCAGATGACCACTTGAACACAGAGTTGTTTTTTGTCAAGTCTCTCAATGGGGAACTGACTGTAGGAAACTCTCTAATATACCTGGACCAGTAACTGGCCATGCCAAGGAAGGATTGCAACATGGTCACATCATGTGGTGGAGTAGTGTACGATAAGGCTTGTACTTTAGCCGGATCTGGTATCATCCCCTTTTCAAAGAAAATATGCCCAAAGAATTTTGAGTTTCGTTTTGTGACACTCACACTTTTCTGCGTTCAAAATGAGAACAGCATCACCCAGCAAGCAGCATACTAGTTTAAGGGTTTTGTCATGTTCTTTTGAAGTGGCCCCAAATACCAGTATAACATCACTATAATTAAAAGCCTGTGTAACAGGCTGTATTATGCAGCGAAAGACATTCTGAAAATTTTCTGCAGCTGACGACACCCCAAAAATGTAGGTACCATGATGCAAAGGAGAAAACTTTTCTGGGTTATGATGTAGTGTCTGGCAGTACCCTTTTCCCTCCCCAAACAGTTTTTCATGACCTTCTCTACCATTTATCACACATTCCTAATGTTCCTTTTTGTAAAAATTGCAATCCGGCCCATTGATTACACTTTATCCGGAGCCAGCCGGAGATTACGGCTCGAGCCGGAGAGAACGGCCCTAGCCGGAGAGTACGGTCCGGGTGCGGAGAGACGCTCCGGGTGCGGAGAGTCCGGTCCGGGTGCGGAAATTCCGGCCCGAGCACGGATGTAAAGTTAGGAGTCGTAAGTGCATTCTGTGAATACAAAAAATCGTAAGTGCCTTCTGTGAATACCAAAAGTAGTAAGTTTAGAATTTGTCTCAGATTAGTTCTGTGAATCGGCCCCATAGTCTTTTATATCTGAACAAGCCAATATGGGTCAAAAAGGTGGTAATGTGCCTGCAGTTTTCCTCTAGTTCCAGTTGATGATACCCCTTGTTCAGAACAAGACGAAAAAAGCCTTTGACCCATTCATCTGTGCAGTCATATCTGCAATGTGCAGACTGGGATGTCGTTCTCTCTCAATTTCCTTCTTAGCTTGGCACATTTCAACACAGATGCGCACAGCACCTCCACTCTCCTTTTTGGGCACTACCACTATGATTGAAACCCATGATGTTGAACCAGTAGAGCGTTCAATGTTATCATGTTTTAGGCAGCGTTTCCAATTCTTTCTCAACAGCTTCCTGCAAGTGAAAAGCAATTCGACGATGTGCTTGAGCAACAGGGCGAATGTCCTCATTGGTGTGAAGCTGCACTTTCACGGTCTTAAGTTTTCCTAGTCAATGAAACAATGATGGGACCTGACTTACTATGTCTGCATGTGCTTTTATGTTATAGTTGATGGAAATCAGATGCATGTCTGCAGCAAAACTGAAACTGAGCAAAAATGCACTTGACGAAGTACTTTTAGGAACATGAATCAGTGTTTGTACCTTTAGTCTTCTTGTGTCACATGGTTGTTTCAAATGATCCTTGACTTTGCAATGGCTGGAGGCAGCCCACACGTTTGTCTTTGAAAGTGTGAGACGGGGCACCGGTGACAGTTAATTGTACTTCCCTTCTGGAATGATGTTTATTTATTTATTTATTTTTGTCCTCATATCACCAGTGTCTGCAAAACCAGGCCTTAGTATACAACCTATTCTGACCTCAGGCCTATTGCATTATAACTCTGGCCCTGCTGATCCAGTCCTACCAGTTTCCTGGTTTCAAGTAGGTGTAATCATAGGACGCCTCCTAAGACATTGCTGTTCCACTCCCTCTTTGTAAATCGTCCCATATCCCACTGCGAGAACCCCCCCCAACACCAGTGCCCATTTTACATATGGTTCTCTCTGCCTGAAGCAATCAAAACCCTTGGGGGGAAGGGGATTCGTCCATCGTTTACAAATCTCTCTTCTGGCTAAGAGCATCAAATAAAACAGGAGGGCCCTTCTGACTGCCGATAGGGACTGACTGAGGTGGTCCTCCAACCCTATCTAAACCAATGTTGAGCTCAGCATTATATTTGTCCCGAAAATTTCATTAACGACTTTCTCAACATCCTGCCAATACACCTGTAGTTCTAGGCACTCAAAAAACATGTAGGCCATCGGCTCGCAACAAGCCACATCTACAGCATTTTGGAATCGGTTCTGGGGTGAACTTAGCTAACTTCTGGGGTGACCAGTACAGCCTGTTGATGGTGAAAAAATGGTTCTGTTTCAGATTGGTGGGTTTGACCACCCTGTAGAGTAATTTTAAAGAGAGTTGCCAGATTGTTTGTGGCTCCGTCATCTGAATAACTTCTTCCCATATCGAGTATGGTGCCTTCAGCTTCCTATCTTCAACTTCTAACAAGGTCCAATACCAGTCGGCAACTTCCTTTTTCCTGGGGGTCTCATCCTGTAGTTTTGAGTTAAATTCCCACATCCCGCTGATCTCCTGTGCATTAGCTGCCACCCAAGAGGACAACTGCAGATACTTGAATCACTTCCCAAGGCAACATTCCCAGCACTGTCAGGAGATCCCCCCATACTTCAATTCCTGCTCTCCTCAATGGGAGACTCAGCCCGTTTTTGAGAAACTCAGGCGTACCTGGTGAGTCCAAAATTGGGGAGAAATCCGAAAAATAACCCATTCCAAGTATCTTTCTTACTCCCAGCCAGAGTAAGTGCTGCCTTTAAAATCTTCAACCTACCTTTTTTGAAAAACTTCCTCGCCCCAAACTTATACAAAAAACCTTTAGAGCCCCACTCCCTTACTATTTCTTCCAGCAAACCTTCCCATATTAGAGACCCTGGTTTACCTAACCAGACTCTACAGTTTTTAAACTGAAAAGCCATACAATATGACTTTAGATCTGGAAGAGCCAATCCGCCTTTCTCAAGCTTACGTCTCAGTTTCTTCCAGGCCAGCCGGGCTCCCTTTGATGCCCAAACAAAACTGACTAGCTTCCCCTGTATCTTATCAATTACAGACTTTGGGAACGTCAGAGGGATGCAGTTAAAAAGGTACGTCAATTTTAATTCAGGTTCTTCCATCTAGCTAGTGATGCATCAACCTCCTTTCCTATCGTCCCCAAATTGTACTGAGGTATTTCCTCGAATGGTTTTATTACCCTTATTCCTAGATACCTAAGCTCATTCTGTACTTCCCCCCTCCAGTTTTGGACATTCCACACATTACCCCGGACTTCGGGTTATTTACCCAATACCCAGATATTGCCCCAAATTCTTTCACCAGAACTTCTACCCTGGGAATAGTTAAAACTGGGTCCGAAGTATAAATTGCGGGTCATCCGCATACAATGCAATTTTATTTTTGTAAGCGCCTGAACCAAAGGGGGTAACCTGGGCACCTTGCCGCAATAACTGAGCAAATGGTTCGATATAAATATCGAACAACGATGGGGAAATGAGACAACCCTGCCGTGTGCCCCTGGTAATCGGAAAACGTCTTGTAAGGAAACCATTGACAAGAATCCTAGCTGTTTATTGTTCATACAAAGATTTTAACATTGTGATAAAACAGGGGCCAAAACCAATTATTGTCAAAACTTCCCACAGGTAAGCCCAGCAAACACGATCAAAAGCCTTGGCTGCATCCAGTGTGACCTCAGCCAAGGGGATCGAACGAGCTGTAGCAAGGTCTCAACTGCCAATTAATTGCTGAGTAAGTTCATGATTATGCCTCCCCAGTACAAATCCCTTCTGATCAGGGTGTGATAAGCTGAGGTGCCAGTTTGGCCAATCTCCCTGCCAAAATACTGACAAAGATCTTATAATCAGCATTAAGCAGGGATATCGGGCGTTACGAATCCGCCTTCCTAGTGTCTTTAGCTGGTTTTAGAATCAGGACTATAGTGGCCTCCTTCCCTGACCCAGGTACCCGCATCCTCCCTTTATAACCAAATTATACAAGATATCCCAAACTGGGACTATTTCCTCTATTAGAGGTTAATAAACCTCCGAAGAGATAGCATCCAGACCAGCAGCCTTCCCATTCTTAGCTCTAGTCATAGCCCTTCTGATCTCCTCCTGAGTAATCGGAGCCTCCATGCACCCCTTTCCTTCTCTGGTCAGTAGAGGAAGGCTGAGATCCCCCAACTATTCTTTAAGTCTTTGGGGTCCTGGGACGGTATCTTCCCTATATAATGTGGCAAAAAGAGAAACCAGATGATTTTGCATATCTTCCAAGTTGTCTAACATATCGCTCTGAGTGCCGACCAATTCCTTAATCGTATTCCTTGATCTCTCTACCCTGGCCTTCCAATCCAGTAATGCCCCTGCCTTCTCCCCATACTTGAACTGTCTCATACTTCCAGCCTGCCACCTTGCCTTACACTTGGAGTCCAGTTTGATTTTATAGTTTAATTGGGCCTCTTCCAGTCGTTTTGACTGCAACTCCGTATCTTTCCCACTGCTTGATGCTTGTAAAGGGGCCTCAAGAATACCAACAACTTTTTCCATTCCTACCAATTCAGCCCTCTCTCCTCTTCCCTTAGAACAACCGAGAATTTTTAATACCCCCCGATGTATGCTTTAAAAGCATCCCATTCTACTCCTGGGGAAGCTGTACCAGTATTAATCAAAAAATACTCAGACTAGGCCTTTTTTAAGGCAATCACCACCTCCTCATCTAAGAGGAGAGCACGTTTTAACGTCCGTCTTATATTGGGCTTCATTCCTGGAACCTGTAATGTCATGGTAACCACTGAGTGGTCCGAAATATGTGCTGTGTGATGTATGATCTCTTTTATATTTGCCGCTAGGCCCCTTTCCACCAAAAAATAATCTAATCTGGAATAATGTCCATATTTTTTACTGTGGAAGGTATACCCTCTCGTCTGTCCTCTAATATGTCTCCATACATCTACTAACCCTAGGTCTTTCATCATATTTTTAAGAGCTTGACGTGCTTTGAGTGCCGGAGCAGCATTCCTCCGAGTTGAACAATCCAAAATAGGATCCAGCAAGATATTGAAGTCCCCACCCAGAATTAACGGAACCATAGCCTCCACTAGGTTTAACTCCAAATCTACTATAAACTGTGGATCATCCTCATTTGGACCATAAAACCCAACACAAATGAAATCAAAGTCTGCACATTTCATTCTAGCTAAAACCCATTTCCCGGACTATCCATTCTAGAATACTTAACCTCCACTCCAGAACCCCTTCTTATGAGGATCGCTACCCCCTTACAGCATTGCTCTTGATCAGAAACTAAAAAACTCTGGACCCATCCATACCTACGGAATAGTTCCTTACTCTCACTTGCCACCAAATGTGTCTCCTGCAAGACCATAATATGAGCATGGCTCTCTTCCAAGTACCTCAGCACCACCCTCTGCCTGGCATGAGACCTCAGACCATTCACATTCCAAGTAAGGATATCTATATCTTTACCAGGTTTAGCCATCATCCCCCTTCTCTAGTTTCCACCCCCTGTTTCAACTTCAATTTAGATAAACATTCCTGGTTATCTGATACTGAGGACTTTTTTAATTTTTTTTACCCCTCTGCTCCCCACTCGTGCACAATCACCGCCTCCACCACCCATCCCCTCCCCACTAACCCCTCCCTGGGGATCCCTCCCTATCTTAGTAGGCATAATTATGCCTTATGGGCGGCCTATTGGGGGAATATTAAATATGCAAGAAACAAAAATTAACAGATTTGCCGCGCTTCAGCGCATCTCAGTTCCCTTATCTAATCTCCTGACTCAAGAGTTCTATAATAATCTGCTTATTATTTAGTGGTTTCTTTCTTCTTTTTTATGAAATCTATTAATGCATCGGCATCCTCGACAGTGCGGTGGTTATCCATTTGATTATCCCACATTATGCGAAGCGTCGCAGGGAATTTTAATTGCACCTTGGCCCCCAGCTTCGGCAGATCCTCCATCCTGTTACCCAACTCACATTGCCTCTGTTCTGTGGCTTTGGAAATATCCGATCCTATTGTAACAGAGAACCCCTTGACTGGATATGGGCCATCTCTTAAGGCCCCACTGAGAATTGCCTCCTTAACAGTATACAAGAGGAAATTCACCAGGATCTTCCTCGGTTTGGTCCTTTGGGGATTTGCTCCGAAAAGGCTCCTTGTGCGCTCTTTGAATCTCTTGTTCAAGATTAATGTCCTTATTATCCTTAAGGACGGTATTTCTGAGTATACTGATTATAAAGGCCTTCATATCCATACCTTCCTCTGCCTCTGGAATATTTAAGAATCTTAAGTTATTCCTTCGGGAATGATTCTCCAATCTCTCGAAGTTGTCCCTTAACGCTTGGTTTTGTTTAACCAGCTTAGAAATCTCACTGACATTTTTGTCACATCTTTTTTAATCGATCCAACTTCATCTTCCAAGGCCTTGGTACGGGAAGCGACCTCATCCAATTTCTGTGCTAACTCGGAGCACGAAGCTTGTATACCAACCTGGTTGGCCTCCAAAACTTCAAAGCGAATTTAATTTCATTCTCTAGTCCCAGTAGAATACTCGCCAGTGAATCTTCTGCGTTTCCCTTGTAGCCCCCCCACTTTCACCATTTTTGTTGCACCTTATATGAAAACCCTCTGCCTCCTACTGTGGTTCAGCTACTGCGAAAGCTTCAAACCTGTTACTAATGAGGACTATAACTGTGTTCATTCGAACTCTTCCAGGACTGATTTCATCCTCATTCCTCAATAATTGAGGAGAAACTCCGGTCGTACTGCTCTCTATAGCACTCACAGCCACACTGGATACCTCCATTCTGGGACTCTTAGCAGAGATTACTTCCTCGGACTTTCCCCTCTCTGCAGGCTAGGTAAAACACGAAAAAACGATTTAAGGGAAGGTGTTATTTTGATTGACTGGGTTATTGGCTTTTTACCTCTTTCCCCTGTGTTTTTTAATGGGGATTTACCGGTTTTCCTGTTTTGCAAAGCACCAGTCGCCCCCCTAGACTCCCACATGGCGACCCCGCTTTCCTTTGCTTGCGTCCTTTACTTCCTGTACAATACTCAAAGAAGTCACAGAGGGAGAGACAGGTACCTGTCCCACCTTACTGCCCCCAATATTTCTTGTTCGCAATGTATATCTTGAGGGCCTATCCCCGGCCCTACCATCCACTGAGGCACCTTTCTCCATAAGCAGGAACTGCAAACTCCTTACCCGCTTTTTCCCATTATCGTTTCTCCACTCTCCCCACTCTCCCCACCTCAGGTCCCCTAATGAGGAAGACCAGTTGCTGCTCTCTGCCTCCAGGATCCGTGAGGAGCTTCATCCTGCAGCCTGACTTGTGCTGCCTCTGTCACCGGATCTTACACCAGCCCTGCAGTGCCGCAGTTCCCTGGCCAGCCTCTCTCCACCGCGACCCAGGGACCTCACAGCTCGGTACCTCGGAGCCAGCCCGCTCCGCGTCCCGAGATTTGGCCGAGCCAAGAGGAGAATTCATCCTGGATAATCAGCCTCGATTCTCCGGTAGGTTAAATCATTGGGAGCATAACCACCCGCGGCTCCATTTCCCCCACCAGCACCCGTGGCTGCATAAGCACGCAGCCACCATGTTCCCCCGGTTCAGTTCTTGGAGGCATGATGTTTATCGATGCACCACTATCGATGATAAAAGTTATGGAACAACCATTCCCCTATAGTGTGATTTTGGGGCAACATATAAAAGAATGTGGTTGTTTCACTTGGCAATCTCGCTTGGACCATCATACATCATACAGCCATCTTCTTCACTGTCGCTTGACAATGATGTTGAAGAACCTTTGGAAGATGAATTTAATGATGATTGACTTGTTTTGTTTTCTTTCTACTTGTCTAGGGTCTTTATCCCTGTCGCACCTCTCATACGCAGATGATGTGGTACTAGTGAGCCTAATGCAGGTCGGCCTCCAGAGGGCACTTACAGAAATGCAGGTCTTTGTAACAATTAATAAACTGGAAATCAATACAAGCAAGTAAAAAAAAACATGTTGATCCTAAACAGAATGAGCCGTAAACTCAAGATCTGGTTGAATGGGAAGATGCTGGTGGAAGTTTCAACTACAAAAATCTAGGAATCTATCTAGATAACAGATTAAGAAAACAAGGTCAGATGAATTACATGGAAAAAAGGGCCGGCGCGTTAACATTCACCTTTAGCATCCTAGCAAAACAATTAGAATACCCGTGTTTTAAACCGCTACTAGCAGTGATGGCTGCAAGGCTCCTGCCAATACTATCCTATGGTAGTATCACTCAACATGAGAAGGACTCTTCACTTTTTAACAGATCAATCAATCAATCAATCAATCATGTCACTTATAAAGCGCACTACATACCCGCGAGGGTCTGAAGGCGCTGGGGGAAGAGGGGGGTGGTGCTGCTACTGATCGAAGAGCCAGGTCTTGAGGAGTCTTCTGAAGGCCAGTAGGTCTTGGGTCTGTCGGAGGTTGGTGGGGAGGGTGTTCCAGGTCTTGGCGGCGAGGTGGGAGAAGGATCTGCCGCCGGCGGTCGTTCTCCGGATGCGGGGGACTGTGGCGAGGGCGAGGCTGGTCGAGCGGAGCTGGCGGGTGGGGGTGTAGAAGCTGAGTCGTCTGTTGAGGTAGGCTGGTCCGGAGTTGTGGAGTGCTTTGTGTGCGTGGGTGAGGAGCTTGAAGGTTATCCTCTTGTTGACAGGGAGCCAGTGCAGGTTTCTCAGGTGGGGTGTGATGTGGCTGCGTCGGGGGATGTCGAGGATAAGACGTGCAGAGGCGTTCTGGATGTGTTGCAGCCGTCTCAGGAGCTTAGCCGTCGTTCCTGCGTAGAGGGCGTTTCCGTAGTCCAGCCTGCTGGTGACGAGGGCCTGGGTGACTGTTTTTCTTGTTTCGGTGGGGATCCACTTGAAGATCCTGCGGAGCATTCGGAGGATGTTGAAGCAGGCTGAGGAAACGGCGTTGACCTGCTTAGTCATGGAGAGGGTGGGGTCGAGGATGACCCCTAGGTTGCGTGCGTGGTCGGTGGGTGGCGGGGCTGTTCCCAGTGATGTTGGCCACCAGGAGTCGTCCCAGGCTGAAGGGTTGGAACCAAGGATGAGGACCTCAGATTACTAATTACCATCCACAAACGAATCTTCCTGTTGCCAAAAGAGCATCACCAGCACAAGTGCGGCTGGAATTCGGCTTAATCAACAAATCATTAGGAAGGATGTACTCAACCGTAAAAAGCTGGTACAAAATAAAACTTAATTGAGAACACTCACAAATCAGTGATGCACTTTGGAAAGAAGTTGAAAAAGATAAAAAAATCCTCATACAACAAATATCTACACAAAGCCCTCCAAAACACCAAGACAAAAACCTGTGGGAGAAAAACCTGTCTTTCTCAGCATTCAGTAGAATCACTAACAAAATGGCATGACTTCAATCGCTGGTAGAAGACAAAAATACATTAAGCAGACGTACACATGCATGGATGGTAATCAACACCTATTACTCGTTAAAACAAGCACCCTACCTAAGCCTCACATTCTCCGCTTTTTTAAAGAAACGACTAATGGCACTTCGGTTTGGTGAGCTACCGACATTAGCGTACCTACCTAGTTGGAAATAAATTGGATGTGGATAAACAAAAGAGGACTTTATTCACCTGATTTGCAACTGCGCATATTTTTATACAGCATGAGTCACCTTACTGCGGCCGGACTTCAAAAAGAGAAAAATCAGGACAGGCAGGGCCACCATCATTCAGTCCCTCAACCCATTGGACCCCCAACTGAACCTTAAGCTGCTAAAGTTTTTAAAGTATCATGAACCAGCCTTAAAAATTGACATTATAAACGAATCTTTTGTACAATACTGAATAGTATTTTGAAACTTTTAAAATCGCATAATAATTATATTGTGGAGGTTATATGTACCCATGGTTTTATCTAATATATTTGAATGTTTACACGTAACATTGTTACGGTTTTAATTAACCAAACAATTGGTGTCACCGCTGGGTCTTGTGAGCGTGGCTAGAGGATTTCTGGAACTTTCTGTCATCCATTTTCTCTCCTCGATTAATAAAATGGTTAATCGTTAATAAAATGGTTTTCATTCCCACAACCCTTGCATGTTTGTCCAATTGCGGGACATTTACCTTTGTGAGGAAAAGAAAATCTTCATCGGAAACACGATTTCTTTTTCCTCGGAGAAATCACTTTATGGCCCTTGGCCTTCTGTCTCTGCTTACTTTTCATGTTCAATACTGATTCCCTCTGGGCTACTGCAGCTTCCATATAGGCAGCCATGAGCACTCTCTCCAGACTGAGGGGCCGATTCCGATTCGGGCCGGAAAACGTACCGACCGACTCGGAGCCGGAATTAATTCCGACCGACACGTACCGGTGCAGCCCGACCCGCAAAGTACGATGAAAAGCGTGCAAAATCCGGCCGACTCGTACGGAACACAAGCCAAACGACCGAACCGCGCGGAAAACAGCTATCCGGCCGGAAAAGCACGCGAATCGAACCGACCGACACGCACCAGGAAGAATCCCGAACGAAACGTACCCGCGAACTCCGACCCGCCAAGTACGATGCAACGCGTGGAAAACACGACCGAGTCGCACGGAGCTCAAGCCGTACGACCGACACGCATACAAAACAGCGAGCCGAAGCAACCCAATACACCGCGACCGACGCGTACGCAGCACAGGAAACAGCACAAACACAGCGTGAACGACTCGGAGAAGCTCGCACGAGACAACTGCAGGGTCCGACTCGGTCAGAAGAACGTCTCCTACCTGCACAAAAAGTACAAAGGGAAAAACACAAAAAAAAGGCCAAACAAGCAATTACAAAGCCAATAAATACTGGGGGGAGGACAGGGAACAAAGACACACCCACAACTCCACCCATATAAAGGACACAAATCCCTACCATGATCCTTTGCAAATTCAAATGACCTGCCAGCACAGAACACCAACAGACAGCAACCACACACACACTCACAGCTCATCCATCACACAAGCCACACACCATCAGCACCTCAACAAATAGCACCCTCACATACACCCAGCAAAACACACACTCACACACCCTCACTTGCACACCAACACACACATCACTCACCACCACCACCCATCACCATGCCCCCCAAGAAGAATCCAAAGTTCCTAGATAGTGAATTGGAAGTCCTGGTAGATGAGATCCTCAGGGTAGAGCCACAGCTGTTTGGTACACTGGTCCAACAGACCCCCATGTCGCAGAAAACCAAGATGTGGGCGAGGATCGTTGACAGGGTGAACGCACAATCACCATGTTTGCGCACAAAGGAAGACATCCAGAACAGGTGGTATGATGTGCGCAGGAGGGTCAGGGACCTACTGAAGAAGGATTACATCTTGAGCCAACACACCGGCAGTGGCCCTCCTGCCAAACCACTATACCTCAGGCCCTGGGAGGAGAAGGTGCGGGCCATCCTACCACCAGTGAGCGTCTATGGACTAGAAGACATCCCAGAGCCTGGTGAGTACACAACCAATATACCCAATATCGTGTGACAATACACACACATCACTGTCAAGGGGATAGTCAAACCATGCACCCTTAGCAAATCCACAGCAACAAAACCAGAATCATCCCAAGATGTGTATGTCAGTCAGATAAACACAATACATGCCATCTCATAGTGATATGTAACTGTGTCATGACATGTACAAACCCTACAACAAATAAAGCTAGGCAGTGGCACAAATCTAACCAACAAACACTGTCAGATATGTAGCCACCACTACAACACCACCACACAGGGAATCCCACAGAAAGGAAGGAATTCTGTGTATGCTGGTCAAGTCAGTGTAGCCAATAGCATCATGGGAGTCGTAGTCACAGATATTGCCCACCATCACAATACGCCCATCAACACCACTCTGAACCATGCTCACATCACAGGGAGTGGAAAACAACTGACAAGATGGCTGACACTGGCTACTGCTGTGGGGAGCACAAGGCCCTGCTGGGAACTGTGCACCAACCAACAGCAGGACACCACTGTCTGACATCCTGAAAGACAACTTGCACTCCCTGCAATGGAAGCACGTTCCGTGGTGGGATATCTGGCTGGGTGGGAAGGAGGACTGACAGCTATGACCATAGTTACCAGCAGCTCTTCCCACACACACCCCTAACCCAAACTACACACAACTCACCTGGGAAAATGCATTGCCTCACACTAAAAATATTTATCCCACAAAGAACCACCACCCTGGGTCATGCTGTGGGAAGCACAGTGACACACATGGGACTTGTAGCCAAACAAACGCCAGGACAACACTGTCAGCCATCCATTCAGCACAGGCACACTACCCCACAGGGAAGCAGAGTCAGAAGGAAGGAAGTATGGGCAAGCTGGGAAGGGGGTGGAGGCAATAGCATGATGGGAGTGGTAGTCACGGCTCAACATCCCCCCCACATGGCCCAGCAAGCTCACACTGAAGCATGCACACCTCACAGAGAGTGGAAAGCCCCATCAAAGATGTCTGACACTGGTGCTCTGTTGTGGGGAGCACAAGGCCATGCTGGGAACTGGCCACCAACCAACAGCAGGACACCACTGTCAGCCATCTTGCCATTGCTGTCACACCCACACACAGTGAAGTACACTCAAAAGGAAGGAAGTATGGGCATGCTGGGAAGGGGGTGGAGGCAATAGCATGATGGGAGTGGTAGTCACAGCTCAACATCCCCCCCCACATGGCCCAGCAAGCTCACACTGAAGCATGCACACCTCACAGAGAGTGGAAAGCCCCATCAAAGATGTCTGACACTGCTGCTCTGTTGTGGGGAGCACAAGGCCATGCTGGGAACTGGCCACCAACCAACAGCAGGACACCACTGTCAGCCATCTTGCCATTGCTGTCACACCCACACACAGTGAAGTACACTCAAAAGGAAGGAAGTATGGGCATGCTGGGAAGGGGGTGGAGGCAATAGCATGATGGGAGTGGTAGTCACAGCTCAACATCCCCCCCCCACATGGCCCAGCAAGCTCACACTGAAGCATGCACACCTCACAGAGAGTGGAAAGCCCCATCAAAGATGTCTGACACTGCTGCTCTGTTGTGGGGAGCACAAGGCCATGCTGGGAACTGGCCACCAACCAACAGCAGGACACCACTGTCAGCCATCTTGCCATTGCTGTCACACCCACACACAGTGAAGTACACTCAAAAGGAAGGAAGTATGGGCATGCTGGGAAGGGGGTGGAGGCAATAGCATGATGGGAGTGGTAGTCACAGCTCAACATCCCCCCCACATGGCCCAGCAAGCTCACACTGAAGCATGCACACCTCACAGAGAGTGGAAAGCCCCATCAAAGATGTCTGACACTGCTGCTCTGTTGTGGGGAGCACAAGGCCCTGATGGGAACTGGCCACCAACCAACAGCAGGACACCACTGACTGACATCCTGAGAGTCAACCTGCACCCACTGCAAGGGTGGCATGCTTCATGGTGGGATAACTGGGCTGGAGGGAGAAGGATGTCCGGATGTCAACCAAATACCACCAATGCTGGCTATGCACACACCTCAACATTCACATTGAAATGCTTCATGTTGTCAGGACAATGCGCTACACCAATATCAACAGCTGACTGTGACAACTTAGGACAATGCAATGTACAGGCCCGCATCCAGAGGTACAGTCACAACTGTCAGGTGTTTGAACCATTGATGCCTGTAGAAACATTACATACATTGTGTGTCTCTTCCAAATACAGGTGATGATGGGGACACAGCAGCAGACGCTGAGGAGTCCCTGTCCCAGGCTCCGGGGGACACTGAGCTCACTGGTGTGGAACAGCCTCTGCCCACCTCGGATGACGAAGACCTACCTGGCACCTCCGCAGTGAGTCATCATGCAGCACCAGCAGGACCACCAGCTGCACCCCCTGCACCCACCCCTCCAACAACTGCCAACACACAGACCACCCCTGCCGACACGGACAGACCAAGGACCACCACCACCAACAGCACACGGACCCCGGCCCAACGTGGAGCTACGGACACCAACACCAGCAACAACCCCCAAGGGGGCCCAGGGTCACCTGTGCGTGCCAACGCAGGTCCTTCACGTGTCGCCAGGGGTGGTGGGAGGGGTGGTAGACATAGGTCGCTGCTTGCAGAGGGGTCTGGACTGCATGATGACCCACAACTGGTACGCATAGCTGATGCGTACCAGACTAGCACCGGAGAGTTCAGCCAGGTAGTGGGGATCCTCAGGGACATTCAACAGCAGCAGGCTGCCCATCATGCCCGCTTGGACTTACACATGTCCCGCATGGAGTCCAAGTGGGACACATTGCAAGAACAGACGGCGGTGCATAGGGACATATTACAATGCCTCCGCCAGATGTGCACCAACATGTCAACACCTCCCTGTGTGCCCACAACATCTGGTGCTGCAACAACTGCAACTGCCACAGGGAGGGAGGATGACTCTGGCGGAGAGTCCCCTGCACCGCAGCAGCCTGCACTTGAGGGTCCCCCCCAAAGAAGAGGGGTCGTCCGAGGAAGGACAACTGAGAGGCTGATGGCCATGCACAACCCCCAGGAAGCCAACACCTGTTCCGGAAAATCACCTTTGTGCGCAAACTCTTCACCCTGTCGAATGCAACACAACTCTCCCACATGACATGGGGAGCTCAAGTTGGACCAATGTATCAGATGACTGTGGACTTTACTCAGGACATTTCTGCTATCAGGACTTCCAAATCATCTAGGAACTTTGGATTACAATCACAATGTACAGCACCCACCATCCTGTGCACTATACTCACACATGTATGTCAATAAACTCACTAATACACCATACTTGCCTCTGTTGTGATTACAACGTTGTTTCTGAAGTGGAGATGATGATCTGTGAAATGACACTGTGCATGCTAACTGCTACAGCAAGTACAACACCGGCATGTGAGTCATGGCGACGTGACACATATGAGGGAGACACACCACCAGGGCTACACAACACATACACACCAGGGCCATCTGACTCATCGCCTACACTGATGTTGCCAGGAAATACGGTGCAATGCACAGACACAACACCTATTCACAGTCTGTGTTAACTAGCCCACTGGTGCAGGAAGCAAATGTCAGTCAGATGTGTGACCACAGACAACGCACATCACAAAGTGAAGCACAGGTTTATTACACATTTGCAACATGTTGTAACCACTACAGATGCAAGGTAATCCCACCTGGCAGTGGGCACACAGTCAACAAGTGTAGAAGAAAGGAAGTCCATGGGTGTGGCGCACATCACCTGTAGGGAAACGACAGCTACCACCCTGGAAGTTGATTCACGGTGTCGGGGGATCACAGTTGACCAAACAACTCTGAAAGTACCCTGTGAAGGACAGAAATGACACACAGTCAAAAGCACTGAAGAACAGGACAGAACTGCAATACTCATGCCCAATACATGTCACAAGATACCCACCCAGGACCAAGTTAGCATGTCAACACTGTTGTGGAGTACAGACTACCTGTAAGGACACATTGCTGCACGCATCCAGTCAAGTAGCACATGGACACACTCAAACAGCACCAGAGCACCACCAACACATATCATGCAAACTCACATCATTGACATAACATCCCTGGATACTCACATTCAGCTGAAGAAGTTGGTGATGAGCTGTGTGCGGACATCACCCTCATCATCATCATCACCACTGGCATCGTGGTCCAGCCCAGGATCCTCCACAGGTGGCGGATGTTGGTCATCGTCATCCAGGATGAGAGGCAACTCCTTCCGCACTGCCAGGTTGTGTAGCATGCAGCAGACGATGACAATCTTGCACACCTTTGCTGGGGCATATGGGAGGGCCCCTCCTGTCTTATCTAGGCAGCGGAAGCGGCTCTTCAGGAGACCAAATGTCCGCTCAATCACTCTCCTGGTCCGACCATGTGCCTCATTGTAGCGCATCTGGGCTGGTGTCACAGGGTTCCTGAGGGGCGTCAGCAACCACGGCATGTTGGGGTATCCGGAGTCACCTACATACAGACAATTGCACATTAGCTGAGTTGGAAAAGAGGGTGGAACACTACATTGCAGAACACACACGATGGTACAAAGTCAGTACACACCAACAAGCCAGGCACGCTGGTTCCGCATCTGTGACATCATCCTCGGGATGCGACTACTCCTCATCACGTAGGCATCGTGTGCAGAACCGGGGAAACGGGCACAGACGTGTGTGATGCTCATATCTGCAAGACATACCACCAGTGCATTGACCGAATGGTAGTGTTTGCGGTTCCTGTATGCCTGCTCTTGGGCCTGTGGTGGTACCAAAGCCACATGTGTCCCATCAATGGAGCCAATGACATGCGGCATCCTCCCCAGGGCATAGAAGTCACTCTTCACGTCAGTGAGTTGTTGAAGTCTAGGGAAATAGATGTACTGGTTCAGGTACCTCAACATAGCCTCCAAAACGTCGCGGAGCACACGGCTGAACATGGTCTGTGACATCCCACCAGCAGACGCCACAGTGTGTTGAAAGGTACCGGTGGCAAAGAAGTGTAGGGCTGCCATCACCTTCACCTTGGGGGTCAGCGCTGTAGGGTATGTCCGGCCAGGTTGCAAATGTGGGGCCAACCGCACCGTCAATTCCTCAATCAGTGGCCTGGTGAAGCGGTACCGTCGGATGCAGTCCCGTTCAACCACCATTGCAAGGTCAGGGAATGGCCGATGGACAGCTGGTGCCCTGCAGTGCATAGGTGAGGAAAGAAAGATTGTCAGTCACCCCACATATGTGGCATAGACCAGACTCAATATCACATGATACATCATTACGAGACACAAGTACATGATGCGTGTGCCGTTCCGTAAGGACATGTATGGCACCTACATGGCTAACATCTAACATCACAGTTCAACATGTGTCCTCAACAAGTCCCAGGTTGTGCTATGGGATATCATTAGGCTGTGTCACAGTACCCATGTACTGCTGTCACGTTCCAAACACACACCACAGTGACATGTGAGGACAGATGTGCCCCAGGCATCACAGCTCATCGACAGGTAGATTCCCAGGGACCCTGTATTGACACATGGACACTGGCATGACATGGTGCATCATGAATACACCACAGCTAAACAACCATGACCCCCACAGGTAGTGGTCCCTGTTGCCTCGGCAGGACAGACATGGACGTCTGTGACACACACACGCACAACATCAAAGTCCATGCACAAACAACGTGGATGTGGAGACTGTCTCCCATTGTGCACATGGAATCAGAGACATTGTAAACACGACATGCACACAGACTGTGGAGGACCATCACAATTGTGGCAATGGGTCACCCTGGGACATACATACCGTCCCACATGGGACTCAGGGGGTATGTGACATGACATACACATACACAACCGTGAAATGTGACCATGCCACATGCCCTGAAATGAACAGTTGCACACCACAGTGTTCATGTGCACAACACACCAAGGATTCTGTCCCCATGAACACGTGCACAGCCTGGGAGTGGCTGCCCCCAAGTGCCACCCAAAAAACAACATGTTGACCCCCATACACGGAACATGTAATGCAGCCTTACATGCCTTAGGATACAGTGTGGACAGGCTGTGGTGTTGTAGGTGTGCCCCTCACTCCCTGGGAAGTATATGTGGCTGGCATATGTTCACCTGTGACAGGCATGGTGACATATGCCAGTGACTTGTACAGGGACGCGTTGTACAGCAATGGACCGATCGGTGCGCACACATTGGCCATTGCATACGATGTGAGCGGGTACGCGTTGAACTGCAATTGACCGATCGGTGTGCCCGGCCGGCCCATTGCATTCAATGTGAGCGGGTACGCGTTGTATCGCGGGTACGCGTTGAACTGCAATGGACCGATCGGTGTGCCCGGCCGGCCCATTGCATTCAATGTGAGCGGGTACGCGTTGTATCCCGGGTACGCGTTGTAGAGCAATGGACCGATCGGTGTGCCCGGCCGGCCCATTGCATTCAATGTGAGCGGGTACGCGTTGTATCGCGGGTACGCGTTGTAGACTGCAATGGACCGATCGGTGTGCCCGGCCGGCCCATTGCATTCAATGTGAGCGGGTACGCGTTGTATCCCGGGTACGCGTTGAACTGCAATGGACCGATCGGTGTGCCCGGCCGGCCCATTGCATTCAATGTGAGCGGGTACGCGTTGTATCGCGGGTACGCGTTGAACTGCAATGGACCGATCGGTGTGCCCGGCCGGCCCATTGCATTCAATGTGAGCGGGTACGCGTTGTATCGCGGGTACGCGTTGAACTGCAATGGACCGATCGGTGTGCCCGGCCGGCCCATTGCATTCAATGTGAGCGGGTACGCGTTGTATCCCGGGTACGCGTTGTACAGCAATGGACCGATCGGTGCGCACACATTGGCTGGGGCCTGGCATGGCAACGGACGCGTTTTCGAAGCTCCAACGAGTCTGATGCAGTGAATTCAGTTGGCCAGCCACAACAATGTTGCAAAATCATGGGTGTCATGAAGTTGAAGATTTGAAGGATGCTGTGGGCGTGTATTAGTGCTGCTATACCATGGATTGGTCAGATTTAGAAGATGCAAACGACTTGGACCTATCACTTTGGACACATGGGACAGTATCTGCCTCTGCAGCACACATATAATGCTGGCTGTTCCCCTGAGAGCTCACTTGCCTGCACTACATGCTCCAGGACGACATCTGCCACCAACACTGCTGCTGTTTATGCATCCTCTGGCTCCTGCAATGGCACGTACTGTGGAGAGAGCCCCAGCCTTCAGCCTTGAGGAGAACCAGGCCCTGCTGGACAGCCTCCTTCCACAGTACAGCAAGCTGTATGGGAAACCAGGGGAGCAGGTGAGTGTGCTGTCCACTGCATCACTAATTGTGCATGTTGTCTGACTAGCAGGACTTTCACTGTGCACACCACTGGCTAGCATGCCCACTGAGTAGTTGTCACACCCCAAAGTGTGTAGTTACATGCACTGAACTGGTACAGTGCAGTAACAGTGCATTCCAACTAGGTTTACTTCCCATGCAATGATACCATGTAGTGACTGCTGGCAAACTGTTCATAGCCATTGTTGCACTGCCTGTGTACATCATATGCCCCTGTAATTGAGACATGTATATCCAACTGTGTGATGCACGTATATGTTGCATGTGTAGTAATGGCCTTTTCACTTTGTCATCCTCACAGGTTGATGCCCACCAGAAGCAGGACATCTGGCTGACCATCGCCCGGAAAGTAAGATCCGTGGGGGTCTACAGGCGCAGGATCCGCAACTGCCAAAAGAGGTGGCAGGACCTTCGTGGCTGGACCCGGAGGATCGCAAGGGTCCAGCTGAAGCTGTCGCCTCCTCGCAGGAGGGGCGGACACCGGACCCTGACCCCCACATGCTCCGGATCCTGGCGGTGGTCTTCCCTGACCTGGATGGGCAGCTGAAGGACAGACAGCAGCAAGGAGGGGGTGAGTCCATGACTGCACTGTGCACTTTGTCTGCCATGCTATGTGCCCTCCTCTGGCCTGGTTAAACTTCCACAGTACATCAGTCATGTGGTCCAGGACCCATGTCCCTCATTTGTTACATGCCCACTTCACCTCTGATACGCATATGTGTGGCCCTTATAGTCAGGAAATTGTGTCATTTGGGGACTGTGTCATTGCATTTTGCTTTGCTCAAGGTGGGGGACAGCATTTGTTCCCGTGACTATGTTGTGTGATTCATGGGTGGGTCAATTGCTTACACAATGCCTAAGTTCTGACATGTGATCTGCGTGTAACTTTGATATGTGGTCCGCTTGCTGCTCTGACTCACCACATGTCCCTGGGGAATGTGGCACACACCCATGCTGCTGGTGAGAACAATATTTGGGCCTCAGGAGTATGTGTATCCAGTGTGTCACACATGCTTAGCCACCTGCCTACTGTCCAGGACTCATCCCTCTTACAGGTGGAGCTGGACAGTCATGCCTACTCCAGTGCATACAATACACTCTGTACTCCCACTCCCGTGTATCATCTGGCATGTTGTGATCAGTGAAATGTACCCTCAGGTGTCTGCCTCTGTCTCATTGTGCTGTGTCTTCGTTGTCAGGACTACTGGTATGTTCATCGTTTGGGGCTCAGCATGCCATCTGAGATGTGACCATGATAGATGATACTTCTGTGACTTATAGGTGTCTGATCACTTGACTGTGCACACAGGTGTTTGCGACTGTGACTTTCAGGCAGCTGTATTTTCATTCACAGCACACTGTGAGGTGCTCATGTTCAGAGAGTTGTGTTTCATGTCCCCCATATGTCCAGTTGGTATGACGTGGACAAATAGTAGTACAGATGATGTGGTTTTTGGGGGATGGACATGTGCACTTGTCAGTCACATAACTTGCATTCCCCATGCCCTCGGATTGTGACACAGTGCAGACTGTTGTTGTCTGGCTGCCATGGCCATGTGACTTGAGACAGTAATGTATGACTTTGCACGCATTCCTGTGTCATGGCATTCAACTTCCTGGGACTGATCCTGCAGGGGAGTGACATGTGCAACATGCACCCCATTGTGGCATTGACTATCCGGACATGGGTGCATCATGGTGTCTGGTGCTGGTATGCATCACATGCATTTCTAATTAGAATCTGGCCATCCCTTTATCCGGACACCTGCACTGACTCAGTGGCAAGAGATGTGATGTGTGCATGTTCACATGCTTCACCGTGTTCCCTGGCAATGTCCAACAACTGTGTAGGTGGTGCATGTGTCCACACTGGGGTCTTACCATCAGACAGGCACCAGACAGATGGGTGCAAGGGCAGGAGGGGTGTGAGTCCCATGGTTGACCATCAGACTGACAATTGGCTTCCCCGAATCTGTGTGAGGACTTTAGGCAATGTTCAACTAAGGATGCCAGGGCTTGCTCTGTAATGTGCTGTACTTACTGTGGTGTGTGCGGTCAGTGCAGGTGACTGATGTTTGTCTGTTTCCCTAATTGTTTGCAGATACATCCACGGCCACAGGAGGGGACAGCTCCACGGACCAGGAGGAGCAGCGGAGCCAGACTGGGTCAGCATCGGACGAGTGGTCAGAGGGACCCAGTGGCACGGAGGGCGAGGGGAGCCACACCGAGGAGTCCTCAGCACCATCCACCTCAGCTGGGGACCACAGCAGCTCGGAGGATGACTCCCTTGTGGAGGCGGGTCTCGGCAGCCACCAAAGGCCAGCTAGTCTGTCTGGCCCCGCCACCACCACCACCGCCCTCCCATCGGCTCCCATTCCTGAGGTCCGTGGAGGCTCCCGTGCTCGGGAGCGTGTCTCCTTCGTGCCAGGCACCGCAGCCCCTGCCCCTGTGTCCCCTGCTGCCCTGAGTGAGGAGTCTGTGTACCTCCTTCGGCAGCTCCATGTAGGGCAGACAGCAATGCTGAGTGTCCTCCATGCACACACCACTCTGTTGACACAGCTGGTGTCGTTCATGGAGGGCATCTCGACGGGTATGTCTGCCCTACAGAGGAGCAATAGGTCCATGGACTCCTCCCTGACGGCAGCAGTGTCCCTCCTCCAACAGTCCCTCACCCCTCCCACCTCTGCCCCATCCACACTTCCTGCCCCCCTACCTGTCCAAAGCACATGCACACCTGCACAGTCATCCAAACACACAGACACGAGCAGCACAGACACACCCAAGAGTAAGGCAAGACGTGCACACAAGCATCCTCAGGGGACTGATACCACAGACACAGGGGATGGGGAACACACACACACACAGGCATCCACATTCACTCCGCAGTCCTCCAAATCCTCTCCCTCCAAGACCCCTTCCCTTGCCTCGCCTGCTACCCCACCTACACAGCAGGTCTTCCTGTGTGACCTCGGCCTCTTCCCCACCATTCCTGCTGACCCAGCACACCAGGGGAAGAGGAAGTCCACACACACAGAGAGGAGTGCCCCTCGCCCCCGGACACCCTCCCCCAGGCGCAGGCAGACACAGGAGCCCATTCGGAAGTCCCCCGGAGCAGGAAGAGCAAGACCCCACCACCACCACCACGCAGCTCCAGCGCCCAGTCTCTCTCCTCCATCCCCCAGGCCACCACTGCACAGGTTCCCCCGCCACACCCTGCCCCAGGTTCCCCCACACACCGATAACGCATCCCCAGACTGCTTAGGCCCTCCCCACCTGCCACTTGCTCTTCCACCCCCAACCCAGATGCTCTGCCTGTTAGTGGCACTGTTGTGGGGACCGGGTCCCCCCTCTGTCCTGCCCACCTCATCTGCCCACCCTTCCACTCCCTTGGAGTCATGCACTGCAGTGGAGTCCACAACCACCACGTCTGACTCGGGCACTGCAGTGGGTACCCAGTCCACTACATCAGTCCAGCCCACTGCAGTGGTTGCGGCACCCACACCAACTGACTTGTGTACCACGGTGGTGCCGGCCCCCCTGAGTCAGACACCTCCACTGCAGTTGCCGGTGACACTCCTGCACCCACCACCCCTTCACTGCCTCACTCTGCCATCCCCTGATCCTGTCCCTGCGGTGCCTGGCCTGCCCCTTGTATGCCCCTCCAAGGGTGATGTCCCCCAACCGTACCAGTGCAGGCAAGCAATGTGTGACCAGTTGTCACTTCTCACCCCGTTGGTACTGTGATTTTGGACTGGCCATTGGCCTTAGTTTCTTTTGGACTTCCGTTTTTACCCTGACATTTGCTGAATAAAGCCTCTTTTTGTTTACTTTTGGGTTTTCTTTTGATGTACATGATGTGGATGAGTAGCATCCTGCATTTGCAGTTGTAATAGTGTTCACATCAGGACGATGAAGTGTTGCAGTGATGGACTCCATGTGGTCCATGGGATATGTGTCCTGTTGTATTCTGGATCTATGGCATCCTTTGCTACAGTCTGAGGGTGTAATGTTCAGCATTTGACACAGGGATGTCCTTTTTGCATTTGTAAATGAACATCTTTGTCTTACACTGATGCACATCTGGTGGGCTTACCACTGTTCAATGTTCCGATTTCCCTGACTGTGTGCCCAGCTCCACTGGACATGCAGTTTTGCACATCAATGTCGAAGGACTCATCTGTGTATACAGTGCAACTTGCTTGACACGTGTTTGGTGTGTGTGCAGATGACTGACGTGACACCCCCGTACCCAGGCTGATGTGAGCAGAGCCTTCTGTGTGTTGTGGTTGTTGACTCACTGACGGAGTGTTCTGCTGACATGTTTGGGTCGTGCACAGACAAGGTTTGGCACAGCGGACCTTCCACAGGAGTGGTGTGCCCTCATGGCAGTGTGTAATCTGGTGACATTGCGTGGGCCTGTGTTGTGTAAGCATGTCTGTTCGTGTTCCCTTCCCTTTTCCTACACAGGCTGTGTCCCTAGGGATGTTCTTGTTTGTGATGCTTGCTGAGTTGTTCTGTGTTCATCTAGCATCTTGGACCTGGTTTCTCTGTGATGTGGGTTCATGGCAAACTAATGTTCATGAGGTTGTCATCCCAGGTTGTCTTTGTTGTCAGTGCTGGGGATGTGGGCAAACGCAGATGGGACACATTCAGGATTCCCCTTGGCACTTGTTGTTTACACGAGTAATGTGATTTACAGTTTGTGTTAGCTTACAGTGATTGTGACACGTTGTGTGTGTGACTGCTGCCACTCCTCAGGGTCAGAGCTGCAATGTTGGTAGTTGTGTACGTGTGTTCTTCGTGTGTCACCTTGGTTTCTTCATTGGTGTGTGACTATGGCCAGGATCCCATTGATTGTGGTGGATTTCACATCATGCCCATGTACAGCATACTGTGCTGTGTGTCAGACATTGACAAGTCTTGTTGACTGGCCATGTGTGATGGGTTTCTGCACCTTGGTTCCCACCACCACCCCTGGTATTGTCATGGGTGCATGTGCAATGTCACCAGTCCATGTGAGCTTCACTGCTGCACATTGGTGGAGATCAGGGTGTGTGGTGTTGAGTGTGTGCAAAAGTGAGTTGTTGCACGGCCAGACCCCTACCTCCATATTGGCCTTGGCTGGCAGGCCGTGCTGATTGATTGGAGCTTGTGTAGGTGTGATGGTAGTTAGTTGCTCAGGACACATGGCTGGGGTTCACAGTGTGAACGACATCTGACATTGTCATCACAGTGGGAGTATCATGCAGGCTAGTGTCAGCACAATATGGGGTCCCTGGGGGTAGTGCTGTGATGGGTCTGTCTCTTGCTGTGTTAGTTGCTGTTCCTACAAGCTTGTGTGACATGTGTAATTTGTGCTCCCTCTCATCTAACAATGCCTGATTGCCCACATAGGGGATTTGGATCCATGAGTTACTTTTGTGTGGCACTGTATGTGCATTTGTGTAATTGGTATTCAGGCCTCATCATGTGTTGTGTGGTTGCCTGGCGACACTGGCAACCCCCCCCCCCTCACCTGTTGTGTTTGATGTGCAGTGTGGGTCTGCCTGTTTGTGCATCTGCACCACTGCATTGGCATATCTTTAGTGTGCTATTGGCTGTATGTTGTTTGGTGGGTTTCACCTGCTGTCCCTGGGACTCCTAGGTCATCAGTCAGCACAATGATCATTGTTTGTGTGTCCCATTGCTGCCATGGTATGTTATTTGTTCACCTCACATCTACAGTCTCCACAGGGTATCTACATTTGTGTGCCCATTGGTGCAAATATGTGGGTCTGCATTATGATGGTCACTTCTGTCATTGTGTCATTGATGGATGTTGACAGTGTCAGCCCCCATAGGTGATGTTTGTCTGCACATGGCCAAAGGTATGTCTTATTTGCACTGCACTGTTTGCCTCACACAATCTATGTTGCTATGGGACACAAGCACTACTTTGCCACTGATGTGTGTGTTGTTCTGTGACCAGGAATCATCCATGCAGTTTGGCAGTTGCAGCTTTTTCAATGTCAACACTTACATTTTGGTCACTGTGATGATGGGGGTTGGACCCCATTGCCACAATGTTCAAAATGTGCTTCAGCTATGGACCCCACACTTACCTTTTGGTCACTGTGATGATGGGAGTTGGACCCCATTGCCACAATGTTCAAAATGTGCTTCAGCTATGGACCCCACACTTACCTTTTGGTCACTGTGATGATGAGGGTTGGACCCCATTACCACAGTGGTCATGGTCTGCTTGCATTGTGGAGGCCACACACATTTATGTGTGACACATGTGATAGGGGGTCACATTGTATGTTCAAAGTCATGTTCAGTGTTGTAGGCATTTGACACAGTCTACACATGCTTGTCATGGTGTTGGGGGGGATGTCTTTTTGTTGCATTCCTTATGTTGGTGTGTGCTTGTTGTGTCATGCATTAGCCATCCTGTGAGTGGGGGTGTTGTTGGTGGTAGGCATCCTGCCCCCCATGGGTAGAGGTGGTAGTAGTGGTAGGCATCTGGCACCCCCTGAGTAGGGGTGGTAGTGGTGGTAGGCATCCATCCCCCCATGGGTAGAGGTGGTAGTAGTGGTAGGCATCCAGCCCCCATGGGTAGAGGTGGTAGTAGTGACAGGCATCCAGCCCCCATGGGTAGAGGTGGTAGTAGTGGTAGGCATCCAGCCCCCCATGGGTAGGGATGGTAGTAGTGGTAGGCATCTAGCCCCCATGGGTAGAGGTGGTAGTAGTGGTAGGCATCCAGCCCCCATGGGTAGAGGTGGTAGTAGTGACAGGCATCCAGCCCCCCATGGGTAGAGGTGGTAGTAGTGGTAGGCATCCAGCCCCCCATGGGTAGGGGTGGTAGTAGTGGTAGGCATCCAGCCCCCCATGGGTAGAGGTGGTAGTAGTGACAGGCATCCAGCCCCCATGGGTAGAGGTGGTAGTGGTGACAGGCATCCAGCCCCCATGGGTAGAGGTGGTAGTAGTGGTAGGCATCTGGCACCCCCTGAGTAGGGGTGGTAGTGGTGGTAGGCATCCAGCCCCCCATGGGTAGAGGTGGTAGTAGTGGTAGGCATCCTGCCCCCCATGGGCATTTTTTTTGTTGCTCCTAAATAGAGAACATTTCCGTAGTCCAATTGGAATGTTATCAAGGCATGGACCAGGGTTTTCCTGGCTGGGGTGGGAAGAACGTCCAGAGTTTTCCGTAACATTCTCAGGATTCCAAAGCACTTCCCTGCCACCTTTCGAGTCTGAGCCTCAAAGGAAAGAGTGGAGTCCAACCACACTCCTAGGTTTTTAACCTGTTTTCTTGGGGTAGGAGTAGGGCCCAATGTCTGTGGCCACCAAGCTGATGACCAAATGGAGGGGGATCTCCCCACCACTAAGATCTCTGTCTTACTGCCATTTAATTTTTAGGCAGTTGTTTGTCACCCAGGAGGCCAAGTCCTTCAGGCAAGAAGAGAACTTAATGGCTGCTACGTCAGAGGTGTGCGATAGCGAGACAACCAATTGCGTGTCATCCGCATATGACACAATGGCGACTCCCTGCCGTTCCACAATCTCTGCCAGGGGTGCGATATAAAGGTTAAAAAGAGTAAGGCTCAAAATGGAGCCTTGATTGACCCCTTTGGACAGAGCTATACTTTTGGAAATATGTGTACGTTGTGCTACCTGAAATTTCCGATCCTGCAGAAAGGAAGCCATCCATTTCAGCGCGACATCATCCAGACCTCCTAATCTGAGACGTTGTAAAAGCAGTTTGTGGGATACCGTATCAAAGGCAGTACTGAGGTCCAATAGGACCAAGGCAACGGTCTAACCTTCATCCACCCGTCTGCGTACTGTCTCAGTAGCAAGGAGCAGTGCTGACTCCATAGAGTACGTGGCTCCAAAGCCCAATGTGTGGTAGATTTTGCTGGTTAATATGTGCAACTAATTATGTATTCACCACCTTTTCTGCTATTTTGGAAAAATAGGGCAGAAGTGAAATAGGGCGCAGGTTCTCCAGCTGACTCGAGTCAGCTCCAGGTTTTTTCTTTAGGGGGAGGACAACTGCCTGCTTCCATAATTTTGGGACCACACCATCGGAGAAGGAGAGCTCAAGAAGCTGCCGTATATAAGGCATTATAATCTCCAGGCCTTCTCTCATGATCTTAGGTGTAGTTGGATCTGTGGGAGAGCCGGATTTAATACTTGAAGCTACGCCTTTGAGATCTTCGAGTGAGGGTGGGTCAAATTTAGAGAGGCAGTTGGCCCCGTCCACAGTGGTCCTCTCAAATTGGCAGAGCATCCCATTGCGAGCCTCATCCAGAAACGTATCATATATTTTGGCTACCTTCTCAGCAAAGAAATCTGCAATTTGATTACACGACTCAGATGAACTGGCAACAGGAGTCGCAGTTCTCGCAAGCGAGGGCAGATCTTTAAGGATGGTAAACAATTCTTTGGAAGAGCTATCAGCCTGCTCTATTCTTTCATTATAGTAGGCAGCACAGGTTTTTTTGATAAGGGAATGATAGTGCTTTAAATTCAGTTTATAGGCAGTCTTATTGTAATCTGAAAAATCTCTCCTCCATATGCGTTCCAGGCGCTTACAAGATTTCTTTGCTGATCTTAGTGCTTTATTAAACCATGGTGCAGATTTAGTCCGTCTGCACGGAAAGCTGGAGGTCCAAGGGGCTACCATATCCAATGCTTCCGTAATCCACCTATCCATGGAGCTACATGCCACATTAATATCCTTTTTCCCAGGAGAGGGCGACTCTGCTGGAGGGCATGAATAAAGCTTGCCGGGGTAAATCTAGACCATCTTCTGTGTGAAGTACATAATCCTATCGTAGCTGTAGGGGGGGTATTAGCTAAAGGAATAGAGAAAGCAACGAGATGGTGGTCAGACCATGGGACTGCAGTCGGGGGTTCAATTTCTATATCTACACAATTAGTGAAAATAGGGTCTAATATATGGCCTTGTTGGTGTGTTGGGATAGTGGATTTGAGAGTTAGCTGAAGAGTAAATCCTGCCATAGAGATTGGGCTTCACAGTTAGTTTGGTCATCAAAGTGTAAATTAAAATCACCTAAAACTATCAATTTCTTATAGCGAAGTGCTGGTTGTATCATTTGCTCCACTAAGCTAGAAGTAAAATTAGTAGCGGGACCAGAAGGTCAATAAATCAAAAAACCCTTCATTGAAAAAAAAGTCTGCTTCACTTTTTTCTATGTTGGTAACATCCAGAGTACATTGTAAGGATAATTTATAGACAATGGCTATTCCTCCCCCGCGTTTAATTTGACGATCTGAACTAAGGATGCCATAATCCTGCGGGAGGGCTTCCAGTATCTCAGGGGCACAGTCCTTATTCAACCAGGTTTCCGTGAGGAATAAGGCATCAAGATGATTGTCTAGAATACAGTCGTGGATTTCGAACTTGTGCTTGTTAAGAGACCTGCAATTAATGAGCATTAGTTTTAGCTTATGCCTTGCCCCAGGCCCTACCTTATGAACAGTTGTTTTATATGGGCAGTGAGTGCATTTCAGAGGCGCTGTATCCATAAATAAATTGTGCATACATATATCAAGAACCGGAGGGCATAGTTCTTTTAGTTGCTCCGCTGAATATATCAGGCGCTGATTTACCCCGAAACAGACAGGGGTTCTGGCCTCTAGCCCCGGCCGGCCGCGTACAGGCGCAGACGGGCTTGCCTTTGGCGTGCCTGTGGCACGCCCGCTGCGCGCGTCCGCTCCTGCATGCGTCTGAAATAGGCGTAGAGCCACCGAGACTAGTCTGCCAACTTCCGTGCACAACAGGCCCAGCGGAAGTGAGTAAAAGCCTGTTCCCGCCCTCTGCTCAAACGGCACTGCAGCCGTGGTGGAACAGGGCGAGAGCAACAGCGAGGATCAAAGAAAGATGCAGGTAAGAGTGGTAAACAGTGTATAAGACACAGAATTACACTAAATTTTAAAAGTTAAAACCAGTTAAAAACACGGTCAGAACTGGCGTACTTGTTCAAAACACGTTTCCCCCTTCGCAAAAGTGTCATGCGCTATGCAGACACTGCCACTGTCTGCTTCTGCTGCGCGTCCGGTCCTGTATGCGTCTGAAATAGGCGTAGAGCTGCCGAGACTAGTCTGCCAACTTCCGTGCACAACAGGCACAGCGGAAGTCAGTAAAAGCCTGGTCCCGCCCTCCGCTCAAACGGCACTGCAGCCGCGGCGGAACAGGGCGAGAGCAACAGAGAGGATCAGAGAAAGATGCAGGTAAGAGCGGTAAACAGAGTATAAGACACAGAATTACACTAAATTTAAAAGTTAAAACCAGTTAAAAACACAGTCAGAACCGGCATACTTGTTCAAAATACGTTTTCCCCCCTCGCAAAAGAGTCATGTGCCATGCAGACACTGCCACTGTCTGCTTCTGTTTCATAGAGAGGAGAATGGGAGGGATGAAACCTTGGAACACCTACAAATACTAGTGATCAAACTCTAAGGTACAGAAAAGGACATACTTTGCACAGTGCAACTCTACAGCACTTCAAATCAAAACTGTCATGTATTAAAAACACTGACAGTTCTCAACAAGTCTTTCTAATGCTGATAACAAAAAGAATTTAAAATTCAGGAAACCCTACAAGAATAAGTAGTCAGGAGGTGTCATGGATGAGGACAGTAACAAGGTAACAAAGTGGCAGATGGGTCTGTTGGTTCTTCTGGGTCTGCTGGCTCAGGGGACAAATTAATCCAATGAGGGGTCTGAATGATCCCATGGTCACTTGTTTGAATCCTCGTGGATCCACTTAAACCTTCATCCTCCCAAGGTTAATAAAATAAGTACCATAAACTTCTCTTAGTATAGCAGAGGAACTATTCTCACATTGAACTTTCCGTTGACATTTGAAATACAGCATGTGCCATATTTGCATGCACTATATTTGATCAAGGAAATTTGGCCATGTAACAAGTAAACAAAGTTGTTGCTCTCCATGATGAGATCTCAACTTATTGTCACTGACCACCTGACCATCTCATCCTGAAATAAACAGTTTCTATCTTTTGAAAGAGAGCAAAGGTCTGGTGTGGTCAAATGTATCGAAGTCTGCAGGATTTCTCCAGAAATTAAGGAGTTTGTCCCACACCGAGCTAGTGCCAGGTGATGTATGCCCTGCTATTTGTTGGTCACACAGGATGATGCAAGCTGAGGGACTTGCAGAGATAGAGGCAGATTAATCTGTTCAGATCAGCTCTTCAGTTAGGAGGACGTGAGACATAAAGGTTGGCTGAGAAGCCGCGAGCAACCCATTAGGATGTCCCTGATCTGACACTACGAAGAAGAGCCATGAAGAGGAACGTGTTAGGGACCAACATATCTTTACAAGGTACCAGGGTGGGAGAGGCTGCAGCACAGAAGGTGTCCTATACGATGCTGCTTAAGCAAAACATTTACCTTGATGTATGCTAACCAGTACTTAATTTGTGCCAGTAGTTACAGGTGGTGAGCACCGGCATTCGTGTTTAGGGACTCTAGCATATTTTTCATCATTAGATTTCGACCCTGAGCAAGCGAGAGAAAGGTAGACAAGTGAGAAAGATGGAGGAAGAAAACAATAGAGAAAAGTGGCTTGTGGAAAAGGGGTTAAACAATAACTTTCAACATTGAAAAAAAGAGACAATACGTGTACGGTGGTGGCAGAATCAAGCATGAGGCGAAATCAAGACTGGTCAGCTCTGGTGGTCGGCATCTCTGGCATTCGGCAACACCCTCGGTATGCTTCTAAAAAAACTTTGGGTAACTGCACTTTTTTAGTTACAAATTAAACACTAAGGCCCAGATTTACTATTCTTTGAAGCAAGGCAGCAACTCACCAAAGTTGCTGTGCTGCCTTGCGTTACAGGAAGAGAGAAAAAAGTGTGCCATGTCTATTAAGAAATGGCAAATTGCTCTATCCTCCAGGCTGACACACGTTTGGCAGCAATGCGTCAGTGCAAACACCCTTGCGCAGTAGTGCAGGGGTGTGTGAGGGCTTTGAAGCATAAGCTTTGTATTGGAAGTAGTCCCTTGCAGTACAAATACTGTGCTTTAAGACTTTTTCCTCTTTGTATGTGTAGTGTACAGCACGGCACACATGCAAAGTTGGAAAAATTAGGGGAAATGAAAACATTTCTCCTTCCTATACCTTCCTCAAGGAGGTGTAAGATTTTGGCACAAATCCCTCTCTACCAATGTTTGCAGGAAAAGATTTGCATCAAAACCCAGGGGTGGTTGCACAGTAACACTCATGCACTACGCATGGTACACCCCCTTGACACAAAGTTGAACAAAGCTGTGTATAACGCAACTTTGCTTTACTTTGGGATACTATCCAATGCAAATTCTGGTTTGTGTTAGATAGAAAATTCCACCCTAACACCCACGTGACAAAAAGTTACACAAAGTTGGGCCTAGAGCAGCTTTGCTGTAACTATCCAATGCAAATTCTGATTGCGTTGGATAGTAAATCCCACCCTAACACTTTGCACCAGGCTTGCCTCACATAAATGATGCAAACCAGGTGCAAATCACTGGTAAATCTGAGTCTGGTTATTAGGGAGGTATGTGGGCACCTGCAGTGAAAAGGCGACAAACCAGCAGGGATTATTAAGTTTCAGAGGAACATGGCTGGTGAAGGAGTGAAAGAAGCCATGAAAAAGATACCACAAGAAGGTGAAGTGACGTAAGAACAAATAAAAACAGCTTTGAATGTCAAGCTTAATTCATTGCCAAATGGGGATGATGAATAATACATATTTAGTCAAGAACGCCAGAGTCTAGGTGAAACCATTGGTGAATTTCTTGAGAGAGTGGATGTTCTAGTGAAGCGCTGTAGATACAATGAGGTTAAGAATGAGGAAGCTACCTGCCTGCCATCTCCTGTTTTGTCACAAAAATATTATGAATTTGTAATCATGTATGAATTATAAACACTACTTGGACTTGTCCTGGGGTCATGCCCATGGTTCTCAAATCCTGTGTTTAGCCTGTTTTGAAGTATCATAATGTCAAATAAGGGGGTAAATGACATGAGAGAACATGATTTAACAAAATATTCGAGTGAAGAAGTTTGGTCAAGTAATAGAGTCAAGATTACAACCAGATTTCTCATTTCAAGGTATTTAACTTTCCTACCCTGACACATTTTAGTGAGAAGAACATGAGGCTGTGTGTTGTCCTCCTCTCCTCATTTCGGGTGGTATTCATTGCATATTGAGTTCCAGTTTAGTTTTGTTATCATACTCTTACTGACAGAATGTAATGTGATTCCAACTACTTTCAGTATTTGGAAAAAATATAAGCTGTGAAATATATTCCAAAGTGAGTGTCCAAGCTCACACAGTTTGGTTGAATTGGGAGGCCAGAATTACAAATCTCCTGGTCCACATTTTCCAACTTGCCCACTGCACCACAACTGGTGTCAGAGTTGTTCTGATGGCTGTGCCCACACTCTTCCCTCCCTGGAGTTGCCACTCTATTGAGATCGCTTCTCAGATTTTTCATTCAGTGATTTACTAGCATATTTTGGTAAAGTGGTGAAGCCAGGATTGTAAGTTAACGTCAAAGTTGGTGTGGTTATATGTCAGACTATTGTCAGTAACAATATCGTCTAATAGAAATACCATGTCCTAAACAGACAGCAATTTTGATCTACTGTGTCTACGTTTTCTATTATTAAATCTAACGAGGCTATTTTTTTAATAATATTTAGGACCCAACATTTCCGTCAAAAGCTGTGTTGGTGACAATATTCTTGAATCATGCATTCATAGTCCAGTAGCTAAAACCTATTACTGGTGCTGGCTGCTCAACATGGCAAATTGCTCACCTTGTTGAGGCTTCTATCAGGTTTTTTAAAGCACTAACCATCTGAATTGAACCTATTTCGAAGTGCAAGAGCTTCCAAAGTTTTCAGATCTGGGAATAAATGCAGAAGAAGGAGGGGAGACTTTTTCACAGGGTTACTGGATATAAGTTGATTATCGAAGTCTGAAGTCTTCTTGATTAGACGTTTATAATTTAAAAGGCTTTTATAATCGTTTGAAGTTGAATTCTTCTGTGGATGAAGCGACAGAATTCTATTATCTTAGCACATTTGATATTGTTATATATTTATTATGCTCACTAATGTGAGAGTGTTGTGTTATAAGATATATATTTCGTCAGGATAGGAATGACAGAGCATTAACGGATGTTGCACTTTTTCCAGTTGTTCCAAGACGTCTCAGAAAAAAACTATTAAATTCCAGAAGGTACACATGCATGAAATCGAGGTAGTTAGTTAACTAATAAAGAGAGAGATGAGTCAGCATTTTATTAATCACTTACATTTTGTATTTCAATTGCAGGCAATTCTGTTTCATACTAATAGGCAGAGATTGATTTAAAGCTATATCTTTTCACTTTTAAAGTTAGATGCAGGGCGTATATGACAGATTACTAAACACCCCTTTAATTGCCTTTACATATTCATTCCAATCTGCAGCCATCCGTGGTCAGTGATGAGGAAGAGTGTGCTATCCAGTGTCTCTGCTTCCTGTCTTATCCCATTCCCCTTTCCCTGCTTGCTACTATTTGTCTCACTTATCATATTGTGTGTGGTCATTGGTGGATGCAGTGAGGGGTGGAACAGTGTGTCACTTCATTTGGACCCAGAGTACAAAGACTGCCAAAATTTACTTAGGTTTTGGCATCAGGGTTGCACCACTTATTGGGAGTCCACTGAAAAAGGCTATTAGAGCACTGCTCTAGCAACCCACCTTAACAACAGCCATTCCAGAGGGGATGAGCGTTTGCTCCTCCTGGGTCTTCAGGCTCCACACCTGGCATGAGTCTTATTGGTCATCTCAGAAGAAAGGGCAAAAAGTGACGAAGATTACTAACAGGACCGGACTGTGAACCCAAAGTAGCCCTGGCAGTTTTTTCGGACCAGCACCTGGGAAAGCTCTGCCTGGCTCCCAGAGGCTGTAAACATTTACTTGCTGCTTTTGTTACTGGGGGTTTAAAACCGGTACCCAATAACAAAATGGGCCCCCACCACTCCAAAGCCAGCCTCCACCCTTCCAGCCTCCCGGGGACATACCCGATGCCCGGTAGGACCAGTCTGGCCCTGATTATTAGACACATGGAACACAGCTAGATAAACATGGAACACAGCAAGATTTAAACTACACTTAATAAGTGCAATGAACTTGCATTACATTGAAAACACGGAATTCATGCAAAAACTCCTACTCGTAGCGGAGTTAGCTTCTGCACCCACAACCCTTTGATAAAACAACTTTACCGTTACATGCTAAAAAGCATATAACGAATTCACAAAAGTGAGCTTTGAAAATATCAGGCAATGAGAGAGTGATGATTTTGGGGTCCCCCTAACCTAGGGGAGGACCAAGCAGAGGCCTTGAACACAAAGAGCATATCATGCTGAACGATTCGGTGGTGGTCCCATCCTCCTAGGACCACCCCAAGCAAAGTTATGGGCAAAAATACAATGCCAACCAAAGGCCCAGCAAAGCATTATGAGGGAGATTCTAGAGTGCAGTGAATATTATAGTATTAGCTCTCAGCTGAGCTGGGAGAGCGGCTGCGGCTTGAGGGATGTTTTGATATTGGATACTATAATATTCACTGCACTCTAGAATCTCGTCCCATAATGCTTTGCAAGGCCTTTGGTTGGGATTGTATTTTTGCCCATAACTGTGCTTGGGGTGGTCCTAGGAGGATGGGACCACCACCGAATCGTTCAGCATGATGTGCTCTTTGTGTTCAAGGCATCTGCTTGGTTCTCTCCCTAGGTTAGGGAGGACCCCAAAATCATCACCTCTCTCACTGCTTGCTATATTTTCATTTTCACTTTTGTGAGATGACTATATGCATTTTAGCATGTAAAGATAGAGTTACTTGTTTTACCAAAGGTATGTGAGGTTTCTGTTTTATTAATGGGGATGAGATGAAACGAAGTTATATTCCGCATAGTGATAGGTACTTAGCCAACTTCGCCCACCCTTATTTATGACTCTCCAATACATCTTTGTTTATCTATTCCATCAGTTATTATGGGCCAAACTGAATCTAGGCATCCCCCAATTTGTAAGACCTACTCCTTTTTCATTTAAATCCATGCTAATAATGGTGACCTTACGTTGAAAATAATTCTTTGAAAATATTTAATTAGTTTTGCAAAGTTAAAAATTAGGTCAGAGAACCCTTCCAAATAGAGCCTATTATAGCATATCATAAAATGCCCAGCCACCAGAACATTAATGAAAACAAAAAGACGATCAGTGTAATGCTTGAATTAATTTTAGTCACTGGTTTTACTCAGGACTGTGTAACAGTCCATCATATTTTCCTGCTATGCCACTCTAGAATGAGACGCCCCATATGCAAATTGGCATTGGTCCCAGTCCAGCCCAACATTAGCTAGCTGGCTAGGTCTCTTCCAAAAAAAAATGCAAGCAACCTCAGACTCAATATATTAGCTCCTAATCTCTTTTTCTATTGGTTTAGCTCAATCCTTTACTTCTGCATGTCATGCAATCACATGCATTTCACCACTTATTACAGATTATAGAAAGTAGCAACATTTTTTAATTACATCTCCTTGGATGCAAGTCCATTGTAAAGCAGGAGGTGTGATTACAATGAAGCACGTGTTGGTCAGTGAAAAACATATAAGGAAATATAAACTTATTTCTTTAAGGACCCTGCTTTACTGACTCTTCAGTAATGTTTTTTAATAAGACTAGGCGAGGGTTGATTCTGAATGAGACCTGACATCCTTGGAATGGTTTTCCTGACGTTTTGCCTTCAGACCTCAAGTTTTCACTGTTGTTGCTGATTTCGTTTTTGCTGGCTATAGGCATCTGGGCACTAACCAGTGCTAAAGTGCATGTGTTCTTTAAAACATGGTAATATTGGCATATTTAGTTTAACTATACGTCCCTAGTAAAGTGCACGGCATGTGCCCAGGGCCTTTAAATTAAATGCTACTAGTGAGTCTGCAGTACTGATTGTGCCACCCACTTAAGTAGCCCTTTAAACATGTCTCAGGCCTGCCACTGCAGGGCCTGTGTGTGCAGTTTTAAACTGCCATGTCGAGCTGACAAGTTAACCTATTTGCCAGGCCCAAACCTTCCTTTTTATTACATACAGTCACCCCTAGTGTAGGCCCTGGGCAGCCCAGGGACAGTGTGCAGTGTATTTTTACGTTTTACATGTCCTGGTAGTGAAATACTCTTAGATTCATTTTTCAATACTGCAAGGCCATTCTCTCCCATAGGATAACATTGGGATTGCCTTATTACATTTTATAAGTGTAATTTCCAATTGGGAAGAGCTGGGACCCCCAAATCTGGTCTCACTGGAATCCCAATTTAAAAATACAACTTATGGTGAAGTTGGATTTTAAATTGCAATGCTGTAAATACCACTTTTAGAAATTTGCTAAGCAGAACAAACATATTAGAGGATGCACTCCTTCCCTTGATGAGACACCATACTATTTACATCTTCATTTAAGGTGCGTGCGATCAGTACTGTGGATCGCCTCCGCCACAGGAAATACTATTGTATTAAAAAAAGAGACACACTTCTTGCGCTCAAACTGTCGCACTGCGAAATTCGGGAACTAGTCCCACCAGATTATCCAATTCATCCAGGTATTCCATGGTACACACTTATTCCAATATTTTCACCGTCCATATTTTATGATTGACTTTTGTACTCTTCATCACAGCGGAGACAGTGTGGTTCAATCTGTAATCTTTATTAGACTTTACTGATACCAACTGTATGCCATCCTGGGCTTCGTACACCAGTACGTACAGATTGATCTCAAAATTAAAAAATGGCACGACGTATGTAATATCCCAATGCATTTCAAGCCCCTAAGGCTCTTCGTCAGGGGATTCTAAAACAAACAAAATATACAGCTTAACCAACTGATCAATTATACTGCGTGCATATTACCAGAAACAAACAATAATTGTGTCAACACAACCCCCCTCGGTGTCCCAAGACCTATTCCAGAGTCATATAAACCATAATACTCAATGCCACGCCCTCCTCTTCACCAACTAAGCTCCTACTGCCCGACTCTACAACAAATCAAACTTGACCATTGAAACTAAAAAAGCTTTATGGTTTAGTGGGTAGATAAACCCTATCCTTTAGGGGGGAAGCAAGTTGCATTGTGGGAGTTTGAGTCCTTGGTAAATATCGAGTACGGCTAGTGGGGAAAGCAGGCATGCGGTGGTAATTAAGATCACGCCTTTAAGGTATTTCAGAGCATGTGAGTGAGAGCAGCTGCTTACAGGGATCGAGAGTTAGGAAGAACGAGGGAGCGATGAGCTAATGGAGAGAAGCACGATGAGGTGAGATTGCTGTAGGCGGTTTCTGGCAGTGGGAAAGCACTGTGAGAGCGGTAGAGGGGGAGTGGATGGAGCAAGGTGTGGGTGTATGTTACAGAGGATGAGGTTTGTGATTGTTATAGGTGGTTTGGCTGCAGAGAACGCTATGGGGATATGGTCAGAGTGAGGGAGGGGATTAAGCGGGAGAGAAGGGAATTAGGAGAGGTGAGAAAACTTAGTGTTTGATAGGGTGAGCACGAGCTTTTCAGCTTTTTTAGTTTCAATGGTCAAGTTTGATTTGTTGTAGAGTCGGGCAGTAGGAGCTTAGTTGGTGAAGAGGAGGGCGTGGCATTGAGTATTATGGTTTATATGACTCTGGAATAGGTCTTGGGACACCGAGGGGGGTTGTGTTGACACAATTATTGTTTGTTCCTGGTAATATGCACGCAGTATAATTGATCAGTTGGTTAAGCTGTATATTTTGTTTGTTTTAGAATCCCCTGACGAAGAGCCTTAGGGGCTTGAAATGCATTGGGATATTACATACGTCGTGCCATTTTTTAATTTTGAGATCAATCTGTACGTACCGGTGTACGAAGCCCAGGATGGCATACAGTTGGTATCAGTAAAGTCTAATAAAGATTACAGATTGAACCACACTGTCTCCGCTGTGATGAAGAGGACAAAAGTCAATCATAAAATATGGACGGTGAAAATATTGGAATAAGTGTGTACCATGGAATACCTGGATGAATTGGATAATCTGGTGGGACTAGTTCCCGAATTTCGCAGTGCGACAGTTTGAGCACAAGAAGTGTGTCTCTTTTGTGAATACTTTTAGAAATTTGACATTTGCTTACCATAACCATTTTGTGCCTTCTGCTTGTCTCTGGACTACACGTCTGAGGTGGGTGACAGCTGGCTATGTGCATTCCATCTAGACAGCCACACACAAAGGAATTCCCCCGCCACAGCCACAGCCACATCACAGCCCACCTGAAAGACCTGCACTGGCTCCCCGTCAACAAGAGGATCACCTTCAAGCTCCTCACCCACGCTCACAAAGCACTCCACAACACCGGACCAGCATACCTCAACGAACGACTCACCTTCTACACCCCGAACCGCCAGCTTCGCTCTGCTGACCTCGCCCTCGCCACCGTCCCCCGCATCCGATGAGCCACCGCCGGCGGCAGATCATTCTCCCACCTCGCCGCAAAAACCTGGAACACCCTCCCCATCCGCCTGAGACAGACCCAGGACCTGCTGGCCTTCAGGAGACTCCTCAAGACCTGGCTGTTCGAGCAGTAGCAGCACCCCTGCCCCCCCCCCCCAGCGCCTTGAGACCCTCACGGGTGAGTAGTGCGCTCTACAAATGAACTGATTGATTGATTGATTGTAGGTGTAACTGAGTGAAACCTGATGGGCCATCCTGGGTAGGATGGGAGGGAGGAGCTGACACTTACACCTGAAAGGGCTGTGTCCTGTCCCCACACAAAGGGCTGCATACCCCGCTGTAGTGAGTCTGGAGTCAGGGCAGGAAAGGCAGGGACTTGTGCACTCCAAATCATCTATTTGAAGTCTACCCCACTTCAAAGGCCTAACTGGGTATAAGTACTGGACCTTTGGGACCTCCAAAACAGAACACTCCTGGAAATGGGAGAATTCTACCAGGAAGAAGGACTGCTGTGCTGCTGGAGGGTCTGCCACTTTGCTGAACTGCTTTGTTGTGTTGGCCTTGCTGCCTGCTGCCCTATGCCTTGGAGTGAGAAGGACTGGGCCTGCATATCTACATCCCAGAACCTGAATATCTCAAAGAGCTAGTTGGCTTGCCTCCTGTTTTCTGAAGTCTCTGGAATATCAAAGACTCTGCAATACAAGAAAGAAACTTGAGCGTATTTTTGAGTCAGCTATGTCCTAATCAGTTTTCTGACTACTCCTGGCTGAAGGTCATCAAAAGATTTTTGAGAGGTTGTCTCACCCTCAATTTATCGAGGCATGCTTCATCATTTGACGCCCACTCACACCGGGGTAGGAACAATGCCGCCCCGGCGGGCTCAACCAGGGAAATCTAATCTATCCCTGGGAGTTCTTAGAAATCTCAACTCAGGACAGTACACTAGGTCCTGTTTTTTTGGGGCAGGAGTGAATATAAAATATATCTAGAGGTATACTCAAATTATTTTTTATTCAGCGAGTATCTCTGATATGTTTAAAAACACTAAGAACAAATTGGTCATTAGGTGGAATTCAATGAATCACCTGACCTAGAATTAACTTACGGTAACACATAAATTCAACAGTAAACGTGACAGTGATATTATCAAGCACAAAACTCCCCTGTGCAAAGCAAGGTTGTTCTTTCCACTTTCTACTTTTAACAATGGTTGTCTATAATAAACCAAAATGCAGCTTAAGTGCATGTAATTCACCCTTAAACATTATCCTTTGTCTATGGTCGACACAGCAAAACTACACCTTAGCACATTGGATTACTGAATTACTGGAACACTGTCACCCTTTCATTCACTTGCAATGGCTAAAAGGAACTTAGATATGAGTCAGTGGTCAAAAATGACAAAAGATAGGTGACAGATCCATGACTAGTTTCCAGGCATGTGATAGCAGACAATTATAAGTGGTCATTATGTCTTAATCGCTTTTCAAAGACCAATTTTGTGTGTAACTATTCTGTATGGCTAAGACAAGTATTGTACATTATCTCAGATCTATATCCGATACATTTTAAGCAGAATACATTACAAATACTATGTACAAATAACAATATCCGGGACAGATTTATAAAATAAAGCCATATGAGAATTGTGACCTGAATGTTTTCATTGAAATACAGATGCTTTCACAATACAATGATCTTGTGTGTCAACATATTCTTATCAAATATATATTTTTTAATTATATGAAAAGGAAAACTGAGACACACTCATTCAACAACAAATTTCACAGGTCAAAACAAACAAAACTTGAAACATGACTGAACAAGACTTTTAAAACATATAAGCACTAAGGGGCATATTATCAAGGGCTGGCGATATAATTATCGCCGCTTTAGCGTCCGTTTTTGGGCGAAAAGCGGCGATAATTATATCGCAATATCATCAAGAACACGCTAGCGCGTGTTTCCTTGATGTAGAGCCCGTTTTTTCACAGCCTCGCCTTGCATCGCTAATGAGATGCAAAGAAGGCGTGGCTGTGAAAACAACACATGTTAATATCGCGAAGGCAGCTTCGCGATATTAACAAGGAGGTGCAGCGATAAAAAAATCGCGCTACCTCAGCTTTTAACTCAGGAATTTAATGTCTGTTAAATTCCTGACTTAAGCATACTTTTCATGGGAGATGGATTCTGCTGATACGACCACAGGGTCGTATCAGCAGATATCGTCGCTTTGTAGGGAACATCGCTGGAAAACCAGCGATGTTCCCTGCAAAACGGCGATTTCACCGCTATCGCTGGAATTCTTATCGCCCTGGAGTAACGCGTTGTTAATAACGCGCTACCAGGGCGATAAATTCCAGAGATAGACGGCGATAATTATCCTAGCGCTAAGCGCGCTTTGCGATAATTATCGCCGTCCCTTGCTGATATGCCCCTTAGATTTTCTATCAAAAATCAGACTTACCGCATATCTGCTGCTCATGTATCTCCAGCTAAACATGCAGGGTTAGCCAGCCATTTTCATGAATCTCCTGTGGCTGACCATCCTGTACATTGGTGTAAGCCTAGGATAATGCAAATGTGGGTGGGAGGATAACCTTAGCATATCCTATGCCTTGAGCCATGACCACAGTGAAGGTCCTTCTAGTGCTTGTGCCATTCTTGGCGCTCCGTATATAAACCCACTGCACTGCAGCGTGTGGTGGTGTCCTTCCAGATTTTATTGGATACTGCATTGCTCAACTGGCTGTCTGTCCCCACATACTGCTGAGGATAGTTTGGAGGACCCCCACAGATAAGATTTCTAATTCTTTCTTAGAAAACCTGGGTTTCTACTTGTAGTGTCTTGTAATAAAAGAATGCTGGAACTCTTTTGGTTCCCACAGTATACCGCATGCCTGTGACGTAAGCGTTGGAGGGGTGAGAAGGCAGGCTTAGAATGTTGAGTTGTGATTTACACACAGCGAAGAAAGATGCGTAAAACTACTCTCCGTGTGTGGAGTACTTATTAGCGAGTGGCTATACTGGCACGACGCTACAGCTGGCAGCGAGATAGGGGATCCGAAGTCCATACAGAGAAAGCGCTCTTGCAGAGAGTTTGCCCTGCTCCAGCAAACTGCCCGTGCACGCTACATGTGCTGCAGTCAAAGTGTACAATTAACATTTTCACAGGTGGAGTCTCAGTGCGAGCCTGTATAAAATGCCTTGGAGATAAAGAAAGCGAGATTGAAAGTCTGCATGTTGATGACCAGAAACTGAATGAAACGGCTGCAAATAAAAAGAACTGCGCCATTACGCAAATTAATGCAATATGCTATATGGAGTAAATAATTCCAAAGGCGGATTCAACGAGATTACCAAAGCAGTGCACAATGATACTTCAGTACAAATCAAATTGAAATTCATGTCCTACAAAGCAGAGATTAACCAAGTGTTTGTGAAGAAACATTTAAGCACAAAGCGACCCAATATCATAACGTTATCTGCTTTCATGGATTAGAGTTATATAATGTTCATCTACTTACCGAAATCACAACTCATCGTGCAACAACGTGCTGCGGAGTGACCCCAGAAGAGGGTCAGGTGTTTTGCATGCGGATTTGCCCCAGATGAAACAGCCCACCACCAAAAGCTAACCAGAACAACTCCTTACACTGCCACAACATCAACAGCTCCAATGGAGAGCGAGGTTGAGACACAAACTATGAAAGTTGTTAAGGATGACCCTGAAACCAGCACGTCACAAGGCGCTACAGAAGATCTGTCTAATCAAGTTCCACACGAAGAGCCTGAAAGACCACTACTGTCCACCAATGTATATAAGGCTGCTGCACTCTTAAAACCACCAACTGCATTTGATACTACTAAAAAAACACAATATTAGTAGTAGATGGACTGCATGGATAGAGACTTTTGAAGATTTCTTATTTGCAATAGATGAAAGTTCTGATAAAAAGATTATAAAGTATCTGAGGAACATGGCTGGTGAAGGAGTGAAAGAAGCCATGAAAAAGATAACACAAGAAGGTGAAGTGATGTAAGAACAAATCAAAACAGGTTTGAATGTCAAGCTTAAACCTTTGCCAAATGGGGATGATGAAAAATACATATTTAGTCAAGAACGCCAGAGACCAGGTGAAACCATCAATTAATTTTTTGAGACTGGATGTTCAACTGAAGCACAGTAGATACAATGGGGCATATTCTCAAGAACGTGTGTTAACTATCGCTAAATTCGCTTAACGCAACTTCTCACATCGCAGTCCATCGTGGGAAAATAACACCGTGTTAACGTCGTATTCCCAACACAGCGGTAACATGCGATAGTTGCGCGATAACGCGGAAAATGACCGCGAGTAACTCACCGGGACGGCGATAAAAATCCAAAGCTGAACGTGAAAAAAGTTGCGATGGGCCCAATCGCGATAAGACAATTAGCGAAAAGCAGCGCCAGGCCTGCAAATCACACACGTCAGGCGGGAAAAATCACCATAAAAGCAGGGAAAAAAAAACCAAACAAAAACCGAACCACAGCGAAGCACAATGGAGGCAGCCGGAGCAGGTACAGAGGACGGCCAGAACCCCACAAGCCCCACGGAGGTCCAGCCTGGGACCCCGGGGACAGGGAAGGGCAAGGACAAGAAGAAGAGGAAGACGAAGTTCAGTCCGCAGGAAAACCGGATCCTGATCACGGAGGTGGTAGAACACCATCAACAACTGTTCGTCACCTCCACTGTGTCATTGGCAACCAAAAATGCAACATGGCAGTCCATCCTGGACAAGGTGAATGCAGTCGGAATGCGGAGGAGGACAATGGAAGAGGTCAAGAGGCGCTGGAATGATGTCAAGCGCAAAACCAAGCAGAAACTCGCCAACAACCAGAAGGCAGCTATGCAGACTGGAGGTGGGAGTCCAGCGCCACAGGAGGAGCTGGATGACATGGAGGAAATGGTGTCCACAGTCATCAGTGGGGAGACGGTGGCAGGAGTTGGGGGACCGGACACTGCTCAACATGACCAGACACAACAGCAACAGGGTGAGTAACCACCAGGGACTGGGGGGACGGGGGGAGATGGGCACAATGGCACACATGAACAATCAAGTATAGCACACTGCACACCCACAATGACTCTGGGTCATGCCCCTGATCTCCTTGGCATACTGCAGCACACATAGGAACAGCAAGGGGGCCCCCGTCCACAATGTGCACAGAGAAGGCATTCCCCACACATCACTAATCTCACAACAAACCCATACACATCTTACGAACCCAGCAAAGCGGCATGTCAGTGAGCCACACTGACAATGCAAGTGACACTGCATGACGAATAGCATGGCTGCAGTCAATATACCATGACATGTTGCACGCCACGACACTGAGGTGGCTGAGTGTGGACCACATCCGTAAAGGAGCAGGTCACACTCTGACACATCCACCTGCACAAACAACCCCTGACCTCAACAACACACCTGCGGACAAACCATGCCCCACAGTCCCAACACCCACCAAGAGCCCAATTTCCCCAAGTATGCAACATCTCAGCACTGTAGAAGCACAGAAGTCAAGGCACACCACCTGAAAGGGATAAGGGGCAGCCACATCAGAGCTGCAGGGGCGACTCTCCCAAAATGCAGCACACACACATAATATTCAGAGCACATCAACATTGACAACAATGTGGTATGAACTGCAACACGTTCACAACAGAACAGAGGACCCAAGTGGTGCCGCTTGTGTGTAGAAACTGGCCAGTCACATTTGGCATAGCAGGGAAACTTGGGATGAAAATGTACTAGTACAAACACACATCCGTGATGTTGTCGAAATGTCCACTGTCCCGCATCAAATAGGCAGCTCCTCCCAAACAGTCACAATGTACATTGTCATGCAGTCTGTATGTAAATTTGTACAATGCGTCAACATTCATGTGAACACAATGTTAAACTGCATCTACCCTTCACATTGCAGAGGGAGAACCAACACCTCCTGCAGAGCAGACCCAACTTCTCTTCACTGATGACGAAGAGGACCACACCACCATCGACCCCGACGCCCTCCAACAGCTCATGGACACCCTCAGGACCCCACGCCCAGGAGCAGGGCAGCCCAGCTGCCTCGAGGAAACCCCACCCCCTGCACAGACCACACAGCAGGAAGCACCTACCACCACAGCTGACTCCCAGGACCCCCACGAACAACACATGGCCTTCCAACGCCGTGTGTTGGAGTGCCAGGAGAAGGTGGCTGATCAGGTGCGGGTGGGGTTCGACCGCATAGCAGACAAACTTGATGCCATACATGGGTATCTGATTCCCATCAGGGACCCCTTTCAGTCCCTAACGGACACCCACAGTCCGCTCCATGCTCTCCAGCAATCCATGGCTGACATCGCTGGAGTCATGATACTGAGACAAGAACAACTGTCCAGTCAGAGTGGCTCCAGCGATGTCTGCCGGGAGTTGGGACAGATGCGGGGGCTCATGGAGAACATGGTGCGGATGACGGCGGACAAGATGGCTGCCATGGCTGCACACCAGCGGGCTGTGGCTGGGGCCTTCAATGCCCTGCAGCACATCGTCATGGCATTGCTGCCTGAAGGCCTTGCTCAGATGAGTGCTGCTGCAGCTTCTACATCCACATCTTCACCCCCTGATGTCTCAGTGCCTCACAGTGCGGCAGGCAATCCACCACCACCCATTTGTGAGGCACATGTGCCATCAGAGGACAAAGATGCGGGTGAACCAACCTTACTGGTAAGGAGGAGGCAGTAGCATTCATCTCTGCACAATGGAGGGTTTCTGCTTGGTCCTGCCCTTTGCATCATCACCTTCCACTGTCCCCCGACACACTCTACGACACTCACCTTGGACCTCGACATAGACTGCCATCTCCTGTTTGGTTACCAATGACACAGCGATCAGACTGGGGACTGAACTCTTCCCCTTCCGATGTACTTGTCATTCCCTGGAGGACTCTGGCTGGCCCTCCACGGGCCAATAATGTGAAGTGGGGTTTGCATGGCCCTGTACTGCTCCAGCTGCAACACTCCACTGGATGTGAATTAAACATTCAGATTCGCACAGATGTGTCATGCCTTTGTTCATTCACGTATGTGAGTATGGTTGAATGTAGGGTGAGAGATTCCCCCTGACGTCCATGTTGCTCATGTCGTGGAACTTGAGTGACAGGGTGCAACAGTGTCGATTGCGGTCCGGGTGGCGTAGTCACTACAACAGGGACACACGCATCAGTTACTTCCATGTCCAGCCCAGAACTGGAGCACGCCCAGAGCCCCGGGTTCATTGTTCCCACCCCTACGCTGGCCTGCCATACGCCAGGCCAGTCCACTCCGCTTATGCTTACGGGGGGGGGACGACAACGCTAAATGTCCCAGGTTATCCCTGTAGTGATCTGCTGATCACTGCTCTAGTCGTCAGCATGCCACGGCCACTCCCTGAGGGCTTGTTCAGACCCACACCACACCCATCCAGCACAGGCGTCACAGGACATGTGACCCTGCCAATCAAAGGGGCCTAGCACGTCACATACCCCACTGTCGGTGTGGTAGTCCGGGAGGGGTCCTGGGGGGGGTGGGGCCTGGGAGTGGGGGCGGTGGGTGTTGTGGCCCTCTTGAGGCTTCGAGCTGCTTGATCAGTAGCTCCATGGCATCTGTTGTTCTTCTGGTGTGGCTGTGGGCTGGGCTCCCTTTCATGGTGCAGGTTGTCGTCCGACTCAACACCAGGTAAAAGCAGGTGTTAAATCCCTGCTGCTAACGCGCCTTATCGCATGTTTTTGAATCTTATCGCCGATCTGGCTGGTCGTTGAGAATGTTGCGAAGTGGTGTTTTTGCTGCTTTTTGCACGGGAACGCCTACTCTGCATATCATTAGCATTAGTTGCCGGTATCATTTGTGGCGATGTTTTTTGTGGCTGCTATCGCAGGTAAACTGGTGATATCAGCTGTTAGCACCTGCTTGTGAATGGTGTGATAAATGTATCGCCACTTTGGCTGCGATAAAGTGCCGCTAACTCGGCGATGAGTCCTTGAGAATATGCCCCAATGAGTTTAAGAATGAGGAAGCTAGTTGCCTCAGAGTCATAGACAGATATCTGTCAGATTCCTTTCAACAACGAATGCTGAAAGCAAACTCTGAAGTCCTCAAGTCTGCTCTCGCTGAAGAGCAGGCTGATCGTCAAGTGACTGAAATGGAGGCCAGAGGTGTCCAAAGTATGTCAGTCATTAACATGAAAAGTAAGCTAAGGTACAAGGCTGAGGGGCACAAGGTATTGTCTCCACAGAAAAAAAGAACATGTTACAGATGTAGATTGTAATTTCCACACAAAGGTAAAGTTCCCGCCATTTGACAAACATGCTCCGGCTGTGGTAAAGTGAACCATTTTGTGATGACTTGTAGGGCGAAGAGGAAAGTAAGTGCGTCACCAAGTGAAGGCAAAATGGCCGACTGAATGCTACCTCAGCTAAGTTTGACGCGCTCCCGCAAGGCCAAGTGGTCACATAAACCGAGGCAAATTGACAACAAACGAAGTCAATTGTCATCTAAATCATCGACTGAGAGTTCCTCAGTCTCAGTTTCCAGTGAAAGTGACAATGATAATTGTGTGATGTAGATTTTTAGCTCAGAAAGGCATGCACAGATGGGACTGATCAAATGTGAGAGAAAAACTCAAAGTGGCAAAAAATTGACATGAAGTAGCGTCACATTCAAACATTGTCCGAAGATCACTCTAAAAATAATTGGGTGTTTGATACCATTAATAATTGACAGTGGTGTGTCGATAAATACCATGCATGAGGAGAAGCCTCAAGAACTGTCTCTGTTACCACATTTTACTAAGTCAAAGACAAAAGTATACACAAGGGCTGCTTTGAAGCCCTTAAAGAGCCAAGGATCATTTGTAGCCATGATGAAATACAAGACAAATGTGGCACAAGTGGCTATTCATTTACTTCAAGGAACAGCTTTAAGTGCCTGTTTGCTGAGTTTCAATACTGCGACTGATATGGGATTGATATCAGTGAACTACACTATGAATGCTCATCTTGAAATTGTAAGTCAATTTACTTCATTATTTCATGGGCTGGGAAAACATTGAAAGTAAGGTTACCCATAAATGAGGATATCCGTCCTTTTGCTCAAAGACATAGACGAATTACGTAAGACGCTGTTGAAAAGGAGCCTAGTTTGTTACTCAAACATGACATCATTGAACGCTACACTGGTCTGACACTACAATGGGGTTCTCCCACTGTAGTATTGCCCAAAAGAGACAATGAAGGAGCTATACGTATATGCATTGACATGTGTCAGGCCAACAAGGCCATTAAGAGGGAGAGTCATCCCGGTCCACACATTGCTGATATGATAACTCAACTGAATGGTGCAAAGTTCTTCTTTCGCCTTAAATAAAGGATAACACCAACTGCAGCTTAAAGAATAATCCAGGTATATTACAATCTTTTCTACGCATATTGGTTTGTTTCGCTTTAAGCGATAGACTTTTGGTGTATCCATTGCTGCAGAGGTTTTCCAAGATGTCATTCAATGTATCATACAACCTGTAATAAATGCATTTTAACTATAGTGATGACATTAGTTTTCAAGGCCACACAGAAAAAACGTAACATGGCTCTAATGAAAGTATGTTGTTTGTTGACCAATGCAAACTTAACACTGAATGCCGACAAATGTGAATTCCAAAAGAAAAGTTTGAAATCCTTTGGCCATGTCTTTTCTGATGGGAGTATGAAACCTGATCCAGCAAAAGTGCAAGCATTGTCTACGGCAAATCATCCACAAGACATTTCTATGCTACGATCCTTTCTTGGACTGGTTACTGTTCAAGATACATAAGCAACTTTGCTTAAACTTTGATTAAAAGACATCATTGCTCATCAATCCTGGAATCAGCACTCCAAAACTTTTACTAATGACAATGAGTACTTGAAGTTAAAAAATTTAAGATATTAACTTTCAGTGACCCAAGAAGGCTTCATTCTTTGAGGTAAATGCATTGTTATTCCTGAGAGTCTACGGCAATGAGTAATCGATGTTGCCCATGAAGGACATCGAGGAATAGTTGCCACCAAAAGAGCTATCTGTGACCGAGTCTGGTTTCTGTATCGCAATGAAAGAGTCAGCACCCTTTAAACATATCAGGCTTGCCACATCATGCTTGGGAGAGGATTTTTATATTCACTTTTTTGCTCGTCTTGGGAATGAACATCATCTTCTAGTCATTGTCAATGAATAATCCCGTTTCTCATTAGTGGAAGACCTTTCATCCACTACACATGAAAAGGTCATTCAAAAACTAGATGGCATCTTTGCAACATGGGGTGTACCTACAGTATTAAAGTCTGACAATGGCCCACCTTTTAACAGTCGAGAATTTAAAGACTTTCTAAATCACCTCAATATAAAGCGCCAAAACACACTCTTCTTGGCCCTAGGCCAAGGGCCTGGAAGAACGGTTTATGAATACTCAAAATAAAGCTGTTCGGCATGCTGCATTGGAGAATCTCAACCTCAAAGCTACTTTAAACACTACTCTTCAAGCTTACTGTTCGACTCCCTCACTCAATGACAGGGGAAAGCCCTGCTACTCTCATGTTTGGAAGAGCCATGATGACCAAGCTGCCCCAATGGACCAACCTTAGATCTAAGAATGAGGAAGACATTCGCACTATGGACTTTGGTCACATACAGAAGATGAAAATATAAGCTCACCGATGACGTCATGCAAAGGACATCACTTTTACAAGAAGAGATCGAGTGCTGGTTAGATTATATAGAAGACGGACATCTGATGCTCCTTTTGAGGTTTAATCCTTTACTATGACCAACACCAAAGGACACATGGTGACTGCCCAGCATCCTAGGAAGTCCCTTATGAGAGATTACTCTATTTGTCGACAGGTGGCCCATCAATCACCAAACATCAATGTCAATGTGGAGACTGCGTCTATACAGACTGTTGGTAAATCTGTATCTGCTAATAATTCCGCCACACCTGTGCAGATCACTGATACCTCGACTGCCAGTTCCCAGTTTCCAGTGACCCAATCAGGACATGTGATTCAGGCGCCATGATGCTTAATTGAAGAATTGCAATTGCTTGTGTATCTATGTATTCATTCATATATTTACTTGTATAATTATTTTTGTAATGATTTATTTCTCTATTTTTTAAAATTGTGACTATTTAACAATGCAGGAGATGTAGTGTCTTGCAATAAAACAACGCAGGAATTATTTTGGTTCCCACTGTATACCTGTGACGTAAACATTGGAGGGATGAGTTGAAGGCAGGCTTACATAGCTGCCAAGGTTTCAGATTGCTTATGTGTGACATTTTCATATTTTCAGTGTACTTATGAGTGACATTCAATGACTATATGTGACACTTAGAGTGACACTTTCTCACGAGCAAAATTAAGCAATGAAGACCAGGGAAACAAATAAATTTCAGAAATTACACGTGTTTGAGCAACAGGAAACTCTAAGAAGATCTTAAAACTGCTCCAAAGCACCAGAAATGGAAGGGCATTTACCTGGTGCTTTTATAACCTGATCGCACTGTAAAACTAATGTGTAACCATGAAATTAAACATAGTTCCTGCATTAGCCAGCCTGCGCCAACCGGGCTTCCTGGCTCCTGCCTGGCAATCAATCACATTAATGCATGATCAATTGACACAGAGTCTGTTGGCTCTCTGTCCCGCGTGTAACCAGCCGACCAAACAGGCTGAGAGAGGACCCAGTGCAGATTTCTGCTGGTATTATAAATTTACTCAGAGTTACTGTCAGTCAGCTGCATAGCTGCCAAGTTTTCAGATTGCTTATGTGAGGCATTTCTATGGTTTCAGTGTGTGAATGAGTGACATTCTACTGCTGAATGTGTGACACCTCAAGTGACACTTCTTCATGAGTAAATCCATGACCAGTATGTGTGTGCCTGTGAGTTTTATATTACTGTATCGAGACACAGAGTATAATAAACATACCCCTAAAGCAAGCCAGCCCTGTTGGTGATACCAGAGCTTGATATCAGCATGAAATGATATAGGGCCCCATGCATCATCCGAAAATCGGGTCGCAAACGGGCAGATTCGCAGAATCTGCCCCTTTGCGACCTGTATTTTTGCATTTGGGATGCATCATCCCAAATGCAAAAATCGCAATTTAAGGAATCGCACAATTGCGATTCCTTAAATTGCGATTGCATTTAAGAATCGCAAATTGAAATTCCTTAAATGCAATGCAACAAAGTAAAAAAATTAGCGATTTCGCTACTAGGGGGCGCAATTTACCATGAAGTTGAACTTCATGGTAAATTGCTAAAACTTTGAGAAATGCACTAAAGTGCATTTTTCAAAGTTGAAGGTTACACACACACATGTCCTTGGGACATGTGTGTGCGCAACATATGTTCACGGATCAATTTCAGGGGTGTAACAGGGTGTCCTTTTGACACCCCTGCACCCTTGAAATTGCATGCGCAATTTGCGAGTACCTATTGGTACTCGCAAATAGCGCTCGCAATTTCCCATTCATTCCTATGGGCCTGTAGGCCCATAGGAATGAATGGGAAGCCATTCCTTATTTGCGAGTCGCAATTTGCGAGTCGCAAATAAGGAATGTGAAGGAATCGCTATTATTATAGCGATTCCTACATGCATTGGATTTTACGAATCCTTAATTGCGAATCCTTAATATTCGCTATTAAGGTCTCGCAAAATCCTAGCTTGATGCATGTGCCAGATAGTAATTTAAAAAAAAAGATTTTGTTGTGAATTAGAATTTTAAAGGTTTGCATTCTGAAAATATCATGCTTTCATTTAAACATTATTATAGTATTTGTAAAGGAAGTGGACTTCAGAGCACTTCAGTTGGTCACATTCTCCAATTCGTACTGTCATCTGCAGTTCCTCACTCTTTTAGTCACTTTCATTCTTTCCCTCCCCACATGTTTCTGAAATTGTCCATATGCATATCTCACAGGTAATCTCCTTCTTCATCGCTGTCTTTATATCTTGTCATTCTGCATATACTAGGTGACTTGGTTCACAGAATGCAGTGTATCTTGTTAAAAAAAACTACACAAACACAATATTGATTGAAAGCAAATAGCGTTTGGGAATTCAAGATGAAGAAAAAGATGTGAAACAACCAGGGGCTGCATTGCTTACAGATTACTTTATAGTGTTACAATACTTCTTGAGCAATTGTTCAGCACTGATTGAGAATGTCAACCTCTTTCAGGTCACAGTGTCGAATTTGCTGGCTTGGCAGCAGAGTAGACTGGCCTCTGTGCACAACGGGCTGCTATGTGAGTCCAACTTCACTTTGTTGCTGTCTACAGCCGGTCTGGCCACCTGAGACCTGCCGGGGGCCAACGCATGATGGAACAATCATGGTGAGATATCATCTGCAAACTCACCTATTATTCTCTGATTTCGGATTGGATGTAGGACAGTGGGGGTAGAGATTGGAGGCACTTGGCTAAACTGTGTGGCCCACGCTGCCAGGAAGAAAAATTACATTCCGGCACCACACTGGAGGCCGAAATAATGTCTGGGGGGGCTCCACCAGCTGACGAGGGCCCAGGGTCAGCAGGATTCATGACTCGGGGGAGACAAATCTACCAGCACAACCTCTCCACAACACAGAGCACTGACGGTCATGCATAGTTGGGGGAGAGAGAGGGAGCGCTGCAAGTCAGGAGAAAACACAAACCTCCCTGCAGACACCAGGATTCAGCTGCTGCTCTGCCATTGCCATTGTATGGGGTGCCTTGTGGAAATTTAAAAATGCAACAGAAGGCAAGGCACCAACCTCGGTAACCTGACCATGCCTCCTGACCATGTAGTCCCCAGAGAGAGGCCGTGAGGTTGCCAGGCAGTGGATTGATTGATCTGAATTGGAGCCAGCCCTGAGCTCACCTAAAAAAAAAAACTAAACAATGGAAACACGTCAGCGCTCACCCCTCCGAGCTGCGCTGACTCAAATCTCTGACAGAATTTGTTAGATGGGCTCTGCAGCAGCATCGCACGGCACGAAGGTCCTACTGCCACACCAAGCTAAAGGTGCACTGGTTGCATTTTTTCAAATGCCATCATGCTTGTTTAGCGCCTCGTTACTGGAGATTCTGGGGGTGCTATTAGGCATGACTAATGCATTTTAGTGCAGTGATGCGGACATCAATACTAAAATGGGTTAGTCTAACCTTTGATGCGTGGTACTTGGCAGGGCTGGGCATGGAATGTTGAGTTCTGACTTACATGCAGCGTAATAAAGATGTGTAAAACTACTCTCCGTGTGTGGCGTACTTATTGGTGAGTGCATAGGCTGGCAGGACGCTACACTACTCTTCACGTTACTCAGCCATTTTGAGGGAATAAAAGAATAAAGGCCAAAAGAAGAAGCAGAATGAAGCAGCATTGTGTTGTGGTTAATTGATTGCTCATAAAATGCTTACTGCCCATTCCTGTATGTCATATTCTGTCTGTAGCAGTTAGCTCAGTGAGTTAAACATTGCAGTCTAATGCTGTGACCTGCATGTTACAAGTTTGAATCCTGTAGTTTCTTGCAACATTTTATGACGGAACCCATGTGGCTCCTAACGGACTCCGTAGAGCTTTGATGCAGGTGTCAGAGCGCCATGCCATGAAATCTTGTTTAGAATGTTGAGTGTGCAGTTACATGCAGCAGAGTAAAGAAAGACATTTAATTTTAAGCTCCCTTGTGGCGTGGTCATTGGCGGCTACCCAGGCAGGGAAGATGCTACATATTCCAGCTAGGCCAACTAATCCTTTTGGTTAGTAAATTGTGTATTGTTACATTGGTTTTTAGATTGGTTAATTGGCTAATTGTAACAACTGTTATTTGTAGCACTTTGAGATAACAAAATTATGGTACTTAGTGTGATTTGAAGTACAAGTAATTATTTTGCCAGCCTATAGCTCTGGCTAGGTATTCATCTACTTTTTATCTCCTAACGTGATAAATGTTATGTCAGGCTCCCTTGGAATGTGTAAGTTATAGGCCTATTCCAGAATTAAATCGGGACTACACAACTCTTACAAACGTCTTGGCAGAAAGGTTACAGCTGCTCATTCATAATTTATTATGTAAAGATCAGCAGGTTTATTTGGTATAATAACATAATAGGTCATCAAAATCATCATCTCTTGAGTATTCCCTGTTTTCATTGCTTATTGTTTGATAACTACAGTTGATAGTAGCCTCACATATAAACTAAGGGCCTGATTAAAGGTTTGATGGATGAAGTACAGACCATCAGGGTGGCGGAGTACATTACCTCCTCCACCCTTCCAAAGCGGAAGTTTGTTTCTAAAAAGAAAACATCAAGGGGCATATGTACAGTGAAATGTCGGAGCGCCAAACTGTGCCAAATTTGCAGCTCTACCCTACAGCATTTACAAAACGCAGGGATGAGCTGTATTTACAACAATAGGGCACACCCCTCTGATTTGCCCTAGCGCTGGCACAAAAATTAGCTGCCTTGCGCCCTTGTAAATATGCTCCTTATTATCCCCACACCCTGGGACCTTTCCCCCTGGGTGTGGGGTGGCATCATTATTTTTACCTATCGCTTGCCACCCTCACTGCCAGGTTTTTCCTGGCAGTGACAGACTGGGAAAAAACATGCATTACACCATCGACCCTAAATAGTGCGGGCAGTGTTCTTTTGCATTTGTTGCCAGAAATGGGAAGGGTACGACCAGACGTGGGTCCCGTGCTCGCTATGCCACCAGATTCAAGCTATCCAGGCTGATGAGGGGTGAAATCCCAAAACCGGTCCTAGGATGCTTGTTTCTTGTCCAGGGAGGACCTGACCTGGCAGTTCGTGCTGGACTGTTCCCCTGGGGATCAGGGTCAAGACTGATTTGCATATGGCTGGATCTAAACTGGAATGGCGTGGCGTGCAAAAAAACTATGGATTTTACCCAGATCAGTGACTAGGGTGAATATTCGATTGATTCAGCATTCTGTCCATCATCTGTTCTTTTTGCATTTGTCGCCCTAAGTGGGAAGGGTTTTCCCAGACGTGGGTCCCGTGCTCGCTATGCCACCAGATTCAAGCTATCCTGGTTGATGAGGGGTGAAACCCTGAAACCGGTCCTAGGATGCTTGTTTCTGGTCCAGGGAGGACCTGGCCTGGCAGTTCAAGCAGGACTGTTCCCCTGGAGAACAGGGTCAAGACTGATTTGCATATGGCTGGGTCTAAACTGGAATGACGTGGCGTGCAAAAAAAACGATGGATTTAACCCAGATCTGTGACTGGGGGTGAATGTTCGATTGTTTCAGCATTCTGTCCATCACCTGTTCTTTTTGCATGTACTTCCTCTAAAGACCCCTACTCCATTGGGCTGTTGGAGGAGGTATTCCCTCAACAAAGCCAATTGGGTCTCAATCAACTGAATACTTAAGGTTTGTCCCTCCCTAAATGAGATGGGTGGACTGAGGGATTGGGGGGCAGGGTACTCTGCTGCATTTGTAAAGGAGTAAGTATTCTGTGCACCAAACTCTAAATCGGTCCCTAATCCCTGGTGATAACACAGCAAAACATTTTCTTGAGAGTTTATTGGACTCCTTTGAAGCTTTTATGCTAAGTTTATAAGAAGATTGTAAATGCTGGTTGTGGAAAGTATTTTGATATGTTTATTGACATTTAATTCTAGAGTGGTGGAAGGAGATTTTTGCTAAGCTAAAGTTGATCGTAAATGAAGATCTCCAGCTATCACTGTCTGTGCTATTGCTGATTGACTTCTCTTCTGCTGATATTAGAAAAAGGTTTATCAATCTTTGGATTGCTAAAATGTAGTGACTACTAAAGGAATCATCCTTAATTATTGGAAAACTACAGAGAAACTTGGTATAGATGATTGACTTGCTGACCTGATCACACAAGCAAATCTGGAGAAAGTCACCAACAGACAGAGGAATTATGAACTGACTTTCACTTCCATTTGGTCCAGATATTTTTATGTCAGTGATTCATCTTTTGCATTCATTTAAATCATACTTTGAGGAACATGTGAATGTGTTAAAAGGTATTAATGCTAACTCTTGTTTAGGTTTTATGTATTACTCATTTCTTGAAATGACTGTACAATTGTTAGAGTGTATTGTTATGCTATATTTCTTCTTCAATAGTTTTCCAAATTAAAAAACAATTCTTTGCATTAGGGATTTTTTAAACAAGTAATATTGGTTTCCTGTGTGATGAACCTTCCCCTACCCTCGGATCCACGTTTTATATGTCAAACCTTTTGCAGTCCCTTTATATCATAAAGGTCTCCCTCCTCCACTATACTGAGTTATTTCATGTACTTTATCTATCATGTTGGCAAACCTATGAAGAGAGTCCCCCTGCCAAACCTTTCTTTGGCACCTACCTTGAGGTGACACAAGACACAGTCCAGAATGGAAGCCTTATGTTTTGCAGAATATACTTGTTTAAACAGTCCATTTACAAAACTGGAGTTGGACAGATTGCAGTACGTGTAAAGATCTGTGTGAACCGAGCTCTAAAAGCAGATGCTTCTCCAACACTACCTTCTTTTTTCTACTGGTTGGTATTCACACTGCAGCTGATTACACTATGTGCACTCCTGGGGGAAATGCATTCATTGGAAAATGTCCTTCCGTGACATTGGTGCTCTGTGGGAAGCATTATAATAATCAATGTGTTTGTTTACAATGCACAGCATATTTACTCCATGAGCTCTGAAATGACATCTTGCATTCTAAGTAGACTTTTCCTACATGATAATGCCCATGCACCTTTCTCCACAAAAACAATCCATAGAGGCGTTTTCCTCTTTCTATGTGCACAAGATTTTGACGCATTCCCAGGCTTACAAATCCTTGTAAGTCTGGGAATGCATCAAGAACCATGGAAGTGGCTTGGGAACACCCATCGCAATGCCCATGGAACGCCTTTCTTGCGCAGAGTTAGGCAACGCAGCGATTTGTGCTGTGTTGCGTTACTGCATATTTGTGAAGCCATTCATAGCCAAGCAAGGTGGCTTTGCATGGCTTCTTAAATATGAATTGGGGCTTTCCATCATGCATGTACCACTTTGCGTGGTGCAAGCATGACACAAGGCCCTCATAAATATGCCCACTAATGTTTACTACAAAGTGTATACAAGATATTCTTAAACAAATGTTATTGGAATTTCCAATGCTTACATTAGGATTGAGGGTGTTTTGATTTATAGGGCCTTGACCTCCTCTGTATCTTCCACTGTGTTTCATTCTCTTCAAGGATCATTGGTTCATCAGGTGGGCAGATGCTCACCAGAGGTTTGGAGTTGGTTCCTTGTGCGTGCAAATTTCTGCAGGTATTCTGACCCTTTACACCAATTTACAGGACAGTGTAGAGGACCTTGAAGTTGATTCTAGCGTTGAATTGAAGCCTATGGAGTGCTTTCAGGGTGGGTTTAATGTGACTCGCCTTCAAGAGGTGTAGGCATATTCTTGCTGCCAGTTCTGCAGCCTTTGTAGCTTCGAGACAAATAGTGCAAATGATATTACAGTAGTCAGGGGTGCCATTGTCATGGCCATGACCACAGTAGGACTAATGTATTGTGAGATGATCAACATCAGACATTGTGATCTGCTATAGACCGGATCACAAGCATTGGCAATATACTCACAACCATTTCCCTTTCTCATCTGCCAACTGGTAGCCTTCAATGTTCTTGTTATTGCTGCTGCTTTAGGTTTCTTGCTTTGCTTTTTCCTGCTTATGTCTCAAGTCCTGCTAATTCTAGAGTTCCCTAAACTACCAGGATTCAACTATATATTCAACTCATCTCTTCTTTACTGCTATTCACACCAAAGGAACTCAATTCGGTCCCCATTGCATGATCCTTCTAGGCAAATACACAGACTCACTATTTTATTCGGTCCTCTTTATTACAGAAACCTGTCCATGTGCTCACCCCAAACAAATTACTTTCGAGGAGGTAAGCTTTCAGGATCGGATTTTTCTTCATGTCTAAGGCAGACTCAGGAGTTATTTTCTGCTGGGTGTTCTTTACTTCTTTCTCTTCCTCCTTCCTAAGAACAGATTTATGTGTCTAGTATGATATCTAGACATCATGCCTGAGTGAACTAGCACCTGGCAATGGGATTGCATGGCGAAAACTATGCATAACTAACAGGAAATCCCATGGTGCAAAGAAGGAGAAAAGGGACTTTTCACTCTGACCTATAAAGGTCACCTAGGTGTGAAAAGCAGCTCCTCCTTCATGCTACAAAAATGATTTCTCTCCATCTACTCTCTGAAGGCATGTGTTCTCCAGGTTGTAGCCGTGGTACTCACCTCACTCTCACACATAAAAAGGGCTTCCTCACCCTTCCATGCACTATATTGCCATGATAGCAATCCAACACTGTCGCATGAAAAAATACACAAAATCAATCTTCCTTCACATACTGTTAACTGTGCCCCACCCTCCACACATATATTCAATCAGAGCTTGTAAGTTACAGTACTGATTATAGTAGAAGGCATTCTGTGGAAAGGCAACTCACTCTTCTCTGAATAGAAAGAGTGCCAGGGGAAAGTGGAACAATAATTGTAATTAATGCCTTTGCTCAGCCCAATATCATCAGCTCACAAAAGAGCTGGTCATGCTATTCTCCTTCTGACACTTCTGTTATTTTAGGACAGTTCAGATAATTTATGCCTCAAAATATTTGTGCCTTTCAGAAAGCACACAGAATGTTCTCTCTGGTGGGCAAGGTATGCTAAGTGACAGATGATGCTACCCTCTTAAAAAAGCATTAGTCTTTCATAACTAAACATCAACAGGGTTTGTAAAGTGAACAATGACTTTTTAATGGTAAATTCTGCTTGCTGCACTTTTAAGCTGTCATGCAGAAAATTATATCTGCTTAATTTAATTCATTATTTTCAAGTAAGTGTGGTATTTAAAAACCTTCAAAAATAGCACCCAATCGTTACATAAAATCACATAAAAATGCATCAAATTGAATTTTTATGACATTAATTATATATTGCAATTCACATTACAATTTTGAGATGCACTTTTCTTACATTCAGGAACATAGCAATCAACAAAGTGTAAAACGGCAGAACATATTTTATTGCTTTCACTTTTCATCAAACACTGCATTATTAGGAGAAACAGTTTTAAAAAAAAAACATTTACTTGATATAAATAAATGTTGGGGTACTGAAAAGTGAAGGCATAAAACTAATAGATGATCTAAAGATAATGGAGCCAATTCCTAAAGCTTATTGAGCAGCTAAGTTCAACTGAATAGTCACCCACTTTGGAGCTGTGAGGGGCCCACTGCAACCCAGATATGGGTGTTGTTTTACTATCCATTCAGAGGGTTGGGGACCCTTTCCCTGGCTTAAATTAGGGCCCATAGCACATTTGCTACACCACAGCTGGAAATATATTTCAGCAAAGGCAGGAGTAAATCCGCGTGACAGTGATGATGAGGGAATCCCCCCAAAATTGGTGGCAGTGTAGAGGTTTCTTGTGGGAAATAGTTACGCTGTGAAGAATAAAATAAACAGAAAACTTGAGTGTGAACACCATGTACAACTATGTTTAACTCTTTAAACGTGATTATTTGTGAAAACCTGCAATCCAGTGTGACTTTTGCAGCATCAGTCTAGGAGTACACCTAAAATTAAAAAATTCTAAAATATTTGTAAACCTACTCCAAACATAGGTCCCCTTGGGATACCTTTCCCTTTGGAACTTATTTTGTTAGCCGTGGGAGGAGTACTACCTGCCCCCGATTCTTACCAAATGGAAGTTTCATTATGCAACCCATAGCGACTGGTGATTTTGCAAAGAGACTTATTCAAATGTAGGTCATAATGATGTCGCAAAAATTTGGTGCACAATTTGTGACCACTTTTTGCAAACTGACTCTTAGTACATTGTGCCTTGGGTCCAAATATAGCATGAGGTATGAGTTATTTGTGAGTGGAAATTGATTTTGCTATATCACAATATGTGAATTTGCACCCACAAATCTACGTACACACACTTAATATTACACTGGTAACTGTTCTAGTGAAGCAATGCCATAGGCAATTTGCAAACTCCCTTTGAGTTTTTGGGAATTCATAAATGTATTTTAGGCAGCATACCACCATTGAAACAGGGAAGGGCAGGAGTAAATGTGTATATAGGATCAGCTGCGGCCGCTGCAGGTAAAAGCAGTGAGGTGGTGGGGCCAGGTGAGGGGGGATTTCAAGAGACGACCACGAGGGAAAATTAAATAAATAATTAATTTTCCCTCGTGGTCGTCTCTCGAAATCCTCCCTCACCTGGCCCCTCCGCCCTACCGCTCTTACCTGCAGCGGCTGTATAGGATGAGAATGGGAAGGGAATGGCACTAAGATAGTGTGTTGGGCTAGGGAAGAAGCATTTGGAAATCCACTTTTGATAATTCAGGAACATTTATGCATGTGTAACAGCTTAGGTGTGTAACGGTTGCAGCTTCCCAGGAGTATTCCTGGAATAATTTGAGAATGCCAAACAACGTACATTGCACCAAAAGTAGGTGTAAACCTACAAGTGTAGATGCATTTCTGGCGAATTAACCCTCAGAGTGGCTACCTGATCCCTTCCTTTATGAAACTGAAAGGCCACTGTTGTCCTTGCTCCTTCAGTCCAGGGTAACAAAAGGAATTTCAAATAAGATATGTGGTATTATTATATAAAGAATTAATCAAAATCTTTAGAACACCACAAAAAGTGTTTTGTCTGGCTTTTTTCACTTACAGGATCGGCCCCTACTCTGCATATTTAAAGGATCCTATTTACTATTAGTTATGTGAAAATTCTCCCTGGATTGTTGCTCTTAAAATGAATTAAGCTAATAACACTGTTTATTTTAATCTCCAAAACTGACCCACAACAATAACCTGACTTCTGATTTATTCAGACATTTTTCAAATCTAGTAAATCTCTTTGAACTCGAAAATAGTGGTCTCGCCATATTTAAAGGATATTTCTGTTTTATATACGTACAATTTGATCACAAAAACGCTTGAAGTATTGAAATTCATTTGATGTCACGCTCTATGGAAGTGAACATTTTTGATGATCTTAAGCACTTTTAATACTGAGAAGTGCCACCAGTTCCCCAATAAGAAGAATTTAAGCTATATGCAGTTTGAACAAAACAAACTTGTAAGCTAAACCACGTACCATGGTAGACTGATGAGCCATTAGCAAAAGAGACAATGCATTGTTTATAATTTGAAAACCCGATCAGACATAGTCTAGCACCAAGATTCAGCCTCATACAAACAGAAAGTGATAATATTTGCTTTAAAAAACATTACGATCCATTGTATTACCACAAATTTTAGCACTAAACTTTAGAAGCACTTTTGAGCATGGCTGGCCCACCATCGGGCATTTCCCCGGGAGTGGGGGCAGATGGAAGCGATGAACGAATTGATTTTTAAGGCATTGTGCCACTGCTGGCATCTCTGCCACTTTCTCCAGCTCCACCAGGAAATTACAGCAGGCACAGAAAGTGTTTTAGGCGTGAGAGAAAGAAGGAGAGAGAGAGAGAAAGAAAGATGAGAGATGAGAGAGGAGGAAAGGAGCTGGGCTGATTTGAACCTTTCAGGAAGGGCTGCTTTTTTGTTCCTAGTGCAGCCCTGCATTCATGGATCACATTGACAGTTTGCAGGAGTCCTATTACACATAGGGCACATTGTACCACTGTGCGCCATGGCACAACCTTAAATGGGTGTGCTGGGTGCAGACTATGACAGTGTGCCATATTACAGTGGATGAGCTGGCCAAAGTGTCGCAGGGATTCTGCTGGTAAAGCAGAACTGTGCCTTGGGATGACAGGACATCAGATTGTAGGGACTAAGGGCCAGATGTATCAAGCTAAATTGCGATCGCAAACGCTGAAATTCGCAGAATTTCAGCGTTTGCGATCACAATTTAGCTGTGTGCAATGTAGGAAAGAAAAACCTACTTGCAAAATAAGGAATCGCAAAATTTGCGATTACCTATTTTGCGCATGCATTTAGAGACTCTCAATTTGTGAGTCCCTAAATGCTATGCTAGTAGCCATCGCAAATTGCGATATTGCTGTAGGAATCGCAAATTACCACCAACTTCTAGTTGGTGGTAATTTACATTTCCTCGAAAAAGCCCTTTTTTGCTTTTTTCAAAGTGCCATGTGGCACACATACATGCCCTTAGGGTGTCCTTTTGGAACCCTTGCACCCTTGAAATTGCATGCGCAGTTTGCGAGTAGCTATTGGGTACTCGCAAATTGCGCATGCAAATCCCATTTATTCCTATGGGCCTCTTGGCCCATAGAAATTAATGGGAAGGGATTCGCTAAAAATCGCTATTAGGGACTCGCAAACTGCTACAATGATACATCTGCCCCTAAGGGCCAGATGTATCAAGCTAAATTGCGATCGCAAATGCTGAAATTCGCAGAATTTCAGCATTTGCGATCGCAATGTAGCTGTGTGCAATGTAGGAACGAAAAACCTACTCGCAAAATTTGCGATTCCCTATTTTGCGCATGCATTTCGAGACTCGCAATTTGCGAGTCCCTAAATGCTATGCTAGTAGCCATCACAAATTGCTATATTGCTGTAAGGAATCGCAAATTACCACCAACTTCTATTTGGTGGTAATTTGCGATTTCCTCGAAAAAAGCACTTTTTTGCTTTTTTCAAAGTGCCATGTGCCCTTAGGGCATGTATGTGCGCCACATGTGCACACATGCAAATTTCAGGGATGCAACAGGGTGTCCTTTTGGAACCCTTGCACCCTTGAAATTGCATGCGCAATTTGCGAGTACCTATTGGGTACTCGCAAATTGCGCATGCAAATCTTATTCGTCCTAAGGGCCTCTTGGCCCATTGAAATGAATGGGAAGGGATTCCTTAATTGCGAAACGCTATTTGCGATTCGCAATTAAGGAATATGTAGGAATCGCAATTATTATTGCGATTTCTACCTACATAGCATTTTGCGAGTCCTTAATAGCGATTCGCTAAAAATCGCTATTAGGGAGTCGCAAACTGCTACAATGATACATCTGCCCCTGAGTCTTGCTCAAGGTTTCTCTGGGTGTGGCCAGAATGTTCAGCTGATGCTCGCATTGTTATTAAAAATTATTTATCGGAACATATGCATGCACTACATTCCACTCGGACCAGGGCCCTGCTTTCGCCTGGAAAGCATTTAGGGATTCTATAGCTTCCCTGGGTATAGAGGTGCATTACTCTCCCCCTATCATCCTGCAGAAAATTCGGTATAGGGGAGGATGGTGATAGCAAGAATCAACTGCAGGTAGGATGTTGGTAAAAGCACCATCCGAATTAAGCGTACCGGAATGGTCCAAATAAATGCAGCAGAAAGGTTTGTTGGAAATCAACAGGTGCGTCTGCGATGGGCTTGCCATGGTAGAACTTTAAGGCACTCTCCATTTCTAACACTAGCGCTGGCGTGCAATCAGGCGGCCGAGCGCCGCGCACACACCTCTACACCATAATACAAAGGTGTCTGTGTGAGTCTAGTATAGATTTTATACTGGAAGGGTACCTTTCTATTGCAAAATACTATGCTTACAGTAACTTTAAAACATTTCTTACTTTGTATGTGTGCTGTACAGTGCAGCACATGTGCAAAGTCAGTAAAGAAATAGAAATAAAAGCATTTCTAACTTGATAGCGCCTATTTCAGAAGGGCATTACTTTTTGATGCAAAATCCTGTCTACATGTTTTTAGGAATTGAGAAAACAAGCCTTGGCAAGGCGATAAAAAATGCAAAGTGGGCAGAAAAACCTAGTACACAGACAATATAATGACTACTAAATAGAAAAACATACGATGATACTGATATTATCAATTTATTTATTAAATATATATTTTTCTTTAGGAGACATTATTTGTTACTAAATATAAACAATTTTGTAAAAAACATTACGTGTCAAAAATTATCCGTAAGATATACACAAAATATATTTTACCCGTTGTCACAAGTTTTCAGCGAATTCAGTTTTCATGCATCAATCCGAAATTTTGTTTGATGATTTGTTTTTATCAATAAAGTCACATCTTGAGATATCCTGTGTAATATACATTCAAGATGTCATAATGAAATAGAACAACTGGCGGTATGTTGGCACTACGCGCGTTTCAGCGAAGCCTTCGTCAGGGTTCTGTCACAGTGTACACTGAAAAAACAAGAAGCAACAACAGGCCTAGATTTTAATGCCTACTGCCTATACGTGATAAATATGTCTATATACAGATCGAAAAAACCAATTAATTCAACACTAATCCATGCGTTGTGTGCCACATGAGATTACACGTAATAAAGAACAGAATACCATAGCCATATTGAAAAAAGTATACACCCAAGTGCACGTAAAGATTGTGCAAGTTTAAAGAGCACTAAAGAAGAATTAGATAAATATTGAACCCTTTCATGCTGTCCCACCTTTCAAGTATTGTTTATATTCCACACTTATTTTGAAGATATGAAAGGGGTGCTTTATAAAACTAAAATAGAAATCACATACTAAAGCACATAAGAATGAGAATAAAGTACCGATAATATGATGGTTCCTCTAAACTAGCGAACACATTATTGTAATGAGGGGGATGTCATCCCAGGAAGGAGCCTAATCCTATACAGATACAAAATATCAGATAATAGTAGTAGTAGTAGTAGTACCCTATTGGGGGGGTGTTTTCAAGATCATTGTCTTGGCCTGGAACGATATCAAATGTACCATTCAATAAATAGAATATACTTATAGTGGGACAGATCACTAGATGACATTGTACATATTTCCCTGTTCTTAATGCATATTAGACGACATATGTGCTACTCCAATCGGTAATATATGATGTAAATATTACTGCGAACAAATCCTCAATATAGAATGTCGGCAGTACGTCCTGTCTTAGATGTAGATGTACACTAAACAGAGATAAAAAAAATGGAAAACACAATAAAAACACTCAAGGTGCACTAGAAGCGTGATAACCTGAGGGTAATAAGAAACTGCTCTAAAGGGTGATCAGGTCCTTAAATAACACAAAATGGGACTGGGCATGATGACCAAAAAAGGCCACACCAAGACATAACTACGAATGGTATCATTAGTGCTCATGAAAGAGCCTTATTAAAAAGCCCTATAATACTCTGAAGGGATTCCTGACAATTTTTTTAAAAACCCTTTGTCCAATAAGGGAAACGACCTATGTAGTGCTTTGTCTATAGACTAGTCTATGTAATTATAACAAGGTAATTTATTGGCCCCAAAGATATGTTTATTGAACCTCTTTTCCAGAGACCGCCACCTCTCTCTATATTCTTATGGCATCTGCAAGCGTATTGTCAACAGACATAGTATAGCTCGTACGCTGACGTTGTTGTGCATTAGCAAAAGAATATGTGATAAAGGCAGACATCAAGGTGTTAAAATTAATACAGATATCCTCATCCGTGTAGTCTTTGCTCAAAGTGGTCTGACGCTACGGCCTAGCTATTCTTATCGGTATGCAACAACATTACTCACCAATCCTCCGGCATCAAACAGGTAACGTTTCCCTCTGCGCGCGCCACTTACTGGAAGTGTTTAAATACTGGACTTGACCCGGATATACTTCTACGCACTCTGCCTATCTAGAGAGTGGAAAACGTGATGCAGGAATCACTCATGGCGCCCAGCTTAGTGGTATAATGCCCCGGCGTCTATATGAGGGACGTCAAGTAATATATACTGAAGACCCATAAGGCAATCTAAAAATTCACAACAGTCCATACTCGTACACGTGCTATAGGCCCATGGAGTCCAAACTCCGACATTGGGCCGGATACACTACAATACCTTATATTCTGACCATGAATGGTGACGAATATAAAGGAAGGTGATGCACGTTAACTAATTCACGTTAACTGATTTAATGATAATGCACGTCAACCAATTTAGTAATGATGTACAAGGGCATGACTATGCAAGACAGGGGGATATATCTAGACTGTACCCTCAGTAAAACATCTAGGCTATATCCACATAGGTGTATGTGAAATTACAGCATATCTTAATGTGGTTATCCGAGGCTGAGTAGTGACAAACTCCATGTGGGGAATTATGAATTATAAATAAGAAACGACTATGCCAACTGAATGTACGCAAATGACCACATTACTAAAGGGTTCTAGAAGTATGGTCCACAGTTTATCCATAACAAAACGTACCATGTCAAACATCTTCTGACCAAGATGTATGTTGGGACCAAACGCATTAACACAATGATATCCACAATGCCGAAATCTCAGCCTATTTCTTAAAAGAAATATGAATGGTCCATATATACCCTACTACTCAATGGGTAATCAATGGGCATACTTAATTGGATGTAGCTAATATGACACCCGTGAAAAAATAGAATGACAACCAGTGCTCTATAGTATGTTAATTGCAATAGGAAGAAATCAGTGATGAATCGGGCTAGAACATAGGCAATATGAAAGCAAAATAGGAAAAAGGTATCCACCTAGGAGACTCCTGAAGATATCAACAGAATACCCTCCTAAAAGGCCTGCAAAGATTAAGCCATTCTAGAAATTCTGACAATGTCTCAGATGTATCTGTCCAAATAAAGAAGATATCATCAATGTATCGTGACCATTTGGTCACTGATTCGAAGAATGGTGCCACTTCATTGTAGATGAATCTTCTTTCAAACTGGGCCATATATATATTAGCCACTGTGGGGGCACAAGAGGCCCCCAAACTGACTCCTTTGGTCTGTTTGTAAAGTTGACCATTGAATTCAAAGACATTGTCTTCTAGTACTACTTGTAGGCATTCTAGAATGAAAACTTTTGGACCTGAAATGTTCATGTCCATCATGAACCAGCTCAATGCCTCTAATGCTCCTTGTATAGGTATATTACTATACAGAGCTTCTATGTCCAAGGTGACCAGTAATTGTGAATTTGCATAGAAAGTTGTCTCTTCTATGAGATTGATGATATGCCTGATGTCTTGGACATAGGAAGGTGTTTGGGGCACGTGAGGGCGAAGGATTGCATCAATATACTTAGATAATGGCTCGGTGATGGAACCTATAGTGAGCACAATGGGTCTATAAGGTGAATCCCTTTCATTTTTGTGTTTCTTAGCAACTCCATAGATACTTGCCATCTTGGGATTCTGTACATTAAAATATGCCAGCTCTTTTTCGCATCTGTGATTTTTTCATTCGTTGTAGTTCATTAGAACCTCTTTTGGCCGCATCTTCATTCGTTGGATCCTATATATCTCGGAACCTTAAGGAATATAATATTGGCACAACTGGAGTCAGCAAATATTAGAACTAGCAAATCATTACCTTAAGGTAACAGTATCACCTCAGTCTTCTGGTCTGTTTCATGCTCTATCTCAGTAACCATAGACACAAAACAATTCGCTCTTGGGCTAATTATTTATCTGAAATTTTGTATCTTTATAGGATTAGGCTCCTTCCTGGGATGACATCCCCCTCATTACAATAAGTGTTCGCTAGTTTAGAGGAACCATCATAATATCAGTACTTTATTCTCATTCTTATGTGCTTTAGTATGTGATTCCTATTTTAGTTTTATAAAGCACCCCTTTCATATCTTCAAAATAAGTGTGGAATATAAACAACACTTGAAAGGTAAGACAGCATGAAAGGGTTCAATTTTGATCTAATTCTTATTCTTTAGAGCTTTTTAAACCTGCACAATCTTTATGCGCACTTGGGTGTATACTTTTTTTCAATATGGCTATGGTATTCTGTTCTTTATTGCTTGTAATCTCATTTGGCACACAACGCATGGATTAGTGTTGCATTAATTGGTTTTATCGAACTGTATATAGACATATTTATCATGTATAGGCAGTGGGCATTAAAATCTAGGCCTGTTGTTGCTTCTTGTTTTTTCAGTGTATACTGTGACGGAACCCTGACGAAGGTTTCGCCGAAACGCGTGTAGTGCCAACATACCGCCAGTTGTTCTATTTCATTATTACATCTTGAATGTATATTACACAATATATGGTTGTCTAATCTCTAAATGTGACTTTATTGATAAAAACAAATCATCAAACAAAATTTCGGATTGATGCATGAAAATTGTATTCACTGAAAACTTGTGACAACGGGTAAAATATATTTTGTGTATATTTTCTGGATTATTTTTGACACATGTAATGTTTTTTACAAAATTGTTTATATTTATTAACAAATAATGTTTCCTAAAGAAAAAAATATATTTAATAAATAAATTGATAATATCAGTATCATCGTATGTTTTTCTATTTAGTAGTCATTATATTGTCTGTGTACTTGGTTTTTCTGCCCACTTTGCATTTTTTATCGCCTTGCCAAGCTTGCTTGTTATTTTCCTTGTTACTGGCAAGTGTATCTTGTTTACAGGGGCCCTGTTGCTTTCCAAAGAACATGTTTTTAGGAGACAGGGTTTTGAGTCAAAAACTATGAGTGATTGCTTGGGAATGCCCATGCGTCACCCATGGAACACCCTCTTGGTGCTAAGTAATGCAAAGCAGTGGTAGGCATTCCACGTTTTGCGCTGGAAATGAATTTGGAAAAAAGATTTTGCATTGATTTGCATCACTTTTGTGATGCAAACACAGCACAAAATCTTAGTTAATAAACTCTACGTTTTGAAACCCTACTTTGTATTTCTCCAGATAACATGCAATGCCTACTATCATGGATGATGTGACAACCTACACCTTGTAATCATCATTTTCTTATGTAACATTCCTGTACATTGATCTGCACACTTGTGAGAGTCAATGTCTTTGTATAATAAGTGTTTGTTTATAAGTGCTTTGAAACTCTACATTGGGATATATAGCGCTATAAAAGACATTAAATAAAAAAATTAATAAGTAAGCGTTATTTAAATTGTTTTTAGTGTTATTACATATACAGTTAGGTATATCTGATGTTCTTACAGTGCATGCTCATCTGGTACATACAAGGGTTGACCAAAGTCAAAAATCTGCCTCTAAATAACAGTGTCTCCTAAGCACTTGAGAAGTGAACAAGTGCCTTTGTTTCTCACCATGGCACTAGCATCTAGGTATTAAGCTCCAGATAGCTCCCAGGCAGGATCAATCAATCAATTATTTGCGTGGCCAGGTGCTGTGCTGGAAGCAGTGTTGAAGAGCAAGGTCTTGAGTTCCTTCCTGAAGAGGTTCAGTGAGGGAGAAGTGCGAAGGTGGAGGGTGTTTTGGTGGCGAGGTGGGAGAAGGAGCGTCCTCCGGAGCAGCTGCGGTGGATACATTGTGTCTGAGCGAGAGCTAGGTTTGCGGAGCGGAGGTTTCTGGAGAGTTGGTGGAAGATCAGGCGGTGGTTCATGTAGTCTGGTACTTGGTTGTGGAGGGCTTTGTATGCATGCCTCAGGAGCTTGAACTGGCATCTCTTCTGGATGGGAAACCAGTGGAGGTCTTTCATGTGCTGGGTAATGTGTGTCATCTTGGGCAGGTTGAGGATCAGTCTGCCTTCTGCGTTCTGGATTGTCTGGAGTCTGTGCAGGTGTTCAGTGGAGGTGCCGATGTAGAGTGCATTGCCGAAATCGAGCCGGCTGGTGATGAGGGCCTGTGTCACAGTTTTCCTTGTGCTACTGGGGAGTCATCTGAAGATTTTGCAGAGCATGCGGATCAGGTGGAAGCAATCTGAAGCGACGGCATTGGCCTGACGTTTCATGGAGAAGTTCGCTGTCCAGGATGATGTTGAGGTTTCGGGCGTGGTCTTTCGGTGTGGGGGGGTCCGAGATTCGTTGGCCACCAGGAGTCATTCCAAAGGGCTTGTATCTGCCGAAGATCAGAACTTCTGTTTTGTCCATGTTGAGTTTCAGGCAGTTGTCTTTCATCCATGTCACGACATTCTTTATGCAGTTGTGGAAGTTGGTTTTCGTCAAGGTGGGGTTCGTTGAGAGTGAGAGGACGAATTGAGTGTTGTCACCATAGGAGATGATGTTGATGTCGTATGATCTTACGATGCCTGCAAGTGGAGTCATGTAGATGTTGAAGAGGGTAGGGATGAGGGATGAGCCTTGGGGAACTCCACAGATGGTGTGCTTGGGTTGCGAGGTGAAGGGAGGGAGGCTTACTCTCTGGGTGTGTCCCATGAGGAAGGATTACATCTATCTGAGAGCATCGTCTGCGATTCCAATCTGGTGAAGTCGATCGATGAGTGTGTGGTGGGAGACTGTGTCAAAGGCTGCTGAGAGATCCAGGAGGATGAGGGCGGCTGATTCTCCTCTGTCAAGTAGGGCTCGGATGTCGTCTGTTGCTACAATTAGGGCTGTTTCAGTGCTGTGGTTGGCTATAAAACCTGATTGGGATGGGCCCAGCAGTTTGTTTCTTTCCAGATGGTCCGTGAGTTAGAGGTTGATGGCCTTCTCCAGGACTTTGGAGGGGAACGGGAGGAGGCAGATGGGATGATAGTTCTGGAGTTCTAAGGAGTCTGCTGAGGGTTTCTTGAGGAGGGGTCTGACCTCTGTGTGCTTCCATGTGTCAGGGTGGTGGGTGTGGTTATGGAGGCATTGAGGATGGTGGTGAGCAGGTGGCTGATCTCATTGCTTCCGAGGTTGAAGAGTCGGTGGGGGTATGGGTCGGTGGGTGCTCCTGAGTGGATGGAGTTCATCAGGGTGGTAGTTGTTGATGAGCTGAGTTGTTCCCATGCAATGAGCTGATGGTTGGTGGTTGTGGTTGATTGGGTGCAAAAGAAGTCAGAGAGTTATCGGATCGAAGTTTCCTTAGATGGCTGCTATCTTGTTGTGGAAGTGGTTGGCAAGGGTGTCGCAGAGTTCCTATGAGGAAGGGATGGAGTTTTCTGTGGCTGACGTGCAGGTGAACTCTCTGACAAGGGTGAAGAGTTCCTTGGTTTGGTTAGTGCTAGTCTTGATCCGGTGTGTCAGGGCCTCCTTTTTTGTGGCTTTGAGCTGGTTGTGGTAGTGTTTGAGGGCTGATTTGTATCCAGCTCAGTCGGTGTCGTTCTTGCTGGTTCGCCATCTTCTTTCCAGTTGTTTGCACCTGCGTTTTGCTGCACTGAGTTCTGGCGTGTACCAGCTGGCTCAATTGGTGGGTCTGTGCATTTTGGCTGATTTGGTGGGTGTGGCTTGGTTGGCGGCGCTGGAGATCAACACGCTGAAATTCTCTACTGACTGGTCCAGGATAGTGGTGATGTTGTTCCAAGTGGTGCTAAGAATGTCTGTCCATTGTTGCTGAGTTACTTTGGTCTAGCTGCGATAGGGAGCGTTGTGTAGGTTGGGGGCAGTGTGCAGCAGACCAGTGAGGGTGAAGTGCACGAAGGAGAGGTCTGTCCTGGTGAGTTCTGAGGTTTAGATGTATCTGATTCTGTTGCCGTATGTGAAGATGCGGTCTAGCATATGTTCTGCTCTGTGTGTGGGGTTGATGACAATTTGCTTGAGGCCGATGTTGTGCAGTCTTTCCAGGAGGTCCATGGTGTTGGCGTTGGTGTGGGTCATACAGGTGGAAGTTGAGGTCACCCAGGAAAATGTAGTGTTCAGATTCAATGGCGAGCGAGGTGATGAATTAGGCGCTGGTGTCGCTGAGGCTGGTTCGTGGTCCTGGTGGTCTGTATGTGAGGGTGACTTTGATGGTAGTTTTGAGCATAAAAGGGGAGTTATTCAGTTAAGGAATGGAGAGGCTGGAATCAAATACCTATTACCAATACAAAAAATGCCCCTCCAACCAAAGATCAAACATAAGTCTTACATCCTCAGCAGTTACTTTTATTAACTCTGAGATTTTTCTTGTATTTATGAAGTTTTTCCCATATTTTGAATTAAAACATACACCTCAGTGTCGTTTTTGATATTTACAAGAAACAGTGTACACAAACACTACAATATTTACATGACGCACAGACAATTAATCTGGTGTTAAAAAACAAGATTAATACATGAACAAGTCAATACAACACTAAACATTTGATGCAGTGTTAAACCCAATGTATAGACACATCAAAACAGGCTCCTTTGTCCTACTGTCTTTTTTATGGTACCGGGACCTACTACATTCAAGTCTTCGATACTATATGCTTTCAAGGTCCTGAAAGGGTCAGAGTGCTAATCTAGAACTCTATGTCTGCGCTTATTCAATCAAGCTCAGACAATACATTATTATGTGTGTTAGTTCTTTGCGGTCACTCTTGGCCTCAAGGTGAAAATGCCAACGCGTTTCAACCTTCATAATCGGACCTGGGAATGGTTTGATTGAAGGTCTTCATCAAGGGGGAAAGGGATTCAAGTAGGACGCTGCATATTTCCTAAGACAGAAATAATGGAGTTTTCTTTGAGTATATCTGCTGCTAATTACGTGCAACACTGAATCATATTGAAAGTGCTCATTACATACCGGATGTTAGGGTCTTTTTGAACCACTATTCACGGAGGTCATCAAATCCGTGTAATTCTTAAACTTCTTGTCACCTCGATAGTCATGGTATCTGGTGTTAAAAGAGGGGCGGTGGTAAGAGGAACATACTTTTGGTTTAAGGCAGAGAAGAGTTTGGATTTGCATTCCAGTTTGTGCACAGAGCATGCAGTGCTGCCAGGGACTGTGTTTCTTAAGGAAAGGCTACATTTTGAGTGGATAGGACACCGGACACGTGGCCTTGAGTGTTGCGGATAGCGAGTTACTTTAAAGAATGGTGCCGGGAATGCCTTGAACTATCGGCTCGTGCAAAGGAACTTAGCGGCAAGTGCGGGAGCATGAGGGCATTCATGTGACTGGCCCTCAGCGTGTCGGGACCTTAAGGTGCACGTAAAGTTCATTACATAGTTCTAGAATTGAAGTCAAAGTTGTATTAACAATGTCGTGAAGGTCAAAAATGTCGAGTCCATGCTTCACTCGGCTGTGGCTTCAAATTATGCAAGCGAGTCGTGCAAGAGATCTTATCATGCAGCGTCTTTACCTTTGTGTTAACGGTGACTTCCTCCTTCAGCGTACGAGCCACAGCTCCGTGTTGCTCCGGTGTCGAGTCATTCAGCCATTGTCTGCTGGCGGCGGCGTTTTAAACAGAATCACTTCCTCTTCCTACCAGCATATGACTCGAGGCGTCTGACGTATATCCTGTGATCTATACGTGGCCTGACCTTGCCTGTCTTCCTGTCATTTAGAACGCTCCCAGGTCGGCATGGATACGCATATCTTGCAGCTTGGAGTATTGCGATTCAACATTAGCCGGCGCTGCTCTGAATCTGGATGCATTCTATTCGTGCATTCTCCCTCATCTTTCTCTCTTTTTTGTTGATTCCAGGTGACACGCGATCCCCTATTGTACGCAATACATGATCTCATTTATTTCATTTAAGCCGTTTTCCGTGGTCCCCAGATACATGATGGTTTTGGCTTCAAATCTAGACAGCAAACTATCGGTATTGCTGCCTGTGACATGTTTCAAAACTGTCCATTTAATATCGTTGGGACCATGTCCTTTATCAATGCAATGTTGGACCATAGGTGCATTAGTAACTTGACATCTTATTCGAGACCGATGTTGGGTTATTCTTTTCTTCACTGGTTGTGTGGTTTTTCCAATGTAGGCCTTGAGACACGGACATAGTACACAGTATATAACATTATGTGTATTACAGTTTGTGAATTCTTCATGTTTCACATTTTTGTTGCCATAGATGAATTGCATTCCTTCAATGATACTTGCACATGATGCGCAATTGCCACAACGCCGATGGCCTTTAATTGGGGGCAAAGCAAGCATTGTTCGTAGTGATGGTGGAGATGTTTTCACTGTCATCTTTGCTCGTACCAATTTGTCTTTGATGCTTTTGTTTTTCTTCAAAGCGAATACTGGTATGTTTTTGAATACGTCCAGTCCCTTCACTGTGTTCCAATTTCTTTTTACAATTTTCTTCACTTCATTTGTGTGCCCAGAGAAAGTGGTGACGCAAACCAATGGCATTTCTTTTGATTTTTCTTTTGGGATCAGCAAAGTGTCTCTAGGAGTATACCATGCTCTTTTCATTGAGCGCTTTAGCAATTTTCTAGGATAGTTTCTTTCGGCCAGTTTGTTCACAAGGGCTTTGGCATTGTTAAAATAGTTATCCTTTTTGGTGCAGTTGCGCCTAATTCTTAAAAACTGGCTGTAGGGAAGATTTTCGCGCAAATTCCGTTGGTGGAAACTAGAAAAATGTAGGAACGTGTTCCTATCGGTTTGCTTTGTGTAGAGTGTGGTATACAGGACTCCCTCCTCATGCTTCACCAGAAGGTCTAAAAAGTTGATCTCAGTTTTGCTGGAATTGATCGAAAACTGGATATCTGGGTTCCTCTGGTTGAGCCAAATTTGAAATTCTGTCAATTGTTCTAGGGTTCCCCTCCAAAGCATGAACACATCGTCTATGTAACGACGCCAGATCTTTATGTGTCCATCATGTGGGTTGTTATTATATACCCATCTTTCTTCAAATAGGGCCATAAACATCACTGCCATCTCTGGAGCGAAGGGACACCCCATCGCGGTCCCCTTTATCTGTAAAAATTGATCGTCATTGAAATTGAAGAAATTGTTTTTGAGGCATACCTCTGCCAACTCAACGAGATAGGAAGTGGGAACATTATGGGGATGTATCCGTTTTTCCAGGAAAAGCTGGAGGGCTTCTAAACCTGCTTCTTGGGGAATGTTGGTATATAGACTGACTATATCCAAGGTGACCAGTAGCTCAGCTTCAGAATCAAAAGGTAGACCTTCCAGAAATGTAATGGCTTGCATTGTGTCTCGTATATAGCTCACTGTTTCACTGACCAACGGTTTGAGAAAAGTGTCTACATATTTGGCTGGTCTCTCTAAGAAAGAATTGACCCCAGATATTATTGGTCTCCCCGGGGGATTTTCTGTGTCTTTATGGATTTTCGGAAGGACATAGATCAATGGAGTCCTTGGATTGTCGTTAAGAAGGTATTGTGCTTCTTTTTTTGATAACCATCCATGTTCTTCCCCAGTTGCTATGAATTTTGTCAATTTTGAGTGCACCAATTTTGTCCAATCCTCGTCTGTTCTTCTATAGTGATCTTGATTAGATAGCTGGCGGATAATTTCGGCTTCATATTTTTCACGCTGCATGATGACGATTGCCCCGCCTTTATCCGCAGGCTTGATTATAATTTCCTGATTTTTCATTAGGTTATCCAATGCGTCTTTTTCCTTTTGCGTCAGATTCCACTTCGTATAGTTCTTCTTTCTGTCCAATACATCCAAATCTCTCATCACATTCTTCTCAAAAGTGAGAAGCTCCATCGGCATATTTGCTGTGGGTGGGAAGAAAGTGGATTGATTTTTTAGGCCTGAATAGTTGCGTTCCATTAGATCTAATTTCTCTGCAAAAAATGCTTTCAACCGCATCTTCCGGAACAGTTGAATAATTTCTAGTTTGGTTTGTCCCATGTCAGGCTTTATTGCTGGTATAAAAGATAAACCCTTTTCAAAACGTTGATCTCTTCAATTGATAAAGTGTAGTCTGCCAAGTTGTATATGGAGTTGGTCTCATTTCCTACCATCTGTACACATTCCTCCTCATTGTTATCTCTCCCTGGTATTGATTGGGGATGGGATTGTACCATTGCTTTACTCTTGTTCTCCCTCTGGGGCGTCCGCTGCCTCTGTCTAAAAAAGGTGCCGGTTGATAAAACTGTACCTGTTGGTTACCCCTAATGCTGGTAGAGTGTTCAGTGTCGCTTGAGCTATCGGAGTATGAGGAGGCGTCAGAAAAGGTAGTGAATTGTCTTCTGCTCCTGCCACCATAAGTTCTCAAAATCCCTATATTGGTGGACTGCTGGTAGTAATCTTTATCTAAATATGGATAGGTCTTTTTCTCACTGAAGTTTACAATGTCCTTTTGAAGTTTGGACCTTTTAAAGTCCTCTATGGTCTTCTTGAAGGTCGCGTTTTCTTTTTCCAATTTGGCAAGCAGGGCTTGGGCATTTTCAATTGCCGTGTTATTCATAAACGCTTCTTCTAGCTCCCTTATAAGATCCAGTTCTTTCAGACTTAAACGCTCAGCTGTTTTGATAGAATGGAACATCCAATCTCTTGAACATTTCGTTCCGATGTGGCTAAAACCTTCCAAATATTCAGGCTGATCCGTGAAGATAACAGGTACGTTTTTTACCTGCAGGCCAGCAGGATTTGTACCTGCTCTCAAGTGTTCCAACAGTACTTCGCCATGAAGGGCTGTGCGGATCTGTTTTTTCTTGAGCCGTGTTATCTTTTCTAGCTCTGATTGTTGCCCAAGATTGGTGGCTGTGATACCAGTCCCTGGCAGCACTGCATGCTCCGTGTACAAACTGGAATGCAAATCCAAACTCTTCTCTGCCTTAAACCAAAAGTATGTTCCTCTTACCACCGCCCCTCTTTCAACACCAGATACCTTGACTATCGAGGCGACAAGAAGTTTAAGAATTACACGGATTTGATGACCTCCGTGAATAGTGGTTCAAAAAGACCCTAACATCCGGTATGTAATGAGCACTTTCAATATGATTCAGTGTTGCACGTAATTAGCAGCAGATATACTCAAAGAAAACTCCATTATTTCTGTCTTAGGAAATATGCAGCGTCTTACTTTAATCCCTTTCTGCCCTGTTGAAGACCTTCAATCAAACCATTCCCAGGTCCGATTATGACGGTTGAAACGCGTTGGCATTTTCACCTTGAGGCCAAGAGTGACCGCAAAGAACTAGCACACATAATAATGTATAGTCTGGGCTTGATTGAATAAGTGCAGACATAGATTTCTAGATTAGCACTCTGACCCTTTCAGGACCTTGAAAGTATATAGTATCGAAGACTTGAATGTAATAGGTCCCGGTACCATAAAAAAGACAGTAGGACAAAGGAGCCTGTTTTGATGTGTCTATACATTGGGTTTAACACTGCATCAAATGTTTAGTGTTGTATTGACTTGTTCATGTATTAATCGTGTTTTTTAACACCAGATTAATTGTCTGTGCGTCATGTAAATATTGTAGTGTTTGTGTACACTGTTTCTTGTAAATATCAAAAATGACACTGGGGTGTACGTTTTAATTCAAAATATGTGAAAAACTTAATAAATACAAGAATAAGTATTAATTGATGAATCTCGGAGTTAATAAAAGTAACTGCTGAGGATGTAAGACTTATGTTTGATCTTTGGTTGGAGGGGCATTTTTTGTATTGTTAATTTGATGGTAGTTTTGGCATTGGCTTGAAGCTGGAAATTCATGTGTTCCATAGCCAGTGTGGTGTTGTCGTTGGTGAGGGTGCAGGTGATTGATTCCTTGGGTACGATGGTGATGCCCCCCATGTCTGTTAGTGCGATCTCAGTGTTTCTTCTTGTAACCACTGGCAGTAGTCGTGGTGATGTCTGGGGCCGATGTGGGGGTGAGCCATCTCTCTGTGATGAAGGTCACGTTATGGGTGATGGTGGAGATGGTGTCCCAGATTTCGGTGGTGTGTTTGCAGAGAGATCTGTCGTTGATCAGGAGGCAGTTCGGTGTCGGCATCTGGCATTGGCTTGGCGTTGTCTGATGAGTTGATGGCCGGTGAAGGGGTGGCGCTGAAGCTGCAGTGGATGCAGGTGAACGGTCCTGCTGTGGAGCGAGGTGATGCAAAGCAGCAGTTGTTGTTTGCATGCAATGACCAGGGCGAGTGGTTCTGCGGCAGAGTACGTGTGGGAGTGCATTGGGCCAGGGCTCCTGGCACTGGGCGCGGTCCAGGATTGGATGGGTCCAGACTAATTTGCCTTTGACCCACCTTCGGCACGCTGGTGGCACGGCCATGCTGCAGCCTCCATTAAGTAGCCCTGGGAGGTGGGAGGGCCTGTCTGGGAGGCAGGAGGGCTGGGAGCGTGGGTTGCACAGAAAGACAGTGAGGAGTCACAAACAGCAAACAGCGGAGGAAGAAAAACAACAGAAGCAGTAGTATGCTGCATTATAAAATGTAGGAAAGAAAAGGAAAACTGTGTTTTAAATTAGGAAAAACAATACTATCCCAGTGTTGTAAATTGATAAAAACAGTACAAAAGTGGTGGATGCACAGTAGAAAGGAGAAACACGTAATGCACAATATACTTATCAGGGCACACCAGGGGACCGGGGCACAAACAGAGGTGTGGGTAGATGGAGGAGCGCCGAACAAGACCAAGGTGGTCGAGGGCTACTGATGAGGATGAGACTTCAATATAAAAAGGGGCTCACAGCCCTTTTGAGTGAGACCTTTGTGTTTTGATCCCATTTGGAAGTGAAAATAAGAAAACCAAAACCACTTCCCCACAGCAAGTTGCTGCTGAACGTATTCAGTATATCTCCGTTGATGCTGGCTGGATCACCGCCTCTAATTCCTGCAGTGAATGACTGTTAGCAAACTCGCGTCAGGTCAGTTCAGCTAATTTCCGAAACAGAACGTGTCTGTAAATAACAGGCAGGTGGTCCCCCTAACAGCTATTGCCTTAGCTCTCGCACGTGCGTTCTGCAACATGGTGATAACAGGAACATCACCAATGAAGAAAAAAAAACTGACAGAAGCAATATTTTATACCTTTGCTGCATGCAGCTGTCTCTCGGTTATGATGGAAAACGTGGTTTGAGACAAAGATAGACCATGTATTTGATTAAAGTCGGCATATAAAACTGTGGCCTCTCAGCAGCCATGGCTTCGCCAGAGATGTCAGATGAAGTACAACAGGTACTTGCAAATATCACTTAGTTCAAGATAGAAAACAAGTCAACGCAATCGGCAGATTCATGACATTGTATTCACTGGAACCAATGATTTGGGATCCAGTGAAAGAACCTACAAGTTATAATGAAATCAAAATCTGATTTCCTCCTTCGTATGCGATTAGAGAGTTTGCGGAGTTAAATATTTAATTCTAAGCGCTATGCTTGATGTTTAGGTTGCAGGTTTGAATCAGGCAACAAAGACCCAGCCATGCATTCTTCTCAGGCTAATAAAGTACCATTTGAACCACATTGCTTTCTGAATACAAGACCAGATTCACAGTGTACGTAGGGACAGATGTATGAACACATTTTCCCATAAATACAGAATGGGTAAAACTGTTTGATACATCTGGCTCCTAATGTATATAGAAAATTCACAGACCCTCATTTATGAAAAGTGACGCATCGCTGCGAGAAAACAGCGATGCATCACTTTTCATTGCGCCCTCCTTGCAACACCAATGATGCATCATATTTACAGTATGATGCATCATGTCGCAAGGAGTTACAGATACATCAGTATTTCTGACGTATCTGTAGGCGCAAAAATTACGCATTGCTGGAGTGTGTCACAAAAGTGATGCAACTCCAGCAATGGGTCATTACACATGGGCAAGTCCCATGTTAAATGTGCCTGCGTCAGTCTTACGCCTGTCATGAGGCAGGCGTAAGATATTTGCGTCCTAGAAGTGGTGCAGTGAAATCTTATAGATTTCACTGCATCACTTCTACGACCCTTTCTTGCGTCAGAACGCCCCCTGCATACATTATACCTAGTGCAGGGGTTTACAAAGTGACGCATCTACCTAGATGCATCACTTTGTAAATATGACGCAACATGACGCATTTTTACACCGCTGGTGTGTCACGAAAAGTGACGCGCCGGCGGCGCAAAAGTGACGCAAGGGCCCATAAATAAGCCCCACAATTGCTGTTGTGGCGCACAATGTCCATATTGCTTTCCCTCGCGAGTCACAAGTAAGTAGTGGTGCGCACCCACACATTTTCACTGATCTATAAAACTACTTGCAAAATAGAAAGTAAAACAATTTTGAACACAGCATTGAATTGCAGCGATTGATTTTGTACATTCATATTTATAATATTATTCATAATTATAGCATCACTGTTATATTTTTCGACTTTTATTAAAGGTCCTGCACATTGCTCTTAAACTGATTTAAAATCCGCTGGTGGTAAAAACAGGTCATTCACAGAGCCGTGTCAAGTTGGATGTGTGTAATGACTGCCCAAACCTTCAAGATGTCCTTTTGTGTGTGCGAAGCGTGTGCTTGAAAACCCATGAAGTGCCCCACTCATTCTAGGCACTTGCCAAAGTGATGTCGAGGAGTGGAACGGTGCTAGAAGTCTGTCCAGTAATGGAAGGGTAGAATAAATGTAACCTGCTAATGCCGTTTGTGCATGAGCGGAAGGTGTGGCCCACAGGAGATAAAGCCACGTCAAACCCAAAGGCAATAATGAAAACGTTGGTCTTTATGGCTCTGTGAAACCTCTGGATGTCAGCTTCAAGTGTCAGGTTAAGTTGAAGGGTGCTCCAAAAAGTTTATCCTTGGATAAACAGTGATCTGCTGCAAAATAGTTTGAGTCTGATCATGCGTGGAGACAATAGTTTAAGAAAGGCTGACCTCACACTCTGTGCTAGATTGCAGGGCAGTTAATACTTGGAGAATTAGGGACATATTTACAATGCCCCCACTGCACTTTTACACTGCCGGAGCATCATTTTTGTGACCCCCCTGGAGGCTCAGTGAGCTGGCCCATATTTACAAGGCCACGCAAAGCCACCCTGCGTTTTTGTATGGCCTTGTAAATATGGAGTAAGGAAATGCCTTACTCTGCTTGGAAGGGGCGTTCCATGGGTGTTGCTGTGGGTGTTCCCACCTAACACCCCTTGGGGGCAGATTTACAATGCCCCTGCTGCACTTTTACGCTGCCGGATTGTCACTTTTGTGATGCTCAGGAGGCGCAGTGTGCAGTAGCGGCTCCTGGAGGGAGTGCTGTGGGGCGGGGCGGGGGAGGGGCACGGTGGGGGGTAGTAAACTCCGGCTTACGGCCGAACTGAGTACATAAATAAATCTTGCCGCTGCTCTCACCAGCATGATAGCAGACCCAGGATTAGTGGGAGCGGCTCTTACCAGGGCTCAGAGCATAAATGATGCACCTTGCACCACCGTAACGTCTCTTTTTGGGATGTTCCGTGGCGCAGGAGCCTGCTCCATATTTACGAAGCAGCACAAAGCCACTTTTTTTTTATTAATGCTGTTTCATAAATATTGTTCCCTTTAACACAGTTTTCTGCATTAAAGGGGCATGCAATGGGTGTTGCTGGGGCATTTCCAGCAACATCCACGGCTTTTTGACACTGCCCCAGATTTGTGAGAAATCGTAAATCTAAGGCAGCGCCAAAAACGTATGCCTCCCCAGGGAAGATGTAAGGGAGGCACATCGAGGAGAAATATTTTTTATTTCTCCTTGTTTTTCCTTTTTCTATGTGTGCTGCATTGTGGAGGAAAAATCCTCTTGTGATTGTTTTAAAAATAATCATCCCCACAATTCAGGCACCTCGCACCATGGTGCAAAGGTGCTTGCGTTGGCGCACGGCAGCCCATTGTGCGCCGGCACAGGGGAAAAGGACAGGATTGGGCCATATCTGATAGATACGGCACATTCCTGCCCTTTTCTTTTGCCATAGGGGAGTGCCGCAGGAAGTCCTGTGGTGCTGCCCTACGACAAAGCTTCATAATGAGGCACCAGAGACTCTTGCTTTCTCTAACCCAGCTGTCTTAAGACAGCTGGGTAACATAGGTTTAAAGTGCGCATGTGTGGCTGGCCGTCTCTAGATAGCTGGCCAAAAAGACATGTCAGCAGCAGCCCTGCCCCTGTCGTGATGCTCCGTTTGGAACAAATAAAATGGTAATGAATTAACTTAATTACCATTTTATTTTTCATCTCTGGGGGAATTTCAGTGGGTCTGCGCTACTCCACTCAAACGGAGAAGCCGCCCCTGAACACAACACCTTCTTTTCCAAAAACCTGGACATAAATAAGAACACATTGGACATGGATTGCGCTCTTGTAAATTTAGCTTCACCACCAGTCACTGCTCCACTCTAACGCACTCAAAAACACATCTACTTGATCAATGTGCAGGCAATATGCTATGCCAGCAACTACTTCACTAATGAAGCCAAGTACTCTGGGAGAGTACATGGCTCCTATATCTTCTTCCTCTCCACCATCAATCTCCATTTTTGTTGGAGATGGCCTACTGCATGGCAAGCCTAAATGGTTTATCAGTGTTAAAATTTTACTCACGTTACTTATTAAATACCATACCATATAAAACAATGCCTTGTGTGCGTCATGATTAATCCTGTATCTACAATTACAGTGTTGGACTGGCCCATCGGGCACTCAGGCAGTGCCAGAGGAGCTGGTCTAATAGGTCAGTATGTGGACTGTTTATTTTAGATTTGGGAGTCGTTTTATGGTCTGGTGGAGTTTGTACTGTTGATTTCCCTGATATTGCAACAAACATTGCCTGTAGCAAGCACAAACGCATGCAGTCCCATACCATGTAAAACACCTATACATTATTTCTTCAACAAGTTCAAATCTGCCATAATTGCAAACGCCAGCCCCTTTTTAGCATTCTGATTCGTTAATAGGGGCCACTTTTATTTTCGTGTCCAGGCCTATTTTTTACCCCAGTCCGACCCTGTACATTTATCTCTCATATTATAATCATAAACAGTTTTTACAGTGTGCATTTAAATTGAAATGGATGCTTGACAACTGTTAATAACTTATAATGTATACATTGTTAAAAAAGCAATTGTTCTTTCTAACCTTAAAAAGTGTGTTAACAGCCAAATATTAATTAGAAAGTTATTACTCACTATGATTTTTAACACTATTTTGAAACTATTTCTTAAAAAAGAAGGGGCATATTAGTAAGACCCACGTTAACATTATCGCCGTTTTAGCGGCAGGAAACTGCCGCTAAAACGGCGATAATGGGCTTGCTAATATGCGTAATGGAATTCCAATAGAAGCCCAGGTTAGATGTCCTGCACATCTAACCTGGGCTTCTATTGAATTCTATAACGCATATTAGCAAGCCCATTATCGCCGTTTTAGCGGCAGTTTCCTGCCGCTAAAACGGCGATAATTTTAACGTGGGTCTTGCTAATATGCCTCGAAATTCCTACATTTTATTGTTATCGTTTGCATTGAACCCTAATCATTAGCTCTCAATTACATGGTTTACTACATAAGTATTTATTGTTGATGAAATACCAAGATCATAAGCAATATTAAGGATTAATGATACAATTCGTTAACCATGCATAAACATGTCTGAATATAAACATATATTTCTTTCAAAAATCTATTGAATATTTTTAACTAACATGTTTTAAATTATACAACAATTATGTTCGTCATAGAATTTTTATAGTTTTAAAAAAGCATGTCTTTTTGCTTGAAGTTGATAGTAATTTTCAATATAATTTTAATGTATATGTTTATTGTACTTTATTTCACTTAACCTTGTTGAATGAATATCATTCATCATCTCAAGTGTCTTTAAATTAATTGATTAATTCAGTATTAAATATAAGATCTAACTCACTTCTAACTATAGGTGACTAGGTCTATGACCTTCACCAATTGCTCTGCACCCCATTTGTTAATCCAGAGACTTCAGCATAGCTGAACTACGGTACGAGCTGTGTTCAATGCTCAGCGGGTAGGAAGGTCTCGTGCACCACTTCCGTTTGTAGCGCTTCAGACGCACGGGGCAGCGGTCTAGTTGCTGCACCCGGCGTCGGAAGAAGTCGCATAAATTGAGCGTGTGACGCGACCGTCTTAGGCTGACTGTATTCTGGGTTGTAATCGAGGGAGAACGGTCAGAATTGCTATCCTGTCCCTGTAAAAATGTTAATGTTTTAATTGCTGACTTTGCACATTCTTTTAAAAAATACATACTGTTTGTGGTGGGCACTTGCACGAAGGAACCAACCCCCCGGTACGAGCTGTGTTCAATGCTCGGCGGGTAGGAAGGTCTCGTGCACCACTTCCGTTTGTAGCGCTTCAGACGCACGGGGCAGCGGTCTAGTTGCTGCACCCGGCGTCGGAAGAAGTCGCATAAATTGAACCCATGATGCGACCGCGCAGCGGACGCGCGCAGCGGACGCGCGCAGCGGGCGCGCCGCTGGCGCACCTAAGGCAAGCCCGTCTGCGCCCGGCCGGGGCCAGGGGCCAAAACCCCTGCTCCTTGTTTCCCAGGACGCATTGGGTACTCCAGTCATCTTGCCTTCAGGAAACAACTCAAAACCCTTTTATTCCCTTAAACTAATCGTTCTGTCCCTCCCTGACGTCTACTAGTCATGCCAAGCGCTGGGAGGCCTTCTGGTAGCCATGCGCTCTATAAATGCCCTTTTCATTTCATTTCATTTCTTCATATAAAAAACACAAGTTCCATCAAAGAAAGAGCATTTGGAATGCTCAAGTCTCATTTACATTGCCTTAATCAATTTGGTTCAAGGAGACTGTGCAGGCCTAAGTTGCCTGCAAAATGATTGTTGTGTGCAGTACTACACAACATTGCTCTGAGAGGGGTGCGACCCCTTGATAGCAAATGTAAATCAGCCAGTGATGACGAATCATTGCAGTTGTCTCCCTATGTTCTCTAAGAGATCAAGGAGGATCTAAGGCTGAGAGCTGAAATTGTAAATAATTTCTTTATATGCATATTAAAAATTATGTACACAGTTTCTTTAGATACATATTGTAAACTTATAATATGTTATGAATAAAAAGAATTCTCTACAATCCCGAATTACTGTGAATAAATTAAGATTTTTTTTTATAGTTTAAACATCTAAGATTAAAAATTGTATTTTGTTTTGAAAATGCTTGTGAAAGTTGTCTTATTTATGTGATGATAGTGTAAAATTGAAAGTATTATACTTCATAGAATTTAGTTTTTAGAATTTGTAAAGAATACATTTTTGCACATCAATAAAGAGATTGCTGAATATACATTTTAAATATTAACAATACATTTTAAAGACACCTTTTAAAAAAAGAAAAATAACTAAAATGCTTTAAAAAAATATTCTGATGTAAGTAATATTTTTTAAATGTGCCACTCAATATCATAATATCTAGATTAACCCCCCAAAACCCTAATATAAACATCAATGTTCTATTTTTTTACATACTCTAAAAATCTAATAAGTAACACAATAGAGATTCCCTAACATTAAAACAATCCATCCTCCAAAATTCAAAGTACATTGTTTTTCAAAAATACATTTAGCAACTTTTTAAAGGCTGCTCATAGCCTATGTAGCAATACATTACGAGTTTCATATATACCCCTTACATTCATGAAAAGGGAGCGCCTAATGGAATTAAAGCTTGTCTTCTTCTTTGCCTGTCACATTCTTAAAGAATACCAATGTAGTGTAAGCTTCTTGTTACAGACTATAGACTGTGGATCTAACTTGTCTGAATGCTTGTCTTTCTTTGATTTTGATCCACAGTGGTTGAAGGGATATTATTTTTGAATTCAAATGAATTTTTAATACTATAGATTTCTAACTTTTTTTATTATCTATTTGGAGCAATTATTAACTTTTGACATGTAAATTTTGTTGTCATATAATACATTTGTAATTACTGTGACTAACTCTTTATACCCTAATTTATAAAGTCTCAGAAAATGTCACCCAACAGGTATCCTGATTTAATATTGCACAAAATGCCTATTCACCTTTCTAAATTAGTTTCTAATACTGATATTCTTACATTTGTTTCTGATGTATACCAGTGATATGCAAAATGATACTCCCGCCGCATGTTTACTTCCAAAACACAATCATCTTCGTAAGATAATATGAATATTTGAAAATTAATCCTATGTCACTTATGCAAAATTAATCCTTATTGTAGGACAATTGTAATTTTTCCACCATTCTTCATTCACAAAATAAAATGTAAATCCATGTGTGTTGATGTGCTGATTGTGTGTGACAAGAATATTACTAAAATATGACCATGTAAAGTGACGTTTGTTAATATTCTTTGTTTCACACTATCACAGATTTTTCCTGTCCGGGACTGTGATGGTATATACACCAAAACGTGTGATCATTTTGGATCTTTTACAGTTGTGTGAAGAGTGAGTGATATTAGTATTACTGTTCCACAGAAATGTGCAAATGTTCTTTATTGTATGTCATTCTAAGTCATTCAACAATTTATCATATGGGCAAAAGTAGTGGCATCAATACAATCTCTACAAACAAGGATTTCTAAAGGTGTTTTTTTAATCAAAAATTACTTTGTTTGCTCAGTTGACCTCGATGCTGAAAGATTCTGGACCAAGGCATGTGTGTGTGTTTTGTTTGTTGTGTGGCTTGTGCTTTGACCTGAGTTCTTTCCAGAAATTAAGACTAGACCTAAAAAGGAAAATAAAAACACCAATATCTAAATTAAGCTCTCTGGCTTCGTTCTTGTAAGAAATGTGTTTTATCTCTTAAGCATTTAAAAATGTGTTTTCTGAATATAGACTTCTACCCACAGAGAGGGTAGGGAAAATTTAGATCATTTTCTAACCAATTACACACAAATTGCATATGTTCTTATTAAATCTGAGCTGCTACTCTTCTGTAAAGCCTTTGTGCACTGAAATCACATTATGTCATTTAAATACATGACCATAAAATATCTGATTTAGTCATTAAAGTTTTTTAATTTGCCTCAGGTTCTAGAAAAGGTAGGAAGGTAATTTTAGACGAGGGAGGCAAGATGTATGTTTAGGTGAATAGATTATGAGGCAGATTTACAAGAAACTAACGCAGCGCGGTGCCGCAAGTCATTTTGCTGCACTGCGTTAGTTTCGAAGCACATTGATGTGACATATTTACAACAATATGTCGCATTTCTGTGATTCCCCCTGCGCTGGCACACAAACTGCTGCCATGCGCCGGCGCAGGCACCCTTGCACCATGGTGAAAGGATGCCTGCGATAGTGGGGAAATTGTTTTTGTGCAGGAAGGGGCACCTTCCTCCACAAAAACAATCAATTGAGGTGATTTCCTCTTCCAATGCGTGCTGTAGAATGCAGCACGCATTGAAAGAGGAAAAAAACGAGGAGAAATGAAAACATTTCTCCTCGTTGCACCTCGCTAAGCCACCCCTAGGGTGGCGTAGCATTCTGACGCATTTCCAGATTTACGATTGCTAGCAAATCTGGAAATGCATCAGTGGACATGGGTGTTGCGTGGTAACACCCACAGTAACACCCATGTCACCCCCTAACACGCAAAGTGTTGCATGAAAAGGGGCGATATTTACAAGCACAGGTACCCCAACCAGCTCCACTGTTTCAAGAAGTAGATGAGGTGTTTGTATGTGAAATAAACAGTAACATTTAATAGGCAACTACACATTGACCCTAAGCTTACACCTGCAGATTTTCCACTCTACACGTATAGGGTTATAGCATCTAGGTATGTCACAAGACTACAGTGGACATGGTTTTGCCCGGAGTACACCTCCAGAGTCTGTGAATTACAATATTACTGTCAAAGTATTGGCAAAGGCAGAATGTCTGTTTGTAAATTCGAGTATGTGTTCTTTGTTGTGTTTGCTGTATATTGTTGTGTGATATGTTTGGTTGCATTAACAGCAATCACACACATAAAGCCACTCATCTGTGTACAGACAATACCCCATTTGACATACACGCACTGTCACACATGATATCAGGCAACACACATACAGGCATATGCAGACAGAGGTGAGTGTTGGTTGGATTCATGGATTGGATTCATGGCTGTTTGGTAGTATGCAAAGATGAATAGCTGGTTGACTGTGGGTGCACATGATGGAGGGTGGGTCGAAGGATGCACATTGCTATGTCACAGGATGGATGGAAATCTGTGTGGATGGATGTGTGCTTGGATGAGGGTGGATTAAGAAAGCATGGAGATGGATGGATGGATGGATATAAGCAGGAGTAAGTAGGAGTAGGTGTAATTAGGAGTAAGAAAAGAGTTTAAGTAGAACTATCAGGTGTTAGGAGTCTATAGGTAGAAGTTAAAGTATATAGAAGTAGGAGTAGGAATAAATAGAAATATGCAGAAGTAGTGGTACCAATAGGTGTAAGTAGATGTAAGAAAAGGGGTATGTAGGAGTAGGTAGATGAAGTGTAGGCATAAGTAGACGTTTATGAGTATGTAAGAGGAAGTAGTAGCTAGAGTAGGAGTAAGAAATCAGGAATTGAGGCACCCATATACATACACACAATACCCAGACTTAGAATGCAAGTAAGCAGAAGTACATAGAAGAAGGAACTATCAGGAGTAAGAGTTAGGAGTAAATATAATTAAGTAAGAGTAGGTAGAAGAGTAAGTACAATGGAGGAGTCATTGGCAGTGAGTAGGAGTAAGTGCATAGGAATAAGTAGAAGTGTGTAGCCTAACACACACTATCCGACAATGGAGTAAAGAAAGTTCTATGGAGAAGGCCAAAGTATTGAAACAAAACAAAACAGCACTCTCTAAACATCAGCAAGCATCAAAGCCGCAGACTTCACACTTTATCAAAGCTACTGCGGTTACGGTAGGAACATAATGATGCAGGCGGTGGAAGCAGCAGAAACTCAGAAGACTTACCTTTGGGGCACCATTGGTGCAGCCTTTCCTGGGGAGATAACAATGCGTGGAAAAGCCAACATTTAATGACTCCACAATAGCGTTTTAGATCCAAAACACATGGGTGCAGGAACCGTAGTATACAGACTTCCTCAGATTTTGGATTTGGGGGGACGAAGGGGACAATACCTTCCCACTTCAGATTGTGAAGGGGAAACTGATTTTAAACAGTGGTAGACAGACCATGCCTCCCTCTGTGAAATAGCTGTAACCTGAGGATCAAGCTCTCTATTTTATTAATTGATTAATTGCTGTTATTGAGGCGTCGAGCCCCTCCTAAAATCGCTCTACTTGTCAGGTTAGGCAAACAGTAGATACGTGAAGGCAGGATATGTTATTTTATGTAAATGTTGGTTAGGACTTTAGAAAAAGACAATTTTAGGAAAGGCTTAACATCTCAGTGACAAAGAGGATGATGAAACAGGACGAAGAAAAACAAAAAGGTCTCAGAGCCCCCACAGAGCTTGCCTCTGCAGCATGATCTGGGTCAAGCAAGTTCTGTCATTGTGTTTGAGCTGCAGTGTCTGTGGAAACACTACAAACAGAAATGCACACCTTTAAATATTATGACTACACACAGGACTATATGTCTTTATAGTGTCAATTTGATTTAAGGGATGATATGTGTATTTTTTGAACTCTGTATACTAACACTAATTGAATTATTACATTCACTGAATACAATAACATAAAGCATTGACCTTTGGCATTAAATGGAAGCCAGAAAGATGTAACCCTACAGTTTCTGAACTGTACAGTATACAGTCCTGCACTCAAATTCCAGTTTCCCCGCTTAATCAAATTGTGCAATCCATGGTTCATTGCTTTACTTCACTATGTATCATCTTCCTTAACCACCTAGTTTGACAGCATATAGAAGTAATTCCCTACATGATATGCACTCTACAAAACCCCCACATTTATGGTTAACATAAAATAATCTTGCTTCACTTGTTTTGGGAGGGAAAAGGACCCTGCATGGTGACGGACTTGACTACTATCCTGAGTGCCCCAGCTGCATGGATATCTGGACCCCTGGTTTGTGGTTTTGGGTGAACACGGATCATGCGTGTACGCCATGACTTAGGTGACTCATGGTGAGGGGCACGAGAGGGGACCAAGAGGGGTCCACCTAGTGCTACAGTCATAGTGGTAAGGGGCTTCCAAGTGGCACAAGGATGGTGGTGGCAGCATACCTGTTTTTAGTCTTATAATAGTCTAAAGGCTTTTTTACCTGGGTCATTAGAGTGGCTCCTACCGGCCCACTCATGTAAAGTTTTGCTGCTGAGTTTTTAACTCACCTTTGCTCTACATGATGGCTGTATGTATCATCATGCAGCTTTATACTTGTGTGCGTGCTGTGTTGTATGTGTGCCTATGCGTGGTACATAACATTGAGGCCTGTGGGTTCCATTTGAGAAGCTGAGGGCCTGGAAAGGCTAGTTTGAGGTGAAGACTGCAACTCCCAACAGGAGATAGGGTTTACTGACATTCCTGAGGGCTGGGATGAGAGCATCCGCACTGGAGGAAGGGGAGCAGAGCATCCTCTGTGCTCATCAAATGTCTCTTCAAGAAGAATTACTGGTCAGTGTGGTCTGGGCTCATTGTCAGGCGAGATGGTGGGTCTGATAATATTGGCACTGTAGGACTTGGCAATCATAATAGAGGGAAAGGCGTAGGCCTTTGTAACTTTGGGAGGCATATTTTAGTAGAAGGTGACAGCCAGGATACCCCTTCAGCCAATGTTGTGGTTCAATTGGAATCGTAGACACTCCTGCTGAGGTAGACTATCCCTTTGACAAAGGTCAAGGCAGAAGAGAGGGCACTTCAAAGGAGTCGACACCCACAACATGAATTACAAAGGACCAGACACTAAATCACATTTATGTCTGGAAATGGACTATAAAAGTGGGAGCATGACTCCCACAAGCTGCTCGTCAGTGTGGAAAGAACATTACCAAGACTTTGAGCTGCTGCAACTAGGACTCGGGATCAAGGTCTGCTAGTTTTCCTTCCCGTAGAGAGGCCAGCCTCCAGAAAGTCAAGACCACTCGTTGTGAGCCTGGAGTAACAGCCTACTGCCTGCCTGCTGCGATCAGCAGACTCTTTGAAGAGGAGGAGAGCGCCTGCCTGAGCGAGAGCCAGTAGGGAACCTGTGGTGTGGATCCAGCTGAACAAAGTGTTAAATGTGTGGTCGGGACCACTGCAAGAGTTTGAGCCATCTTTCCCTCTTGTGGAGAGTCAGCGATTGTAAAGTTTAGGGCCTTCACTCTCGTTGTTGAAAGTAACCCTGGGTGGTGAACTCCACTCCGTTTGCAGAGTTTGCGGAGTTTCCCGCACTCCGCAGAGTACCCAGAGTTCCCAAAAACTCCGCTCCACGAAGCGGAGCAGAGGGTTTTTTTTTTTTCCTCACTCTTGCTCGTCAGCGTCAAGTTGGCGAGTGCGACCGAGCAAAATCTACGTCCCGGCGAGATTTTTCCTTGCTCGCGCTCGCCAAGGTCTTGTTGGCAAGTGCGAGCGAGGAAAATCAACCGCCTGGTGAAATTTCTCACCGCGGGTGGTCGGATTTCTCAATGCGAGTGGTCACGGCAGGTCGTGACCACTCGTGTTGAGAAACCTTCCGTTCGCGTTGAGAAAGCTGCCGCTTGAGCAGAAAATATACCCGAGCAACAGAAAGGAAGCTGCGCCTTCTTGCACTGCACATGGTGCCGTTCATGATGATTTTCCAGTTCTCAAAATCACCGCAAACTGCATTACCCTAAAGCACTCGGCCGCTCGCGGAACTCCGTGTAGCATGGTGGAGTTTTTTTGTCACTACGCGGAACTCCGCCCAGGCTTAGTTGAAAGTCGGCGACCCCCATATGCTAGATGAGGGCCACCATGAAGGTTAGGGCTCTTGCACTTGTTGGATTAAATCAGCGACCCCCTTATGCCAATTGAGGGCCACTGAGAAATTCGGGGCTGTCACCTTGGAACATCTTGCCAAGTGGATCCCTGACGGAGGATCAACCAAGAGAGATCTGGCTTAGAAACCACCACACACAGTAATACTTACCGAAAGAAAATAAAACTACAGAGGAGATGTCCAACTGCCTGCAGCCCATCCAGTGACTGTGGTAGCCCCCACATGTTATCTGGAGGAGACTGGGAGATGACCCACTCCTCCCGCATCGCAAGGCTAGATCTCGAGAAGATGCGCCTTGGTCCTCCCTGACCACCCTGGGTATGGTTAGACTGTTATAGGCCTTCCCTGGACTTGCACAAACTCAAAGCTCAATGTGACTCTTAAGGCCAGACAGGACTTTGTCACATGATGACTAGCATGGACCACATCTGAATGTCACCTCCATTAGCGAATGGGGGCTAACTAGACCCATTAGAAGGGAAGAGGAGACGTGGGGACACTGCCCAGGACTCCACTACTTCATCGATCTTAGGAGACTGTGGATGTTATTTAGTGTGCTGTTGATATACTTAGGGTGCTTGCATTAAATACTCCTTTTACTATAAAAGCAAGTATTTGACTGGACAATCAGCGTATTGGGGTTACTGTTCTTACTATGAGTCTTGCATCTGTGTATGCCTTGCACCTACCTTTCCCCAGGAAGCCTTGGACTGCTCAACCCGCGCTACCACTGAGAAACAAGTGCTGAAGGGGTATTACCTGGCCCAGCTTTTCAGGAGCCATAGCAGGTCAGGCCCCCGTCACCAAAAGTAAAAGTTCACAACCCCCACTGGTGGGCCCAGTAAACTCTGCCTGCCCTGTGGCACTCAGAAAGGGGATTTGGTCTGTTTGGGACCGTTGCGAGAGTGTGGGTCATCAGTCCCTATCGTGGAATGTCAGCAACTCTTGCATATCAGCTGGGGGCCATTGTGAAGCCTAGGGCCATCGCTGTTGCTGTTGAAAGCCGGTGACCCTCGTATGCCTGGTGGGGGCTACTGTGAAGTGTAGGGCAGTCACCCTTGCTGCTGACAGTCCATGACCCCAGTATGCTAAAGTGAGGGCACCGTGAAGTTGTGAGCCGTAGGCCTTGCTGGAGTAAGTCAGTGACCCCCATTTGCCAGGTGCGGGTCACTAAGAAGGTTAGGGCCATCACCCTGGAACACCGTACCAAGAGGATCCCTGACGAAGGATCCACCAAGAGACACCTGACCTAGAGACCACCACGCATACATACACATTTACAAAAAGAAAAAGAAGCCGCAGTGGAGTCATCCAACTGCCGCGGGCTATCAAGATACTGTGGCGGCCCCAACACATCATCTTGAGGAGTCCGTGAGATGCTACAGTCCTCCCGCATCGCCAGGACTAAGCTCGAGAAGATGGACCCCGGTTCTCACTTAACTTGCTCTGTGCCCTGTGTCGGTTAAGATTGTTTTAGCCTTCAGGCCTTAATGGGTCTTGCACAAACTCAAAGCTCAAATTGACTGTTAAGGCCAGAACAAGACTTTGTCATGTGGTGACTGGAAAGGGCCACATCTAAAAGTGACCGCCATTACCGATTGAGTACCAGACACAATAGAAGGGAAAAAGCGACAGGAGGAGGGTGCTGCGGTGTCATGCTCTATCCCAGACACATGCCAAGTGTTTCCCCTAATGCATTTTTCAGCATATCCGAGTATGTACATCACCTTTAATTTCTAGGTTACCCCTATCACTAGTACCAGGAGTTAATCCCTTCGGTGAATTGATTCTAGTAGGGACCCTGCATTTGCAATTGGCTCTCCAGAAAGCTGGAGCTGAGCAGGAGATGGTCACAGAATTTGAGGGGGAGAAAAGGAGGCTTGTTCACCAGGAACAAAGGGAGAGGCAGAAGGAATTAGCCCGTGAAGAGAAATTAAGAGAGAATATTAAATAGAAATATTGACTATGACAAAGAGAAGCTTAGGATGGCAGCAGGAACAACTCCATGTGGGGGAAGTGACTCTGCCTCCAGTTCAGGCCAGGTAGTGACCAACATTCCATGAGCGCTTATCCACATGTATGTGGATGGTCAGGATAACTTGGAGTGGTTTGGAATCATTGAGGTCACTTGTAAGGCATACAGTGGCGGCTCCTCAGTTATGGCAGAGGAGCGTTGCTCCCCCTGCCAGCAGATGCAAAACTTGAAAAATTAAATGATAATGAAACAGGTTTATTATCATTTTATTTTTCTTCGCAGGGCCGAGTCTTGGGGGCGGGATCATCGTGATGACTCATGGAGTGGTGGTGGGCACTGCTACAAGTGTGCATGTGGGTTTGGTTGGCCTTTTTAGGACGGCCAAAATGACATGCGTACTGAGATGTGTCCAACCCGAGCTCTGTTACCGGGTTGGAGACAGGAGGCACAGGCTCCCAGTCTCTTTGAGAACGCAAATCCAGGCCACTCAGGCCAATCCCCGCGCTTCTCCCATTCTGAAAGCATTTGAGAGCAGCATCTGGATTGGCTGTAGGGGAGTCTGGGAGTCTAAGCCTATGCTGCAGTGGAGCGAGAGTAGCAGAAAGCGGCTGATGGCAGGTACTTTTTTTTGTTTGTTTGTTATATTTTGTGTTCTTATTGTCATCGTCCGTCCTCCCCCCCTCCAATGCCACATCACGTTCCCTGACACCAGAGGCTACTGAAGGCGCAGGCCTTGATTGAGGTCTTGAAGGCAGGTGCTTTAATGGGTCCCTTGCCTTTGGAAGGGACAATCATTATTACAAGGATGCCTGCACGGAAAATCAATTGATTTATTAGTGGATGAAGGAAGCTCTGATTAGGCAGTTTAGACTGAAGCCAGCTCAGTACCATCAGAGGGTCAAGAAATGCATGGGAGTGGATGGTATATCATTTGAAACTTGGATTTATGGTGTAATATGTGACTGGAATGAGTGGGTGAGAGGGATGGAGGTAAAGAATTTTCATTCTCCTAACAAATTTATGGTGACAGAGAAATTCAAGGCAGAGAGATCTACCCGACTTAGGCAATACCTTTCAGATCTGACAGAAAGGGATTCATAGAAACATGCAGTGTTTTCTGACAAGTGATTAGCTAACAGGAACTATGTAGTGTCTTGTGAGTTAGTGATGACAGGACTCCTTTGTCCCTGACGGACTCCATAGAACAATGACGTAAGTGATTGGGTACGGTTAATAAAATGCATGACGTAGAACGTTCAGGTACCGGTTCACACAGTGTAGAATAAAGACATGTAAGCCTGAACTCCAGGTGTGGCGTAGTCATTTACATGTACCCTGGCTGGGGAGGACGCTACAACTGGCGATGAGATAGGAGATACGTAACCCGAAGAACAAGGTTGCTGTCCCAGAGAGTTTGCCAATGTCCAGCAAACTGCTTGTGCATGCCACACGCGCCTCAGTCAAAGAGAAGATCGATAGTTGGTGTATATGGAGTCAAAGCGCCACTCCAGCCAGTGCAAAGCTTTCGAAGAAGATGAAGGCCCATCAGAGAAATGTATTCATAGTTGGATAGAAACCTGCTGGTAAGGTCGTGAAAGAGGTACTGCGCCACAACGTGACACAGAGCCATAAGTTATACAGAACGATAACACTAACGGTAGAGACAACCAGGTACAGAGAAGCGCTAAACGTAGCGACAGTCAAGTGCAAGGAAGCACTAGCAGAAAACATAGTCAGATATAGAGAAGCGCTAAAGCAGTGGAAACCAGGTACAATGCAGAACACTGAGGGGTCGATTCCGATTCGGGCCGGAAATTTCTCCGACCGAGCCGGGCCCGGAGAGATTTCCGACCGAATCGGACCCGTGCAGTCCGACCGAACGAGTACGATGCGTCCGTATGCTATCGGACTCGAGTCGGTCGGACTCCCATTGAAGTCAATGGGAGCCGGTCGTACAACGCGTACGCGGGCTCCCATTGACTCAATGGGTGCGAGTCGGACAAGTGCGCCCCCTACAGCGGGTACGCGGCGAAGTGATTCGCGCCATACACGCACAGGTAGAGGGGACCCATGGGTCCCCCCTGTGTGCGACTCGCGCGGCTACGCGTACAGGGGGGTCCGACACGGACCCCCAAAGTACGGCTCCGACAGCTCTTTCGAGCCGGAGTGCGCGGCTCGGTCGGACTGCTCGCGGCGCGCATCGTACTTACCCGGCCGGGGAACGTCTCCATTGCGCGGTGCGAGTCGAGTCCGAGCGAGTTGGTCGGTGCCGTTCGAGCCGGGAACGAGTCGGTCGGAGCGGTCGGGACGCCCGGACGAGTCGGTCGGTGAATTCACATCGTACTCGCTCGGCCGGACCGCGTACGATTCGGTCGGGAAACAGGGCTCCGAATTGGATCCGGTAAAGCCGAATCCGATTCGGAGCCCTACCGGCCGAGATCGGAATCGGCCCCTGAGTATGGTGATGACCATATGCAAGAGACAAAACAGGTTCTCACCTTAAAAGAGGAAGAAGGTGCTGTGCATCCGATGAGTACATCAGTGTTGGCAGGAGGTGCGAAGTCAGGCCCACATCAAACGCTGTCTTATAGTATATACTCTTAACGTCAGTAAGGGCCGCAACTGGTTATGATGCCGTTGCATTCCTGAAACCACAGCTACCATTTGATACTGCCAAAAAGCAAAATATTGGCGTAAAATGAACTTCCTGGATTGAAATGCTTGATGATTTCATCGATGCACTGGAAGAATCAGATAACAAAAAGATAATCAAATATCTCAAAAATCTTGCAGAGGAAGAATTAAAGGAAGTGATGAAGAAAATGCCACAGAATGATGAAGTCTCGTACCATCAAATTAAAGAGGCGCTTAATATCCAATTTAATCCACTGCCAAATGTCGATTACAAAAGATATATTTTCAGTCAAGAAAGACAGAAAGCTGGTGAAACAAGCAACAAGTTTGTTGAAAGACTTGATACACTTATCAAACATTGCAGATTCAATTATTTCAATGATAAAGAAGTCACATACCTAAGGGCCAAAGATGGTTGCCTTTCTGATTCATTCAGACGAAGAATGCTAAGAGAAACGCTCAGTTTAGAATGTTATGTTATGTTATGTTAATATAACTTATTAAGCGCACGAATACCCAGAGGTGTCTTGGCGCTAAACCTGAACATAAGCCCTGAGGTATGAGAAAAAACTAATTTTGAAATAACCATGTTTTAAGGCCTTTTCTAAATGAGGCAAGAGAGTTGGCAGCTCTAATGTCCATAGGAAGCGTGTTCCATAGTTTTGCCGTACCATGGCCTATGCTTCGGCCTCCTCAACTAGAGGTGCGAATCCTTGGAACCATCATAAGCCTGGCGCTAGTAGACCGTAATTGTCTGCCAGGATGGTACCAGGAGAAGATGCTTTTCAGGAATACCGGCCCTGTGTTATTCAAGGCCGTATAGGCTAGACATAGTGTCTTGAACTTGATACGTTGTGCCACAGGAAGCCAGTGAAGTTTCCGGATGTCTTTGGAAACTGATTCATGCTTTGGCAGGTTTAATAGAAGCCTAGCAGCTGCATTTTGCACCATCTGAAGTTTTTTCAGATGTTGCTTCTGCATATTCAGATAGAGACTGTTACAATAGTCTAACTTTGATAATACCAATGCAGTTACAGCCGTCCTCCTGGAATCGAAGGGAATATAGGGAAGAACCTTTTTCAGTTTCCTAATCAGATAGAAGGTGGCCGAAACCATAGCATTAGTTTGCTGAGAGACAGTACGTTTATTGTCAATCAGGACCCCAAGATTTTTTGCCTTTTCTACAGGTTTTGGTAACTCTCCGATCTCGGCAGGCCACCAGAATCCGTCCCATCTTGGTTGGAGATTACCAAAGATCACCACTTCGGTTTTGTCCGAATTAAGTTTGAGACAATGCTTGCTCATCCAGCTGCTAATTTCCCTCATGCAGTTTAGAAACTGCATTGCGGGGGAAACTTTATCTTTATGTGCAGCTATCACAATCTGGGTGTGTTCGGCATATGATGTTAAAATGAAACTGAAATGTTGGATTAGGGGAGCCAGTTCCGACACATAGATGTTAAACAGGGATGGGCTATGCGACGAACCATGAGGGACCCCACAAGGGAGCACGTATGGAGATGATTTAAACTGGTCCAGGGTCACTGTCTGTCTTCTTTCCTTCAAAAAAGACGATAATAGAGACAGAGCAAGACCCTTAACCCCTAGTTTTTCCAGACGCAGTAGCAGTATGTCATGGTGGACTGTATCGAAAGCCGCCGACAGATCAAGGAGGATCAGGGCCGCGGCACCTCCTTTGTTCATCACTGTCCTAATCTCCTCAGTGGCCTTGATCAATGCAGTCTCCGTACTGTGCCCTGGGCGGAAGCCAAATTGGGAGGAATCAAGTAGTTCATTTTCTTGAATAAATTGCGTTAACTGGTTATTCATGATTTTCTCTACTGACTTCGTTGGAAGTGGCAACCTGGCAATAGGACGATAATTGCTTGTGTTAGATACGTCCAGATTCGATTTTTTTATTAATGGAAGGATGGCTGCATCTTTCCAAAGGGCAGAGAAAATACCAGAGGTGAACATATTGTTAAATATTTTAGTCAAAATGGGACTCACCTCCTTCGCTACATCTCTCAAAACTGCGGGAGGGCAAGGGTCCAAAGGGGATCCAGATTTAATTTCCTTGTTTAGTTTGTCACAAGCTCACTAGACACCTGTGAGAAATTCTGAAAGATATTCATTCCGGTCTCAGTACTCGAGGACTCCTTGGCTGGCTCATGTATAATGGCAGCTTCAAAGGAGTCATAGATGTCATTGACTTTATTCCTAAAAGTGCTGGCAATGTTATCACAGAAATGTTGACTACTCTTTATGGTTTTATTGCTAGGTATGGATGTGAGCTTCTCTACCACCCCGAAGAGTTCTTTGGTTGAGTTTTTAGCTCTCTCAATCTGCCTGGTGAAAAAGGTCCCTTTTTCAGTAATCAGCAAAGTTTTATATTTGGCAAATGCAGATTTGTAATTAATGTTATCTAGTATCTCGTATTTCGTTCCCCAGCGTCTTTCCAGTCTGCAGCATTTTTGTTTTTCTTGTCGCAGGGCGTCCGTAAACCAAGGGGCCGAGGGTAGATTGCGGTTGCCTGAATTTTTGCATATTGGCACGGTAACCCTAAAGGCGTCCTTTAGCCAATCTGTGTATTCATTGGCTGCCTGATCTGCATGTGTGCTTAGAGTAGGCCGGGTCAGGTCCAATTGGAGTTGCAGCATGTCCTTGTCCATCTTATTCCAGGCTTTATAAGTGCTTTGCTGTATTTTAGCAGCCCCAGCATCTAGTGCTTTTGGGACTGTATATTCAAATAAAATTATGGAATGATCTGACCAGATAAGAGGACAGATATCTTTAACTGTCAGGCCTGATACAGAGGAAAATATACCATCGAGTGTATGTCCTGCCTCGTGAGTAGGTTTATGTACCATCTGTGCTAAATCCAAGCGTGCCAAAAGTATCCATGAGTGTGACTGTATCTTTATCCGTCATATCCTCAAGGTATATGTTAAAATCGCCCAGGATTGTGAACCCATTAGTAGAAAAGAAGGGTTCCAGCAGGGAGTCTAGGTTACCCAACGAAGCTGCCTCTGGAGCCGGGGGGTCAGTATAAAAGAATACCCCTAAAGGTTTTTTTCGAATTGAATTCTAAGGCAAAGTAAAGCCCTTACAATGGGGAGTGGGAACTGGGGAAAAAGTGGCTCCAAAATGGCCACAATATATATTACCGCCAGCCCACCTCCCCTCTTGATTGTTCTATCCATTCTAGATGATAAAAATCCATGGGGGACTGCGACCACGAAATCGGGGTCAGACGCTGCGTCCGCCCATGTCTCAGTAAGAAATAGCACATCCAAGTTGTATTGAGATATGATGTCCGCTATTTCGTACTTATGTTTGGCAAGTGACCTGACATTAATTAGACCACAATGTACCTCTGGCCGAATTTGGGTTCCTGGGTGCTTCGCGTTCAACTTAGTGTCTGATGTTTGACCTGCTCTGACTGTCTGTTGTGCCGGGAGGGAAAAAACACAAGCACATATATAACTTTTTTGCCAAGAACCATTGTCCAGAGTAAACCTGTTGCAGCCAAAGCTCAAACATAAGTGGGAGATGTCTAAAAGTTCTTTGCCTGTGTATTTCACTAGTTCTGGCTTCAATGGACCAGAGTTTCTGGACCTCGGCCCGGTCCAGGCGCGGACGGGCGCAGATGGGCTTGCCTTTGGCGCGCCTTCAATGCGCCGGCGGCGCACCTGCTGCGCGCGTCCGCTGCGCGTCCGCATCTTCTGGTTTAAGTAGTGTGGTGGCGGTAAAAGGCTAGACCGCTCATGGCCGCAAGCGCTGAGGAAAGTGTTGATAAACAAGCTGCTGACATGGAGACCTGAGGAGCCCAGAGTGAGTCAGTCATGAAATGATAAGTAAGCAGAGACAAAAGGCTGAGGGACACAAAGTGATGTCTCCAAATAAATTGTGCTTCAGATGAAGATTTTCATTTTCACATGAAGATAAATGTTCCACCATTGGACAAGTATGCAAAGGTTGCAGGAAAGAGAATCATTTTGTGATGGTTGGCAAAGCGAAGGAAAAACTAAGTGCGTCACATGGTAAAAACAAAATGGTTGCCAGATCGTTCCAGAAGTGACTTTCCATTCCAAGGCCAAGCAGCAACATCAGCTAAGGCAAATAGAGACTAAACAAAGTTGATTGTCTAAATCTTTGTCCAAGAGTTCTTCAGTATCATTACCACGTGAAAGTGAAGAAGATGGATGTATAATATCAATTTTTACCTCAGAGAAATGTGTGCATGTCGGACTGGCCACATGCAAGGAGAAATGCAAATCAAAGCAAAGTCAACAAGTGAAATCACAAAAGTCATTCAAACATTGTCCTAAAATTACACTAAAGGTGAACAGTTGCTCCATACCTTTTATTATCAACAGTGGTACATTGATAAACATTATTCCAGAGGCTAAGTACTATGAAATGTCTCCCATGCCCCGTCTCATACCGTTGAAGACTAAAGTGTAGACATGGGCTGCATCGACGACATTACAAATCCAAGGTTCCTTTATAGCAACCATTAAACACAAGAAAACAAAAGTACAAGCACCAATTCCTGTATCACAAGGTACATCATCAAGTGCCTGTTAACTCAGCTTCAATACTGCTGCTGATATGGGACTGTAATCTGTAAACTACAACATGAATGCACATCATGAGATAGTGAATCAGTTTCCATCATTATTTCATTCATTAGGAAAACTTAAGACAATGAAAGTGCAACTGCATATTAATGAGGACACACGTCCTGTTGTTCAGAGACATTGTCGACCTGCATTTAATTTATGGGAAGCTTTTGAAAAATATCTTAAGACACTCCTATAGCATGATATTATTCAGCGTCTTACTGGTCCAACACTATGGGTTTCACCCATAGTGGTAGTACTCAAAAAGGACAGTGGAGGTGCAGTGTGCTTCTGTGCACCAAGCTAACAAAGCAATTGAAAGAGAACGTCATCCAGGTCCACACTTTGCCGATAGGATCACCCAGCTGAATGGTGCCAAAGTCTGTGCCCGACTTGATATGAGCAAAGGGTATCATCAATTGGATCTAGAAGAAAATTGCAGGTACAATACTACCTTTTCTGCACATGTTGGTTTGTTCAGATATAAACGTAGTTTTGGAGTGTCATTGGCTGCTGAACTGTTTCAATACATCATTGGACACATAATTCAGCCTGTCACATATGCTTTCAATTACAGTGACGATCTACTAGCCCTTGGGCCACACTCAAGGAGCTTGATAAAGCTCTTATACAAATGTACCTTCTACTTACTGAAGCAGGTCTCACTTTGAATGCAGAAAAAATGTGTGTTCCACAAAACAAAACTCAAGTTTTTTGGCCATATTTTCTCTGATGGGGAATGACTCCAGATCCAGGCAAAGTAGAGGCTTTGTCAACCACCTATCCCCCACAAAATGTACATTCGTTTCTTGGCAAGGCAGTTAATGCTCCAGATGCATCCATGATTTTGTCACAGTAATTGCCCCATTGAGAAACTTAAGAAAAAAGAAATGCTTCTTTTAAATGGTCAAATGAATGTTGATAAAGTTTCAAGAAAATCAAACACAAAAATGAGAACGCCACTGAAATGGCCTACTATGATCCAAAGCTACATACAGAAGTTGTTGTTGATCCAAGTCCGGTAGGGTTGGGAGTGATCCTTGCCAAACATAGTGTACATCCAAATGCACAAAGGCATATTGTGTCTTATGCTAGTAGAAGTTTGTCACAAATTGAACGTGCCCATTCACAACCTGAAAAGGAAAGCCTGCATTGGGATGAGTAGTGCTATAAAAGAAATATAACAAAGATAGTGGTATTTAAATTGTTTTTGTGCAAATACTGCAACAGACCAACACATCTGACATTCTTATAGCGCTTGCATATCTCTTATATACAGGAACTGAACAAAGTGAAAACCATGCTTCTCTTAAGTAATTGAGAAGTAATAACAAGATGTGTGCCTGTGTTCCCCTTCCATTGCATTTGCATCTAGGTATGTGGCTTCAGATGGCTCCCAGGCAGGATGCTCGAAGAAAAGGAGGACTGATGGCCCCTTGACTTCATCCTTTGTTTGGGGCTTATGTGGGATCTAAAATAACAAAGCCCTGATGCCCCCTGCACGTTGCTACTCGGAATGAAAGCAGACAACATGCAGCCGCTGTTGAAAGTCTCCTGGTGCCTAAAATTACTCTGGGATGAGCTCAGCATATTTCAACGGGGCTCAGCTTCTTGGTAGGGTGGATGGAATCCACCCTGTGAAAATAGTGGGTGTACCTCTGACTTGTGCCCTGAACCCTATACTATGAAAACAACAGAAATAACAAATCCAGTGTGATGTTCTAGGAAGAAACACAAATATTGACTTTAGAAACTGCAAAGAAATAGGGAGGATAAAAATGGGCAACTCTATAATAGGCAACTAGACAATGGCAAAGCCAATAGGTCTGGCTTATCAATGAAAGCACCTTTTGTGTCATTGATTGGGTTAGGCAATAAGTAAATCAACATAAATTCATTCTCTCCCTCACCATTCCACTCATGAAGGCATTGACTCATATGTGCCTGCACCCTCTGACACAGCAGCAATACAACACACACAAACTAAATATATGCAAAATAGATTAAAAGAACACAAGTAGAAAAAAGATAACATGCCACCATCTAAATATGGCTGCATATGCAGAGGTATAGTACATAGTCTATCACTGTTCTAAAGATTCAGCATGTCCACCACATTTAGAACCAATGTGTGGCCATCTTAGAATGGTAAAACAATTATACACCCTGGACAATAGCACCTCCTGGTTTGCAGGAAGTGGACATGTGGGATGTGGTGCACTGAAGATAAAATGAGCAGCATGCAGGCGAGTGGTTAGCACCGCCTTGAGATTTGTAGTATCGTCTAAAGAAAAATTAAAATATAATGGGAAGAAGTGAAGAAATAAAAGAGAAACTGTAAAAAAAGGAGAAAATTGAAAATGAAATGACTGGCAAACCAACGCTGACAGTGAAGCGCACACATTTTCAGGAGGATGTGCCCATGTGATCAAAAACTGCTGTCATTCACAGGGCAAGAGAGCCAATGACTGATGTGGACTGAACCATTACCCCATGCAGCATGCTGCCATAGATAGAAAAAGAAGAGTGTAAATGACACACAGACAGGCCAATGACAGAACAGATCTGACCCAAAGGCCCTCTATGTATTTGTATGGATATATAATTATATATATTAATATATATATTAATGTATCTATTATTTAATGATTTTATTTATTACAAGATCATGGCTGACAGCTAAAAAAAGATTATAGCAAGAATTGCTTTTTGTTTTGACTTAAAGTGCTTTAATTCGGCAACGTACCATAAAAGTTTACATAGTACCATAGAAACAAACATAACACATGAAAAGGTTAAAAAATTATTGCTCAATAAGTTTGCAGTCAAGTTAAAAACATTAAAATATAATTCAAAACTAACATTTGATCAATATTCTGATGCATAACATAAGCAAAAGAATGCTTTAGGAAAACATCTAACATTTTTTTTTTTATTTCAAATACTTTAATAAATTTTCACCATAAACAAAAATGACAAAAAATGACAAGTTTGGAATAATGTACAAACTGGACATTCGTGCCAATGTTACAATCTAACTTCGCACAACATTTTGCAATATACTAATAATTAGTATTCCAAACCATATGTAAACCAAAGATAAGAAAAGGAAAAAGAAAAAGAAGCTCTTGAAAAACAGAGGAGAAGAAAAGAAAAAGAAAGAAAGAAAGAGAAGAAAACTAGATAATAAGCACCAAGAGAAAACCTATATTAAGGTGCTAATAACATTAGTATACAGTTGTTGGGAAGTTCACTGTAAACACAAAGATAATGAAGAACAAACCATCAAGTATTACAAAAATAACTTTACAGAGAGTACAAACTGAGCATGAATGTTCACGGAGGTTTGTGTGTATTGAAGTAAATGTCCAAGGAGTTCCACAATGATCTAAACGAGGGTTTCCATGTAGAGTTCTGTAGCGCGATATTGTCTGCACCCCTAAGGTGGATAACCCAGTTCATCCATCCTTTATATGAAGTTTTGTGAGTGTCCTTCCAATTATTAAGTACCATCTTCACTGCTGACGTAAGTAAAAGATCCAAAAGGGCTTTGTCCGTATCATTACATGAGTCAACCATTAAAAAACCATTAGTTAATGCAGAAAACTCTCTTTTCAACTCACATTTGAATACTTTAGAAAGAAAGACAAAAACCTTGTCCCAAAAGGACAACACAGCTTTACAATGTAAAATAAGATGGGCTAAGTCACCAGTTTCCTCTTTACAGTTCCAGCACAATGGATCATCACGAATACGAAGAGAGTGTAGTCGAGCTGGGGTCCAAAATGCCTTGCACAAAAGCCAATATTTAGTTTGAGATAGTACTGGGGATATTTTATTGCTTGTTATCGAATTCCACACTTGTGGCCATAAAGAATCGGGTATCGGGACGGTAGAGTGCGAATCCCAAAAAGTTACAAGATTATCGTTGAGTTTGGAAGTTTTAGGACGGAGAAGTTTGTAGATATGTGACACTTGGTGGCCTAGTTTATTAATCTGTGCCACGAACATTGGTAAGGATGGGAGCACATTATGTAGTTTGGCTTTAGTTATTGCCGCTCTTACTTTTAAAAAATTATAAAATTCGATGTTGTCTAATTTATAACTGGTTTGAAGATCTGCAAACATCACAGGGTATGAACAGTGTTCCAGCTGATAAGGGAAAAAGATACCCTGATTGATCCAGTCAACTAAATTTAAGCTTTTCCCTTTGTATAATACTCTACGGTTAAGCCATAAAGATTCCATCTTAGATCCCATAATACTTACGTCTAATTTCTTATCTATCAGGAGAAGTGCCAATTTTGTGTTTTTAAAAATAGATTTAGACCTGTTTGGATAGAGCTGGTTAGAAGTGAGTAATGCCAGAGGATTGAGATTATCAAGAATGGCTTTTTCTACATCTAACCACACCGGAGTATAGTGGGCTGGGGGCGAAATCCAATAGGAACCCTGCTTTGCCAGAAACGCTGATTGATATAATTTAAAATCCGCTAGATTTACTCCACCCAAGGATTTGTCAAGTCTCAATTTTTTTATACCAATTCGAGCCTAAACATCTAACATTTTTAACCACACAATGCTGAGAAAATCTCATACTATATTCGAAAGCTAGATTTTCATGGAATTTAAGTTTAATTCGAAGTTGCTGCACCATGATTCTCCCTGGCAACAACTCGGTTGGAGCTGCATCTATATGTGATTATAAGAAAGAAAGCGTGCGAGACAACATATTCAAATCTAAGGAAAATCTAGCATAACCCTAAATTCGATGGTGTGCAATTCTAATTTGGTGTATTTACACCAGCCCATGCATGATCTTAATCTGCTAGTATGTATAAGTATTGCCAGATGATTGCACCAATTTGAAGCTAGGAATTCATCTCTTCGCATAGCTTTTGGGTATATCCCTACAATAGGCTTTTAGTTATTAGAGAAAAGGCCCAGTTGTGGGGGCTTGATGTTTGCTCGTATAACCCAACTGCTATGTAAATACTTGGCCACTGCTCACACAATTGCATCTTTTGTTTCAGCTCACAGCAGCTTAAGAGTGATGAAGCACTGTCTTGTACCTAGTTGTCTGCAAATTGGTATGATCCACCGCTTCCTGGGGCGGACATAACCTGGGCAAAAAAAAAAGATAATGCAGAAGAGTCTCAAATGCTTTTAGGCAAACTGGGCATAGAGTATCCAGGCTCACTACGCCCTTGCATTTTTGCAAGAACATCAGCACGGGGAGTGTACTAAAGTGAAATTGAATGTACAACCTCCTGGCTAATGGTGCAGAGATAAAATCCAGAAATACTTCAAACCTGCAGTTGCACTAAAGGTCCATGAAGTCAGCAGTGAGGCGACCTATTCTTTTATTGCTCACCTCTACGCCCCATATGTATGTCCAGTACTGTTCTTGTAGCTGAGCCTTTGAGAGCTGAGTCCTATGGGCCTCCTGACCCCAATAGATTTCCAGACCTAGCCTAATGAGAGTTAGCTTAAGGAAAGAAAGCCAATAGATCTTCCCACCCTTATCCGGGGCCGCTATCTCACTAAAGGCTTGGTAGTAGCTGTCCAGGGCTGGAGTTGACCTCAGTCTACACCAGTAGGCGATCGGTCTAAATCCAGCCTTGCTTGTGATTGATTTTACACCAGTATCCCAAAGCATTGGCAGTATGGGCGTGCTCACAGGGTGTTTTAGGAGTGATCTTAAAAAACAGTTTTCGCCTGTTGCCAAGAGCGCAAGCCCCAAATGGCCCCATAATTCCCCCCTAATACAGGGCACTCCCTACTGCTTTTGCTTGGTGGATGTTGAGGGTTGGTGAAACCTTCCTTTTTTTGGTGGAGTTGGATAATCTTAGTACCCCTGAAGCATAGTGAGTCAAGCTTAGAGCACTCTTCCTGATTTGAGGGAGCCAAGATATATTGGAGGAGAGCCTGATACCCAAGAAATCAAATTCGGACACCCTTTCCAGATTAGCATCTTCTAGTGTAATCAGCCCTCTAAAGGAACTATGGGGATTGATAACCATAAATTTGTTTTTTCTCAGGTTAACTACTAAACCTCTATCCTTACAGAAATCATCAAACTGGTTCATCAAAGCCTATGCCCATTGGGGACCTGGATAACAACAAGGTATCGGAATTGGGATTCTACAACCAGCTAGCAGTGGTGCATCTCCCCTACACTACCCCATGACAGCCACAACATCATTCAAAGATAGTGCGAAAAGGGTTGGTGCTAATACACAGCCCTGCCGCACCCAAGGCATGACATTAATCTGGTACGTGAACTCTCCTTGATGCCCCCACTCCACCTGCACAAAAGAATCTGAATGCAGGCGCATGAGAATATCAAGAAGTGGAGAATGATCCCCTTAGCCCTAGCAATTTCCACAACCTATTTCTAGGGACTAAATCAAAGGTTTTTTTTAAGTCCACAAAAATAACATAAAGGTGTTCCTTCTGGATAACCACTGTTTTCCAATAGATACACATAAATCTAAGGATATGGTCTATAGTGGTCACTGCCTTCCTAAACCCTGCCTGGAGACAGAATAGGGCACCTGTCTGTTCCATCCAAGCGGGAAAGGCAGGAAAGGATCTGCCCTGCAAGTATTTTCTGAGAAGCATCTATAAGTCCAATTGGTCTGTAATTAAGTGGAGTATCCTTTGTGCCCTACTTTTGAATGGGCACTCTTTCTGCAGCTTTCCAAGAATGTGGCGTTTCTGCGCCCCCCAGGATTGCCTAAGTGAGTTTGTTCAAATACTCTGCCCATTTGTCGCTACATGCAATGTAGAGGTACTCAGGGATTCTGTCCGGCCCTGCACCTTTCCTGGGGATAGTACTCATGACTGCACTCTTGGCTGTCTCGAGGTTTATGCTAAGGGCGAGTTCTGGGGCAGGCCTCCTTGAGTTTGATGTTTCTGGAGTACAACACACCACCTCCCCTGATGTATCATAGAGTGTTGTGAAATGTTCCCACCACATCTGGGGCTGGATGTGATTGGACAAAGTGGTTTGGGATAGACGTCTACCATTAGCCACTAATTTCCAAAACATTCGAGAATCCTTGGACTTAGCTGCATTATAGATAAGATCCCATAGAAGGGAATCCCACTGTCTTTGGGCCTTCTGCTGCATTTCTTTATACTTTGACCATCTGGCCTTAATCAATTCACAATGCCCACTTCTTAGAGCTGCCAGTAGATCCCTTTTAGCTATTCTACAGTCCTTATTAAACCAGGAGTCATTAGAGGTAGGATTGGGGTGAACCCTCCTACGTGTATACTGAAAGTGGTTACTAATCAAGGAATACAACTCCTTGTGTATAGCAAGGATGTCCTGGTTTCTTGTAGCAGAGTTAGGAAGTTTATAAGGCAGTCAAGTGTGCCTCATTTATGCTGTCTAAAATCTCAGGCTGAATAACAACTTGGGAGCATTTCAGGGTGCATCTGTTGTTAGCGAGACCAATGTCTCTTCTGAGAGATAAAGGCGAGGGTTCATGGTATGACATGATGCCAGCCATCGTACAGTGATTAGTGTTGTTATCGCTATCTGTCCTTGTAACTATCTTTATGTCTACCACAGATCTCCATAGGGGCAGCAAAACAAGAATATAATCTACCCGGCTGGTATGTCCCAATCTATTATATGTGTGATACACTTGGAGATCTGATTTAATGTGGCCATTACAGGCCCTCAGACCATATGCTAGAGTAAGCGATAACATCAGATAGGCTACCTCTGTGTGTCTCTTAATGGGAGGCATATCCAAAGATGGGATTCCCCATTCCTCTGCCTCACCCTGGACTTCACCCGGGTTGGTCAAGGGCTCAAAGGTGATATTTAGATCCCCAGCAACAATCAAAGGGTCATAGAATCCAGGGTTTCCCCTGTGTGTAGCAAAGATCTTTATTGTCGGTGATTCTCCCGTCCCTTTAATCCCTTTATTGTAATTATTACAAATGTATAGGGGGCACCCCTCCTTCCTAGACAAACAAACACCTTGAATATCGGGGGAACCAACCTTGATTGCCTTTATGTCTGCATTAATTAAAAGCCGAACCCACATTAATAAGCCCCGAGAGGGTCGGTCACTGCCTGTGTTGAGCTGGAATGCTAAAGCTCAAATAGCCCACCCTATGAGCTGGTTCCATACACCATCTCTCCTAAAATAGACACAAATCAGTTTAGTCTATCAACTTGCCACAATCCGGATCACCCAATTAATTTTTTTGCCATTTTGTTGACGACTAATTTATTTAATAGCTTATCAGGGATCTCTACGCCGGTGTCACCCATGACTGATTAGAAACACCACTTCATTGTGAGGTGGGTTTTGACATAATATTTTACCTGTGATGTAGGGGTTATTTTAGTGATAATACATTTAATACTCCTCATTTTGGTTAATAGTTTGAAAATATTGATGATAAACAGATGAGGATGACTACATTTGCTATTAGGAAGAATCCAACAGTCCAATAAGCCACAGAAGAGGTGGGCCTCTTATTACCCTTTTAGGCTTGATTGAAGCTGTTTTACAGTCTTGGTTTACTTATATCTTTAAAATGCATCCGTTTTCGTGTTCCTGGTGTCCTGGAGAAAGGAGCAGAGCTTTACTGTATCTTTGCAAGGACACTTCCTCTGGCTAACGGAGATAGAATATGTAATTTCAAATGTGTAATTGTTTTGTTTAATAGAACTATTCATTAGTTTTTAGGGTAAAATTCACTGCCTATTTAAGGCAGGATGGTTCATGTTAGTGTCTTTTTATTCGGAGGAATTGAAAGGTTTTAAGGAAAACTGGTTAAGGAAAGGAGAAAAAACAGAAAATAAAAGCGAATTGAAAAAGAAAAAGAAACCAGCGTGAGTGATTCTAAATGTGGAGTAGGTGCAGGATATTGAGAGAAGTGCATGACGAAGCATATGTGCATCGGCGAGATCTGATCTTCTTACATTTATGAAAAACTTTCCAAAGCTTAGAGAAGAACCAGATAAGTGGATACTGAAGTTGGAATGATGGTCACAAATCTCAAAAGTACTTTGGATAAATTTGAGATTATTATTCCTTAATATTTATGGATTTGGTGCAAAGGAAATAAAGGCTGGCCGGATGCAGAGCCTCTGAGAGTAGCTCCATATAAAGGATAAATATAAATCACGAAGGTGACACAGGAGCCTAAAGAGTCAGTGTGTGCATTTTATGAGAAAATAATGCAGATTTACAGACAATACTGCAGAGTTAAAAACCCCACATAGGAGGGTTTTTATGGATTTGTCTCAGAGTTTATATTAAGTCTACATCCGGAAAGCAGTGCCCATAATCAGCAAAGTGTGATGTGTTGGCAAACAAATCTTTTGATGAGTTCTAAAGTACGTGAAGTATTGTAATGGTTGTTTTGATGCTAAAAAGAGAAAAATCAAGGAAACGTTGATGGTAATGCAGACTAAGAGTCATATTTACAAGGGGTTATCGTCACCAGAACGTCACCTTTGTGACGTTCTGGTGGCGATAAACCCTTCGCCTTATTTACAAGGCGGCGTAAAGCCACTTTACGTGGCTTAGCGCCGCCTTATAAGTAATGCCCCTATTGAAAGGGGTGAGCAATGGGTGTTATGCCACAACACCCATTGTTTTATAACGCTACCCCCTATTTACAAGGCTGGCGTAAATATGGGGCAGCGCCAAAAATAAGACCAGGGAAAACCTGGTCTTAAACTGGCACAACAAGGAGAAATTATTAATTGCTCCTTGTTTTTGCATTCTGCAGCACACATACAAAGAACAAATCGCCATTAGTGATTGTTGATGTGCAGGAAGGTGTCCCTTCCTGCACATAAACAATCATTAGATAATGACGAGTTGCAACTTCTATATGTGCTGCATTCTGCAGCACACAGAAGTTACAAATTGCCATTAGTGATTGTTTATGTGCAGGAAGGGACACCTTCCTGCACATGAACAATCGTTCCCTGCAACATGGGCACCCTTGCCCTATGGTGCAAGAGGGCCTGCGTTGGTGATAGGCAGCTAAATTTAGTGCCAGCGCTAGGGGAAACGCAGGGGTGCACCCTATTATTGTAGTTTTGTTTATTTATTTATTGTTTCGGCTGAGAGCCGATTTTAAAAACATGCAATATAAGAACAACTCAATAAAAACGTAAGCATAGCAATCTATCAATAAATTCATTGAAAAAAAAAAATACACAAATATAATAAAATGCTAGAAAAATTTATTTTCATCAAAGGCATACAACCTGAGAAAAAGAGCATGTTTAAATTCTTCAGCTCCAGTAAAGTGCGAGTGCAATGGGAAAGGTAAACATTACAGTCAGAGGCAACTTCCTGAATAAAAAATTTAAAAAACATATGCATCACTATTAATTAAAAAACATAAAAACATTTGGGAATTGTCTTCGTTTCAGTTGTAAACAGTTTGTCAACCTATCTAGGGAGTAAAAGTGCAGTGCATAAAAGTAGTGCAAAATTGTGCAACTTATGCATAAAGTAACAGTGTGTTCCGTAATAGGAAACAACCAGGTTCGTAGAGCTTACCTACTGAAACATATTCCTAGAGTGGAGGGCAACTCTCTCAGGCAGGGACATGTAACTATAAATATGATGCTACAAAGGTAACCACATTCATACTATCTGGTTTAATTCATAGCATCATTGCTGGTTTACCACATCTGACCCCATAGTATTTAAAAAGGAGAAAGAGCCACCTCCGCTGGGCGCTACATATTTTTTACAAAATAGCATTAAATGGGTTAGGTTATCCAGACCACCAACACTACAATCACAGCAATCAGATCGGCCATTAAACATATGTATACATACAAGGAAATCCCTGGTTGGAAGGATACATAGCAGAAATCTTAAGTACAGTGTTCGCTTTAATTCAGGGTATAGCATGTCCAAATATTCTGGACACGAAAGACCTTAGGTGTTACTGAAATAATTTCTCGTAAGAGATCCCGGCTTTAGCTCCCACCTTTTTTTATCTGCATTTATTTCCAGATACCGTTCTTTAATCAAAGCTGCAGTATCCTATTTAACACTACCAGGAGCTTCCCACAAAGATATCAACTGTAGTTCCTTTAACATTTTTTGTACATGTGACAACCATGTGTGGCCTCGACAGGAGCAACTAGCTGTGACTTCCTCAAGGGTTTCTAAGTAAACTGTGGTCTCAGAGTTTCTTACCAGTCTTACCCAATAAAGAATTGTCCTGAGAGCAATCATTGCGAATATAGGAATAAAATTAAGCTCTTCGTACAGTGCCGCTAGAGGGGTACCTGACCCAATCCCCAGCAAATTTCGGAGGAAATTATTCTCGTCTACATGGAGTGGGTGGACATTTCCAAACACCCATAGTTCCGCAAAGTACAGGGCGGCCGCCACTGCCCTTTGCTTATATATTTGTAAAATAACACTAATACTTCTGGCACCGGCCTGACGTCTGAACTTTAAAACTGTTCCAGCCAATTGTCTCAAAACTAGCGTGGCCTTCTATATTTGGCTGCCCCATCGCAAATTCTCTGTAAATCGAATTTCAAAATAGTCAAACTGCTTGACAATATCCAGGGTAATACCTTCAATCAAAGGCTTTCGCTTAAAACAAGGGAAGGGCCTCAGTATCATACACTTTGTTTTGCTACCATTGATGGTTAATGACTTCTTCTCACAATACTCCACAAAACGTGTTAGTAGCCTATGAGCGGCATTTTCTGTTCGTACCATCAATACTGTATCATCGGCCTATAATAGTATTGGCACCCGTTTCCCAGCTACAGTTGGAATATCCATGGGTCTTCCATCAAATAGTCAGCTGCATCATTTAAAAAAAGGGTGAATAGCAAGGGAGCCAACACACACCCTTGCTGGACACCTTTTTCGACCGGAAAGGGTACAGTGCACTCCCCGCCCAGCCCATGCCGTACTTTGGCTGTGTTATTAGTGTGTAGAACCTGTATGGCCATTACTAGTGACAAGTCAACACCCAGGTCCACCAGTGATCTCCACAGCTTCTCTCGGTCTACTAAATCAAAGGCTGCTTTCAAGTCCACATATATTAGATACAGTGATGTCTTCCTCACCACCGTAAACTTATAGGAGATCATATATAACCGGAGAGCCTGGTCAATGGTCATAATGCAAGGCCTAAATCCAGCATGCACTTCAGTAAAAAGTGGCGGTTGAGCAGGACTTTACACAGATTTTTTCCTGCACCATCCAGAAGAGAGTTCGGATGGTAGTTGGATGGGCTGGATCTATCGCCTTTCTCATGGATCGGCACAATAATGGCCAAATGGCATGAAGGCGATATAGCATTTCCAGCAACTGCCAAATTGAACACTTTAGTAAGGATGCTGCCCCACAAGTATGGCTCTTCACAGTATATACCAGTAGGCACCATAACGGGGCCTGGGGCTTTGTGTTTCTTTGCATCAGTCAGGGCTCTCACCACCTCTGGTACTAAGATATCAATAACAAAAAGCCCTGAGCAGATGTTCTCTCGGCCTTACAGGGGGATTATGGGGTTGACACTATAAAAATTATTAAAGTGACTAGTCCAGACAGATGGCCCAATAGAAGTTTCTATAATGTGCACTGAGACCCTTTTCACCCGTGATACCAATTCGCCAGAATTGTTTGAAGTTTTTTTCCTGTGCAACCTCCTTCAATTCCTCCCAGAGAGTCAGTTGATGCAGCAGTTTCTTGGTTGTCAGAAGGCGTTTATAATCGGCCCTACACTCTCTAAATAGTAATTCGCTTTGTGGGCTATGGTTTCATTGTACTAGGGCAGAAGATACAACTCTCTTCATTCTATAGCATTCCTCATCATACCAATTAACCCGTGTGCTCCTTTTCCCACCAACCAACAAGGAGTCTGCAGGCTCAATTGGCTCAGACCACAGGGCTTTCAGCTCCTCTACCATCTTTTTGTAGGCCGCTAGGGTTGCACCATTGTCACCGCAAGGACAGTTCAAAATTACAGAACCATACTTAATCAATATACTATCTAGCAGTGGCAGTTTTTGTAAATGTCACTCCCTGCTCCATCTTATCCTCTTTCTACAGTTCGATACCACATTCATGAAACTATGCCTCCTTTCCACTGGGCTTTTTTTGACAGCACCCTCCCTTAGGCATAATTCCAAGCAAAGAACCACAGGATCATGATCACTCTCCACTCTCCCGACAACTGTCATATCACGCACACATTCCCAGCCCTCTATATTAATTAAGATATAGTCAATTATTGATGCACTTCTCCCATTATTAAAAGTTGCCCTAGCAGCACTATCTGAGGGGGTACGACCATTAATAAAGCGCAGGTGGTAGTTTATCAGAAGTGCAGCGAATGCGCCTCCCTTCTTGGTGGATTTAAAATTGCTCAAGGCTGACTCAGGGATGCCCAAACTACGATCTTCCAATATCACCTCATTGCTACTAACAACATCCGATGGTTGTGTGTTGAAATCTCCACAAATCGATAACACATACTTCGCCCCTTTACCCTCCCTAAATAACTTGCGAATGGCCTCATCCTCCCTAATACTATCAATACAAGTTACTGAATTCCTCCAGATCACCTGTACCTCTGGAGACCACCCCAGTGGAACATACACATTCACTATATCAATCACACCGCCTTCTTGGCCCGTAAGCCAAATTCTCACATGTTGAACATTAGAGGATAGTTTAACTGCCTTGAGTTGCTCTAGCCTACAGTCCAGCTTACACGACACCCAGATAGTGAGCCCACCCGAAGGCCGTCACCTAGAAAACCATTAACGCTAATGCCCTCCAGGACCCATGTTTCCTGGAAGCAGCATATGTCATATTGCGCAACAAACTTCAACCAATCCTCATTCTCTATTTTACTACCCAGGCCTGCTATGTTCCATGATAATACGTACAAATTGTCTTTATTAAACTTGTTTGTAATGATGGCCCTGGGTTGCCCAGTAGGACGCACAGTGGTATACTCGGGTGGCAAACTCTTCCATACTCAATCAGAGTAGCATCTAAGGTTATTTCCAGACTTAGTTACCAGTGTCGCTGCTATCCATGTCAAATCATTGTGATCAACCTCAATTTCTTGATTCCTAGAGTTTAAGAGCCTGATTGACCTGGAATTGTTACAAGCAGTGATACGCAAATTCTCATAAATGGCATCATTTACATTCAATGGCTCACTCTTCAGTGCCCTAACAGATGATTTATAATTAGGAGGGCACTCTGCATCGAAGGGAAGAATTTGTGACTGATATTGCCCTGATGATTAAATGGCTTCCTGGACTAAGCTTGGACAGTGCAATACGTCCACCCCCATGATGCGGAAATCATCAATGTGGCTAAGAACCAGTCTAGCAATACTGGGAAGTACAAATTCGACCCTGGAGGAGTAGGCACTATTCCTACTTAAACCTGGCCCAGGTGACCGATTAATTAATTTCACTGCCCTCATGTCACTTGGCAAAGCAACTCTTAATTCTGAGATGGCATAGAAGAGGGCTAGTAAGCTTGTTCTGTTTAGAAATATTGTTGCACTGATATCTGGAAAGAGGTCAATAAATTCCAGGCAGCATTCATTATTTTCTACAAAGGCTTTAATGTCTCTGGCTGCCAAGGAATTATTTTTCCCTTCAGCTAGACCACCCTTGTTTTCACCTGGCCTTGGGTAAGTCGGGGCCAAGGGGTTGAGGCTGGACACTAGCCTTACATTCCCTATGTAACCAGTTCCAGTCATCCCCGGCTGATTGACATCCAAACTTTGTACTGGGGGTACTGAAGTTCCAGGGCTAGACGCCCTACCTTGGTGGGAACCTCAACAGATCCTTTTGGGGGCCAACATCTCCATTTAGATATCAGTTCTTTTTTAGATGGGGCAGCATGCTTTTTTGCTTGGAACATAATGATTGGGTTTATCTACATCCAGGATGGTAGTGTTAATTGCATCGTTTGGTTCTCCGGGGAGACAGGCAGACATTGGCTCTTGAGTGGTCACACTCTCAGTTGTTTTTGTACAGACCAGGCTCTCGCTTGGGCCCTGGACCAACTTGCACCCCTTGGGTTTGGAAAAAAGCCACTTCAGCGAATAAACAGGGAAAGCAGGATCAGTCCTTTTCTTTCTTTTGGATTTTCCTTTTTTATCCCCCTCTTTGTCGGCTTCACAGTGGAACTCAAATTTACATTCTTCAATGTTTGTGGACGGTGACTCTCTAGGTACATGACACTTGATCGGAGATTCCCACTGCGGTTCCTCCTGGCACAGCCTTGCTGTCCTCCACAGCAGGAATGGAGGTGAGTTCACTCCTTTGATGCCTGAAGGCATTATCAGGACTATCAGAAATAGTGCTAATTTTTAGTTCCTCTTCTGGTTTAAATAACAAGGGGGCACGCTGTTTGGTTGTATCTTTGCACACTGGGCTACTTGTTGCCGTACTTTCTGGTTTAGTCATGGAGATTACTTTTTGGTCTATCAGATTTCCAATCACACTTGGATAATCCATCTGTGATGCATTGTCATTGATATTAGCCGGTTTTTGAGTACTCATATTTCTTGTCACACTTGACGGGTCCCTCTGCGAGGCTTCATCATATTTCATTCCCACAGGCATGAGAGCACAAAGTATCAGAGTTAGTAATGATTCTATACGATCAGATCCCCCTTGGGTCTTCTCTAAAGAATTGAAGATAAAAACCATATTAAGGGCATTCCTTGCTGCAGGAATTATAAAGCTTTGTGCAGCCTCCAAGTTGTTTGGGGTACTTCCAGAAGACAGGTTTACAAGGATGCTCTTTTGATTTGTCGAATTGGGAGGCCCCCGTGGAGGCGCTACTGCTCTCTCCTGGGGGGACACCCATCTCTGCCTGTGTTTCAGCCTGCACCTCCTCACTATCACCTAAAATTATAATTGGATCATTAGAATTTCTGAGCCTCCCAGTGCACACCTCCCCTCGTACTATGGCATTCGTGGGCACATCAGGCAGGGTATAGTCCAAGAACAACTAATATCTAGTACTCAAGGACTCATTACCAGGGCATTTGTCTCCCAACTGGTCCTGTGGAGCGGCAGAGCTTTGGGTTGCTACCTCCTGTGTGAGGCATGCCAATATCCCAGTGGATGAGTGGTTTAATCTTTACCTAGTTTTTCTGCCAGTACTATGGAATTGCTCGTCGGTGACGAAGGCCCTAAACCTTGCGTACCATTTGTTCTTCCTATCATTGCATCACAAGGCGTGTGTCTACCTTGCTCCTGTGCCATTGACTGAGCATTTAGCCTGCGTGAGGCAGCATTCCCTTCCTCAGACTCAAACTTAGACTCAGTGATGCCCCCTTATGAATTTCATTCCCAGAACCAGACTTTTCCACACAGGTAGGGGCCTGCTCATCTTTGAGGGTAGACTCCCCCAGTATTATTGATGTACCCCACAGGTTGACCTTTACAGTCTCCTGGCTTACCACTGCTCGGACGGCAAATATGTTCTCCAGTTCTTTTGATAGAAACTCGTGATCAACTTTGAAGAGGGTCCCCCCCGGGTCTATCCAAAATAGCACCATCCGAAGAGGAGGTAGGTTGTAATTGAGGTTGGAGTTGTGAATGTGCCTTGACAAGCTCTGTTTGCTGGATCACAGCTGCGGAATCTGACGCACTGGCATACCCCTTTCACATGCTTTCCTTCCCCTTTGGGTATGTTGCGAGCAACTTGTTAAAAACTCTTACTGAGCGCCTCGGGACCACCTGTTTAGCACGTCTGCTTGCCAGAGTCATGGTGCTAAGACTCAATGGGCACAAAGTTCTTGTTGAATAATGTTGGAAGTGTCGGCTGCCAAAACGCAGGTACTCCTCAAGTACTCGCACCCACGTTTATAAAGTTCCTCAGATTGGGGCAATCCTTCTAACAAGGCAACTCCTTCCACTTTTTCTGGGGTTTTGAGCTCTATGGCCCTTCAGGATGGTACTATGGCGAGAGGATAAATGAAGAGCTCTGTGCCTCGTGTACTGTGCACGCTATTAAATGTGGGGTGGGAGCAAATGGTGGCTAGCAACAGCCACAACCTGCTGATTCAATCGAGGGTGGAGGGCAAGCCGATCTTCACACCTCCACGATGGCTGTGCACCTCTGCCCCAGCAGCATCTTACCAGGGATTCGGGACCTCAAATGAAGGGGTCATAGGTATATGGCCAGGTGTATATAGTTGTGGTTGGCCCTCAGATACTGCCCTAAATCAAAGCAAAGAAAAGCTTACTGCACCGGTCACGCCTTCTTGCTTTGCTTCAATCCCAGCTTTAATCCCAGCTTCTTCAGTAGCAATGCTGGAAGACTGGAGATTGTGGGGCGAGGATCATCGGGCAGCAGGAAGAGCGGGAACACAATATTCTTTCTGTAAGGCGTAGTGGGATCAGGGACACCTTCCCCAGCTGCCCGTCCTCTCTGCAGACTCCCCTGGGGCACAGTGCTGTTCACACTCTGATCCGCTTAATCCTGCTCCACCCTGCCTCCGCAGTGTTTGGCTCTGGGCTTGGATGGGACTCCCTTGCTCAGACTCGCTCAGACTCCCTTATTATTGTAAATACAGTGCATCCCTGCATTTTCAGAATGTCAGAGCACGGAGTTACCAATTGTGGCATTACACCGTGCTCCGCCATTCTGTTGTGAATGTGCCCCAAAGTATTTTTAGAAAGGTGCTAAGAAGGGTTCTCACATGTCAGATCCTGCATTTTATTCTAGTTTTGATGCTGGGATAAATTTGAGCATACAAACGGTTGGTGTGCAGATTAGTCATTTTCAGTTTACTCAAACTGGAAATGTTATTCCACAGGTTAGAGGTAATAGCAGTGGTAAAGTGCCCAGAGACCTAAAGACAACAAAAACAGGTCACAAAAAACACAGGAGGAAGGCAAAACGTTTGGGGATAAACTACAAAAGGGGTCAGGTCCAACAGACATAAACAGTTTTTTAGTGCAAATCACGAAGGATAGAACCGATCACAGGCCCAGTGCCCAGAAAGATTAGGTGTGAGGCAGATGTAGGCATCTGGCATTTATTTAAGATTCAGGAGGGGACATAAAGTTGTACTTTGAGCTGGTAACACGTTGTGAGGTTGTGGTATGAATGACTGGTGATGTGTTGGGGAATTTGTGTGTTTTTGGGTTATTACCTGCTGCAATACCTGCCCTGAATGTACCAATATATGTCGTTTTTATTCGTGCACTGACTAGATAATGAATATTATTTCAGGATAGCATTTATGTGCTCAGTAATGATGTTTCCTGACGTGCACAACATATAAGTCATCTTATTGCACTAACTGTGATGTTATGACAATTACCTAGTTTGCAAAGTGATTTATGATTTATGTCATGTTTGGTCTATGCGTTATATACAATATATGAGATATTTTTATATTTTATTGTGTGGAGTCTCTTTTGTGGTGTATTTATTGTGTCACTGGTGTGTGTGTGTGTGTTGCACAAACGCTTTACACATTGCCTCTGGAATAAGCCTAACTGCTCGTGCCAAGCTACCAAGGGGGAAAGCAGGGGTTATCTTGTGTGTGTAACTCCCTTATCCTGCCTAGAGGGGTGGGTTCTGCATGGCTTAGGTGCATACTCTAGCCAACCAGAAACCCAATTTCTAACAATGTCCTTGAAATGTGGATTTTGAGAAAAAGGGTAAGAACAAGTGAGAAATGGGCTATTCTTCTTTAAGGTATTTTTTGTGAAGTTGTTTAGAGCCCCGGTTTTCACACTGCCACTTCACAAAGGCCTTTTTTCAGGATTGTGTTCTAACAATAATATATACAACACCTATGCATGCTTGTGCAAAATGTGCACTACTAGAGGACAGGGTTCCGATAGTACAGGTGGGCACCGGGAATGACAGAAAGGGCTAGGAAGAAGGAAGTAGCAACACAGAGAAGGGTGGATGGCTCACGCAAGTGTGGTGAAAAGAAGTTTCTTCCGAATATGGGGGCATATTTATGAGCCCCTTGCGCCACCAGAGCATAATTTTTTTTGACACCATGGAGGTGCAAACTACAAAATCATATTTATGAGGTCACACAAAGTCACTTTGCATGGTTTAGAATGGACTCATTGATACGGAGTAAGGCAAAGCAGCGCAAATCGATGCATTGCCTTACTCTGCACTAGGAAGGTGTTCCATGGGCGTTGCGGTGGGTGTTCCCATGCAACACCCATAGATTCTGTCTCATCCCCAGATTTAAAAAAAAACATGTAAACCTGGGGATGTGCCAAAACCTTGCGCCTCAGCATGGGAGGTGCAACGAGGAGAAATACCTTTATTTCTCCTCATTTTTTCCTCTTTCCATGTGTGCTGCATCCTGCAACACACATGGAAAGAGGAAAAAGCCTCCCAGTATTGTTTTTGTGCAGGAAGGTGCCTTTTCATGCAAAAGGAAATCCTACCAACAACACAGGCACCCTTGCACCATTGTGGAAGGGTGCCTGCATTGGCGCTAGGCTGCCGAAGCAGTGCCAGCACATGGGGAAAGGTCAGGAATGCACCGTATTGGATAAATGTGGTGCATTTCTGCCCTTTCACTTTGACGAAGGGCAGCGCAGCAAGGTGGCTAGCTGCGCTGCCCTACGCCAAAGCCTCATAAATGAAGCCCATGATGTGCAATTGTGTTTTTTGTTGAAAGCAAAATCTATGTAATGTTGCATCTCATTGGGACAATTTTTACTTTTCTGTTTTCTTGCAGATTAGAGATGTCTGGACACAGCTCACATACTAACAAGACATCTCAGTCAGACTACACCTGGGAATATGAATACTATGATTACCCGATCTCCTTTGAAGGACTGAAAGCTCATAAATGTAAGTTTTGTATTCATAGAGATATCTGTGCTTCCCTCATTTGTACCAGAAATGGAATGCTTCTCATGCATGATGTGTTATATTGCAAGGTTAAGGGGGACATTGCTGCACTGTGAGTCCTGCCTCTTCAGACCTGAGCCTCGTTTGTAAGCCAGCTGCACGACTTCCCACAGGAAGGAATCAAGTGCACTGGTCAGTACATGCCCAGATGAGTCTTATGACCGCTCTTGATGTGATGCAACCCTGCTTCAAATCCACAAGTACAAATCAATAGCAATAATAATGTTATAAGTGCCACTTTTGAAAAAGGTTTTCCAGTTGAACAATGACAAAGATAATTACAACTCATGAAGACACTCGACCTCTGGTTACACGACACATACTTCAGCCTAGGTGTCCTCACTCGGCATGAATGGATTTACCCACAATCCCACGGAGCAGGCTGCGATAGAGTTTGAGCTTCAGTTGATCAATTTGCAGTCAAAAACAAAGCGCATGCCAACTTTATTTGACAAGAAAGCTGAAACCATTGTACATAGAGTACACTTCTGTACTCTTGTGGGGCAAACCAGCTTCAGCTGGACGGCTGTTCATCAGCTGGATTCATTTTGTTTGCATTATTAGTTCATGCCAGTGCTTTTCTTTTCGTCTGATGTTTTGTATAGCACAATATGCATGCAGAATTTCGAAGATTATAAGACTGCGCCATGCACATAGGCCTGATCCTCAGGTTGTGAGATCACTGGTAGGTGTCTTCACATGCACTTCCCTGAATCTGTCGCTCCCTGCTTGAGACATGGACATGGCACAGCTGTTGGAGGAAGAATAGAGGAAATACGAGCTCAACAAGAACATGGTCTTTGTATTTGATTCGTCCACAAAATCAGTTCCATTAAAGTTTTTCAGACACTAAGCTGTATATACAGAGATTAAGAAAATGGGTTCAACATTTTCTTTACCTTACTTTTGCATAATGTGCATGAAGAGTAATCACTTGGTTGAGTGCTTTGTTATTCTATTCAATGTTGATTTTCACTAACATTTTTCAACAGTACATGGATTAATGTTTTGAAGTAAGTGCTGAGCGTAAGAGCATTATTACTGTGTATTCATAAAGGACATAGATGTGAATAAATAATGTAGGAGGCGGCATCAGTTGTACATCCCACAACACTAGTTGTTGGACTTGGCCCTCTTTGCAGGGTCATCTCAGAACTTTTTGCCTTCCTCCTGTATTTTGTTCTGACGTGTTTCTGTTGGTTTTATGACTCGGGGCACTTTACCACTGCTGTTCAGTGCTAAAGTGCATGTGCTCTCCCTTGTAAACTTGGTAAGATTGGTCTACACCTGTTTAGCATATTTAATATGCCTGTAGGTCCCTGGTACAGTGGTATCCCTTATACCCAGGGCCTGTAAATTAAATGTTACTAGTGGGCCTGCAGCGCTGCTTGTGCCACCCACCAAAGTAGCCTTTCAAACCTGTCTCAGGCCTCTACAGGGCCTGCGTGTGTAGTTTACTGCCACAGTGACTTGGCATGTAAAGCGGTTGCCACGTCTGACACTCTCCTTTTACTACATATAAGTCACCTCTAAGGTAGACCCTAGCTAGCCACATGGGCAGGGTGCTGTGTAGGTAAATGGTAGGACATGTGTTATAACTGTGTGGCATGTCCTGGTAGTGACAAACAGCCTATTTGGGTTCTCAGTGCTGTGAGGCTGCCCTCTTGTAGGTTTGCATTGGGGATTCCCTAATATGTGCTTCAGTGGTAATTTCTGACATGAGAGGGGTAGCGTGACCATGTTTGGTATGTTTGGGATAATACTGATAAATCCTGCTTATTGGTGAAAGCGGATTTGTCATTACTATTTTGGAAATGCCACTTTTAGAAGTGGGCATTTTTGTGTGCGTATGAGTCTTTGTGCCCTGCCTGGAGGTGTATTCCCCATCTGGTTTTGACTGACAGGAGAGAGGGGATGTGCATTCACTCTAGACAGTCATAAGAGGCATTGAGGTGTGTCCTGCCATTGCTGGGTGATTCAGCGCTATGGCTGAATAGACCTTGGCTGCATTTAGAGAAGCGGGAGGAGTTGCCCTTGCACCTGAATAGGCCTGGTCTGCATTTAGAGTGGTCGGAGGAGTTGCACCTGCACCTGAATAGGGCTGTGCCTGCCTTTTACAATGCTGTCTCCGCCCCCCTGTAGTGTGTCTGGGGCCTGGGCTTGAGATGTGAATGGGGGTGTTGTGCACTTCTAAACAGTGTTTTAAGTACTCCCAGAACAAAGACTTTCTGACTATAAGTACAAGGGTTGTGACCCCATGAAGGAGAGACTGTGTGGGACTTGTACCCAGTCGCTACTGGCTCTAAAGATGAAACCTGACCAGAAGGAACTGTTATGCAGCCAGGAGGAACCACCATCTGAATTTGCTTGCTTTGTTGGGCTGACCTGTGGTCTGTTAGGACACAAGAAGGACTGCCACTCTTTCCTGCAAGTACACTGATGTGCTGGCCTGCTGCTCATTTCAGCCTGGTGCTCCCAGTGATCTCCCAGGGCTTGGTGGGCTGCCCTGTGTTTGGGAGAACGTAGCGCCAGGGTAGCGCTTTATTTCTTTGGTTCCTGCTGTTGAACCTAAGTGTGCTGGGCGCTTCCAGGGGCAGCTGACTTGGTTGTGTCCCTACTGAGAATCGCGTGGTGGAGCGCTGATTTGCCCTTTTGGGTGACCCCAAATCCATGCATGAAAAGGGTTGCACAGTATTCGGCCGGGGTTGAAGCACTCTGCCGGCGCTTGAGAACCAGCGCAGGTGTTCTTGTTACCGCTCGCTGTCAGCGGTGAGGCTGAGGTCGGTCTTGAGGCCCAGCTGACGGTGACCTCTGAGTAGCGAGTGTGTTCGCTGGGGACTTCGCTCCAGATGGAGCGGCTGCACTGCAGGTTGGCGGACAGCCGCGGTCAAGGGTCAGAGAGCTTGTGCTCCCCGCTGAGGCAAGGCGGCTACACCGCATGGTTGCGGTCGGCTGTGGTAGAAGGGCATAGAGCGGAAGGCTCTGTCCCAACTGAGGCTTCGCTTCACACTACGGCCTGTCAAGGA